>CM074488.1:10835158-11435158 GCA_037389245.1 Oryzias sinensis | reverse complement strand
CTGCTATTTGCTACAAACATTTTCTAATAATACTATATGAAAAAAAATATATTAAATCAAAAAACACAAACACAATCACAAAAGGTATTCAATGGGTTTTTATCAATCAGGACGACTGTTGTTAATGATTATTTAAGCTCACAGCAGCTCAGAACGAAGAAAAGAGGTTTCATTGTCTTTGACACTCTCTTTGAAACTCTGAATTGAGTTCTTTTAAGCAGCTATTTTCAGAACATCTGTTTTGATTTTTCTAAACTTTACGGTGACATTTGACACCCCTGACAAGCTGTTAGAGTCTGCTTTGAAGCTGTTCTACTCTGTTTCACTTTCAAAATCTTCTGTTATGAAAAAAAAAGGAGAGGCTTTTTCTTTTGGGTATTTTCTATTTTCTTGTAGTATTTCGCCCTTGGGCAACAAGACTGAAGCAGAAAACCTCTCTTTCTGTTTTAACGCTTATTCTAGTCTCCACGTTTTGCCGAAATTAATGAAGAAAGTCTAGTTTCCTGTCATTATAATTTTCAAAGTAAATGTCAGATCTAATTCAGACAAATATAATCCTTTTGATGAAGGACATAGTCATACGATTTCTACAAATTCCATATGGTAAAGTCCAGTGCCAAAAACTCCCTGACCTTTTTGATAACCATAAACACAGTTTTGACAAAAGTAATCTCAAGATGCGTTAACACTGGGCATGCGATGAGTATTTAAGAACGCGTTAAACATGCATTCTTGAATGCTGTTCACACTGGACAAGCAGGGAGGGACTTCCTCTTTTTTCTATTGTTTACTAGTGCATGTCTGCCATCCACAGAGGCTTGGAATGAAATCAAAGCGGTGTAAATCTTGCAAATCTTGCTGCAGGCTTTTTTTTAACAGTTCTCTTCAGATATATGAAAGACTTGGATTCATATGAGTCAGGCTGGGTACAAATCAGAAATCAACCATTTCCCCAGTTCAACTTTCAAATGGTTTGGACTTCCGGGAATGAAAAGGGAGACCATCCACATGTTACTATAAAAGCATCCCGTTCCACCTGGTTTAACTTTCAACGTGCGCTGAATGGCAGCATGTTTTGTACGTCTTAAAATGTGAATAGCTACGTGTGAACGCCAGAGTTTTGAACGGGTAACCTTGATATGCACATTTACGTGTGTTTACATAGACTTTCTTTGGAAGTGGTCGCTTGAACGCACGTTGCAGAAGGTGGTGTGAATGTATCTTTTGACATGAATGCAAGGTGGTCATCTACAGTGTTGCACCGTTATGACTCCACCCTAATGGTTTTCTGATTAATAAAAAATATCCAAAAAACTAACTTTGTTTTATAACTAAAGATAAAATAATTTTTTATGTTCACATTTGTTCAGTGTCTGTTTATTGTTCATTGTAAAACAGGTTTAAACGCGTTGATAAAGGATGAGGCATCACTGTCTGACTGCTGGATGAAGACAAAGCCGCACATTTTTTCTGACGTTAACGGGGATGATGACTGTGTTCCAACAGCTAATGAACTATTGTCACAGTCTGATTACAACTGTCAAATGACAGAGTATAATTGCGGAGGATTAAGGAGATGCAGTGTTTCATGAAGGAAAAACATCGCTGCTTGAATTTCTTTCAAAAACAGACAAAACGGCCACATGTGGTGCAGGTCAACCCACAGGGAAAAGGAGGAAGACGTACAGGATATTAAAGAAACTCTAAAACTTATTTCGAAGCCCCAGGTCAGAACATGTAGTTGAACATTATTCATTACTCGTCTGATATTTTTGTATGTTTTTATTTTCCTTTTTAATACTGCACCAACTTAAAACATCACAGCCTGTTTTCAGTGGAGTATAAATAAAGTATATGTTAAATTATGCAAATTTTCTTTTTTTGTTAGAATATGATACCTCTTAGGGGTGTGGATTCTGGTTGGAGACACCCCGGAGACTCCAGCAGGGGTCCTAACGAACAACATAACCTCAGTTCCCCTCAAATATATATATATATATTTAAAAGTGGAATTACATTATCATCTTCTTACACAGTGTAAGCTGACTTTCAGTGCTGAAGATTGTATATTTGGTCCATTCATTTTCTGAAAACTAAGATTAAATGGTCTGGGAGTATCTCATCTGCAATGAAAACTGTTTGAAGACCCTCTCGAATGAAAATTCTGTTCTTGTTAATTTTTGTGACATCCATGCTCAATGTGCCTGAGGATGCTTGCTAAGGCTGTTCCTCTTCATGTTCAATCAAAAGATGATTGGAGTGGGACTTTATATTTATGAGCATTTTCCATGAAAGGACACAAAACACATAATTTTTATTACCTAATTACTTTCAAGTTGTATTCTGTTGTTAGGCTTTTTTGTTTGTTTTTATTTAATTTTTATTATTTTTAAATTACCACAGTTAATAACAGTGTAATGTGTTTTTATACACTTTTTTTAATCAAAAAGTGCCTCAAATGGGAGAAGACTGTGAAATTGTTTCAATCAGCTGCTTTAGAGCCGCATTAAAGCGGTGTGATTCATTCTCTTGCAGCTTATCGTTTCCAAATTACCTGTGACATTCTCCTGCCATCATTCCTAAAGGGATTAAGACGAAAAACCTGAAACACTACATTTTTGGGCTGTTCAAAATCACCCCAAAACAACCCAAATTCACTGTTTTCTTAAAATCCCTCACATTTTACTTTGATTCAAACCCCTCAAAAGACGTCACTGACTCGTGTTCATCATTTTTTTTTCTCCTGCTCCGCTCCATCTTCATATTCGGGTCACACAGGGGGGAGGCAGGAGAATCTCCCAGCTGTCGTCAGACAGAGGGAGGCGTGCGCCCCAGACAGATCACCAGTCCATTACAGAGACAAACCGCCTCGTGCTCTCTGCCTCTGCTGTGAATTTCTAATCAACCTAATATGTTTTTGGTCTGTGGGAGGAAGGTGAAATTTCTAGAGAAAACCTACGCAGGTAGAGAGGATGTTCCAACTCCAGACCCAAACGTTCCATCAAGTTTTAGGAAAATATTCATCCAAGACTGAACTGGAAGTCTGTGAACGGTTAGTTCACTGTTTATTCCTTTATCGGCTTAATATCAAGTCATCAGAAAACTCATCCAGGGGTTACTCCAACTCATGACCCTGACCTTAGGGTCACTCAGAGAATGCTTTTTGTGAACTGTGGACTTTTCGTGGGCTGCTTTCTGGCTCAGAACTACATTTTTTAACATATTCATTTAATCCTTTTTTCTGTGAGGTCTGAGGCTTGGTCCAGTAGTTCCATATTTACAAGGGTTTGTTTGATTGCAGCAGACCGGTTTGAGCTACAGTCTCTATTTGTATTCAAGCTTCTGTTATCAGGTTTACTTTCTGAAATGAAAAAGGTTTTTATGAGAATATATGTTTGTATAAAAAGAAAATTGACTTTCAAAATGTCACATGGTGGGCTCCAGGCCGGCTGCGACCACCTTCTGCTTACAACAAAAATCTTTCCCTTTTATTTTCTGTCTGCACAAACGTTTGACATGGATGATAAATTAACAAATATGTCGCTCCTCTTATCTCCTTTTTGACATATTCTCCAGCAGCGGGGCTTCAGCTGGCAAACAAAAGCGACTCGAGAGGACTCCTAAACAGCACAGTGGCCGTCCCATTCCTCAATAAGAAAAAAAAAAGCAATACATCTACAACAGAGAGTGTAGATCCAGATAAAATAGCTCCAAAGAGTCACTTTTGGATCACCACAAAAACTGCCCAGCTTTTAAATGACTCTCCCTTCGGCCCCCTCCTCCCTCCCAGCTGTACATTATTGATGGGGCTTAAACTGAAGCTCTCTTTGTGTGTCTGTTGATGGACACCAGGAGTGCATCTTCAGCACAAGAAAGACTTTCCTGAGAGGTGGGGGAGGGGTGTGGGGGGAGCAGGACTCACCCCTGTCTCCCATCATGCAGCAGGCGATTCATCCATCACATTAAGAGGCGCCACATCAATCATTAACGAGGAGTCTGTTGTTGAAAGGATGATGGACAGCTAGACAAATAAGTTACGATGAAGTGCGGCAAGGTGCTGGCGAACGTTTTGGGATTAAAAACAAATTTTTATTTTTCCAGGACTCAACAATGGCAAATGGAAATGCAGCCTATGAAGTGATCTCGAACAAAAAGGGCTCTAAAAGGAACAAAATAATAATGGATAATGGGCTCTTTCTTTAAAGAGCTTTAAACTTAACTCGGCTCACAGAGTGATTTTGTTGATGCTCTCAGGGAGCTTAAAGCGGTCGGGAGAAAACGTCACTAAAAACTTTTCTCTCGGGTGGCAGGCCACTCTCAGAGATTACACCATTTCTTCTTTTTTTCTCTCACACTCACCGGGTGTAAGAGTTGTGTATCCTGATCATGTACAGATCCCGAAAAGCCTTTGTAGGGATTTTACCTGAAGGTTCGGTATCCGCTCATGCAGAATGGGATTATTCAGCCTTTTGGAGGGATTTGGCATTTTAGCCGACTTTTTTCCAACTAAGGTTTCCACAAAGACCAAACGACAGCTCTGTTTGCCTTCAGTCAGCACACCAAAGAGTGCAGCCGTTTGTAATTTAACCTGTCGTGTTGTACCATCAGGTGCTCACGGTATGGACTCAGGGATTTTTAAAAATGGTCAAATGGCCACGTGTAACACAAACTAATTTTCATAGGCCTTCTTCCTCACACAGAATTCTGACGTCTGCCTTTTAAAAAACGTTTCACATCTCTTAGAGGGATTTTATTTTAATTTGTAGCTTGCAGGCAGTTGTTTTCATCAAATGAACTAACCAGTAAACATGTCACAAAGTAATAACCATCTGTTTCTCCTGGCAATTAGCCAAAATAAAGAAGAAGAAGATAATAATAATAATAATTACAGAATATATTTTAAGTTAACAACTGTCAAATTTGGTTTTAGGCTTTAGTTAGCAGTTTTATTGCAGTATATGGTATTGCTATGATCATAATTCTATCTTTATGCTGAAAGGAATGTGTTTCCTGTTGTAATCCAGCTTTAACAATGACTTATAAAATATGCAAGTTTCAACCAACATTCTTCCTTGAAAACCTTTCGGTCCTTCTCATTTATTGATCAAAATGTGGTGCTAATAGACAGGTTTGAAGAAGCACGGAACAGATGATGGAACACCCCAAATTGGATTTTATGAAACCTAAATTCCTCTATTATTTCTGGTTTGTTATTTAAATATATATATTTATATATATATCAGTCTTTTTTCTCATTTTTCAAGCCAAAAACATCTTTGATTTGTTGTTCTTGTGGTTTATCAAATTTTCTTTCAAGACTCATATCCCTAAATTTCATTTCTCATCTTTTATGGACACTTATTCAAAAGCATGGACTCATTTCTGAACCAAATACATTCTGAAAATGTTTTGCTACCAGTTTTAATAATGGCGATTCATTTACTTTGCTCTCGTCCTCACAATTAAATTCTCTGCTGGCATTTAACTGAGGTGGACTCGCTGTAATCTTATTGGCTCCGAGTTTTCCTCTCTATCTGTTAAATTGTGCCAGTCAAAATCATTTCTCTAGAGCTGTAAAACCGTCCCTGAATCTCCATGGCAACAATTAATGCTAATCAGTTGCTTCAGCTCTCATCTTCACTCATATTAACATTTTAAGCCTCGCGCCCATCAAACTGTTCGTTATAGAGTAACACTACCCCTTTTCTTTTAATCTACTCGTCACATCTCTTTGTGCCTGATCAATGTTTCGAGCCTTTAAAGACTTGTACAGAGAAGTGAAGACGACCCCAGTTGAATTTTTCCCACAACAGCCCCAGAAGGCTCAAGAGTGTGTCCTACATTCACTCTTGTCCACTCCCACTCTTTACTCTAATTGGACCAACAGTGACTCACACACTTGTACCGTGCTGATGCTGAAACTACACTTGGGCATATGCTGCATTCATATTGTATTACAAAACACCAGCTGCTTACTGGGAAAACCAGATTCATGCACCAATAATAGCTGATGTAGCCTGAAGCATTAAGTCTCAAGCAGAGACAAGTACAGATCCTCTTTTTTTTCGGTCTGGTGAGTTATCTTCTGTCTGACTTCACACCCTTCTGTTTGTCTGTCCTTTGTGAAATGTGTTGGAATATTTCAGTTATGCTGACTCAAGTTGTTTCAAGCAATGATCCGGACCCAAGGCCTCATCACTTATGTACAAAAACTTCACAAAGCATTTGAAAACCCTTTACAACTTTTCTTCAATTACAGAGAAAAGAACATTTTATTCATCAATGTAGGGCACTTTCTCCACTTGCATTTGCAACTTGGACTCATGGCTAACCTTCCTGCTGATTTACACCCGCCTCCTAACACAAGTAGCAGTGTTAAGCATTGATCCATAGCCAGGAGACACTTTGCAATTAGAATTGCCTAAGTGGCATAGAGGAGACAGAAAAACTGAGGGAGAGAAAAAATCAAAAAAACTAACAACTGTGAAAAAGCAGCTAGTTTGCTCGTCTTCATCGTCAATTTCACAACAATTAGGTATATTTGCTGGATTAAGCTGAAGCACTGCTCAAAAGTTGCTGCAACGACTACAAGGTAAATGTCAAGACCTTGAAAATGGCGCTTTGGAAACAAAAACCGCTTTCATAGTAGGGGTTTCATTTGAAAGGTTTTTGCTACATATTTAAACATTAGGAGCTAATATTGAAATATATGATGACGTAGTCACCTTCAAAACTTAATTTAAAGACCCACTCCAATGAAAGTCATGTTTTTGGTGTTCTTGTAAAATGTTTTTCTCACGATAGATGATATATATAAAGAACAATAAGTATAAAATAGCATTTCTGAGTATTTCTATATTCAAATTACAGTGAATCAAGAGCTGATGAAAAAAAAAAGCTGGCATCGGGATTAAAAATGTACAGCTGGAGAGTGTGTAAACAAAGAGATGATGGGAAAGGAGTGGAGGCTTGCTACCTGCCAGCAGTCCCACCCACAACTCAAAGATGAAGTTCTGATAAGCTACTGCGACTCTGCAAAACTATGTGCTATAAATCAACTTTTTTTCTTTTTTTCTCCGTGTTACACCTTCTAATTTTGGCTGAAAATGATTTAATCATAATGGAAACACCACTGGGATGGATTAAAAGAGGATTGGAGTGGAACTTTAAATCAAGGAAAATAAAACTTCCATGTAGATCTTTGCAGATAAAGAACAAAATCAAAAAATGTTAAATGATTATAATTTTCCATGATTTACTTATTTTTTGTTGGTAAGCTAATTGATTTCAGAGCTCTACAGCTATTGTTTTTTGACCTATGCTTGGTGCTGGATTTTTGCTATTTTTTTCTGCTGTGGAGCCACTGTTCACTGCAGAAAGGCGAGAAATATATATATAAATGTTTTCAATCACACTGCTGCTTCTTAATACATTCCAAGGACAACACTGTGTGTGTAATCAGTCAATCTTTTATGACTGATGGGTAAAGGATTGCAAAGAAAATTCTTAAGAGCATTTCTGAAGTCTTTCTTGCTGATAAAAGGCCACTTAAACTAGTTGAGGGTGCCAGAAGGAAATATGTGTGGGAATTTTTATATTTTTTGAAGGATCACAAGTTTACTTTAGAGATAAAACTAAAGGACAGCTAGCAAATTTTCAGTAAAATGTGGAGTTTTACTCTTTTCTGTTTGTTTTCCAGTAATAACTATGAAGGGATTTCTGAAATTAGGGGGTGAATGTTCTAATGGTTCTGTAATTATTTGTAGCAATTGTGTTGCTACTTACTAAGGTTTTTACCATACGCTAAAAACCTATTGCTGGAAAAATGTAGATCTATAAAACACAGAAAAGCTATGCCATCTAGATGTGTGTCAGCAGAATATTCTAGAAAATGTACAGATGGGTATGGGTTTTCTGCGGGCCAAAAAATGGGCGAACCTGTACAGAGCACACAGATGGCCCACATAAAAATTTAAACTGTAGACATTTAGTTAGCCTGAAGAGCGAAAACATTTATGCAAGTTTTTTCTACAGGCTTGTTGCATGCAACAGGTCATGGCGAACACTAAGGGCAAGTAAGGGTGAAGAAGGTGAAACACACTCCCACAAATTCTGCTCCCTGCTCAAGGGGCCTATTAGTGCTGTTCAAGTGATAAGTGCATGCCCATTGCGGACCCGGTGAGCGCTCCGTGCTTGCAGCCTGACTGTAAATAAGAAATAAGAAAATAAGAAATTTGTGTAGTTTGTGAGGGCATCCTACTGTATGTGCTACCCGCACACCCCATGCTTTAAAGCTTTTGCACGCGCTCAATAAGGAGCCAGTACATGCCTTTACCAACGACTAGAGTGTTGCATAAGGGTATGACAGCATTACCTGCACGTCTCGAGTGCATGTAACTTATGATAATTGCGAATACCTCTCGGTACACTTACCACAAGCACTACACGGTGCATTCCATTTTCATGACGTTCTTTAAGATGAATGCATGAGCCTCAAGAGAACCGAAAGGCGTACACCTGTGCTCCCATTAAGATGCGCCAGCACCTCTCTACAACTCTGACAGTGCAAAAACCCACAGAACTTGTTCAGGTCAACCCTCCCATATGTGCATGTGAATAAGGCATTATTCACAGATATGTGTCTTCATCAGGAATCATTTGCATTGACACATATAATAGTTATAACTCTGAATTTTAGCATTTGCAGGAGCTGCTTACTCAAGATTCAATAAGTCTATAAAGACTCTCATTCATTTAGGTAGATTCCATCATAGTAGTAGGTTTGAAGGTTGTCACCTGGACCTGGTTTTTAAAGTTGAAGACGTTTCACCTCTTGTCCAAATGTCTTTGTCAATTTCAGAATTAACAAAAACTAAGGATGAGAGGTGAAATAATATAATAATATAATAATAATATAATAAAAGTGTGTTAATGCTGTCAAAACTAGCAGAATATACCTCAGTAACTATGGTCTCTTTCAAGTGAGTAAAAACCACAGTTTTAGTAACACACACACACATAAATAAATATTTTGTGACTGAGAGTAGGAAGATATGATACATTGCAACAGCTCAGGTTCATACTTCATGCACTGATTTTGTACATAGCTACAGCATTGAAGATTTCTCCTAAAATACATCTCCTTTTTTCCTTTTTTACGACATCCCCCACATGTGGGTTAAACGGATGCGTCTTTGCCACTGATTATAATATCTGCCTCATTTCATACCAGGATGTTTGCAGCAGCTGCATGTTTAAGGAGAATGTATCAGACATGTTACAGGACAATTCCATTGTTTTAGAATTCAGGGTTATTTTTTTGGTACTGCCCTCAAAAGACCCACTCTAACTGCGTTTTTGATGTTTTTAACATGTATTTGTGGCATGTTTCTTATGATGGAGGACATAGGTAAATTAAGAGAATCAAGATAAAATTGCATTTTTTAGTATTTCTTTATTCACATTATTATGAATCAGGAGCAGATGAAAAAAATGCAGTTAGATAAAGAGCTTATTTGTGAAAATATGCTGGGCCACAAGCTCTGCCACTGGTATGGAAAGGGGTTTGCCAACAGTCTCGCCCACAACTCAAAGGCGAATTTCTACTGAACTACTGCCGCTCTGCAGAAACTATGTCCTACAAAACAACACAGCTTTTTATTTTATTTACATTTTGTCTAAAAAACAGCATATCATGATTAAAAGACCACTGGGAACTAGATAATAGGAGTGGAATAATACAGGACTAATACAATCATCAATTATTATTTAATCCATCAATTTTTTAGATCTGTTTTTTCTTGGTCAGGGTCACGGGGCTGCTGGAACCTTCCAAGCTCCTTTTGGCTGAAGGTGTGGTGCACCCTGGACTGTTGGCCAGTCCATCACAGGGCCACACAGAAACACACAACCACAACACTGCCGTTCACATTTCAAAGACAATTCAGAAACACCAATTAACCTGCATAAGTGTGCTTTTAGAATACAAGATGAAGCTGGAGTGTCCAGAGAAAACCCACACATGCACGGGGAGAACATGCAAACTCCACACAGAAAGGTCCCAGCCGGGATTTGAACTGCTAACCAGTACATCACTGTCCAGTCCTCTATACAGCTTTTTTCCTATTCAAATTAATGAGCTAAATTATCTGGGGTAAAAGAAGAATATTGCTCTAATTAATTTGACTCACATATCTGCAGTTACCTCTTTCACTCTAAGTGAGCCTTTAATACGGGACCAACCCTGTTTTCCCTGCATTGAACCACAAACAAGAAAATCTCATCCATAAAATCTAGAATATATTTTTTAAATAGTTTAATAATGGTACTTCCTTTTTTTACATCACCATGACATTGTTTCATTTGATCTTAACTATCAAGTCAATGCCATGCTGATGACTGGTAGACTTGACCATATTTTGCACATTTTTCGACCTCCCTGGCAAGTTTCACACAAAATGATATAAAAAACTGGCAACAAGTCATTTCTTGTTCCTTGTACTGACACATTTTAAAGAATCCTCTTCTATTCCCACATAGCAGAAGCAGGCCTGCAGTTGACTTCAGTCATATTTATCACTTTTTCTATACTGAAGAAAACGTAATGCAGGCAATTCAGTAATCACTAAAGACATTTTTTACTTATCTAGCATTAAAGCCAAAATGTTCTAGACTTTGAAGGGCTGAAGTTTAAAGATAAAATAAAAAACACAAGTGAAATAAAAATACAACAAATGACTTAGGACGGGTAAATAGTTTATAATTTTACCTCCAACCAAATTGTTTATCTTGAATTATGCTTTTGTTGTTGTTAACAATTATGAAAACTGTTTGAGGCAGCTTATCGTGAATTCACGACCAGCCAGTAAAAATGTAACTTACTGGAAAGTTGGCAACAGTGAGTAAATGTAATAAAGTCTTTTATAGAAGGACATTTCTCTTCCATATTGTACTTTGATTACACATAGATTTAGAAACAGATCAGATGCAAAAAAAAACTGATCAATTGTGTCTCTGTCTTCAAATGAAGTTTTATATTGGCTTGTAAAATTTGCATTAGTGATTATAAACTGAGAAACATTTTTTTGTTTGAGTGCAAAATAATGATAGTTATAAACCTGTTAGGGCAGTTTCAAGTGGCTTCTCTTAACAGAAATGACGAGTGCATGTTTGTGTATTAATACCTTGTTGGTTGCTGTGGATTTATTATAACAAGCTAAAGGAGAATTGCAGTAATAGGTTACAATCTCCAGGTCATCTTTGGTTACCATTTTCTTCAGTTTTTTGACCAAGTAGCTCGAATAATTTTTGTAGGACATTGATTGGTCAAAGACTATGTCAAGGTTTCTGGGGTTGGGAAAATTGGGGTTTCTGTTTTCTTTTGATTTGGTGGAAAGTAATTCAGTTTAAGCCAGTCTTTGATACATGATAGGCAGTTTGATAATTCAACAATCTTATAAAACTAAGAGTCACTAAAAGAGCAATAGAACTTGTTATCATCAGCGTGAGACAGAGTAGCCACATCAAATCTCTGACTGTTATATTGAATAACATTGCTTTGAAGACCATGATATGAGAATTCATTAGGATGGGTCAACTTGTACTTAGATCTTTTCATTTTGTTGACATTTTGTTCTAAAATACGTAATTTCCACCTATTACACTAGTTTTTTTGTTGTAATCAAAATGAACTACAATGAGTTACATAAACATTCTAAAAGTACTAACCATTTACTTAGAACTGACCAAAATACCCTTTGGACTCTATAATATTCAGTTAGAAGTAATTCTATCTAACAGTTAGTTTTTTTGGCATATTTTTCCTTTTCTGAAAGGTTTTGTGGAATTTCTTGTTTCTAGATTTTGATATTATATACCGTGATAGGATTTCTTTTGAAGTAAAAATGACTTACTGGATGGACAGAAAATTTTACTACCTCTCTATGTCAATTTTCTGAACTTATTTCAGCTCAGACAAGCCAAATGACAATTCTGTTTTAGTTCGTTGAAATGAAAACAAATGTGGTGGCTTTTTGTGTAAACAAAATATTTATTCATTATTCAGCGCCGTTGCTAATGTCTCTGGTTGCTACAACTACACCAAAGTTTTAGGGACTTTAGTCAGATCACCTTAGCCTTGAGAAATCAAAGTAGTCCCTGAAAAGCAATGAAATCTACAGGGACTTTTGAGAGCGTACTGAGCAAAGTAAATGTTTTGAGGGGTTGTGTGGCAGACTGCTGCTTGAATCGACTAAATGAGATCCAATTTAAGCGTGTGAGTTTTTCAAGGTGCTGGTGGGCAGATTTCGCTGCTAACACAGAAGAGTGCATTCATCTTATCGTTCCGCTCTCCCATAGCGACGCTGTCTTCTTTGACGTCATCGCGAGGACTGCATTTTATTTCCTAAAAACTGACGAATGAGTCTGCACAAGATTTATTAAAGGCTGCACTGTCCTCTTACACTTTGTTCATCGTTACAGCTTCACTGTTTCATTAGAAGAGGTTAATGGAACAGCCGGACCTTCTTTGGCGAATTCGTAGGACCAGCGGTCCATTCAATACCTACTATATCTCTGTCAAATTTCACATTTCCTTGCCTTGAGCTTATCACACTTTTTTTTCATCATATATACACATCACACCAGCACACTAGCAATTCCAGGATGCAGTATATTAAAAGTATCATGTTCCAAGGGTCTCACTGTTCATATGCCCTAAAATACAGCTGGTCCATCAATTTTTCATGATTGTGCTGTCTACTCAACCTAATGTATAGCCTACAGACAGACTCTTGTGCATTTTAAATGAGACTGGAAATGACAGGACAATTAGTCTCTCAGCTGAGGACAAAATCACACAAAAGAATGTCATCCCTTCGACTGCTAATAGTCTAAAACACATAATTACAATTGCAGCAGGAATATGGCTTACAAAGATGTATCACAACATGACTTGACTTCCTAAAACGAAAAGACGCAATAAAATATGCACTGTCAGGAGCAACCTGAGGCAAGTGCACTGCAGATTTTTTGTACCTTGCTTTTCTCCTGCTCCTCCCCACAGCTATTAACATTTTAGAGGGCAAAACAGCTGGAACCAAAGGTTAATGTCCACACCATTAGTGAGCAAGAACGCACACGTTTATCCCTGTTGGTTTAATTAAATTACAGTGAATTCATAAAAGGAGGTTTATCCCACTCACACTGCTGTCTTAATGGAGCACCGCATTCCAGTTCAGGTGATTTACCCCCTCGTGCTTCGAAGTGGGTCGTACTGTTGTGAAGTTTGTCATGGCCTACTTAACAATACAGCAACTCGTAATTAGATCATTTATCAAGTGGGAGGCTGGTCTTGCTTGTTCTTTTAATTGCACAAAGGAGACTTTTGACTTTTTCATGGGGTTACCCAGAAAAACTGGGATGTAATCAGCCTGTGGCTCTGGCAGCACTTCAGAAAGCTGACGTCGCTGGGGCCTGCAGTGACAGAAGAACATGATAATAAATCCGGATTCTCTCTGAATATTCTTGAGTGAAAAAAAATTGCTGTGACACTCAATAATTAATGGAACTGTGGACAAGTAAGCAGGAACACAAGCTTTTGCAAAAAAAAAAAAAAAAAAAAAAAAAGTAAAATGGAAAATGGTGATTATACACCCCCTAGTGGAGGGTTAGCAAACAGAATTATGACACCACAAACTTTCACAACACTGTCATCTTATCAGCCTCCATCAGAGCTCAAACTGAAGAAAACCTCTAAAAGCAAAAACAAAAAAAGAAGGGGAACTGCTTATAAACACTGAGCAGTTCTTCTGTGTGGGAGTGCACATGTGTTTGTGTGAGAGAGGAAACACATCTTTATTTTGATGAATTAATCCTTTTCATTAACTGGAAGTCAAGATAACCAAAACCCATCCTGTGTGCCTAGAATTATTGCATTTGAACTGCGGCTGCACTCAAACATAGGACTGAAGATAACACACACAGCGTATTTGGGACTGTGGGCCAGCGTCTGCTGATAAAGAAATGTTCTTTCATTCATTCAGCTGTCATACATACCCAGAAAAGGTTGTCTGTTTATGAAGAAAGAGAAAAAGACATAACCCCTTGATTCATAGTCTGGAAAAATGCTGTCTGTCTCATTTTAAGCTGTAAGCTTTAATTAGGGTGGCTGTAGAACTCTGGATTTTGAAAATAATGCACAAGTGTACCTTTCGTTTCTCTCAGCATCTGGGGTTACTATGGGTTTTAATCCTTGGAGTGTATTCCAGCTCTCTTTGATGAGACGCCCAGCACTAAAGCAGTTGATATCCACCAAAGGGGATATAAAGGGGATTTTTGGAAAATCAATAGATATTGTACATGTGGTCCACAAACTACACCATAAGTGTCATCATGAAGTGACACTTACATTTCTACATAATAAACCTTTCAGTATATGGATCCAATCTAAGCCTAACCTCTGAATGTTTACCGGAAAGTAGTACAGGACCTGTTTGTTTTTATGGTGATGCAGCAGGTATAAAAAAGAGGATACTGAGAGATTAAAAAAAAGAAACGTAAAACTTTAAAACATATCTTCTTTATTGCCGAGAGGTTAAAAAAAAGACTTAAATAAAACAGCAACAAACCTAATGCTGATTGTTTATTCTTTAACCCTTTAACTATACTCACCAAAAACAAAGTCAATTTGAAAAAAATATGTTTATTGCTTTATATGCTTATTGCCTGCAGGGACTAAAACCCACCATCAATAGTTTTAATATGTTTTCTAAATTTGCTCCACTGAGGTAAAGGGTTAAAGCATTGAAAATAATTGATTTAGCTCTAAGAAAAATCCTTCTGATCCTTACCTTAAAAAACATATAACTCATATTACACTTAACTGTTAAGTAGTTTTTACATGTTTTATTTTGGTTTGTTTTTGTAGAGTGTGTATGTGCGTTTGAGGGATTTTTTTATGAATGCAGTCCCCCCCCCCCCATTATTTATTATTTAATGTAAACACTTTGAGGTGTTCTGTGGGAAGAAAAATATTTGATCAAATAAAGTTGAAGTTATATTTAAAAGAAGCTGTGACCAAAGCAGCTCCGTAGCAATCTGGAGATTGGGTTTTTATTGAAGGATTCTCTAAAAGTGAATCCACAAGAGACCAAAGTTTGTTTTTTAATCTTCTTGAAACCACATTGCAGATTTTCAATGATTGTGTCAAAAGTTATTCTTCTCTTGTAATAAGTCTGGGTAGGAACTTTAGTGTGTCTCTGCATGAGCAACAGGAGCTGTGATGGCCACCAAAGCAATGAGTTTCACAATAATCCCATATCAAACTTAGTTTAAGACAAAGCCAGCTCAGCAGTAACCACATTTAGAAATTTTGCACTTGTGACCCTTGCAAGTTTGTTTTTTTTGCTAACAAAATGTGTCTCCTTGAACAGCTACTTTGCATTCATGCAGCACTGAAAAGATTCAGAGACAGATTTAAAAGGGGCTGAACAGCACTCTGTCAAGATGAGAAGAATATAATCTTCTGTTTTGGCTCAAGGCAAAGAATCTGAGTTTACTTCTCTGAATCAAATGTTCATGTCTTTAAAGTGTCCTTTAAATAAAGTTTAGATGCATTTTTGTTGCTAATGAGCGGTTTGAAAGAAAGTAATTACTTGGAAGGTTTGCAGTGATGCTGAAAGTGAGGAGAGGCTCAGCCTTGACAAGTCCTCTATTTCAGATGCGGCATGTTGCTCTTTGTTAAATAAAACATAGAAAAACCTTGTGGTCTCTGCAAAATTTAATTATTAAGTTCTCATAGTAAAAAAGCTGCTTCTTTTTTGGGGGGGAGTTTGGGGAGTTTTTGAGACCTGTGAGCCAACAAATCAAAGATGGTGGAGTTGGAATTCTGTAGAGACACAGGTGTAAAAACTGATCCGGAACAAATCACCTGCCTGCAAGGTCAAAATAAGGTCCCAAGTACTGAGTCACAGGTGAAATCCATACTTATATAATCTGTCAAAACACAGTCATGTGACAGCAGGCTTTGCAAGATTTACATTTCTTTATTCTTTGAATCGTCTTAATCTCATTTACCCCGCTTTCCATGCAGGAAGATTATCAAGCCTCGCTAGCGTGTGGGATCTGTACTCATCAAACTTCTTGAAGAAAACTTTTTTGAGATTTTTTGTTGCAGGGAGAAAAATGTTTCCTCCTAATCCTGCTTGTAGAGCTCAGAATGGAGCCTGTGAGTTCTTTTTTATGTAAACGAAGGAAGTTTAGTCGAGAGGAGACATGAGATGAAATGTGAGAGCACCTGCTCGAGGCGCAGTGAAGTATTTTTTCCTGTGAATTTAGCCTTTAATGCACATGACTGTATTATCTGAAAATATTTGATTTTAATGTGAATATTTTCAGTCTACAGGGAGATTTTTCTTTTTGTTGCCTTGAGCCATTATTATAAAATTATGTTATTTAATAAAAAGTCATTCAGTATAGTCTTAAACTTCAGATTTACACCTGCACTTGACGTAATTCAGAATTTAGAGTAAAATTGTCTCTCACGTTGCCACATGAAGATCTTTTGTTTAACCTGTTTAGAAAAAAAAACTTTTTTAATTACAGTTTTTCTCAGTCGCTTTAGTACAATTCTCAGATCAGAATGAAATTCCCAAAACTATTTGTTCAATCTTCACATCATGATGTCACTTCTGCACATCATATAAGCAGTTTCTCACTTCTTTGAACAAGTTGCAATTGCTTTGGTACATGCATGCAAATGATTATGTACAATCTTCTGCTCTTTGCTACATTATCAACTGTTTATGTCATGTTGATCAAAATGTATTATATAGTTCACTGTACAATAGTCTTACTCCTCAAAACACCTAGTCATTTGTTCATTGTATAAGTCACCAATTTTCATAATGTGACAACATATTTCGCTGAATTGCAAGAGAGGATATTCGCTGTGATTTGGATGAGAATTTGCGGCTTAACATACAGGAACGACAAGAGGTGTAGGAAGACCACACCAATTCCTACTGCACTGCCTGTACTGTTGGACAGAATATTGTCCTATCTTTTTTTTCCCTTTGTGTTACTGTTTGCAGTGGGTTTTTTCTATGTTGGTATGACATGGTCTGTCAACAAATTACAATATGAACAATAAAAGTGTAAATGTTAATCTTGTCCAGTCTCTTGCAATCAAACAAAAAAGGTGTAATTTACATTTTACAATAATTGTCATCAAAACCTTAGCCATAGTTTACATCAGAACCTCCCTCTAAAGTACACAGTTATATTGACAACATGACTAAGTCATTTGACTGTCTTGTTTGTAGACAATGACTCAAGGACTTGACATTCTGATGGCACTGACATGTTCAATGACATAGAGACTTAGTTTTGAGAGATGAACTAAAGATTTTGAGCAAGTTACAGGCTTTTGCAAGAAATCCATAGTGTTTTGCTGTTTGTACAAATTGTTTTGAGAAATGCACACACGTATTTGCAAACTTCAATTCTGATCTGAGAATTGTACTAAAGCGAGAAAAACTGTAAAAAGGGGTCATTTTAAAGTTTAAATTCAAAATCCTGGTTTAAAAGTCTTGCTAACCAATTTTCCTTATGAAAAAATAAACTTCTCCTGGTTATACGTAATGCAAGTCTCAAACAATATACCGGTAGTTAAATTAAACTTTCCCACAAAGACATGTGTAAAAACAAAATAAAACAAAAGCCATTAAAACATTAACATTTTTAACAAAGGACAAAAATTGTTGTGAATTTCTATATATCTCAAAACACTTTAATTTGGTCTTTAGCTTTAAGCTTAATGATCTGACATTACACTTCTTTTTAAAGCTAAATGTTTCTGATATCCATCTGTCTTTTTGAAACCTAACAACTACAAAATATTACGTTGGTAAAGTTGAGGCATGCTGCAAGGTGGTTACTGAGGAGGTGATGGCGAAGAAGGTATGCTGTTGATTGTTTATGACTGTCGGAGAAACAGTGTCAAAAGCAACGTGTATCATGTTACTGTAAGTTGTTTTATGAGCCTGCATTCATCCAGCCTCATTTCAATGAGTTCCTGTTTGTCATTGTTGTTTCACGTTTGTCCGCGGCTCATGTTTGCCTCCCTCGTACTCTGTTTACGTCCCGTTATGTCGTCTACGGTGGCTATTTTGGTCTGGTGGTTCTACTCCGAGCACGGAGCGTAATCAGACTGAGGAAACCCAGAGTGAACTGAAGTTCAGTCTGGTTGGAAACAAACAGAGACCACCTTGAAAGATGGATCAGAGAGAGGTTCCAGGTCCCTAAGGGTTCACTTGGGTGAAATCAGACAGAAATTTTTTCCAGATTATTGGGGGAAACAAACTCTGGTTCACTTTAAGTAAACCAAACGTGCAGTCGTAATACAGCCTCAAGGGCTAAACAAGAAGATCAGAATGATTTGATTCTCTGATCAAAACCTCAATTGTTTGTACTTCTGAATAAGACAACTATTTTCCTGCACAATTTACCTTTAGTAGTTTACAGTGAACATTTAAAGTTAAGAATTTAAGACTTTTTCCTGATTTTATTTTTGGTCGGCCAACAAGAAATTCAGAGTATTTGGGTTTAAATGTATTTAGATGCATTTCTGTGAAAAAATGAGAAAAAGTAACACATTGCAAGAAATGTTTGTGAAATAGTTCATTTGCATTTACAGTTTTTCTCCATTGGTTTGTCTCATTTCTTGAAACAGAAATTACATTCTCAAAACAACATGGACAAACCTCCAAACCATTTGGCAATTGATCACAACAGAATGGCATTTCTCATTAGTTTCATCAAATTGCAAATGTCTTAGTACGTGTCTCAATGTCTCAGTACATCTTTCAAATGATTAAGTACAAGTAGCTTTCATTTAGCATAATTTCCAAGTGAATAGATCTTGTTGATCTAAACTGATTGTTTCTGATTCTCAGTCTAATGGTTGTTCGCTCCAAAATGAGTCACAATCATTTCATTGTGTAAGTCATCACATGCACAATAGTCTGTTCAATTGTCAAAATCAGTCAAGAACATAATACCAGGAATACGATATATGAATCACTTGGAACATTTGATAAATTTATTACAGCAATTGACAGTCATGTGAAACTAGAACTTGACTAACGAAGGAGGATTTCCCAGTGCCAGGGAGGGGGCAATATAACTATGTGTGCTGCCATATCTGAGAATGGTGCGGCCACTCACATCCCCAGTCCTGGCCCATACAATACACAGAAGCTCCTCATCTTCTTGGACTGCCTACATTTTGATTTGATCCCTGAAGATGAGAGAGGTCTCTTAGGGCCTCACCTACCACTATATGTTATTGTATGGGACAATGTGATTTTCCACCATGTCCCGCTCATCAGGGCCTGGTTCCCTACTCACCCAAGGATGTTCATAGTGTTCTTACCACATTACTCTCCTTTTCTCAATCCTATTGAGAGGTTTTTCTCCGCTTGGAGGTGGAGAGTGTATGAGCATCTGGCTCAACATCAGAGGTCCCTGCTCCATGCCATGGATGCTGCGTGTAGATCAGTGTAGGGGATGGTTGCCACATGCACGCCGTTTTTTCCTTCGTTGCATCGCAAGGGAGAATATACGCTGTGATGTGGTTGAGAATCTGTGGGCAGACAGACAGCAGCGTGAGGATGGCCAGCAGGATGAGGACGATGGCCAGGAGAGGGAGGGTGAGGACAGCGACCAGTGAAGAACTGTTAGTTGTGAAACTCGAGCATTATTTACAGCACTGTAGGCTGCAGATCATTTTCATTGTTTTTTGTTTTTGTTTAAATTATAAAGTATATTATGCTGTATACATTTTCTTTTTTGGCTGTGGTTAGCGCTCTTGCCTCACAGCAAGAAGGCCCCTGGTTCAAGTCCCAGCTGGGGGACATGAAAAATACATCAATGGGGGACCTTTCTGTGTGGAGTTTGCATGTTCTCCCCGTGTATGCGTGGGTTCTCTCCGGGATCTCCGGCTTCCTCCCACTGTCCAAAAACATGCTTCATAGGTTAATTGGCAACTCTAAATTGTCCCTAGGTGTGAGAGTGAATGGGTGTGTGATTGCGGACGTTCTACCCTGCGACAGACTGGCGACCTGTCCAGGGCATCCCCTGCCTACACCCAAGTGGCCGGGATAGGCTCCGGCAGCCCCGTGACCACGAAAGGGACAAAGCAGTACAGAAAATGAATGAATGAACATTTTCTTTTTACTGTGATGTATGAAAGTTACTTTATGTGTGTGAATGATAATGGTCAGAATTTCCTTGGCAGTATGAGTGCAATGTGTGATGTTACTGTAAACCTAAGAGGCTACTCTTACCCTAAAATCCTTTTTCTTTTTTTTAGTTTATACAAAATTGTATTCTGTTAGCTATACAAAAACAGTAAAGTGACCATTGTCAATAAAGGACTGAGCTAAGACTGAAAGGTGGACATGAGGGACATTTCAATGGTCCTCTGCTATAGTGACAAAACATCTAATCATTTTGACCTGCAGTGCCTACACAATGCCAAAGGGACAAAGTATTTTGGGGGCACTGACTGTCTAAATGAGAAGGAAATTGTTTTGACAAAAGCACCAAGAGTGTTGAGAACGTCCGGTCTGATCAAGAAATGAGCCAAAGCAATTGAGAAGGATCTTTGCCATTTTGGTGGCACTGACTCTTTACATGGGAAAGGAATTTAGTTTTGAAGCATGAGTGAACAGTTTTGGGAGATATATTAGATTTTGCAAGTGAGCTATTGTGTTGTGCTAAACTGTAAGACTGTTTTGCCAAATGATCAGAAGGTAATTTCTGTTTCAAGAAATGAGCCAAACCAATGCAGAAAAACTGTAATGGTTTTATAAAGGTTCAAGGAATGCAGGATGATTAGTTTGCCCCAACACATTTTCATCTCCCCAAATCTGGCCCTCTTTGGAACAACTTTTGACCCTGGTTTAAGGTTAGCCTGAAGCAAAACTGTTTGTATGTTGATTGAGAAAAGTGCAAATAAGATGTTCAGCCACGAACCTCCTGTTGCCAGGGAAGATCTTACGTAAAGGTGAAGCTAAAAAATTAGATCACGCCACCATACCATGGCTGGATGTTGTCAGATGATGTTCCTCTCCTTTGTGAGCTTGTGTCCTCAGAGGCATTGTAAGCTTTATTCTCCAAAAACAAAAACATAAATTTGTGTGCTGGTTTTCATGTCTCTCACAGCACACGGAACTGATGAAATCTTATCAAAATAGGATGACCTCTCTTCACAGACTCTTTCATAACCTCAAGAGCTCACAGAATAAACAACCTTGTCCTTGTGTGGTTATAATTCTTTGAGCCCTTCTCTTAGTATCTTCTTACTTTGCTCTAAAAATGAGTCCTGCTCAGATAAACTCTCCTAAATCTCATCTGATTTCTCCCTGCTGAAGGTTAACAAACACGTTCCACGGTGAGGAAAACTCCATATTCAGAAACAGCACGTGTCTGCCATGTGCAGACGTCTCTGACTCTGATGGAAAAGATGGAACTCGCCACAGGAGGAACCACAAAGGTGTGAAGCGTCCCCTGTTACCCAGATGCTGTTCACGATCTGTGAACTCCTGCTGTAGCTCCGATAGATTGCAGCGCAGGTTGTGAAGAAGAAATACAGCAGATATTCCCCAGACACCTGTGGTGTCGGTATGTTCTTTAGAAAAAAGAAAGGAAAAAGGATTTGTTTTATTCCACTCTCGTGTGCTGATGGTCAAAATGACTTTCAGATGAAGAAATAGAAACAGACAGACAAACAGACAGATAGATAGATGGATAGATAGATAGATAGATAGATAGATAGATAGATAGATAGATAGATAGAAAAGAAAGAAATTCAGGTGTCCGGCAGCAAACATTATCTGCAATGGATTGCAATTACAGAGGATGTGCAGATTACCATGTTTTTTTAAACACAAACATTCTCTAAAATATTTGAAGTACTATTAATAAGTGGGATTGCTACAACAGGCAAAAAACAATGTTGGAACTTTGATACCTGAAATATTAAGGTTCTGATGGCGTCAAAATAAATTTCTCATGCCTTTAAACATCTAAAGTCTCTCAGCCGTCATTTGCATAGCTCAGGTCGTCACTCCACATCCTTCTCACTCATGACTCGGCGTTCAAAGCCAAACCATAGAGTCGTTTATATTTTTCCTGGACAAGGGCTTAATCAATTATCGCTGATTGTAAAACGAGAAGGGGAGGGATGATAGAATTCATTCCTCCCATTTCAGCTATCTCTGGACATTGTGGTGGCTGAGTACGCAGCAAAATGGCTGTTGAAATCAGGGATTAGACTGACGGGATCGGGGTGACCCGGGCACAAAAACGCCATCCGACTGCGACACGTGAGATGCAACAGCCAAATACAGGCATTCAGATGGGTCATTGGAGATGAAAATGGTCATTGCAAATGAGCAAATGTAGTTATTCATGCATGCATCATGTCAACTCAAAAAAGCAAGAACCAACAAACCATTAGTTGTTTTTAAACATCTGAAAATTCATTTGCAGAATTCCAAAACATTTCCAGTTTGGTGCAGACTTTTAGGAGACTACAGCCCTGAACAACGTTCAATTTCTCTTTAGTCTCCAGGACCTGACAGTCGGCTCTAACAGAGAAACGTGTTGCATTTCGTGGCAGACTCTGTAAAGATCTATTATTGTGTGTTCCCACTCGCAGTTTTAACCCTCCAACAACCCAACCAAAAATTGAAAAAAAAAAAAATGTTTTTCTATTGATTATTGCCTTGAGTAATACACACAATCAATGTTTTTTTTTTTTTTTTTACGTGTTTTCAGGCAGTTAAAGGTTTTTTTAAGTACCATGACAGTTTGTGACAAACTCAGCAGGCACACTTGAGATTTGGTCTGGTTAAGTGTAGCTTGTGAGCACCTTTAAAAGCCCCTTCATGAACTCCAGAGAGGCTCAGGATTTTATGTCTCACACGTTTAGTTTATTCAACTAAAGTTCAAATCTGATGTCCAGCGGAGTAACTCTTGTTTTGGGAAATTGAATCAGTATTTATATTATTTTCCCACTCTTTTCTAAAAGTATGTTTTTATTGAGACTCACTTTCAAAGCAGCTGTTAAAGGATTTGCACTGTGAGCACACTGACTGATGACACACCAAAGATTCAAGAAACAGTCATGTTTTCTATCATTTTGCTTTATATTAGCCTTTTTTTCCAGTAATCCGTGATAATCTGGAGACTTCATGTTTTTTCAAACTCACATGTTTACTTCTACTTATAAAGTTCCATACTCTGCTTCTTAAAACTGAAATAATTTTTGGCTTTTTTAAAGTGTCAACTGTCTTTTATTTGCAGTCTTTATTTCCGTGCTTTGTAGACCAGCAGTTTTTAAGCATCTAGATGAAGAGATGTGTTTTTTTACCTAGACATATTTTGCAGATTTCTAATATTGCCAAAAAGCAATTACACCCATCCAACTTCTGATCCTGTGCAGGTCACGGTGGGTCGGTGGGTCCAATCCCAACTACTTCAGGGTGAAGGTAGCATAACACCCTGCGCAGGTTACTAGACCAATACAGGGAAAATAATTACAGTTTGTTGATAATTTGAACTCAGAAAAAACATTTTACAACCACACTAGATTGAAAAATTCATTTTATTGTCACAGAAAACACACATAGTTTATTAACGAATGCACTATATGAAAGTGGGGCATAAATACTTTGTCTTAGTGCTAATCTCTTCTAATAATCTCAATCCTATGTGAAAACATTACCAAATTTAAAAGGCTATAGTCCTTTTAGGGTTCACCTTTATTGCAAATAGATTTTTGAACTTTTATGCACAGCATCTTAAACATAGCATCCCCTTACAACCCCCTAAAAAAAACCAAGAAACTCAGTTCAAACATGTAGCCTTAAATCCAGTTGTGGTTTTAAAACACTGCATATTTTCTGATTTTCAACGGGTTGAATGCCTCCGCTGAAAAACACATAAAGATGCAGAACTGTTGTGATTTTTTGTGTGTGTGTTCATAACTAAACCTAATTTGATACAATTTTTTTGAATTTTGAATTCTGTTTATAAAAATTGGCATAGAAACTTAAAATGTTGGAGGCGCATTTCCTAAAAACAAAAGGCTAAAAAAAAATGAGGTATTGGAGGCAATAAATACCTAAAACGCAATAAACACATAAAATATCGCAAAGCAAACAAGCAAAGTCAGGAAGCAGCTCCGTGTAATTCTTGTACACATAACGCCTTAATCATTTAAAGCTTGGGTTCCAAACACCTGAGGATGCAGCTGCAGGGAGGCGGGACCTCTGCAGGAGGCGGAGCATCAAAAGGAAGAGGCCCACGCTGACCACGCCCAGGATGACCACACCTGTGATCAGAGCAGTTGTCATCGAGTTCATGGAGTGTTTGGATTCAGCGGATGCTGGTTAAAGGAAAAGTTGTTGGGAGACAGAAATTTGAATAGTAAGACATTAGTTTTAAGATTTAGAAATCAAAGCTGGTAAACTTTTCATTAAAATAAATAAAAATCCAACCTAGCTGGGAGTTGTTGGCAGGGGTTTCATCTGAAAACAATGTTTAAGTATTTGTTAGAAATTCTTGATGATTCTTGATCTAAATTCAGAGTACTTTGCTGAAAAATGTCAAGTGGAGCCGAAATAAAGCATTTTTTTTAATGCGCCTTAATGTTAACTAACAAAATTTTATTCTTTAGACTACTTCAGCAGGACTCTGAAAGTGGTAAATGATTCCTGTCAGAGTCAGTTTACTGTTCATACCACTTCTGGTGATGATTGGACCTGCAGTGATAATGGCGTTCCCAGATGCTGCTGGCAGGGAACCAGGGCTCTGCCCTCCATCCCGCCTGCGCCGTCGCCCACAGATCTGCCAAGCGCATCGTCACATTTCAGTCCTCACAGGGGGTCGGGTGTCCCACACGCACAGTGAAGTTAAAAAGCGGACTTTTGCAACCCCTTGCTTACTGGTACGAGCATGATGCAGTCGTCTGCCCGGCATAGCTTGGTGACGCAGTGCAGAAACACGGTGGACATCTTCTGATGGCGGTGCTTCACAAAACGGAAGACTTCGAAGGAAAACCGACCCATCTGGCTCTTCCCATTCTCAAAGACGGTTGTTTGGGGGTCTTTATAGCAGCTGTGACAAATATTTAAAATTAAAAAATGACAGTTATTGCTTATCCATGAGTTTCTAAGCATTCACAAAGAGGCTGGATGCACGCAGGAGCAGAAACAAGGCACATTTATGAAGATAAGCCACGTTGAGAGCTTGAAAAGGTTATGCTTTCTTTTGTACCTTATCAAGTCATCATCTCCAACAAAAAAAAAAAAAAAAAAAGCAAGATTACCCAAAGAAAAGGTCATAGCGAAGTTCATCATTAGGATTCCCTGAGGGGGTTGTGTAACAGTAGTCCATCAAGATATTCCATCTGCAAAGAGACAAAACTGTGACACGGGATAGAGATCTAACTGCACATGGGAAAGCGCAGGTTGGGCTTTCTTTGCAGCAGACTGGCGCCTTCAAGTCCAGTAATAACATAATAGCATAATGAAAGTAGGCATAGTTAAAGAAAGGGACTAAATCTGTAAAAACCAAATCTCCTGTGTGCAGAGAGACATCATCTCTGTATCATTGGTTGTTTTGGATGTAAAACTTGAGCTTAAAATATAATTTGTGATAAATCTTTGTAATAAAAGATTTGTAATACAAATATGCAACGTTACCGCGCACCGTTTGTCTAAATTAGTGGCTTTCACAGCAGCAAAGACTCTGGTTTTCAAAGCCAATCCGGACATGGGGATGGACAGAGGCTGATTGTACGTGGAGTCCTGCAGGATGAGGAAAAAGCCTTATTAAAATCACGCAGTCATCTTTTTACATCTCAATATACCCGGATACTACTGCTTTCAGAAACTTCACTGTCAGAAGCAGAGTGAAAGTACTCATAATGAAGAATAAAGGTCAGTTTAAGACAAAAAAAAGCCCCAAAAAACAAATTCTGCCAATTAGAAACCATATGAATATACTAAATATACATTTCTCATGAAATATCTGGTTTTCTGTCAGCTTAGCTGTGTACTCACATTGTACAGGATCATACTCAGCGTGCTCACAAATGTGCCGTTGTTATCTTTGACAGAAATAGCTGCAGAGGAGCTGTAACGAGATGCAACATGAAAAATAAGTCACAGTCAAAAAGTATCTTCAACACTTCGATTTTCATGATGTATCATGATTTTCTGGCAAGGCAAAGTATACTTCAGAGCTTTAACTCATGAACGTCCTGAAACACATGGTCTTTAGATATCAGAGATCACCGCTCAGGGTCTTAACTGTCACAGAAGCTTTGAAAACAATAAGTAAAAGTCTAAATTAAATCAATAAATTCTCATTTTAAACCCCCCATGCAATTCCTGAAAAAGGTTGAGCTCTCTGTTTGTGCACAGATAGATATTTTTAAATGAATGTATTTGTTTCGGTTCCAACTCACGATGCCAGTTGTGAGTTATTGACCAGGTACTCCAGCGGGTAGCTGCAGCTGAATTTATACAGCAGACCAGGCAGGTAGCTGATTATAGTGGGTGGATCAGGAGTGTCAATATAGCCCGAGACATTTCCAATTTGTACCAGAGACATGTTCCCGTAGGCGTTGGTCCCGTAGGCCGTGCTGACCTGCAGAGAGACACATCTCAGCCACTTTCAGCAAACACAGCATCCATCATATTAGCACCACGCTGGAGGGATTCGCTGTACATTACCACCAGGCTGTTACCGCAGGCCTCCAGGGTGCTGAGGCTGATGCTGAACAGCACAGCTGTGGGGAACGTGTTGTTATTGATAAAGCCTCTGCACTGAGCGTCACTGTGGTGTCCGTTCAGAGCCAGATCTGCGGCGGTGTAGCCGGAGTAGAGCACTGGACAAAAGTTGATCTTCAAGGTGATGGTCTGAACCCCACAGTAAACACTGATGTCCCTCTCAGCTGGAACGCCAGAGAAGAAGCGTGAGCAGAGTCTGTGATCATCTCTGCATTTTTTTTTAAAGATAACTTATAAGAAAATGCAGAGCCTTTGACATCTCTGTTGAGCAGTGTAATTCACACAAACAAAAAGAATGTGTGTACATCATCGTATTTCTTAATAAAATAAGAAATTCTAAGAAAAACAATAGGAGAAATAATTATTCCATTGAAATTCAACAACAACATATTTGTCTCCTAAGAAAAAGTTTATTCCTATAACATCAGATGAGTTTCAAAAAGATCCTACATTGTTTTAGAATAAAAAAATAAAAAGTTGTCAATCAACATCTCCAAAAGATAAAGCTGCTCTAAAACTTTTTCCTCCTGAACCTGAGCTGATTTGCTAGTTTGTCACTTTTTGTGAGCTTTATGAATGTTGTATCTGCTCAACATGTGTTTACAGAATGGACGGTGGAGATGATGCTTTGCAGTTTTCTCACCAGGATAGCGGCTGTGGTAATTGGCGTCACAGTTGAATCCGTTGAACTGTGTGGAGACTGAGGTTGCGTTGCTCATCAGCAGGAAAATGAAGCCCATTCGCGCCATTTCGGCGCCTGACAGAAGTGTGCCCAGTATCATCTTCAGAGGGTCAGCGTTGCGATGCCCTCATTTCTCGATTCGATGTCAGAAGACAGCTTTTATGTCAAAATGAAATGTTGGGAAAACAAAGCTGCCCTGCCTCCTCGTCTGCTTCTAGCTGCTTCGATCACTGCGGTTCAGCCTCCACCTTCCAGGTCCCCTAATCCTTCTTCCACTGTTCCCTCTGCACCTTTTACTGCTTGTGTTGACCCTTTACCCAACCCCTTTTAAATTGAGGTCATCCCTCTTTCCAGCTCATTTCATCCCACTCCCTCCTTCACCATCCCTCCCTCAAAGACAGCGAAAAATTACCCCCAACCACACCTGTTTACTCATCTCCTGCCTTTTAACTAAGTCATTATCCTTAACACGTTTCACCCAGATTAGTTGAGATCTCAAAACTGTTGCATGTTGACATTGAGGAATTAGCCCAGCGTCAGCCTCTCCTACATTTCTTGTGGGCACACAGATGAGAAAGATACTTCAACAAAACCCCCACCGTGCAGGACATGGGAACCTCCGTCAGATCTGAATGGACAGGACAAATCTTTTCACAGCGCCAGGAAACCTGAGCGGGCTCGGTGGGTTCCCACTCATCTCTCCTCAGTCTGATCTCCGTCTGTCATTTCACACAAACGGTGGGCCTCAGCAAGGGGGGGTCCGGCTCGGGAATTAAGCTGTCATCGGCTGCTGCTGTGGTGCACATTCACAGGAACACAAAAGTCAGCTCACGGTCTGATGCAGAGCTGTGTGTGGGTAATTGTGATGCATAAGGCATCACTTAGAGTAAGAGTTCTGAGTGCAGCTCTGAGAGAAGCATTGTAGAATTTAAATGTGAATTACTCTGTATGTTTGCTACTTGATCTACATGATTTAAGAAAAAAAAAATTCTGAAGAAGTCATTTTGACATAGAAATTCAGCAAAATGTGGATCAATAAATCACATGCTTCCCTTTAGCACATTTTAGATTTTAAAGAGCCAACAGAACAAAAGTCTTCTTACTTCTTTTAATCACAAACTTCTTGAACTAAATTATTAATTAGTACAGGGCATCACAAATCTTTTTGACATCATGTCATATCATCCCGGCAGTTCTGCAAAGATTATGATACTTTGACATCTTTATAGGTGTTTTCAATTATGCATGTTCTAGCTACTCATACTATAGAACACACAAACCATAATTTCTGTTATGGAAAAACGAAGAATTTAGAACTAGATCAAGAGGTTTATTGAGTCTGATATTTAATTTCTTGGCACCAGAATTCTCAGAGGCATAAAATTGTATTAAAGACTTAATTTGCAGTAATCCTGGCTGCTTTGGTTCATTTATGAGTTTATGATCTATTTACATTTGCTTGATACAAATAAGGGACTTGAAGGAAGCCCAGTTTGCATGAATAGGACATATCTTCAAACTGTGTGTGGGTTTTTAAAAAGTTTTTTTCTTTCAGCTTGAATCACATGTGTTTAGTCCTTTTATTTCAACGTATTTCGACACCTAACCAATACTTTGTTTCTTGAATAAAGATTAGGTTAATAACTATCATCCCCACTCAAGACGGGGTATACTGAGTGATTTTTTAACGATTGAAGTCTTCTGGATTTGCAGGAGGTCCTTCAAAATCAGATTTTTTGCCTTTAGATAATTAATTTATGGAAAACCTGGACGGTGGCATAGAAAAATGACTAAATGAAATCACTTGACAATTTGCATTTCAAAAAGCTTTTACATATACAGTGCTGAGTTGATTTCTATGAGTGAAGAATGCAGTACAGGAACATATTCCTCACAGTGCCTCATGCCAACACTGAGGAGTGAAGAAGGCTTTCAGCCTTGATAGAACTAAAGAAGTCTGCTGAAAGACATTTAAAAGGAAGTCTTCAACAAAACAAACAAGTGGATGAATGATTACATTCCCTTAAAAAGATTACTTAAAGATTACTTGTAGAAAGATAAAATACAGCTGCCAGCAAATTTAAATGAAAAAAAAGTTATGTTAAAGAAAATGGGACGGTTCAGTTCAATACTATTGATGTTTAATCAGAAAATTGCCTCAAAGACAAATCAAAGTATCCAAACTTAAACATCAATTTATAACAAAGAAACACTGGTGAAATGCAAATCAGTGATTGTCTCAATGAATGTTAAAGTGACATAATTGTGACATAATAATGATTTCTTTATGATCGAAGGACACAGTAAACCAAAATGTTTTCTGACACAAAGCTAAAGCTAAAAATGTATTTTTTTCAAGATTCATAGTGACAAAAGCTAAATGGATGGATGGTAAGTGGTGTATACTTAAATAGTGCTTTTCTACTAACAAGGCCCAAAGTGCTTTACAGTCACAGATCCATTCCCCCAGTCACACACACATTCACACACTGGTGGCAGCTCCGCTGCCTAACACTGGCGCCAACCTAGCACCAGAGGCAAGGTGGGGTTCAGTGCTTTGCCCAAGGGCACTTCAACACATGGGTGTGCAAGGCAGGAATTGAACCTGCAATCTTATGATGATGGGTCAACCGCCCTACCGCTGCACCACGCCCGCCCGCATGGATGATTGGACAGGTAGATCATGCTACACTTATTTGTTTTTCCAGTCGTTATTTCTAAAACTCCAAATAGGTATCCAACTGTTTTTTGTTGACCCTAAATCCTTGAGGGTTTTTTGTGTGTGTGTTTAATTTTGGTCTCTCGTTACATTTTTTTCTATTTTGTATTCTCACGTAGATTTGACTTTTTCTGCTCCACTAATCCATCTCCCGCGAACAACAACAACAATAGGTTATAAACAGCATATAAAGCTCTTTCACCTGCAAAGGGTTAATGCATTTTGACTTTACATTTGAATGCTTTGTAATTGTTTTTGCAAAAATTCTGATGTCATAAAACACAACGGTGTGATTCTGATAAATATTTCATAAAGAGGTTTTTCAAGTTGTTTTTGTTTGTGCTTAAAAGAGGTTGTGTGATAATTACCAGCAAGGTGTTAAAAAGGAAAAAGAAAAAACATGTTATCAAATGCAGCTTTTATCTAATCTTATTGGTAATTTCTATCCATTCAGCAGCTTTAAAAAATACCTATTATCTCTAGGAGTACTTATGGGGGTAAATAGAATACTGCCCATACATAAACATTTGGGAAGCTATTTTTTTTTTTGTCTACATGGTACCGTTATAGGTTGGTGTCTGTTTTTACCAAAGGTTTTGTGTCAACACGTGTAGCATCAAACCCAGTACAAACAGAAAACACACAAATGTGGAAGATGAACAAATAAGTCCAGACTATCTGGATGCGGTTGAGGCTTTCACAAGCAAAAACAGATGCTAAAATAAAGAAATAAAGAAAAACAGGACATTTTATGGTATCAGCCTATCAGCAAACTTTTCTTAGTGGCCTTAATGTTTCCTGGAAGGCAACTGTCTGATGTGTCTGTATCTGCTATGGCATCATAATGCAAAAAAAAAAAAAAAGGGAAAGGGAGAAGTTTGAGACAACAAAATTAAAGTCTGAAGTTGAAAAACACAACCAGAAAAGGTTTTATTTTCAAAGCAGCAAGAGTTTTTATATGAATTTGTTTATCCAATACTATCATTGATTTATTGAACATTTATTAACAGAGGGGTCACTGATATACATTCTCACAAAGACAAAAAGGATTTAAGCAACAATCATCACTCTTGAATTGAATCTTTGTCAAGTAAATAAACATTTATTATTAAGGCAGGTTTTCTAAACTTTGTAAGTAAAAAAATAAAAAATAGACATTTTTACTGTATCTTTCATCTGCTTTCTTTTTTCTTTGTTTTCTTTTTCAACATAAAAACTTGCAAAGCTACACTGTTCCTAGGACCACAAGCTTTGTTGTTTAGGACTTGGTCATTTGTTCTTTCCGGCATTTTTTTATTTCCATTTTGATAAAAATTTTAAACAAGCCTGTCCGTAAACGCTTCATTTGTGCCCCACAGTCGCATTTTATCAAAAGCTGTAATCTCATATTTTGAGAAACCTGTGATTCCCCAAAGTAACATGTTTTGTTCTGGCCATTTTTTTAAAACTTTTTTTCAAATTTGTCCTTTGAGTTTAAGGAAAAGTTTGCATATAATTATATATTTTGTTTGGATTCAGTGTGAAACCCCATTCAAGCCATATTTACACTTTACATTCAGCTAGAGTATAGCCTATAAAGCATGTGTGAGGGCAGTTAAGTTCATTTGTTGTATTTTTCTCTTGAATAAACCATTTCATTTTATTTCACATATTACATAACAAAATTAACTTAATGACTTGTGCACACATTCAGTTAATTTTGTATTGTTTTGAGTAATTCTATTCTTTGAGTTCTGTTTGAGGCCTGATGCTGGGGCAGAGGCTGGAGCAGGGAAACTTCCTGATGATGTGGCAGTGGGAGGAGCTGAAGAAGCTCCTGATGACTTGGGAAGGGAGGAGCATGGACAACTTCCATCTGGAGAAAATGGAGGGGAAAGACAAAGTGTATTCTTATGTTGGACTATTGTTTGTATTTTTTGGAATATGTTAAACTTGCTTCTAGGTATAAGTTCAGTTTCTCTGTTGAAGCGTTAAATTACTAGTAATTTACTACTTTAGTTAATATTTAGGTTTTGAATGTTTTGTATTTGTGCTCCCCTCCCTATTGTGTCATTGGTCTGATCAGCCAGTATAAAATCTCCCTTATGTTTCCTGTTGGGGGGTCAGTTTGAGTTCAGTTGTTTTGAGCTTTTGTTATTGATTCTCTCAGTTACATTTTTGTTAAGTTGACCCCATTTTAATTTGAGCCCCTGTCGTTCTGTGTTGGGTAAAATAAAAACCCCTGATTTGAAGATCTTTTTGTCCTGTGGCTCAATCTCTGCCAAGCGGACCCTGACAACATGAAAGAAACCGAGATGCATGGAGAAAACCCACACATGCATGAGGAGACTATGCAAACTCCACACATCAAGATCCCAACCGGGATATCAACAACAGCCTTCTCACTGTGAGGCGAGAGTGCTAACCACCGTTCATGTGTCCATTTTCAGGTTCTATGCACAAACCAGGCGTTCACTGAATGCACGCTACCCAAGCTGAGCTTTCAACTGCGTCAACGTCACACAGCAGAAACAATCAGGGAGTCAGACAGTGACATGTGGTTGGCATCCATTTCAAAACACTGAAATGGTAATGTTTGAAAATTGATCATGTTGGAGTTATTAATAATTATGGCCTGTGCAGCAGGGATTACATAACACCAAGTCTGTCAGAAAACAAACTAGGAAGGCAAAAAAAAAGAGAAGAAGCTCTTCCTGCTTGTCCGATGCTGCTCCGGTGTGAACACAAGCTGAATGTGTGGTGGTGAAGCCACATATAGCGCGTTTTTGAACACACAACACACACCTGGTGTGACTGTAGTTTGAACAAAGTACAAAGCGACCGCTTTCGATGAAAAGTCTATGTAGACGTGAGTAAATGCACGTTTCAGGCTTTCGTGTTCAAAACTCTTGCGTTCACGCGTAGCTATGCTAGTTTCTACGACCATTTTCGGGCTCTATGTACAAACTATGCGGCGAACACGCATTGGAAGTTAAACCAGCCGCTGGTAAAGTTAAACAAGATTTGGTGGTGACGTATAGATGGCGTCCCTTTTCATTAACAGATGTTCCAACCGTTTGAAAATGGATCACGGAGGAGAAATTGAGAATTGCGGTTTGTATCCGGCCGGAATCAAATGACAGCAAATCTTTCATATCTTGGAATAGTGCTGTGAAAGAAAAAAGAAAGATTCAGGAGATTTCCACCGCTTCCACATTTCGCGCAAAGCCTCTTCCAATTGTAGGGGGCAGACATGTGCTAGTTCAATGTACCTCCCTGCTAGTTCAATGTGAACACCATAGCCCCAACACACATTCAAGAACTCGTGTCTTTTGACACAGAGAATGAAACAAGATCAGATCAAACTTCATGATTAAAAGCCCAACATTTCTGAATGTTTCTTTTTTCTGTGTCTTTCAGGGTAAAAATGTTTATTTCTCCAACAAATTTCCTGCTTTTTTGGCTCAGCTCTGTCAGCCCCAAAGCCTTGGAGCCACACCTGAGAGCCGTGTGGGCAGCTGCTGCACCTGCAGAGTCATGAGAATCACAAAAGACTGCTGCTGCTGTTTGCTTACGCTCGCCTGGCTCTCTGATGAGGCAGGGCTGAAATCAAATAATGAAGTGCCTAAAGGCAAACCACTAATGTTGAAGGCAAACAGAATCAGAAGTCCACATAGAAATTAAATGAATGCATGCAAATAACCCATTATTCTTCAGCCTATTTCTCAAAACATTCCCACCAATTGTCCTATTAAGTAAGGGCTTTTTAACGCTTTAATTTGTACACTCAAAAGGTTTATTATAAGTTTGAATATAGTTATTTTCACTCACTTTGGTCTAATTTTGCTATAAAAATAGCAGATATCACCTTTCCCCACACTAATCTACTGCATCATCCATTGGACTCTCACAGTGAGACTCTCCTGAGTTTTTAACCATATCTACAAAAAGTGACGCTCAAAAGTCAGGACGAGCCACCAGCTTAGATCTGGAAGATAAAGCCTTTCCAAACAGCAGACAGACGTGAATCATGCGGTCTGAGAGAGCACAGCTGAAACACGACACTCCCCATTTACTAGAGTGATGCCCTCATCAAAGAGTAGAATACAACACAATGAATTTTTAGATTGAAAAGAACAAGTTAATAATGTTAAGCTTTCTAGCCAATTTGATTTTGACAAAAATTAGTACTTAATATTTTGATACTTTTTTAAAACTATGATCTTATATTTGGCTTTTCTAAACAATAATTCCAAATGAGACAATGGGATCCACTAACTACCTGAAACTGATCAACAAGACAATTTCCCTTCATAAAAGAAAGCTTGAGCCGAGTTTATTTGCAGCTTTTCAAAAAAGAAAATAAAGAAATATTTGTGCTGACATAAAACTCACAGTAAATACTTGATTCGTCTCTGTTGAATTGAACTTTTCTCAAACCAAAATTACATTCCTTCATTGATTTTGAAGTTTTTAAGCCGTGGCTTTACTGCCCTCTGGTGGTCATTAGGAAACACTGCATACAGCTGAAAGCACGTGATTAAGCATTTCGTTTCAAAGTAAAATGCTACCATCACCCGACAATTTTTTCCCACAACACTTTATTCCTTTATTTTTTAATTATTAATTCATGGAAAAACCTCATATATCCATCTATTTTTAAATTACATACGCAAATTGTTGTAGCTTGTTGGAGTTTGTGCAGATGGAAGGCTGCTGTTTCAAATCCAACTACTGTTTACTCCACTTTGTCACTACATCACCGCTCCGCTGGAGCTTCCCAGTAATCAATGGTTTTAATGGGGAATTAAAATTGTGTTTCTTTATTGAAATCGTAATGAATCAGGAGTTGACAAAAATGTAGTTTAAAAAAGGGTATAGCCTTGGCATAGATGCGTTCTGATGCATCCACATCCAGACAAATGGATCCATTATATTTGTTTTCCTCATCTGAGCTGGCATCTGGCTCAAACAGTACAGCTGGATAGCTGTATATGGTTGGCAGTTGCACTGGTAAAGTTAGGCTAGGGTTGTGAGATGCTGGGGTCTAGCAGGAGAGAGTGTAAACAAAGGGGTGATGGGAAATGAAGGCAGGCTTACTTAACGTCCACAACTCACAGGCAAATTTCTAATGGACTACTGCTGCTCTACGGAAACTATGCCCTAGAAAACAACACAGTTTTTTTTTTTTTTTCGGGTAAAAATGGTGTGATCATAGTTGGAAGACCACCTTGAATTTGTTTACAACAGACCAAATTGCAATTGGAGTTGGGCTTTAAAAGATTTTTGTAAAAAAACAAAAGATAAAGAAATATTTGAACTTTGTGTAACAACGACATACAACTATAGTATGACATTCCTTTCAAAAAGTGAACTTTTATTCTTACCAAATTCAAAAACCACAAAGATATAATGATAAACAGAATGGAAAAGCTCATAACTGGTTGCTGGCAAGAAGATAAAAAGACAGTTCTGCATGAATTGAACACAAATATCTGAACTGGAACCATTCCTTCTGAAGAAATTACTTCAAAAACAAATTTTTTGGGCATTAAATCAAAGGATCAATTGCCAGCAATTAAAAAAGAGTTGCCCAAAAAGGAGACAGTGAGCCAGCTGCACAAACTGTGGAGGACAGTCTGCAGACAGTTGCATCCCTTTTGGTTGTGTCTCGGGGGAAGGCTCCGGACTGGATGCTTTTGTCCTGTTTTGAGATGTTCCTGAACAACCGCAGGACTGCTGTTTCCTTTTCACAAAAGAGAACGATGCAATTGGCTTTTGAAAGATTAAAGTGAGTTCCACAACTGGTAAGCAGACAGTGTAATAAAAGGGTCCGGTCCCATGAAAGGAAGACTGTAACGTGTGTGTTATTAATTTTTACGATATTGTTTTTGGTTTTCATTTGTGTCATTTCCTCTCTTACTCATGCAAACTCCGCTTTTCATCACTCTTGTAAAGTGTTGTGGATCACAAGGCATCAGATGCATAAAAGGCAGCGTGAGTTTATGAGAACACCAGCTGTGAACAATTTACTGAGGACTGTGCTTTTGCTGATGTCATACACACAAAAGAGCATCACAAATGTGCAAGAGCAGAACCCCAAACAAATTTAACACAAAACAACAATGGGTTGGGAAGGTCAGCAAAATTCAAGAATGAGGTCTGTCATGTGTGCTGTTGAATTATTGCAAACACAAAACAGAATTGGTGTGTGAGCGAACAGCGTCACAGAGAATGAGGAGAGTTTTATTACTCGGGAGGCCCAGGTGAGCCGGTCCTGGACCTGTGATCTGTTCTTCTGCCCTTCCAGGACAGCTGACACCACAACGTTAGTTCTACTCATAATATTAAGTTGTACTCTGGAGCCAGATTGGGGTAAATTTACTGAACTGCTCCTGTTTAGTTTACGTTAGTTTACTTGAGCCAAACATGCACAGGCTGTTTTGTTTGCATTGGCAGGGGCAAAAAAAAAGTGAATGAGCAACAACCTGGGTGGTGGAGCAAAGAAATTACCTCTGTAATTCCATCATTGCATGAAGCTTTAACTTTGTGAAACTAAATGTTTTTAGTCACTTCGCTCCTGTTGGGTTGTTTGGTTTTGCACTTACATAATCTGAACCAACCACCATGCATTTGCATTACAAATACCTCTCCTCTGAAATGGAAATCTAGCATGCGAGTTAAAGAGAAAAAAAACACAGCTGAAAGAACTAAGAGTGGAACTTAAGCTAACCACTTGCACAAACCTTAAATTTTCAAAATGAAATTATTATGATTACAGAGTTGCAGCTAAACTTCACCTTCCTGTCTTATCAAATGAATTTCCAATCCAAAAGCAATTCATCTGGTTATAAAAACATGTTGAAAAATGGGGTGAAAGTACACAACTGGTGACACATTGCGATTTTGAACTCTGAACTATGTCTGTAGGGCAACTCTGCAACTCCATTTTTTGCATATAGAAACACACTGCAGTCAGGGGAAAAAGAATTTGCACCAATCAAAAATGCAAAATAAAAAAAATATAACTAGTAGAGGAAATAAGTATTTGATCTCCTAGTAACCAGTAGGAGTTTTAGTTCACACCCACCAGTTAGATTCTCCTAATCAACATGTCACCTGAATTAAAGACACCTGTTTGGACTAATCGCCTGTATAAAAGTCACCTGTCCTCAGAATCAATCAACCACAAGACCGGAACAGACCACAAAACCATCAGCAAGAAGCTGGGGGTTAAAGTGACAACTGTTGGTGCAATTGTGCTAAAATACAAGCACGTTAACATCGATCGACCTAGAGGTCTGGGCTCCAAACCAGATCTGACCTGGTGGGGTTTCCATCATCATAAGAACAGTGAGAATTAGGCCTAAACAACATGGCAGGACTTAGTTGATCTCAAAGCAGTTGGGACCACAGTCACCAAGAAAACCAATTGGTAATACGTTATGCTGCAATTGTTGAACATCTTGCAGTGCTTGTAAGGTAGCCATGCTTAAGTTTGCCAATGAACACCATCATGATTTAGAGAGTGATCGAGAGAAGTTGCTTTGGTCAGATGAGACCAAAATTGAGCTCTTTGGCATCAACTCAACCTGTAGTGAGGAAGAGAAATGCTGCCTATGACCCTAACAACACCATTCCCACTGTCAAGCATGGAGGTAGAAACATTGTGTTTTGGGAGTAATTTGCTGCAGAGGGCACAGTATCGATGGGAGGATGGATGGTACCGTGTGCCATCAAATCCTGAATCAGAACCTCCTACCTCCACCAGGAGGCTTAAATAACCTCGTGAACGGGTCTTCCAATAGGATAATGACCCAAAACATACAGCCTTATCAATGTCCTTGAGTGGCCTACGACCTTGATATGCTTCTTCTTCTTCTTATGGAGACAGCTGAAGCTCCCAAGCAACAGCCATGAAATTTTAATGATTTAAAAGTCATTGGCTAAGAAGAGTGGACCAAAATTTCCTTAGATTTGTGGAGAAACCTGGTCATCAACTACATGGAGCGTCTGACCTCTGTGCTGCTAAGCAGAGTTTTGTCACAAAGTAATAAGTCTTTCTGATAAGAGGGATCAAATTCTTATTTCCCTCAATAAAATGCAAATAAATTTAAATAAATATTATATTATAAAGACAATTTCTTGATTTTCTTTGTGATTTTCTATCTCTCATTGTTCAAATGAACCGTAAGTGAGCAAACCTACAGATTCTCATTTAACTCATTACTCATTTATTTTACTATACTTTCTACAATAGAGTGTAGGAAGTACGTCCCTCTCCTTTTATGGGTTTTCTCTGATCTTCCACCATGGCTTGATAAAAATCTGGGATTTTTTTTTAAATTTTTCCTGAAGACAACTTCTCAGTTTGTGTTTTACATCCTCCATATATTTTCTCTCAAACTCTTGTGTTCCTTCATCTGCTGTTGCAATCCTTAGATGTGTCATTAAAGAGTTCCTCTCCTGTCCACCACCCAAATGTCTGGTGGGTTAGCCATCACAAAAGTGTTGGACAGGATTTGGAAGACTCACAATATGCTTCCTTTTTCGACAGCATGTCATGCGTTGTCCTTTGAGCAAAAAGTCACTTTTTGATCCGGGGTATCTGGACTCAACAACTCAGATTTGTCATTTTTTAAATCAGGGGTAGCCCTGAAATGGATTGGCAAACTGTCAAGGGTGTACCCTGCTTTTGTCCTTCAGTAGCTGGGTAGGCTCCAGCAACTCCATGACCTCAACTAGGAATAAAGCAGGTTTGGAAAATGGATGGATGGAGTTTGAGGCAGAAAAGGTGAATAAATCTATGATTTTGCAAGAGAGTCTGCAAAGATCTGAGCTAGCCATCAAACCCTTGTATCATTGCCAAAAAGGCTCTCCAAAGTCATGTCTTTTGTTTTTTTTTAAGCTAAGGGAATTCCCTTGAAACAAAACCATTCTTTTGATCTTTTATCAGTGTGGTATTGAAAGTCTTCTTACCAGCTCTGTCACTATATGTTTTTGAAAGAAAAATGAAACTTTAAACAAAGTGGTTTGCACTGCTTGCAGGACAATAGGCGGTGACAATACTGTTCTGGACGATATTTACAAATCTAGAATTTCACCAAAAGCTTTCCAGATCATCAAGGACCCCTCTGGCCACCCTGCTCCAGATATGTTTGACCTCTGGCCCTCAGGGAAACAACAAACATGACCTTGACTTATCCACTTTACAATACCTCAACATGCGTCTTGTAGTTGAAGGTAAGTCTTTTACTGCTACTTATTAACACTGAGTTTTTACTGTTACTTGGTAGTTCATCTTTTTTTTTCTCTGCACTTTATACAGGTCTTTAAAGTTGGATTCCTGCTGACTACAATTTTGAGCATTTCAGGATCCTGGAGAGCAGTGTTGAGTCATAGTATTTCCTGCAATCAGTCCAAGTCCATCCTGTAGGTTGTTATGAATAGTCTTTGAATCTTGGGTGACTATTTTCTAAAATCCTGGGCTTGATTTCTCTGGCATTTGGAGAACTTCTTTGGAGGAAAGCGGTCCTTGTACCTGAGTGGGATATATCTCCCACCTGTGGATCCTTCTGTCCATCATCTGTTAAACGTGTCTCATCCATGAGCAAAGTACATGTTTACATGGAAGTACATGGAAACATGTACTTCCATGTTGACATGGCAGGAAGTTGGCTTTCTCATTTCAGGAAGCATGGATCACGTCAGAGACGAGTACAGTACAGTTTTTCCTGTGTGAGGCTTTCTCCTGGATCCCTCTGCAGGAATCTTTTTCTGGAATGCTGCTTTAATCGATTCTAAAATTCACAACTGAGCCTTCGTGGTCTGTATGTCTGTCCAACATCTTTTAGGTTGGGACAGGATGGATATCAAGGATAGAAAGAGCTCAGATTTGATGAGTTTGTGTATGATCCATCCATGAGTGAATGCTATCCACCAGTCTATCATAACCTCATCACTTATGGCATCTAAAACTTTAGAGATATTAAATGATAAGACGAGTTTTCTTGACAGAGAATAGTTGGGTACACTTTTGTGTCTCTTTTTAAATAGACATCATTTTGGTTCTGTGTCTTGTGGTTGGTTGGCTCTGTTCCATGGTGTAATCAAGAACAAACAAAAAAAAGTTCAGAGCAACTCTGTAAAAGGTTAAATAGCTTAAAAATGTTGTTGAATCCATAAACTTTGAAAGGCCAAACTCAGTAAGAGACTTAGCAAAGGTAAAGCTAATTCTCTAAATGTTTAGCCACATTTTAATTCCTACTCCAATTGTCTTTAGATCTATTGTAATATCGTCCCCAGTGGTCTTTTAATTATGATTAAGTCTTTTTTAGCCAAAATCAAAAACCTTGGCATTTTTTAGGACATAGTTTCTGCAGAGTTGCAGGACTGCATTCAAATTTCCCTCTTTATTGTTGCCGGAACTGTTGGCGTGGACTAAGCCCGCCCTCATTTCTCAACACCCTTCGGTTTCCAGTCTCTCCTGCTAGCTTACAGCCCCTCACAACCCCAATGTAACATTAGCAGTACAAAATAAATGCGAGCAATGTTGGAGCTATCCAGCCGTACAGTTCTGAGCCAGATACCCGCTGAATCTATTTGTCTTTAAGTGTATGCATCAGAATGGAGCAGAGCAGGAAGCTTGTGGCCCTCCGACTGTAGCACTGACATCACAGCTACAAGCTTTTTTCTACAGCTTATTTTCATTGTCTCCTGATTCACTGCGATTTAAATGAAGAAGTACTCAGAAATGCAATTTTAATTAATTTTCTTAATATATGTGCTCCATTATAAGAAAAATGCTACAAGAACATGTTAAAACACCAAAAACATGATTTTCTTTGGAGTGGGTCTTTAAAAGGCCAGTGGCTAAATTTGCACAAAATGCAAACACGGGTCATGAAAGAGCTGAAATCTCGCCTTTCCTGAGAGAAAATCAGTCTTTTGCTACAAAATTTCTTACTATTAACCAGCTTGAGAACATCAGATAATGTGGAGCGTGTTTCCGCTGCAGAATGCAAAAACTTTGATTTATATAGAAGTGTGCAGTTGAAACACTGAATGGCAGTTGGTTTCTTAAAGCGTTCTTTATATGGGTGCTGTCTGTGCGGTGTGTCAGGGAGGGGTGCTGGTGGGATAGACTGTCTATAAAGGGGAGCAGTTTGCTCTGTGACCTCCGCTTCCTCTTCAACTCCAAAGTCTCTGGGTTCTAACCGGTGATGGTTCCAGCCCTCTGAATGAGGGTTATTGATCCTCCTGGCATCTGCTGGCACCGAAACTCCTTCCCTGGCAAATCAAAGCACGGCAGATGCCACCTGCCACCACAGTGCAAGACTTCACTACATTTTTTTGAGTATTTTCACGTAATAGATCCACTTGTAAGAAATAACTTGTGTACCACAATTAGATTGGGAAGCTCAAAGCTCTTAAGTACTTAAGTAAAAAGATTATATAACCTCATACATCTATATATCTATATATCTATATATATATATCTATATATATATATATATATCTATATATATATATATATATATATATATATATATATATATATATATATATTTAAATTTAATGAATAGTCTAAAGATGAATAGATTTAGAAAATATGTTTCTCTTATTCTATCACTTCTGCTGCAGACTTGATTATATCGCGCACTAGTTTTCTGACAGGCCTATGATTGATGTTCTTGTTCTTTTTCCTTCTGCTTCTGGTTCAAACCTGAGCAATAACAGACCGAGGGTGAACCTCACAGTCCAGAATCTAAGTCTGCTTGAAGGAGTAGCCCCCTTTCCCCTTGTGGACAGAAGAAAAGCAGAGCAGACCCGCCATTTCACCTCATCGCGGCTCTTTTTCTTTCACGGGGCTTTAAAGCCGAGATACAGCGGCGCGAGGAGGCGGAGGAAGAGGAGGAGCGGCAACGACTGGCGGCGCGGCGGAGGCAGGGATCCGATGTGCCACATCGGGATGAGAGCGAGACCCAAAGCCGGGGCGGATGAGTCAGATGACGGATCTCGTTGTCACAGACCTCTCAAAATTCGAGTAAATTAGGAAGGGCTCGAGCGGCGAAGTATCAATTGGGATAATAGGTAGTATTTTAAGCTGTTGTCTCATTCCGCCTCCATTTATTCCGCCCTCCTCTGGTCCGCGTCTGCTATAGCCTAGTTTTGATTTTTATTTCCGCCTAACTGGGTAAACTGGGCGTCCGGAGGGGTGGGGGTTTTGTTTCATTCTTTAAAAGACTCTCATCAGAAGACAAACCCCGTCGAGCCTGACATTTTCTTTTTTCTTTTTAAAGTCTTTTGTTTCGTTGAGAAGAGCAAAGATGTCGGGACAGAGTATTACGGACCGGATAACTGCCGCCCAGCACAGTGTAACGGGATCCGCCGTGTCGAAAACAGTTTGCAAGGCAACCACGCACGAAATTATGGGGCCGAAAAAGAAACACTTGGATTGTGAGTATGATTTAAAAAAACACACAGACACACACACATTAACGTCGTATAAGCTGAACCACCGACAGCGCAGAGCTATGGCGGAGCTGGCAGGCCTCAAAGCCTCCGTAGTGGCTACATGCTAGCTGCTTCTCTCATGGAGATTACATTTTTCCCCTCAGGACGGGCCTTGTTGACATAGCGCTGTTGATTATTAAGCCAGTTTTGAACACATCGCTACTGTATTAGTGCGTGTATTGTTTTATGCTTTTTTGTTTCACTCGTCAAATGTAGCTTTGTTTGTTTTTTGCACTGCTTGTATCAAATTATCTGCTAGCTTAAATGTTTAGCCAATTTTGCCATAAAGCAGATGTATTTGACGTAAAAACTGTAAATGATTGTTCTCTTGGTGTAGCCAGGCTTCACTTTTTTTCGGACGACTTAAATACTCTGTTCCCTTTTTTAATTGACTGTGTAAATGGCTACAACTTATCAGACACACTGAGATGACACAAGGAGGAGGATCGTCTGCAGGAGGGGGGGGCTCTTCTCTCGTACACAGGTCACGATACGGACAGACTCCATACGCGTCCCTTAGTTGACGTAAGCCCAAATCCCCGTCAGCCAGAGCTACGAACTCTCACTTTATGTTCCATTAGTTATAACATGTACATGTATTTTATAAGGTGGGTCCGTGTATAATACTAAAAGTTAAGTAATAATATAAACTTTGGCGTGATCTGTCACGGTGCAGACACGTCACCAGTGGTACGTGATTGAAGACACATGTTCTGGCCGTAAATGGAGACGTCGCTGCGTATGTTGGCCCGCTTGTTAAAGTCACAGGTTCCACAGGTGTGCTGATCAGGTCACTTTAGTGTGCTGACAGGAGTGAAAAGATGTGCTCAAGCCAGAGTCCAGTGTGACTTGAAAACACAAGTTATGCAGAAGTTTGCTTGCATTTTATTTTTGTTGTTTCAGTTTTTCACTGTAGAAAATATCTTTTCTCTGCTCAGGAGGGATTTTTATTTATTTTCATAATCTCTTTTTAAAAAGGATTTAGACATTCTTTTAGATAGTTACAAGGACTTTAAAGGCAAAGAAATAGGTATAAAGCTGCATTCACAAGTCAATTTGCCTATTTTATCTCTGCAAAACAAGAGTTAAAGAAAAGCTGTACAGCAGGCATTCAAAATAGGTTTTTTTGTAGTGTTTGTGTGTGTGTGTGTGGGGGGGGGGGTCTCACGACAAGATTATTTATTATTTTTAAGCTAAAATATTAACAAATTGGCTCCAAGCTCCTAACTTGTCCTTCACAGGAAGTGGATCAGATGGCTTCACCTACAGAGATTGTTATTTTTGTTGCATAATGCTGCAGCCATGCCTCCCATTGTCCCTTAGTTGAGGGTTTGGACTTTTGATTTGCATTTCTGGTTAATTAATGGCCAGAACTAGAAGGACCGCACCCTTTGTAAGACTATAAATACCATCTACAGTGACCAGTTCCTAAAACTGACTTGATCAAAGTTGACTTAAGCAAAGATGCTTTGTTTTAACAAAGATACAGAATGCCTAAATGTCAAATGAGTTTGGTCTAAACTGGTTCCTATCTTATCAGAGTTCAAGTGGATGAGCAAAGTTTGTGGGGGTTTTATTTATTCTCGTGTACTGTCTTTCAGTTCAACTCAAGTGTGGAAATTTTTCCTCTTTAGTTTGACCTCTGTTTTGGTGGTTAAATTGTAAAACTTGAAGGTATTTCATAACTATTTAACCTCACTTCATCTGTTGAATGTGCGTCAACTGCTGCTTTCCCAGTTAGAAAACCTAACACTCAAAAATTGGAATTACATTAATTAAGGAAATATGAGATAAATAAACTGACTTGTGAGTTCTCACAATAATTATATAGTGTGTTCCAAAGGGAAAAAAAGACCTCCAGCTTGTCAGTGTATACATTTGCAAACTATCAGTGTTATTTGTTATTTAAAAAAAAAAAAGTAGAGTTTTGTATGTTTGACCTTTTTATACGTATCACAAGTAAATTAGGAAAGGATAGACTGTCGTAATAATGAAACCTGTGTCATCACATGCTGTTTGGATTACTCTGTGTGGTGTTTTGTAACAGTCTTGGGTTGTGCATTTGCCGGTGACAGAGGAATTTACATTTCTGTACTACAAGCATTTAATTAACAATTTTAGCATTAATATCTCAGCAGGAAAATCCTGAATGTTGCTGAGATTTCTACAGAGAAAATGCAAACTCTGCAAACATTGCAAATACATGGGTGATAAAGAAGAGTTCTTATAGTGGACCGTTTGCCAAATTCACCTGACTTTAAAAAAAAGGAAGTGATGGCTAAAAAAAAAAGACACCTGCAATGACTCTTTACAGTCAAACATCCTGGGTGCAGATGAAATGGGTTGCCAGGGTTTTTGTCTTCAGTTGGAACATTACAAATCTCTTCTTCAACTTTTTTATGGGTAATTGTTGCGATGAAAAGTCTAGGTTGTGTAAAGACCGGCACATACAAAGCGATATTGTTGAATAATTTCCACTATTGGAAAATGTGTTTTTTTTTTTTTGTCAAGTTTGCCAACATTGACCTTGGATATAATCACTATTTTTTCCTGTTTTTAGTAAAATAAAGTACCAGCAATAGCCGCCATATTGCCTCTGAGGACAGCTAGCTCATTGTTATGCATTTGTTTTTATCAAAACATTCCAATCACCTCTTTAAACACCTTCCACAAAGTGGAATAAAAACATCTTAATATGGTTAATATGTTTATTTACAATAATTGTGGAGTGTCAGTCTAATATCTTACCATCTGAAGACTGGTTACTACAACAGAGCGCTCCTTCTTCCACATATTGTTCATGCCCTCCTTCTGGTCTCGATTCTCTTCTCCGGGCAACTCAGCCACCCGTGCTAAGTGCTACTGCTTCTGTGGAAGATTATTCTGTCCTACATAAATTCCCCCGCCTTTTGAAAAAGTCAAATATAGGACAGCAAGGGAGGCCCACTTACTGTACCCCGTCAGATTGATCATGGCTGTGAAGGACAGAGCCATAAGGCCTGGATTGCCCCGGCTGATCCCAGCTAGCTTTGTGCAGGGTGCTGAATGAGTAGAGGGGCAGATGGGAGGTTAGCATCTTCATGCTGATTGTGGATGCGGCTTTGTTGCCTGAATAGCTGCAACTTAAGGTGTGTAATGGCCGTGAAAGGAGATCAGTGGGCTGGAGCACTGTAGTATTTTTAAGAAGGGGATGTAAAAAAGAACCAAAAAAGTTCCCATAATCCCAAATCAGTTTTATTTTGCAATTTTATTTCCTATTTCCTGAAAACGTCAGTGTTTGTTTTTTGATCTATCCATTTTTTTACAGCTTTGTGTAGGTAAAATATGGCATCATTCCTAACAGAGAAAAAACTAGTTCTTTAAGAGTTTTTTTTATTTTACTTGTGGCTTGTTTGACCCTTTTCAATACAGAGCAACAGCTCTTTCTGGGCCATTGGGTCCTTCATTCATTGGCTATCAGGTAGAGGAGGAGACTGAAGAGTGTCTTCACAGGGGAAGTGTGTGCTTGAGCAATAATTCAAGCATTTGTAGAAATATGCAGTTCCGAATTGGTATGTGTCAATTTCACTGCAGCCTTCAGTCAGCTCCACTCATTCCATTGCTTTATTCTCCCTCGGTTGTGCTTGGTCTGAACTAAAGTTTAAGGAAGATATTTTGGGGGCAAATCAATCATCCAAGGATAGCACATTTCACATTTTTGTCTTTTTTATGATTTGAATAATTTAAAACAACCTAATTAAATTGTGTTTTAACCTTTTTGTATGAAGTCCCTATTTTCTGTTGCAGCTTTTGTCTAAAATGCTTTTAAAACTGACGCGCCAATATACAATTTGGTAAACGAGTTGGCTGTTCTTAAAGGCATTTTATGATTATTTTTTTGTTTTTTAGATTTGATCCATTGCACCAATGAGATGAACGTGAATATTCCCCAACTGGCTGACTCGCTGTTTGAGAGGACCACCAACACCAGCTGGGTTGTAGTGTTCAAGTCCCTTATCACTACACACCACCTCATGGTCTATGGCAACGAGGTGAGCTGCGTCTCCAAATATGACCTACACAAAGTTTGTGGAGCCGTATCCTGGTTATTTTCTGACCCCTCCCTTTGTTCCTCTCTGTTCAGCGCTTCGTCCAATACTTGGCTTCAAGGAATACACTCTTCAACCTCAGTAATTTTTTGGACAAAAGCGGGTTACAAGGTAAATAATTGATTTTTGAAAGTTTGAACCATTTAAAAACAACTAAAAAGAAACACCAGAAAATATTTTTGTATAATTGTTATTTATGGCTTCTGTTTGACATTGCAGGTTATGACATGTCCACGTTTATCAGGAGATATAGTCGTTACCTAAACGAGAAAGCTGTGTCATACAGACAGGTTGCCTTTGACTTCACAAAAGTTAAGCGTGGGTAAGTTTTTGAAGGCATTCGTTATTGCCGTCATTAGTTCACCAATCGCATTAAATCAGTTTTTTCAGATAAAATTGGAAAGACATTTCCACAAAAATCTTAACGTTTGGATTTTTTTAAATTTCAGTAGTGACCCCCTTCCCAAATTGTCAAAATGTAAATGTATTTATCTTGGAGTTCTGCTAGAACCTGGACCCGGTTAGATATGGGGTCTTCTTTCTATAACCTGCAGTCAGCCAGAACACTTGAACTGAACTCGCTGACACTTGACCCAGATGTTCCACCGGGTTCTATCCAAGTTCCCTAAGGGTTCAGTCTATCAGTGATTTACATTTTAAATAATTTTTTAAGTAAAAGTATTTGGCTTCTCTTACTATAATAATCTCTTTAAAATATCAAACGATTTTCAAACAATCTTTGTGAACAACTCTATTAAAATAAAATATGTTGTTGTTGTTTTTTTTAAGATCATTTTAAAAGTCAGTTTGGGGTGGAGCTTATATTTGTGTAAAGCTTGATGCATGGGGGAGGGGGGGGGCTCTAAACTTTAATCGATCACTGACAATTCTGCAGTTGCTATGGTTACAGATCTATGCATCAATGGGAGGGACAGAACCTAAAGCACAGAAGGGAGAAGTCAATGATGTTTAATATTTCATTCATGAATATGTAATTCGTCCCACATTGTCGTAAGTTCATGCCTTAAATAAAACTGGGTGATATGGCAAAAACATAAAATTTGGGGTTATTTATTGAACTTATTTGGAGGCCTGGTTTGCTATTCAATTTTAAAAATAAGCAAACAATCTATTGTTTAGTTTGAACTGAACGCACAGATTATTTTGGTAGCTGTGACTTCCATTTTCATTCTTGGAGGTGCGCCGCGGTGGCATTCCGTGGTCTCAAGGACAGTATTGTTGCGCTTAGAGTGTGAACCATGACAGATTATGTCAGTTTCTGGCTCCATCAGGCCTAGTCATCTGGCGAGACAGAGGAGGTTTAACCTTTCATATTTGTGACAAACGTCTCCCAAAAATGGTAATAGAGTCTGAAGATTAAGTGTCGACAAAGTGTCAATGGTTTTAATCATTTGACCCCCCCCATCCATTCCTTAACCTTCTCCTCCTTCGTGGCTTCACCCAGTGTGGACGGTGTAATGAGGACCATGAACACAGAGAAGCTGCTCAAGACTATTCCTATTATCCAGAACCAGATGGATGCTCTTCTCGATTTTAATGTGAGGCCCTGTAGTTTTTGTTGGTTCTTGTCTTGGTTGTGCAGAGGCTGCGTCTTCACTGCTATACACTGACAAATGCTTCTGGCTTTCCTTTCAGGTCAATGCCAATGAGCTGACTAACGGGGTCATCAATGCCGCTTTCATGCTCCTCTTCAAAGACTCCATCAGGCTTTTTGCTGCTTATAATGAAGGGATTATCAACCTGCTCGGTGAGACCTTTGGAAGACCACGTAGTCATTTTGTGTTTTTCTCGGTATATTGTAGTAACAACTTTCATGTTTCGTCCTTTTAACAGAGAAATATTTTGACATGAAGAAGACTCAGTGTAAAGAAGGTTTGGACATTTACAAGAAGTTTCTTACCCGAATGACCCGGATATCTGAGTTTCTAAAAGTAGCAGAGGTAAGTTACTTCTCCTTTCTGGAAATAAAAAAAGGGTTTCCTGTCAGTCAGGTCAAACGTTTCGGGTCTTGTGTTTAACAGCAGGTGGGAATTGATCGAGGTGACATTCCAGACCTTTCACAGGTAAGACCTCATTCTTCAATATCTTCATGAAATGTATGATTTCCTCTCTTGAGAGGAGGGGGACAATGCTTTGCGTTTTTCTTTTTTTTATTTCCAGGTATGAGCCCCCACCCCTCACTTTTAAAGTTATTTTGTTTTTGTTTCTTTAAACTTGAAGCGCTTCAAATCTTTGACAAACGTAGAAGCTGTTCAGACTTTATCCTGACTTCCCTCCTGCTCGACTGTGAGCGCTTTATAGAACACATTGAAATGCTTTGGCTTAGGTCGTGTTTAGAGGTGATCTGAATGGATGAAGGACTAACCACTGACCTGAAGGGACTCCATACAGTCCATAGACCTGCTGCCCAAGGGCTTTTTCCTACTTCTCTATATTATACAAAAGCAATCTTTCAGAATCTGATGATAATATCCACAGATGTCATTTCTTTCAACGTCACATCCCTAAACTCTAGAGCAGGTAGCTGTGTTGTTGTGGATTTTTATACAAATACAACCCATCCTTTTTGTGTTAATTCATTTTTTTCTTCTAGAAAATGGTTCAAAACCAAATTAACACAAAGTTAGACACTTGACATAAACTCCAGAAGATCTCGAATCTGGTCTTTTATTCATCTGTTTTTGCTGGTCTGCATACATTGGCTCGCTATAGATGAGTAAGGACGGGCTCAGTGATGACCTTAAATGCATTCACGGTTGAATCATGGTGTGGGCGGGTCTGTCCGCCTTCGCCTCTGTCAGGAGTCAGGTGAGCTGCAGGTTTGCTTCACATTTTTGCTGCCAGCTTTGCGACTTGGTTGTCATTATTTGTCTTCAAAGCAAATAGATTAAATTTGATCGACACGTTAGGAAACAGTTGCTAAAAGGCTGCAGAAGAGTTGGACAGAGACCTTTGTAAGGCTTCTTTAAAATAAAGATTACGATAGCATGTCAGAGAACTGCTAGTTAATAAGCAATCATAATGACTTCAGATGGTATTTATTAACTGAATAGTTTGCAGAGCATAAAAAAAAATCATTAAAGGGTTTTATGAGGTGTATGATGCATAACATTTGAGAGTAAGCAGAAACGATGAGGTAATATTTTAACTTCTGTTACAGGAAATATGTCAAAGGATTGAAATTTCTTGTTTTTTTGTTTTTTGAAGAAGAAGAAAATACTGTTAAATATACAGAGCCTGTCTGACATGATACAAAAAATAAATTGTTGCCATGAAAAAGTTAAAAGTGGAAACAAAATGGGCAACTACGTAATTAATCATATGGATTTGATGTACAGACAGTATGATGGAGTTTTATTTTAAGATGGGAATGAGCAACAAATGCATTCTGAGAAGCCTGGTATTGCAGGAATCTGTTATTTAACAGGAAATTTGAAACCAGGTTTCTTTGCAGGCAAAGGTGCGCTTGTTTTGTTTACCCAAACGTCCGGGGGGGTGATATTATTAGTATTGTGGACTGGGTACTTTGTGGTGTTTCTGTTTTTAACAAGCAAAAAAAGAAAATTAATTTAAAGTAAGTGTTTTAAGGAAAATAATTTCAAAAAACAAATTGGTTTAAAATAATTGTTTTTTGGTCTTGGATTATGAACATCTTGCTTAAGCGGGAAACTTGGCAAGGTTTTATTTAATTTTTTTGCGATAAATTAAGTGAAACACGTTTACAAAAAATAATGTTTTTTCTTTGAATTGTTGCAACATATGAAGAATTATCATCGCGTCAGTAATTTTTTTCATCTGTAAAATCATTTCTGAGTGTCGCTCTTTAGTCTTCGATGCATCCAAACACTGACAGCAGTTTCAAGTTGGTCACCACGGTAACGAGCAAAACCTTCTGCTTCATTTTGGTCTATTTAAATTTTTTAGGAAATATTAATAGGAATAATAATAATAATTATAGGAAGGAAATAACTACCTAAATATTGACCACAGATTAATATTTTGCTTGCACAATTTAAAAATGTTGTGGCTAAAATGTATATTCATTTTTTTTACCATGTCATCAGATGGGCTCCATATAAATCTGCATATTCTTTCTGTCATTTGACCAGACCTAACTTGGGTCTTCTTGTTTTAGTCAATTAGGTCTGAACAGCCTCTTAATGCCCAGAATGATTTCTTTTGTTTGTTTGTTTTTCTTTTCTTTTGGAAAATGACTTGCATGATCTCTTTCTTTAGTGCATGTTTTCCCAGAGATGATTCTTCTGTTTCTTCCTCCTCTGACTCTCCTGCTCTTCTCACCTCTCTCCTTCTTCAGTAAATAAAGGTGCCAAGTCCACTCTGTAATAGCAGTTGACTAAGTAAATCTGCCCAATGAAAGTTAAACAATACTTGAAAATACACTGCACATAATATTGTGCTTACCTGTAAGGACCTTTGTTTTTTTTTATCAATATACTCCAAAGATCATGCATTTTCCTCTGACTTTCACCACCTTTATATTCTGTATTTTCCCCTTATCTTCCCACTTTAGTTCACAGTTTGTGTAAGTACTGTTCTTTCACTCTTCTTCTCTGGCTGTGACTTGTCTCGGTGTTGTCTTTTTGCATGCCTCTGCTCTGACTCTGTCCCCCACATCGTGGTGAAAAACAGTTGAAGGACAAAACACTTGCAGTGGTAATTTCCTGTTCACTTGGGCCATGATTTCAAATTGTAGCTCATTTTGTGTGTCGGAGGGGGGAAAATGGCTGCCCCGTTGTGCTTAGAAACAGCCAATTCAACAACAGCCAGGTTGTTGAAGGTGCTGTGGTGCAGTACGTCATCCCACACAGATATTGCGCTCATCCAGAGTAGTTTCCTTGGCTGGAATGCAGTCATCAGTCAGTGGTGGGTGACTGGTTCCCCATATTTGCTTTAACAATGTCTAAATGATGAACAGAAACCATCTGACGTTGTGGTTTTGACACAATCAGTGGAGTGCAGTGTTTCCTGCTCTTGTTTTGGTTGCCCACCACTGTCCGCCATGACTTCCATACAATCACACTCTCTTCCCCTGTAGGAGTTATTGATGGGGGGTTGTTCTGTGTTGCAATAGGCACCCAGCAGCCTTCTTGAAGCTCTGGAGCAACATTTGGCCTCTCTAGAAGGCAAAAAAGTCAAAGACTCCACTGCAGCCAGCAGGTAGGTTGAGTCCTGTCCTCTAGGATCTTCTTTTTGGCCTTTTGGGTCAACAATACTCACTATTGTGGTGTGAATCTATGTTTTTTTTTTTTTTTTTTTGCAGGGCCAGCACTCTGTCAAATGCTGTGTCATCACTGGCCAGCACAGGGATGTCTTTCACTAAAGTGGATGAGCGGGAGAAGCAGGCAGCTCTCGAAGAGGAACAGGCTCGACTCAAAGCACTCAAGGTCAGAAAATAAGTCTTTCTGAACTTGTAATGAAGTTTTTCTGTTTAATGCTGTTGTGAGATTTTGTTTTCGTTTTTGTTTTTTAAACCTGATTAAGGAGCAGAGACTCAAAGAGCTCTCCAAGAGGCCATCTTTTTCCACCACAGACACATCCCCAATCTCCACCACTGGAGGCACCATCAGCACAGCTCCTGCCATCGACCTCTTCTCCACACCCAGCTGCTCCAACGGGTAAATCCTGTGTGGTTTAACATTTAATGCACGCTTTAAAGGCCGGCCGTTTTGTACATGGAGCCTGAAAATGATCATAGAAACTTGAGTTGCAAGCGTTTAGAATGTGGAAGCCCATAAACGCATTTACGCGTGTTTACTTGGACTTTTCATTGAAGGTGGTTGCTTGGATGTGCGCTGCCGAGGGCGGTGTAGACGTTGTTTTAGGAGTTTGGCTTGGGCCTCAAATAAAGGCAGGTGCTTAGAAATGAAAATTGTTTTCTTGTTTGATCTTCAGCGCAGTGAAGATGGAGAACGACCTCTTTGACCTGCAGTCCACCTTCCAGCCCTCCATGCACTCGGGCGCCACGGGGCTTCCAGCAGCTACAGCATGGGCAGGTAAACGTTGGCACCTCTCGGCTCGTAAATCCGCCTCTGGACTTTGGTGACCGGACTTTTGCATGCTGTCCTCTGAATGTTGTCCGACTCTGACGTTCACCTCTTCCTCTCCACTCTCTTCTGTCTTTATTTTTTTCTTTTTGTTTGTTTCTTGCTGTCTCTCTTTCTCTTCCTCTGCCTGCATAGATCCTTTCACATCTGCCGAAGCCGGAGATGATTCCATGCCAAACCTTAACCCTTTCCTCTCAAAACTCGTTGTCGATGCCACTCACTTACCTGTCGTGTCTTCAGACGGTGTTAGCTTTTCCTCTAGGACATCTGCTCATGAAATGTTTGGTGGTAACGACTCATTTTGTTTCTCCTTCTTTCACTTGTTCATGTATCTGTACCTACGCACATGCATGAGTAGCCTGCATGCGCTGCTGGTTATTAAATGTTCATTGTGTGCGTGAATGTCTAAATGACCTCTTGCTAACGTTTTTACAGCAGATACTCTTCTTGAAGCCTCTTGTGTGTCTGTCAGGTTCCTCTGTGTTCTGCTGTAGAAGCTGTAAACACCGTGCAGCTGCTGCTCATCCTCTTATTTGATTTTTAGCAAATAGCTTGCTGTTGCATTGTAGTGCGGAGATGCTGTAGAGCTTTACCTGTTCTTACACTATTTTTGATTCTCCAGATCGTTACAATCCCTTTATTGACACAAACTCATCAGTTTCAACCAATTACAAACGCACTGTGCGGATAGAACACTCCATCTCAGGTACTCCAATGGCTCGCCACCTCAGTCTGTTTCCCAGTAAACGTATGCAAATCCCCTCCCAGAGCCATTATTCTGATACCCATCATAAACCAGCATTAAAGTTGGATTTTGATATCCTGGGAAATGGTTGAGTTTGTGCAAGTTTGAAAGATCAACACCGTTCCATCCATCAGTTTTATTTTTGTGCAAAAGCTATATGAAATACTTTTACCCCTTTAAATCCTCATCAGCAGGTCACTTTACATCGCAATGAAATGTTAATGAATGGGTTTGATTGCATAATTTACAGCTATAGTTAAGGTTATTGCTGTTTAAGGAATGGAAGCTGGAAACATCAAAGTACAACTTTAGACAGATGTTTTATTTTAGTATTTGTGGAAACATCCTGAAACTCAACTCTACGGTTCGCCTTTAAACTCAGGAATAAGGAGGAATTTCTAGCTATTGAACCAATATTTATTGAATGAATGACTGCAGATCGTTTCTGCATAAAGTACCGGTACATAAAAATTCTTCTTTCTTATAGTGAAATTTGTAGCTGTGAAATCAAAAGGATTCCACTTTTGATTTCAAGTGTTCCCTTGTTTATCGCGGGGGATATGGATATGAAAGAAACCCTAACTACACACTTTAAACACCTTTCTCAGACCGACATGAACATTTTCATACCTTTGTTTTGTTTAAACTCTCAAAGTTCAAACCATCATAGTAAAATAAGTCCAGTATTATAGAATGGGGGGGAAAAAAGACCTGATGGTGACGAAACTTAGAAACGTTGCACGTTCAGCGTCTCCATACAGGAGAGACACGGAAGAGATTGATTGACAAGATCAACAGCTAATCGAGAAACACAACACAGTGCAATGTTTAAAAAAAAATTGCATGCAGATGTGTGCTGAACAAAAATCTGTGTGACAGGTGAACTGCGCTGTAGTGAGGGAACAAATTAAAAGTATGAGCACACTTTAACTAGAGGGTGGAACATTTTCTTTCTTTAGTATTTTAAGAAAGGTAGCGTAAACCTTAGCATGGATGTTTTCATTAAAATGCCAGGAATGAGTCTGTTTTGTATTTTTATTGTTATGCTTCCCATTTTTATCTGGTTTGTTGTTGTTGTTTTTCTGCACTTTTTACTGATTTCCAATCTCCCCGTCAGCATTCAGATAAAGAAGTGTTGATCTGATCAAACTGACAAGCATTTCCCTAAGTGTCACTCTGCACTTTTAATCCATCTGACTTTTTACATCATTCTTATGCATTGTTTAATTTCCCCCATATTGGATTGAATTGCCTATATAAAGCAAAAAGATTTTTTATCTTTTGTCAAAGAATTTTAGTCGACTTCTTCCTGCCTGTATTGCTGTTGTCTCACCTGCCTCTCTGCTTTGGCCTTGAAACACTTTTTTTTGTTTTGCTTTTTTGTTTGTTTTTCTTTCTTCCTCTCTGTCTTCCTGCTACCTTTTGGCTTGTCAGACTCCTTCTGTGGTCCAGTGTCAGTTGCCCAGCACCTCCCTCATCAGAACCCCTTTCCTACTGAGCCCTCTACTGTAGCAGGTCTATTCAGAGGTAGAGTACCAAGAGTCTCCAGCAGAGAGGCGGTGCTGCCGATCTGCTGCTGCGGCACTCTGCTGCTTTCCTATTCATGTTTGCTGGGATTGTTAAACTTGGAAACGCTGCTCATTCTCTCCCCTCTTCGTCTCTGTGAAGGATACTCGGCGCCACAGGCCCCTCCGCAGCAGCCGGCAGGTGCACTCCAGGTGGACTTTGAGTCCGTTTTTGGAAATAAGGCCAGCGGGAGCAGTAGCCTCAACTCGGATGGTACGGATTTCATTTATGGATTCGGTCATCCGGTATCCTGGCAGTAAGGTTGTCTTTGAGTCTGGAGGGTGTTATTAAGTTACCTTATAAAATCTTTGATCTGCTGCACCAAAGTCACTCAAGAAATGTTTTTTCACAAATTGGCTGCAAATCAGATTTTATGGAGTTCAAGGATAACTTTTAAAAACTCGTTATTCTGTGAATAAAACTAGAATAATCTCTGGCTTTTATTAATTTTCTTTTTTATTTATGAATTTTTCTCATCTTTGGCAAATGAATCCTTTGTATAATTATAATAAAGACTGAGCTTTACTGATACAAATAACATGTCTGAATGTTTATAATTATTGCTTTATTTATGGTTTTCTAATAAATAACTTGATGCGTAGATTAAGTGAGAAATAAAATATCCACTTTTTGGTGACATTACAGGAGAGCAGTGTAATGCTTTTTAAGTTCTCATAATTGTTTTTGAGTCAGTCCTGTTTGCATTGCCAGATATTACTGGAGGCATCCTGAAACCGACTCTTGCTGGCTCCAACCTGGCGTCCAATCAGCTTCCTGAGAAGCTGGTGTCTGACGACCTTGACTCTTCCCTGGCAAACCTTGTTGGCAGTGAGTGTGGACTTCTCACTGTGCAGCCGCACTCATTAAACTCACGCAGGTGACCGGGTGTTCAGAGACTGACATTTGTTCTCTGCTTGTTTCTCCTTAGACTTGGGCATCGGAAACGGCACAATGAAGAAGTAAGTGTCTGCTGGGTGTTCCAGCTGCTTTCGGGGCCTTTGGGGACGCTAAGATGAGCTGTGTTAATCCACAGTGACATCCACTGGAGCCAGCCAGGGGAGAAGAGGATGACCGGCGGCACCAACTGGCAGCCCAAAGCGGCACCGACCACGACCTGGAACCCTGTCTCCATGGTGATGCACACATTTTTGTTTTTAGATCTGCTTCTGGTGTATCCTCTACATTTTACATCCTTACGGGGCTGATGGGAAGTCACGACGACAGACTTTTGGTGCATTTTTTTGTGCATTTGTATCCCTAAGTGTTACCTTTTTTTTCCATGACAACAAAAAATACTTCTTTGGTCCAAGCGTGAAAGAAGTGTTACTTTTGCTGGAAAATGTACTGATTATTATCAAAGGTCATAATAAATAAACATGAGAAGTCAAAGTAGTAGATTGTCCTAAAGCATATGAACATGAAAACAATTAAACCTCTAAATCAATTGTTTAAAGTACATCTGATTTAGTGCTTATGCATACAGAGATGCATAAAGTCCTGTCTTTCTCCTGTCACTTTTTTGCACCTTAAATAATTCTGAACATTAAAGTGTAACTCCTAGAAAAGATCCGTCGCTGTTGTCTTGAAAGCAGAAAACTGAAACCAACCAAATACCAGACTTTTTTAAGAAACAAAGAGTTGGCGATACCCGTCATAGTTCAATGCTGTTCATTTGCTACAATTCCCTATCTTTTGTTTCTCTTCAGGCTCCATCAATCATGGCATTCCCTGCCACCACACCCACAGGCATGATGGGATACAGCATGGTAAGTAGGGTCATTTAGAGAGTCGCTTCATAGTAGAAGTCGAAGCAGCCAAAAAAATGCATAAGTATTTAAAAAAAACATAAATAAGTTGCACTGAAGTACAAGTCACACTTTTGGGATAAATTTAACAAAGTACGAGACCAAATAGTGACAATTTGTCTTATAAAAGCAATTCACAATGGATTAAATAAAGATAGACTGGATGAATGCAGCTTCACTTACAGTAACCGTATTTTGCTTCATGACTCGTGGGAGGAATTGAATGAGTATCTAGTATATTAAAGCAAAATATGAACAATTATTGAGAAAACCATAGCGTAAAGAACATACTAACTAAATCACTCAATTTTATCATTGTCTGTTGCTTTTCAATTACAGTACTCCGCTGAGGCACACCCACCCACCCACAGTGCCCTCTAGTGGTTGTTGGGGGGGAAATGACAGCCTTTTTTATTTTTTTAAATCATAAATTGCACCAAGTCAACCACCCCTGCCCAAAGTATCTGGTCTGAAAGATAAATACTCGCTGTGCTACTGTTATTCATCCTCTGTGGTGCTTTCCTAATGATGCTTCTATGTTCTTATGTAATGAGGATTTCAGCTTGAAAACCTTTGTTTGTTTTTTTTACAAACACTTTGATAATGTCTGTCATCTGTTTTTTCACGCGCAGCCTCCACAAATGAGCACGATGGGGATGATGAATCCTCCCACTATGATGTACACCCAGCCCGTCATGAGGCCACCCAACCCCTTTGGCTCTGTGTCAAGCGCTCAGGTGGGTGTGCGGCTGCAGTCAGATGCTGCACTGACTGTGTCTAAACACTTCTCAGCTTGAGTAAACTGGTGTATCTGTTGTACTGTGACGTGTGCCATACTTTGGTGTGTAAGCTTTAATGTTGGTGTGAGAGTCGTAGAAGATGATGACAGTTTTAACAATGAGTCCTTCATGAGCTGAAGGAGACAAAAAAAACTGTTGATCATCTCCCGTTTGAACTCCCTGTTCCAGTAAACCCGTCTGTCATTCATCACAGCTCCTCCAAACTAATCTCATCCCTCCTTCAGTCTCTGTACTGACTCTGACTTCTCCTCTGGTCCTCCCACTCCCTGTATTAGCCCTCTGCAGCCTCTAGTCCTTCCAGCCAGAGTCCTCTCCGAGCCCCTGGACAGGACCCGTTTGCACACCTCTCTCTGAAGGATTTCTTGTAGAGCATCTCTTTAGGTACATCATGCTCTTTGCTTGCGGATGCTCCTGCATGCACGCCTTGCTTGTTTTGACACAATGAGCCGGACTCACCGTGGTTCTGTGTTTATCCACTTCCATCTTGTGTCGCTCAAACCTGTTTTTCCCTAAAATCTTGCATTGCATTTCTGCTTGATTGCCCCCCCCCCCTTCTTTTACATTTTTTAAAAAACAAGGAGATAAAACGGCTTCTGAGGGCATGAGACTCTCTGGATTCTTGATCAATCATGAAGAACAAACTGATTGTGGAACAATATATAAATTCACAACATGAGAAAAGAAAACTAATAAAGAACTAGTAATGTTTAATTCAACAAAAGTGCACAAAAAGAATCAAAGGTCTCAGCAGAAAATAAATAAAACTAATGCAAGAAAATCTTGTTAGTATAAATGCAAATGTTTAACTTTAATAAGATCATACATGAACCAAGTCTCAAACTTATTAGTGTAGTTCAGGCTTCTGCGACCTCCAAAGACCCACTCTGAAGAATGAGGTTTTTGGTGTTTTTAACATGTTCTTGTGACATTTGAAAACTCAAAATTGCATTTCTTGCCTTTATTTAAATCGTAAACCAGGAGCAGACCAGAAGAAAATGCAAAAAGGTTACAATTGACTCATTTCTTGGTTAAAATGTTTTTAGTAATTTAGTGTTTAGTAGTATTTTGATTAGGTTTTTAAACAGCTTTGGAACCAGAGCGGCCTCATGTTAGTGTCCTCCCTCACACCAATAATGCAGCTGAACATGCCAGCTGATGCCTCTAACATGCAGACAGATTCATAAACGTCTTTCTGATTGTTGTTCCTGACATGTGCCTCAAAGGCTGTTTGTACTCCTTTCCTCTGCTGCCGGGGCGAAGTGTTGCATGGAGGCCACAGCCGCCCCACCCGCCTTTTGTCTGTGATCTGACTGACACCCCCCCCCCCTCCCCTGCCCGCTTCCTGTCTTCCAGATGCAGTTCATGTAATTTGAAGGAAGTGGTCTCTCAGAAGATGAAGCACTTAGCAGCAAAAACCTTGTCCTCGTTGCAGTCTAACTCTTCAGAGTAACACACACACGCACATACACACCTCCCCCTCCACACACACACACACACACACACACACAATCCAGACAAGAACCCAGCGGGGCAACAGCAGTCAAAAACCATGGCAACTATGTCCAAACGCCATTTGACCGCAGCTCAGACCTATAATTCTGAACTAACTCGCCCAAGACATCGAGTGATGCTGCTGTCCAACCCCCCCCCCCACCGTGAAGAGGACCGCTATGTGTTCCACAGTGACGTCTGCACAGAGGAAATGGGTATGGAGGAGTCGCCGGGGTTGGATTGTAAAGGCTTTGGTGTTTGGGGGAGGGAACAAAAGAAGAGCAGTCCCGCCCCTTTCCTTATCGAATCATCCGTCGTCCACGCCCCGCCCGCAGTTATTTAACTGTCACTAGGTAGTGATGCTAATGACGTTTACACCCGTTTAGTTTTTGTCTTTTTTACCGTGTTTACAGTAGACATTCCTTGTGTGTCCTTTGTATTTATTTATGATTACCGGTTGAAGATTGGGGATTTAAAACAACAAAAATATATGAAAAAAAAGAATCTACCGTACATTGAACACGTGGGAGTGCTTCGACATTAACAAGGATCTCTGACTATCATTGAAAGGTAGAGTTTAAAATAGATATTATATAAATTACACCTGTTAAGCGGAATGATAGAGCACTAAATATTCTCCGAAGTTTTGTGTTACGAAAAGAGGTTTGTTTTTTTTTTCCTTTCTGATTTTTTTGTTCTTTTTTTTTTTTACTAGAACGATTTCATCACAATCTCATTGTACTTACAGTGCAGGGCTGCGAGTGTGAGTCAGTTAACAGTATATAGTGGAATCTGTGCCTAGGGTTTTCTTTTTGCTCCGATCGGTCTCCTAACTAGTCGCAGAACACTTCACCCACTAATCTGAAGTGTGGCACTGGGTGGTGGGCTCCATTTGCTTTAAGCTTGGCATGCCGCTGACTCACTGACTGTAATCAAAGGCTGCCTTTACTCTGAATGTGAGAGTTGTCTTCATGTTGCACACATCTTTCTACACTGCAGTTCTTCAGTGAGAGAGGGGTGTTAGAGCAGAAGGAGGCCTGCTGGTTGGATAATCGTCACACCAGTTGGAGAGTGGAAGGAGGGCGGGGGGGGGGACAAATTTGGTGTAAGTTAATTGTAAAAAAATAAAATAAAAGGCTCCATAGACGTGGGGTGGGGAGGAGCAGCACTGTTGATCGGTGCCACGTGTACATAAACACTGACTGTTCTTTGAATGCATAAGTGAAAGATGTATGAAATATGAAAGCAATTCAATCAAATTTGACTCTACCTAAGTTTGATTCAGGATATTCTCTGCGTTGTTGTCCGCAGACGTTTTCTTTATGTAATTAGAACGTGTAGCAGATGATGACTGAACTCTTTCTTTCTTTTACAAATAAAGAGCAGCTTCCACAAAGATCAGAGCCGGGGTTTGTCTTGTGTTCACATTTGTGGAGTTTACTCCAGAATCAGGCTGTTTCACAGTTTTTTTTTTATATACCATTGACTCCATAAGAGTACTGGAAAATGGTTTACTTCCAGTTCCAACCAAATGTAGTCAAATCAGTCGTGATAAGGACGTCGCCATGTTGGAACCAGACCACGTCAGTAAGCGGTGGTTGGAGAAACCAACTCGGTCCAGTTTTCATATACAGTCAACCAAGAGAACTCTTCATCATGGATGTGCACACTCTTATCTGGTTCTAAAACCCCTAAACATTTCATTGTAAAAGAACGGGTCCCTTTCAAATTAAAATAACTTTAAACCTTGCTGTAATAGAATAGAATAAAACTTTATTGAACCCAGAAAGGTGAAATTACCTTGTTGCCATAGCTCTGCTAAAAACAGAAGAAAAAAACATTTAAAATACACTTCATGGCAATAATTGGTGTCCCATGTCTGTTATGTTCGAGAGTCTAATCGCAGACAGGAAGAAAGATGTGAAAGCGCTCCTTCCTGCAGCAAGGTGACTGATGGACCTCGGTGCACCCATGGTCTTATGCAGAAAATGATGATTATGATGATGAAGAGGATTCTCCATGATGGATTCCAGTTTCTGGAACATCCTCCTCTCCTCCACCACAGTGACAGATTCTAGGTGGACTTCCCAGAACAAAACCGGAGCTCAACGCCAGTTGGTAGATCCTCTTCTTGTTCCTTAAGACTTAAAGGTTTGTGGAGGTAACATAACTTGGGGGCTCATCCGGGACATTATTTAACTGTGAAAAGGGATGTCATGCAGTTATAGAGTGTGTTGCGGGTCTTGCTAGTGTTTCACCTTCAGAGGAGATAGACCATTTGTCCACCAGAGGGCGCCCCTGCACTTGCTGTCCACTTGCCCCACTTTGACGCTTCATCTCATCAGGCTTCTGGTTCACAAAACCAGTCAGGGATGATTCCAGCTTTATGACATGGCGCGTTATCCTACTGGAAGTAGTCATCAGAAGATGGAAACACAGTGGTCATAAAGGGATGGACATGGTCAGCAACAATACTTGGGTAGCAGTGCCGCTACTGGTCTGTCACAAAGGGGACGCTCATTTTCGGCCTACATCATAAAATTGTATATTTATTTAAAAGTAAATTCTGCCCTACGTTCCTTTTCAAGAAAATGGTCTGTGACCCTGTCGTACCAACTAGGAGTCTTTTCAAGTGACTTGACCTGTGTCCTCTCAATGGCCAGCAGAGCTAGGCTGCTTAAACAGCCTTGGCCCATTGGGTTTCGGGTCTAGGACTTGAGTCGCTTTAAAGAGGAGAAGCTCCTTTCTACACCTGCAGGTGTAGCTCCAATTGTTGCCACTATTGAGAACAGTTTGTAAAGCTGAGGCATTGCACTGTCCAACTCCATGTCTTTAAGGAACACCAAGTAATCACTCAGCTTTCCCCTGTTACCCTGTAAGTCCTGATCTGAATACAGGACTTGAAGTTCTGGCCTCAGTCTTCCTGAATCAAAGTGATGGCCATAACTTTTCAGGACACTTTGGAAGGCCTCCTCTGGAAATACCTGTCTCATGTCATCAAATTTCCCTGGATTGACTAATTCTAAGAAGAGCATGCTTTCCAAATTTGAAAAACGTAAAGGAATCTGCACCAAGATGTTATCAAGGATGGTCATGTACAGATTTCTGTATCGCACTTGGGGATCCTGCAATTGGGTCAGACGGCGCTTTCTCGTGGGCTCATCTTGTGGGTCTGATGTGAGATCTGCTGTTTTGGCATAAAGGGCTTGGAAACCCCCCTCTGACCTCTTCTCTTTGAAAAATGCAAGAAGAGATTCAATTCTGTTCTTGGAGTAAAGAACATCCATCGCCCTCTGCTGGACAATATCAAAGACCACATCAGTCTCGGAGAAGATTTGTCCATATGTGTACAACATGAACACAAACTCAAAATCATGCACAGTTTCACCCACGACGTTAGCCTAGCCTACTAGCGTTATATGAACGAATGACTGAACGATCTAAAAAAATATATTAAACACGGTAAAACTGAAACAAGGAATGTGGTGTATAATTGTTCGAAATGTATGATGAAAATGATGCAATTTCCCCAAGCAAATATCAAAGAAATAGGTTGCACCAGGTTTTATTTAGACTGAATTTGAGAAATCCGCGATGGGACTGAGCGCGAATAGCTTCAGTGATTCCTTATAGTACAGAATCGCTGTCAGTCAAAAGGAGGTGCAGTCTTTCGACAGACCCTCCAATCATCACGCAGAAGCTCGGAGTCCGGGCCACCCACTCCCCATTCACCCCCAGAGACGCTGAACGTCTGTGGGCGGGACATAATCGCAGCATTTATCCAATGACCGTCTAGTTTCGAAGCCGTTCAAAGCAGCCCCATTGAAGTCAATGGATGCTGGGCTTCAATAGGGAAATGCACTGTGACGCTGAGGGAATGTATGAGCAGGAAATCGAGTCAGCTGACCTGCTATATGTAACTGATTCTGAACGAACTCGTCTTTGAGATGAACGTTTTCTAACGCAGTTTTAGTCAATAAAATGTTGATACAATAGTACAGATTTGACCATTAATTTTGTGACATTATAGGGGAAGCCGAGCTTCCCCTGCAGTCTTAAAGAAATCACCGCTGTCAGGTAGGCTGTGGAGTTGTAACACTGCTCAATTGTTACTAAGGGCCCCAAAGTCTGCCAAGAAAATATCCCCCACACCATTACACCACCGCCAGCTTGAACCGTTGATACAGGATGGATCCATTCTTTCATGTTTTTGATGCCAAATTCTGACTCTGCCATCCGAATGTTGCAGCATAAATGGAAACTCATCAGACCAGACAACGTTTTTGCAATCTTCTATTGTCCAATTTTGGTGAGCCAATGTGAACTGTAGCCTCAGTTTTCTGTTCTTAGCGGACAGGAGCGACACCCAGTGGGGTCCTCTGCTGCTGTAGCCCATCTGCCTCAATGTTGGACATGTTGTGCATTCACAGATGCTCTTCTGCAGACCTTGGTTGTAACCAGTGGTTATTTGAGTTACTGTTTCCTTTCTATCAGCTGGAACCAGTCTGATGCTTCTCCTCATACCTCTGGCATCTATTTTTGCCAATCATTTTTATTCTATTTATTTGTAATATGAATTAGACCTTTCTATGCGGAGCATATTTTGTCCTGACTTTCAAAAACCAGTGATGTAAATAAATTCCTAATGAAAGGTTTGTGCTGAATGTTGATTGGTGTTTATTCCTGCAATAGGGTTAACATTTTTAATGTGCAGGATGTTTTATGTGCTCAAATTAAGAGGAATTGTTTCCTGACTGAAGTAATTTAATCAAAAACACACTAAATATATCCCACCAAGTCATTTTTCTTCTCAAATTTCAGAGATTTGAGCTTCTTTTTTTTTATTTATGATCAATGTTGTATTTTTCTGTTAGCTACTAATATCTCTAAATGTTTTTTAAAGATACTGAAATGTCAATTTTCAAAGGCAAACACTGGTTCTGTCAGATTGGTATGAAAAAAAAAATCAACTATGAAATCCAAAATGCGTCATTTTCAACATAAATAGAGATGTAGCAAAGTACTCTGTGTTTTTAAACAGTTAAGACGTGGGGCATCTCTTTTTCCCTAATCCAGAGATAACCATCAACCAGTTAAAGCAAATGAAAAACCAAGAACGCCGGCAAAGCTGCTTCTGTTTAAAGAAAAGTTGTCATGCGGTTTTCTACATTTCTGGGAAATAAAATCTTATTTTTGGGTTATTTTTTCCCCTTTTTTCTACAGATGTTCAGAACCCCCCCCCCTGATAAAAGCATGGTTGCCAGGGTACTCTAGACCTGTAGTCAGAAAGGGGGAGCCTTTGACGATGGATCCCCTCTGAATGGCTCTGAGTCAGTCACTCCTAATTCTGCATTTTTACATACATTTTTAAAAATTATTTTTGTAACGTGTTTGTTTAGGGTTATTTTCTGTATTTTTAGTAAGTTTAAATAATTCCAAAAGCTCTTTTTATTGCTCTTTGTTTCTCATTAATATCATATTCTCCGTTGCAAATCTGTAATTGCCCACATATTATAGTATATTTAAAATATGCTAAAATTGAAATTTTATTTCCACATTTTTAGTAGGTACATTTGGTGTTACACCTAAATATTCATCCTGAAGCCCAAGACAAAACCTGGGCTCCAGGAAAATTACGCAGCGCCCCTTAGTGGCAGTATCCTCCAGCTCTCAGGATCACTTCGGTCTCCGTGGGAGGAGAACAGATGGGGGAGCAGATCCATGTCGAGAGCGTGTGATTGCTGTTTGACCTCGGCCTGTCTTGCCTGCCAGCCTGCAGGGATGCTCACACCCCTTTGTCAAACATGGAGGCTAAGCAACTGGCGACACCTGCTGGACACCGCCTGTAACTGCAGCACAAATATGCTGGAAGTGTTGAAACGTAAAAAAGGCGATTGAAGGTTTTTTTTAATTAAACTAAAAACGAAGAAAACCGGAGGATGACGTTCACATATGCGGTAGTGGCCGCTTCATATGTTGGGGGTTGCTAGGCCCTCTCCTCCCCATCATCATCATCATCATCATCATGGGATCCGCCCACTCCTCTGAGCTCACGGCGCGTCCGGATGCCGCCTCAGACCCGCGGATCACACGAACCTGCTGACTGCAGAATGAGGATCCAGGAAACGCTTTGTGGGATTACTAAGGGAGTCCTATAAAGTGAGTAAGAATCTCTATAATGCTGCAGTCGTTTACTATACTAAGGCCTTAATGAACCAGGGTCCAACAAGTCCAAATTCCATCTTTAGTTTAGTTTAAGTAAAAACTTGAATAGGTGGTCCTCCTGGTCCACTTTGCGCACGTTTAGTTCTGCAGCTGCTCAGAAAATCACGCAGGAACTCCAGGCTTTGCTGCGCATTTCCGACCAAAGTTGAGGCGTTTGTGTTGTTTGTTTCTGCGGCCTCCTCCTTGAATAAACTTTCCAGGAGGAGCGCACAGGACTGGAGCACTGCAGGGATGACTCACATCCTATATGAGATGCTGCACACACTCAGGAACGAAAAACTAAAACTCTTCTTCTGCCTACATTGGCTCCGTTTTCTACTTTTAGGGTCTACTATACCAAATATGAGCCCCTGTTTCAAATCTCTGTTAAAGTTGGTAGTTTTTTTTTTTTTTTAGTTATAGGTTGAATTCTCCAAGTTTACTTTAGAATGAGCTAAAACACATATATGTTTTACCTTTTCAGTCATAACTCCTTGAATTGTTGAAATAGCTTGTTGTCCTGCAACAATTTCTGGTCTAAATATAATTAAAGGATGCCAAAAGTCATTACCCTTAATCAGAAGCTTGTTGTGCGGAAATCAGACAAACAACTCTCAGATTGAAAACAAGGTCCTGGTCTTTTAAGTCTGGACATCAACACAAAGGCACTATAAATAACCACTTTTTGTTTTGTTTGCCTTGCCAAATTGAGGACATTTACCGCACTCGCACTCCTGAGAGGAGCAGGACGAGGAAGAATGATTGACCTGAGTCACCTGACGGAGGAGGAACAGGAGGCCATCATGATGGTGCTGAGGAGGGACGCCGATCTGAAGAAAGCCGAGGAGGAGAGAGTCAAGTATGGAACCTCTGTCTCGCTCTAATGTGAATTTAAAACAAAAAACATTTTAGCAATCCACTCCCTTCTGTAGCTCATTCCTATCAGCTTGAGATTATTTAAGTTAATGTCTTTATAGGTAGACCTTCATCACCCTCTGTTTGAGAGGAGATCTTTGTAGGACAGTGTTTGCTTAATGGGTTAACACAATAAGAGACACTGCTGAGAACCTCAATGTGAGCCAAGAAATTAGATTACAGATAATTTGGAGTCAGGGCAGAGCAGGGGATCGTGCTGGTCTGACACACATCACACCCTTTTGTGATAAATCAAACATGAAAAAAAATAAATAAAAAGTCTATTCTTTTCAAAAAGTTAAAACTGGGATGTCCAAAAGAGGAAAAAACTCCAACATCTCCAGTTGAAGATCAGACAAACAAGCCTCTTAATTCTCTGCAGAACAAAACTTTTTCCATTCTAAGTTTAATATAATTGTGCTGCCGACTTTGTTTCTGGCCGGCGCTTGAATGCTGGCTGTGTCTTGTCCAGTCTAGTGTAAAAGGATTAGGCCAGCAGTGTGTAATAATGCGGCAGGCCTTTTTTCACATGACAGCCACGACTCTCCGACAAGTGGAGAGATGGAGAGGTGATTGTGAAGCGCGGGACTTTGTCTTGAACTCGCTTCCATTTTCTTCTAACTTGATAGAGATGTTTTCCAAATTCCATCCTGAAGACGATCATGTGCCGCTCTTATGCAACGCCCGTGTTGAAGCAAAAGATGAGAGGATGCAGTCACATGAAGACAGGAACTGGTTTTCTCTCAGTATGACATTTGAACCAGACAGAACAACTCCTAAAGTTAAAAAAGCAAATATATGTGGACAAAAAAAATCAAAGGAGGGCAAGTGTTAAAAAAAACACCTTTCTGGTACAATCTGTGCAGAAGAATGGCAGAAAATGCTTAGCATGACATTGAAAATACTGTAAATATAACTATTTATTGATTTAACTTAACAACTTTACTTACAATTTTGTGAGATTAGATAAGACTAGCTATTTTTCTCGCTTGAATCTAATGTTCTTTATATGCTGTGTCTGATGAATAAATAACATGAGATATAATTGGATAATTTCTGAATTTCAACAGCAGTTAAAGCCCCTTTTATCCAAATCCTACATGACAGCTTAGAAAAGTCCTTATGCTCCTCTAACCATAAAACCTCAAAACCTCCAACCATAAAACCTGCAAATGTCCTGCTTTTTTAATGTTATTTAAAGTTTTTATGCTATTTATTTACTAATCACATCTTTTTCAATGATTATTATGTAATCTTAATCCAGGTATAATCCATTATGTCCTTCACACTGTTACCAAATTATGTTTCAGCAGAAAATTGTGTTTGTATTTACTTGAATATAATCTCTACTAATAGTGTTATCACATCCAAACATCTACAGAAGTCCAAATGTATTCCTGCTTAGATGTGTCTCTCCTGGTAATGGTCTCATTACTGCTGCTGTTAATAAAGTTATGTGTTAATAAAGTTTGTGAACTCAAAGATTGACAACAGAAAAGTCTACAGGACAAAAACCAATTAGTGATGTCAGATGGTTTTTACACATTAACAAGTCTAAAACTAATAATCTTCTAGTTTAAATAAAGTAAAGTGTATTTCAGCATGGATGGGACGGCTGTAGCGCAGAGAGAGCGGTTGACCTCTGATTGGAGGATTGCAGGTTCGGTTTCCACCTTGCTTGCCCATGTGTGGAAGTATCCTTGGGCCTTAAAGCAAGCTAGAAAAGTGAAAGTAAAGTAAAAGTAAACGCCATTTATCATGAGTGTTTTAGGCCTAAGTCACACGCACCCATATGGGTGTTGACCTGTATGGGTTCTGTGGGTTGTAGAGGCCCATGGAGCCTTGTAGACAGGTGCAGCAGCATCTTAACCCTTGTGCTATCTTAGATGACCCCACACTTACATTGACGTGTTCTCCCTACCATCACAAAGGTGGATAAAGGTGGAAAGATTTCATGGAATCCATGGACACCAGGGAAGTTCACAAACCATTGAAGAAAAAAGGTTCAGCGCACTGTCTAGTGGGTCTAGATGACCCCACTCCCAATGGTAAAGTGCCTAGGATAGCACAAGGGTTAAGGAAACAGAGGTGTGTTCCCTTGAGTCTCCTGCCACCTTAAGGGACGTCATGAAACTGGAACGTTGTCGTTCATGTGGTAAGTTTAATGTGAAATATTTGCAATAATAATAAAAGTTATATGCACATATGACATGCAGGTGATGCTGCTCATTTCTAACAGCTTAACGGCCAGGCTGTTAGAAATGAGGGATGCACGAGGAGCGGGCACCTTTTACCTGAACAGCACTAACAGGCTCCCTGAGCAGGGTTTGGGGGGACTTGAAAAATGGAAAATTTTAGAATTACATGCCTGCATCTTAAGTTTCAGCCACGACCTGTCGCCTTAGCATGCCTATAGAAAAAATGTGCATGAACATTTTTGCTTTACAGGCTCAATGAGCGGCCTGCGATTTTGATATTTCCTGCATGCGCCGCCAATGACTGTAAAAACAATGGATTAATCGAGGTGTGATGTCACCCATAGAAAATGCCTCACCTCCGGCTCACGCGAAATGAGGCAAAATCCCTCAGCATTGCGTGCGCCGCCATGTTTAAGCCAGTGTACAGTGATTGGTCCAAAAGGCTCTGAGTCATCGTACTTATGGCAATGGCAACAGTAGTAAGGGTTGAGCTGTCCATTGTTTTTACAGTCAATGGTTTGGCCATTTTTTGCCCACAGACAGCCCGTATCCACCCGTAAGGGCAGTTGTGACTACGGCATAAAATGTTGATAATTTGTGCTCAAATGTAATCCAGTGAACGTACAGAAATGGGATTCATCACAAACACTGCGACAAAAAACATGGTAAAACTTTATGAGTGAGGAATAAAACTCACTGTCACAATCAATTGAAAGAACAAGGCTAAAAATATCAAAGTCTTCTCCATGTTTGCCTGTCTGACCATCCAGGACGTCTAACGCTGGACTATTTCTCCCCTCCTGGTTTGAGGATCTGAGCCTGGGTCCTTTTTTAGGAGGAGTAAAAGGCCTGCATTTTCTGTTTGCCAATCCCTTTGGATGTACCATCCCATGTTCAACTAATGCACGCATGCTAGACCTCCCCATTTTTGCCTACATACAACATTCTGGTTTGAATATTTGCTGCAATCACCTAGGTCTGCACTCATGGTGGCTCCACCTGTGCCTGCACCCAGGTCTTTGTTCTCACATCGTCACAGCCTGGCCTTTGGGGCTCGCACTGTCCGTCCACTTTCAGGGCTAGCTGATTGTTACACTGTCCAAGATGGGTGCAAGGATGTACAACTCGGGGCCTCCATTAGCCGGGACCTGTCAGAGTTGTACTTGATCATGGAGCCAGAGGTATTCAGCTCAGTCCTTTGCCAGAGCAGCAGTAGTCCATCAGTGGTTGCACTAACCAATGCAGAGGGGTCTCTCCCATCCTGGAGCCATGGGGAAATCAATAAAAGATTCATACCTTTAAAACTATATATGTTGTATATGTTTGAACAACTGAAGTTTGATTTCCCAGATTTGTTGTGTCATTAAATAGATAAATCGTAAATCATAGGATTTATCTGAAATTAATGAATCAGTTCTTTACATGTTTTTATTTAATTGTCTGTATCATTAATAAGACCTCAAAAATGACTCTATTGTTCGCTTTTTTATTTAATTCTTTGTGTTTTTGGCTGAACTGCCCGCTCCTCTCGCACTGGGGGTAACTTTTTTCCTCCTGGTAGTTTTTCAAAAGAAAGTCTTTAGATTTCAGAACTTGGACCTGTCTCCTTTTGTCTTTTGCCTGCAGGAAGCTGGAAAAAGGGCTGCACAGGGATCCACAGCCGGACCTCAAGCTGAAGTACTTGACCGGAGAGTGGTTCTACGAGGTCAAGTCCCGCAGACACACCGACAAGATCCACGGCTCGGAAATCATCCTGGCATCCATGAAGCAAGGGAAAGCAGCCGGTTTAGGTGCGGCCATGCTGTGCATTTTTAATCTGGTAAAGAATGTAGCCCTGTTTGTGACCTTACAGTTAGTATGTGAGAGATTTTCCTTTTTTTGCTCTAATGGACATTCTTATTCTTAAACAACTACGAGTTTAACAATTGTGGTGAAATTTATTATTTTTGTCCAATGTTTCTGACCTCGACTTACACAATTAAGTATTAAATGCAACTAACTTTTTCTCTGCAGATGGCTCTCTCAGAGTCGACAGATCTAAGCCCACCAGCATTCGAGGCTCGGACATCGGGCCCCCAGTGAAACCCCAGAGATACTTGGAAACCCTGCAGCCACAAGAAATAAAGTAAAGCAGTATTTTTCAACCTCTTTTTAACCCAATGTTCACTTTTTCCTTGACAAAAATTATAAGGAGCACTGAAAACATAAAAAAAGAGAAATTGAAGTAATGATGTACCAGTTAATTTCATTTTTAGCTTTAGTCAAATGTGTCTGCAGGCCACTTGACCTTAATTCTGTTTACTATATTTCGTTGTTACTTACATTTAAACTTAAATGTCATTTTTTCAAAAATTCTTAAAGTCTGAGATTGAATTTTTCCTTCAAACAGACGTTATTAAAAGGCAGGTAGAAAGATGATTTGGACCAATCGCTGGGATCTATGCGTGTTAATAATGGCTGTCTGCTCGTGAGGAAGTTTACCATGTCTGATTGGTCAGATTGATGACGTTCAGGAGGAGGCCTCCAAGAATAATTGCTTTAAGCAGTTAAACTTTTTCCAAAACGAGAGCGATTGTTTGCCAAAGTTGCAGCAGAATCCTGCTACAGTCTTCTTCTTCTTAAGGTTAACCCTAAACCTAACCCTAACCCATTTTTTATGACCTTTTATATTCATAACTACTCAGTGTGAAACCTTGGCCCTTTTGATGAGCTGATATCCTGGCGATGAGGGAAAATGACCATCTCTGGTTGCAAAACACTGAAGTAAAGTGTTGAATTTTGACACATGCTTATTCAGGAGCTTTTTTAGCCAAAGTGAGCAACACATCTCCAACATTTGACTCCAGTCTCATCGAGGTGGTGTTAAAATTAAGGTTACAACGCCACCAAATGATGTCTTGGGCATTTTGTTCCTGTATCCGGATGAGTTTGTGTTCAGGGTGTCTTGTGTAAACATAGGTGGTGCTTAGCAGAAAATATCTATTTTACAATCAGCTGGTATGTTGTGAACTGTTGTCAACGCACTGAATCAACACGTGAAACTTCTTTTTTACTTTAAAGCAAATAAGTGACAGAACAGATGAACAGTGAGAACATGGCTGTTTTTACTGAGTCAATATTAGCAGTTAGGGATTAGAGTGGGAATTCGGACAAAGCCTTTTTTCTATTTTCTGAGATCTTTTAGAGGCTATAGGCAAACCTACACCTGTTGAGTATGTATATTCTGATGATGTTACCATGTAGATTTAAATGACTCACGGCATGTTACAGAAAAAAGTGAAAATTTGATTTAACCATTTTTGTTTTCTGCTGATAACTTGAGTAACATTTAACTTTTTAAAAAGGAAGACATCTGTCGTTAAGATTTCGATATATTGTGCAGGTTAAATCACATCAAGAGACCACAGAAAATAGTGGTTGGACAGCTTAGTTGGTTAAGTGCAGGACTGGCATACATGAGATCAGGGTTTAATTCCCAGCTTCATCCAGTGTGGGTCCTTGGGGAAGACCATTTACGCTACTGCCTTACTATGTGGCCACAAGGAGGCCCAAGTCCGGGTCCCCCTGCACCTGGCCCCAACCTGGATAAAATATAGGGCTGTGTCGAAAAGGGACACAACAATATGAGATCACGGAAAGATTTTCTTTTTTTAAAGGGTTGTATTTCTTTCATATTTTGTCATTTTGTTTATATATATATACACACACACACCTTAAAAAGCTTTTCAAATATTTTGGTTCTGCTGGTGAAATGTTTTACTTCTTTTCTCCACAGTGATGCAGAAAAAGAAAATCGATATTCAGCAGTTCGCTCCCCAAAAACGGTAAACCAGATTTTTTATTTATTTACTTGGATCTGGTTTCTTAAGCTACGTACACACCAGGCATGCATGGTGCACTGAACGTGAGTTTTTGAACTTGCTTTTAGCATGTGGTATTCACACAGGTAGTGAAGGATTGGAAATCGTGAATCTCGTTCCAGAGTTTTTCTTTCACAGTTCTGTTCCGATATATGAAAGATTTGATGTCAAAAAAATTCTGGCTGGACACAAACTGCAATTATAAATTTCTCCTGTACGATCCATTTTCAAACAGTTGGCCCTTCCGTGAAGTAAAACGGACGCCATTCATACATCATTGCCAAATCCAAGTCCCTGATTGGTGAAAGTTCAACTGGTTAAACTTTCAGCGTACATTCAATTGCAGCGTGTTTTGTACATAGAGCCTGAAAACTGACTTTAAAATGTGCATAGTGATGCGTGAATGCAAGAGTTTTGAATACTGAAGCCATGAACCACGCATATACAGTTTACCGTTATATAGACCTTTCATTGGAAGTGGTCACTTGAACGCTCATTTCCAAGCCTGGTGTGAATGTAGCTTTACAGTCAGATAGTCATCTCTGGAATGATTCGTTATGTTTCATTTTCCATGCAGCCAAGGCACAATCCTTTTAACCGCGCATCCCTCATTGTTGTTGATCATCCTGAAAATAATTGTGAGTTAGTAGCCAGTCGGGACGTGGAGCAACAGCGGACAGGTTTGAGCTAAGTTTTTAACATTAGATGAGAAGCATTTGAAGTGCTGTGACACAAGAACATCTCCTTCTTCTGCCCTCAGATCCCATATCCTCTCCGAAGAGCCACTCAGCAGGCGAGTCCACTAGAACCTTGGGGGGTTCCATCACATCAGAGCGTTCCTCTATGGGCTTCAGACCAGTTCCAAAGAAAAGAACATTCCTCTCCAGAAGAACCAACAGTCAGTTGGAAAGTAACGGTCAGGTGGTTGCTCCCGTGAGGCCTGTTGGGATTGTCCCCGCTCCAAGACAGCGACGCCAGCGAGGATTCAATGAGACCTCTGAGCAGCCGAGCAGAACTGCAGAGGAAAACCTGCCTCAGCCGTTGTGCAGCATTCCTCAGGTTGTCTCGACTTCAACTCTGGAGCGGGAAGCAATCCCACCTTCTGTAACCACAGCCAAGTTAGTGGATAGCTGTTAGCTATAATCTGGTTTAAGCCCTTTATCCATTATGACTCAAAGAGTGTTTTTCAGATTGGACGCGTCTGCTGGGAGAGGAGACCTACAGAAAAAAGAAGAACCAGATGAGCTGGGCCAAACCTGTGAAGATTTAAACTTCGTCAGCCTTCATCGAAGCAAGAGTCACGACAAAGAGAACAAAGGCTGTGTGGGAACATCAGCAATTCAGGATGACAAGAGTTTGCCTCAAAGCACTATGGGTAAAAACATTTTTGTGTCTGTTTCTAGTCTCCCCCCCCCTTTTTTTCCTCAAACACTGAAATGAACAGTAAATAGGATCATTGACAAGCGTTCTTTGCAATATAAAGACCCTTTCCAAAAAATTAGAAGATCATTGAATAGTGTTTTCATTTTCAGAATTACAAAAAAAAAACTTTCATAGAATATAGATTCAGGGTTCACTGTTTAATTGATTTCAATTATTTATTTATTTATTTATTTATTATATAACTTGGAGTTCTAGCTCATAAACCCATAAAAACAGATTTTCAGAAAATTAAAATACTTTGGAGAAATCACCAGGTTTTGGTGCTTCTGGAGCTATGGGCAGAGGGCAGGTCATGCTGTAGGATGAAATCACCATCTCCATCCAGATCCTCAGCAGAAGGAATCGTGAATTCCTCTAGAATGTTCTGGTAGACTGTTGCAGTGATCTTGGATTGAAGAAAGCAGAGTTTTCCAACTCCAGCGCTGGAAATCGCAGACAAAATCATGACTGAATGCAGACATTTCCCACTGGACCTCAAGCAGCCTGGGTTCTGCTCCTCACCAGTTTTCCTCCAAACACTTGGACCTTGATTCCCAAATAAAGAAAGGACCTTGGACCACTGGCCAAAAGTCTAGTCCTTCTTCTCCATGGCCCAGTTTAGACTTTTCCTCCATTGGCCCAGGCTCAGAAGTGGCTTGAAACGAGAAACCCGATAGTTGTAGCCCATCTCCCATGTGTCTGAATGTGGTGGTTTTTGACGCTGTTCTCCACCTCGTTCCACTTTGCCTGGATGTCTGCAGGTTCTTGAATCTTGTCCTTTTGATTATCTGCTGAAGCCCACAGTCGTCTCATTTGGTGGTGCATCTTCTCCTGCAACATTTAGCCTTCCATTAGACTTTCTGTTGATCTGCTTGGATGCAGCGCTCTGTGAACTGCCAGTCTCCTTAGATATGAACTTTTTTGGCCTATTATCCATAACTATGGAGGGGATCAATGATGGTCTTCTGGATGGTTGTCAGGTCTAAAGTCTTCCCAAAAGCGAAGCAAACTGAGACAGTTGAACCAAGCTGAACAGATTTAATGACATGTGGTTTAATGACATGAGTTTAGTGGATCATTAGTTGGTGAAACTCAGTTTTAAACATTCATGTCCTGCACAATTTGGGCAGATTTCCCCACCGTATTCTAATTTTCTGAAATTCTGTTTTTGTGGGTTTTATGAGCTGGAACCCGAATTTATGTAAAAAATAAACAAATAATAAATATATAAATTAAATAGTGGTCTTTGAATCTTTAACCCTTGATTGGTTAAATCATTTTTATTGCCCTAAAAGTTTTCTTAGTTTTATTTTACACTTTTAAGATGGAGGCAAGTTAAAAAGCTGCAAATATTTTTTGTGTTATTTTAATAGATCCTCTGCTGCAGAGAGCTGCTGATTTTTGACTTGTTTGTTCTCTTTTTTCCTAGATTTAGATCTGCCAGTCCACTTTGATCCAAAATTCATTGATGATTGTGATCAGCAGGAGCAGATGCTAAATCAGAAGCATGAGTTTAAATTAACCCCTCAGTCTGTCAACCCCAGCGGTGAGGAAGACTCCATCGCAAAGGTCCTGGATTGGTTTAACCGAAGCACAGACAGCAATGATTTCCTGATTGAAGAAGATGAACCGATGTTCTCCAGGAGCTCCGCCAGACATGTAGCTGTTAGAAAAGTCCAAGAAGAGGACTTATCAGCAAGACACGCCAGTGAAAGGAAGAAGGAAATGGCTGAAACGGAGAGGAGTATCTCACAAAGACGGACATGCCACGAACCAGACTTTAGGGCAGCATGCAGGAACGGCAACCAGGAGCGACTTCCAGCCCACGAGGAAGCATGGGCAGAAAACAGAGAGAGCCTGATGTCTCCAGATGTGAAAGATATCATTGACGACGGTCAACCGCTGAAGATCTCCAATCTGAAATCATTCTGGGAGAAAAGCAACACAGGCGTCAAGATACTTATCAGCAAATCTATGACGCCTGGTGAAAAAGAGACGGAGCCTGCCCACCTTTCAACAGAGAAGGAGGCAGATGTAAGCTCTGGAATGAACAGCGGGAACGAGACCCATGAGAAGTACACCTCGGTCAAGAGCAATGATAGACCAGCAACAACAGACATGGGAGTCAGACTTCACTCTCGTGAAGAAAGCCTTATAGTCACTCCAACTCAAAAGAAAAACAATGATGTTGACCATTTGAAGCTGCGATCTTCTATTCACCCAATGCTCAGCATAGAAGACCCTGAGACCATCTGTGTTTCCAATCTCAACTCATTGGAGAAGATGAGCTGTGATCCAGAATCTGAGATCCTGTCTGTAGTCAAACCCAAGCTGCAGGCAGACAGTACACCGAATCAAAGTGACCCAACCCAGCAAAAGAGGGGTTCAGTGCCAAAGCTCGATACAGATCTCGTCCCGTATGTGGACTCTAAGCAGGGCAGCATCTACGTTCAAATCCCTGCTAAAGCGCAGCTGCCAAGAGGCTCGAGTGAAGACGTGAAGAGGAGGGACAGTGAGGACAAAAATGGGATTTCAAACCTGCCCTCTAAGAGAAGAGACAGTGTACCCAGCAAAGACAGGACTAACAGTCCACACCTGGGTAGGCAGGCATTACCCCATCAGGAGAGCACAGCAGAGAGAATCAAGCAACTGAAAGTCTTCTGGGAGAAGGAGTGGAACAAGCCTGTGTTCTATACTGGCAAACCTAAAGCGTCTGGAGAGAGCAGACCTGCTCATGGCGGCAGTCAAGGCAAACTCAACAAAAGATTTACAAAGTCTGAGTTTGACTTGAGAACAATTGGAAATGAATTAGGTAGCGATCAGGAAGATGGGGACCGCAATCATCCAAACTTTAGCGTACTCCCGTTTCAAAGGCTGGACAAGCTGTCGCCGAGCCTCAGCGCAAGCCGCGTGCAGTTCAATACTCTGCGGGAATTCTGGGGCGAAGCAGCGTCCGATTCCAGAGGATTACTGACTGTTGACAAACCCAAAAGCCCCAAACGAAAAGAGTCACTCGGTGGCCAGATGTCAAGTCAGGAGTTAAAGAGCTGTAACTCTGAGACTTATTTCCACAATCAAAGTCTTGAGAAAACAAAAGCAGCTGTCAATAAGTCGACTCCAGCATCTCCCAATCAAACAACACCTCTGTACAACAGACAGGTGGTGGCTGGGGTCAGAACGATAAATGACAGTTATAACAACCCACTGAGTTATATGTCAGTTGAGTCAGGGCAGCACAGGCAGTCCAAGAGGAGTTCCAAGGAATCCAGTAGAGATGAGAAGTCCACCAAGCAGCAATGCAGCGCAGGCAAAGAGGTCCGGTCTCGCTCCAGCAGTCGTGGAAGCTCTATGCGTCGAGCCACAAGCATGTTCACGCTAAGCGCTGCCGATGACAAAGAACAGCTCAGAAAGGATGTTAACTCCATCCACTCTCAGAGCAGGAAGCATAGGCAGAACAACGAGAAAGGGGTTCAGTCGAGAAAACTGTCAGAGGAACCTGAGACCGTGGCTCCACGCGCACGGGCATTTGTTCCCACAGACTACCGGCATTACCTGGGGATGACAGACAAGTCCAGTGTTGACACTCTGCTGGCCCCAGCTGTGGAGGACCAGAGCTTTGACTGCACCGATAACTATGAACTTGACCTGGCTGGACCGGAGAAGGCGAGCACCCCCGTGACCTCGGAGGAGCGTCACAGCAAAAAAGCGGGCAAGTGGAGCCAGCGGCAGGCGTGGGCCAATCACAGCGAGTCTGACACGGGGCAGGAGTCCTCCCTCAGCAGCGTGTCAGAGACCTGGTCCAACACAAATCGTAAGCAGCACCCTTCCAGTCACACTGATATTAAACCAGAAGCAAAGACCGACCCTCATAAAAATTGTGTTTTTAAACACGTTCTTGTGGCAATTTTCTCATGATGGAGGGCATTTATTAAGACAGTTAAGCTCAAAATTGAATTTTTGAGTATTTCTTTATTTAAATCTTCATTTATCAGGAGCAGATGAAATAATGCTATCAGAAAAAACTGTTGGCTGGATAGCTCCAATATTGCTTGCCTTTTTGGTTGTGCCGCTCATGTTAGGTTAAGGGTTTTGGGGGCTGTAAGCTAGCAGAAAGAAGGATAAACAAAAGGATGACGGAAAGCAGGGGTGGGCTTGATCAGCACTGAAGGTCTCTCCCACATGTGAGAGGTGAATTTCTAATGAACTACTGTCGCTCAGCAGAAACAATGTACTACAAAACAACACAGTTTTGAAAAATTTTGCTTAAAATTTAAAAGCTCACTTTGACTTTAAAGTTCGGAAGTAAAGATAAGTTGCTTCTGCCTGATTTGAGATGGTTTCATAGCCCTGCACCTCCATGAAATTTAAAATTTTTACATACATTTCAAAAACCCCTGAAACAACTGTCCTTCCTACATCATAGTAAACAGCTGATGTGATTTGCAAAGTTCAAAGACTACTGAGGATTAATTCAGAACAGGGTTTTCGGAGACCTTGTTTCAAGTGGAAATTTGGATTTATATAAGGAATTGAAAAGTGATTAAAAAGTCATTTAAGTGCAGAGTTCAGCCTAGAGGGCTGCATTGGGATCGGGTCCCGCCGGGTCCCGCGGGACCCAACCCAAATCTCGCGGGATTGGGCGGTTTGGATTGTGCTGCGGGCGGGAGCGGGCGGCAAAAAATAAACCCCGCGGGATCAGTGCTGGCATGAATATCTCATGAATATGTATTAGCGGACTACGTTAGGCTGTGCAGCTGTTGGTTTCTTATGTACTGAAGCTCCTTGAAGGCACCAGGTAGAGACGCCCAATGGGCTCTGTCATGTAACCTGATGTTGGGGGTGTGCAACGCCCCGCCCCGCCTCTTACTAAGAGCGCGCTTCAGGCCGTCCGTCTGCGCGCGCACACACGCACACTTTTAACCGAACAGGATTTGTGAAAGTATATTTAATATTTAAGTTGTACATTACACAAGAGGAATGCATCAAAAGATGAGGCTGGAGGAGGTCATGAATCTCTTTAATATCAATAAAAATACGTGTTTTTTTCCTGCGGGACGGGGGACGATATAAAATCAATGCATCTCTATTACTGTGCGGGACTATTTTCTATGAGTTTTGCGGGTGCGGGCGGGAGTGGACATACATATTGCGGGAGCGGGCGGGAGTGTAACGCATACGTTGCGGGAGCGGGCGGGATTGGTCAAAAATTCAGCGGGCGCGGGCGGGAGCGGGATGAAGAAAATAGTCCCGCGCAGGGCTCTAGTTCAGCCTTTCCTTTACAGTGGTCATGGCTCCTGCTGTCACTGTCATCAGGGTCTGGATCTGACTGAGTCCTTTGTGTTAGATCTTTGTGCTTTACTGTGTTAACAGAAGCAAGTCTGTACACAGCTGGGTCACCTGCCCATGTTTAGTTTTTGGGTTGGTCCGTGTACACTTCAAACTTTACTCAATTCAGTTTAGAGAAAGGTTTCCCAGTTTAAAGAATTGTAGTTGTTTTTGCTGAAATCTTAATCCAAAACATCAGTTTGCACATATTGTTGTGTTTTTACTACAAGCATTAGCTTTTTTTTTTTTTACAGTTTCACCTTGTGGTTCCCCCGTTTAAATTTCTTTAGGATGTCATTTGAGTACTGATCATAATTTGGAGCCACTATTGAAAAAGGAATCCAAAAGATGAAAATAATTCAAGGACTAATACTAGGGCTGCAAATTATGAGGAAAACCTGCAATTTGTGAAATTAGTGATCAATATGACAACATGACTGCAACAGATGAACACATAGCTAAACAAAAAGCAACTAGTAGATCATTTCCATTTCACTGCAACGTTTTTTTTGATAAAAGTCAAGGTAACTTCAGTGTCACTCCATAAAAGGGCTGCATTTGGTTGGTCAATGACGTGAAAGAGACCATCCTATTGGTCGAATACGTAAAGGGCTCTATTTAATTAGTTAAATACTTCAAACTGCCACAACATTGTATTAGTATGCGTGTGAACATTTAAGGTAGCCATTTATCGCAATTTACGTCATCTTTTGTGATACACCTATGGCACAGCCTGATATTAAGATGACAATAAATTAGCTATTTATTGAGCAAGCTTATTTATTACCAACTTTTTCACAAAAATGGACACATTTGCTTGTTTACAGTTTTGAAAAAGTTGATCTGTAATTATATTTTAAAATACTAATTTGATGTTTTGCCTTGTTTAGGTGTGAATAAGGACGAAGACCAAAATCCTGTGCGGAAAGCCTTGCGGCGAGCCGAGGCGCGGGCTAAGAACCTGGCTAAAAGTATGGAGGACATTACATCATCTCCACGTGAGCATGTCCTTCATTCAGAAACTTTGCTTTACTTTTTGTGGATGCAGTTTTGATGACGACGTTTCCAAACTGGCTTTTCCAGGACAGGAGAAAAGACAAGACCCTGCTATTGATTCTAGGCGCAGCAGTGATGGTAAATGATTTCTTTATGATCAAAATCTTCCAATTATGCTGGAAAAGTAGTAAATGAATCCTTCCACAGTTTTAGCCATCACGCCTCCTTCCTCCTCCTTGTTCTCGGATCCTGATCACCTGAAGAAAATGAGCAAATCTGTTCCTTCATTTCTGCAGAAAGAGGTAAAACATCTCTACACTTTAGCCCAGTGGCACAAAGCCCACTCCACATCCACACCGCTTCCTCCACCTGCTGTCTGTGTTTCAGGACACAGACGAGGACTCTTGCTTGCAAGAAAGACTAATGGCAGGCCACCCAGTGACTAACCTGAGGAGCTCTCCTAGCATGGCATCTGTATGTTGATACTCGCCATCACTGACTGCTTTTGCATGTGACCCCATTCTGTCCCGTGACCCCATTCTTTCCCCTCCCTCCTTACCTGCACCACTGTCTATTCTGTAGTTTAGAAATGTGCTTTTTAGAGTCATTGTCCTTTCTCTATGTGCCTATGTTTTATGGCTGCATGCTAAAGAGGTCACAACCAGGAAAACAAACCTACAGACTCAGAGTGGGCAGTAAACAGCAAAACACTGAATGAAAGTCAAACAAGGGCAAACTACAAAGTCAAGAAGTGAGGCAAGCAGCAAACACCAGGAGATCACATTTATCAGAGGAACAGAACACAACAAAGTGGACATGTTTGGAACTACACTAATTTTAACAACAGGAAATCTGAGAGACTATTTGACAGGAAATGAGGCAGCATAAGCAGGAGACCAGAGCAGAAAGGATATGTGTTTTAAAAACAAGATAGAGAACAAAAACGCCTGTAAAATGTGAAGAAATACAGTTTTAAAATAAAAGACAGCTAAAATAATGAAGAAATATTCAAAAGAAACTGGACATATTTTTATTTTGTTTGGCTTCTCTAGGTCAGAAACTTCTAAATAAAGTCCTTCTAAAAAATTTTCATAGGCCTCCTGCACAAGCAGTTGTAACACAAGGTGTCACAAACTATGCTTGTACCTCTGACCTTGCTTTTCTTTAAAATATGGAGCAAAACGACGTTGATATTTTGTGACATCAGTCTAGAAAAAGCTCCGGTAAGCAGCAGAGGTGAAGATGTTAGACAGGTTTTAAAGCCATAGTTAACCCTCTTTACAATTGCTTTCATTGCAAAATGCAAAAAAATAAAGAGAAGCAAAGAGTGGATTCTCTCCTCTATCAACATGAGAAAAATGGCAGATTTATGCTACAACAGGTGTGGGCTTATTCTAAAAAATGTCAAACGGGAAAAAGTCTAGCCCCTTAAACCGGGGGTGAGGGCTTGGATATGAGTTTGACTTTTTGTTTTGAATATTTTGTTGTGAAAACGAGACAACGTTGATAGTTAAAAAAGATTCCCTAATTTAACAAAATAAAAGCAGTGGGAATCTGTTTAAGTAAAAGCAACTTGTATGTGAGAAATGAAATGAAATATATCTTATACATTTTTATTCATGTGAAAAGTGAATTAGTGTTAATAAAAAGTTTTTTCAGTCATGCTCTTTTAAACAATTGTGGTAGATTATCTCTGGAACAGTCTCAGGATATATCGGAATATGTAATGTATTGTAACACATGTATCATGACACGTATCGCATCTCCAGTCTCTTTCCAATACACAACCTTACTTAATTCTTGCCTGCAGAGACTTGAGACTTGACCCCAATGAATTAAGGTTTAGAACTTATAAACAATGTTAATTTGCTTTTTTCTGTCAGGTCTAAATATAAAACCTCTCTTTATAATGTTTTTACTTTGGAAATGCCAACACACCAACCTCCTCTTACTGTGTCCCTACTAGTTGATTAATAGTGTTTTAATGACAATTTCTGATAATTAAATGATCATTTTAACAATAAGTTTGAGTCTTGACAAAGGTTATGAAAAAGGAATTTGTGATCATCCACCTTTGTTAAGCACTGCCTTAAGTGCTTGACCAATGACGCATGTCTCCATATTTGAAGGCTTTGACATTTTTCTATGTCGGAAACCTGCAATCTTCATTCCCCATAAAGTATCAAAACCATGAGCTGTAAAAAAAAAGACAACTATTTTAAAATAGATTTTTTCCTGTGTGTTTTCAGCTGAGTGGAAGTGTGATGACCATGTACAGTGGCGACCTTGTTGAGGTTCAGGGCAACATTCATTTCTCCATCAACTACGTTCAGAGGCTCCGAGAGTTTCACATCTTCGTGTCTGAGTGTAGAGACTTGGCTGCTGTGGACCCAAAGAGGGGGCGCTCTGACCCGTGAGTGATGTTTGAATTTCACATGGTGGTGGCCGTGTACCTGTTTGCCCTTTTGGTGTGAACAGCACTGACTGTATAGGAGAACTGGAATGAGCGAGTAAGACGTCACTCATAGAAAATGGCTTACTTCAAGCTCCAAACAAAATTCAGTCAATTTAGTCGCCATCTTTTCACGATATGGACGCCGCCTCGTTGGAGCCAGAAAATGACAACAAGCAGTGATCGGTCCGAGTCAGTCAGAGTCTACGTTTCTATGGCAATCAGTTTTTTTAATCAGTAGTGAGCTTGTTAGAAGTTCACACCCCTACCACTTGAACTCGGGCTCAGGAGAATCAAACGTATTTAGGACAAGAAGGCATCCCACACTTTGATTGAGGCATCTGATTGGTCAGTTTATAACATGTATAAATTACAATAAAAAAAATATTATGTAAAGAATATATTATTAGCAAGAACATGTTAAAAGCAGGTAGTAGAGCAAAAATAGTTATTCTGAAAAACGACCGAGAAATAGCTCTACGGGATTTTGGCTTCTTGGAGCCGGTGGGAATTTCCTATTGGGAGGCCAGCAGGGAGGGGTCACTCAGTCTAGTTCTCTCACACAGTCAATGGTATCAACCTTTTTATTTTCTTCAATGACCATTGGTGGCTTGCTTCCATTACACATTACATAAACTTTTGTGTTATCAATTGAAACTTTATACCTGAGGAAGGGGATTGTCAGAGACATGATCCAACACAAACTGTATGCAGCACCTCTATTCTTCTAGTTATCATGTGATCATATTGCCATTAAACTAGATCAGTGATCTCTAAGCTAAAGACATGCAATCACAAAACAAAAACAGCCAATTTACAGACGTGCTTCAATGAAAATTGTGTTTTTTTCTAGTAGAATATTTTTCATGATTTAGGACATTCATCTTAAAATTGTGTTGCTGAGTTTTTCTTTATTCAAATCATTGTGAATCAGAAGTGGATGAAAAAATGCCATTGGAAATAGCTTGAAGCAGTGATGTAGATGCTACAGTCAGCTCCCTGCTTTCCTCCGTTCCTAGGCATCCACTTGCAGACCACTAGATCCATGTATGTTTTTGTTTTCCTAGTCTAAGCTGGAATCTGGCTCTAAACTGTACGACTGGATAGCTCCAAGATTGCTTGCACAATGCTAACATAATGTTATTTAAGTGTTGTGAGGGGCTGTAAGCTAGTGAGAGAGTGTAAACAAAGATATATATTTTTTCACTCTACAGAAATGATGTCCTAGAGGACTACACCCTTCCATCCCGTATAGTATTGTCTATAATATGAAGCTTGACTTTTACAATACACTTGATGCAACTAAAACCAGCAGCTCAATAGTTTTCATCAAAAGCTTTGATTTGTTTATACAAAATATTTTAGTTATTTCAACTAACTAGTTATTCAAAATAAATCTTGGACTAGTCTATAAACCTACATTTAATAATAATAATAAAAAAGTAAAAATCCTCCAATTATATCTATAAGAACATAAAAAAATTGTATTATTCAATGGAAGATACCTTTACTTTATTTGTCCTTCTTTATGTTCTTAAAATGTCCTCACATATTTATTTCAACATAATATGATATGTTTATGCACTGTCTAGCATTGAAGGTGAATTGTGTGGTTATTCTTTAAAGGTATGTTAAAAGCTACCTGGTTCCTGACAAAGCTAACCTTGGAAAGAGGAAAACATCAGTGAAGAAGAAAACGCTGAATCCAACTTTCAATGAGATCTTAAGAGTGAGGCAAAGACACAGAAGCACACACACACACACACACACCTCAATACCTGCCCAGGAAACAATCACAACAACAACAAAAAAAGCATTCTTTCTTTCCAGTATCGGGTTCGCATGGATTATCTCCAAACGCAAATGCTGGTTCTCTCCGTCTGGCATCACGACACTTTTGGCAGGAACAGCTTTCTGGGAGAGGTAGATGTGGACCTCTCCAAATGGGATTTTGACCACACCCAGATGAATTACTTAGCTTTGAAAGCAAAGGTACAAACGAAGCACACAAAAATAAAAGCTGCTTTATCTGCTGTTCTCTCATCAAATATCAGCAGGTCTTCTACATGGTCAGCTGCTCATTCATTTTTAAGCTCTTTGCACCGCTTGTATTACATAACTGAGGATGTCTCCTCTCTTTCAGACAATGCCTACTGTGGAGCCCACAAATGGGAGAGGAGAGATGAGACTGGCCATACGATTCCTGCCTCAGATCAGCCACAGTGAAGGTCTGCTTTGAAGTGGATGAATGACATTCTTTAATAACACGAAAAACTGAAAAAGTAAACAGTAGCAACAGATTGACAAACAACAGGATTCATCTCTCAGCCCGTTTTTCATCAAATACCAGGTAGTGGAGTCTCCAGAGACCTTACCAAAAGCTACCACACAATTGAATAGCTATTGCATAAGGCGTCAAGCAATTCAAAGTAGGTCCATTTTTTATTATCGTAATAAAACTTGAACCCATTTGACCTGCTATTAGGAACTTGATTGACCAAAAAACACAAATTCTCCCCAAAGATTCTTTTCATTCTACAATGTCTAGTTTTAATACCAGCATTAGTAGGAGTTTAACTCAATTAATTAATGTGTTTTTGTCATGTTTTAGTACGACACTGGTAAACCATGAAGCTGTTGGAGCATCATGGGTACTGTAGTCAGGAGCCTCACAGAGTGATATGTACTGTGCTCCAGGTTTTGGCAAGAAGTTGTAAAAAGTTTGACTCATCCGACTGTTTTGTTTCGCTTGATGCCTTAAAAACATTTCATTTTTCTTCAACTAAACAGCCACAATGAAGGGGTCAAAGAGTCCCAGAGCCACAGGTTGCAGACTTCTGCCCAAACCCTAAGACCCTAAGCAAAAGGACATTTTCCCACATTTCCCACCTTATTGGGTTAAATGACTGCAACAGAAAGTCCAACTCTTCAAGGCATTTCCTGCAGCCCAGACAGGAAATGAATTATTTTAGCTCCATTTGGTTCTTAAATCAGCTGTTATCATAAAAAGGATCTGTGTTATAGATTCATTTAAAATATATCTGGGGAATAATAGGTGAAGCATGTGAACAGTTTTAAAAGTTTAACTACTGTTTCATATACATATATTTGGTTTGATATTTTCAGGTGTTGCAAAAGACATTTCCAACAGTGGAGAGATTCACATTTGGATAAAAGACTGCAAAGGCCTTCCTCTCATCAGGGCCACCATCGACCCTTACGTCAAGTGGTGTGTTCCCAGTCCGTGATGTCAATCAGAGTGTCCGTCTATCTTTGAGTTCAGCTGTGTGCACGTGCCTTGTCCCTGACCTTCATCTTTTGTCTTAAGCTTTGTGCTGCCAGACACCAGCAGAAAAGGTCGGCAGAAGACGCGAGTTTTACGGAGGACGGTGGATCCGGTGTTCAACCACACCATGGTGTATGACGGCATCAGCGTGACCGACCTGACTGAGGCCTGTGTGGAACTCACCGTCTGGGACAGAGACAGGCTCGCTAGCAACCTGCTGGGGGGAGTGAGGCTTGGAGTTGGAACAGGTTCGTCTGTGTTTTATTCTAAAGCCGAAAGACCAAAGTGGATCTGAATATAATGATTATAGTCATTGTTACACGTAGAACGAAATTTAAATGCTCACTGGTCAGTGCCTCATTCATTCTGTTTCTAAAAATATAGTAAAAATAGAACTTATACCTAAGAGTTTAAGAATAAAGTAAAATAAGTATATGAACCAAATAAAATATGTAATAAATATCCACACACATTCTCTGTCATTACATGAATAAAGCGCATTTGTTGCATACTCCAACATCAAGAATTTCATGCCGGCTGTAGATGGTATTTGCCCGACCGATTATGCTAAAAACTAAACAAAATACATACAAAACCATCCAAACACAGAACAGAACAGTGGAGCACTGAGCTGCAGCAACTGTGTGCACCGCCATCTTGACTCACTAATGTGATGGGAAAACAGGCGATTGCTTGAATGTGGGCCGGTGTGTCTCTTCATTAAAACGATGCTGACCCTGATATAAGTTGAAAGGGAATAAAAAGTAACAGATCAGGGGCCGATGGAGTTCACATTCTTTTAACTGCGCATTCTGCTTCATTTTGTCCATTTATAGGATGACTTATAAACAAAAACATCTTAAACATTCTTACTTTGACGCTTCAGCCTGGATGGATGATCTGTTAATTCCTTTTTAGCACTTTTCATAAAATCAGATCAGAATCCTTTACTGAAACCTTGAGGAACCTCTCCAATAAAAAATAATGTTTTTGGTGTTGAAATGTTCTCGTGATTTTTTTCAAATAGTGGAAGAATTGTAAGTGTAATATAACATTTCTGAGTATTTCTTTATTCAAATCGTTGTGAATCAGGATGTGACAAAAAATGCTGTTGGACAAAATCTGTAGATGTGGTGTAGAACCAAATACAGCAAACCACAAGCTCCCAGCCGCGCTCCATTCCGAAGCATCCACATGTAGACGACTCGTTTCAAAACTGTTAGTCTGGATAGCTCCAATATTGCTCATCATTTGTGTTGGCCTGGTAATGTTAGGTTGGATGTGAGTGGCTGTGAGCTAGCAGGAGAGTGTCAGGAAAGGGATGATGGGAAATGGAAGGAAGGCTCACTCCACGCCTACGATTTTGCCCACAACTCATTTTTTCTAATGAACTCCTGCCTCTCTGCAAAACCTTTGCCCTAGAAAATGACACCGTTTTTTTATTTTTATCTTGGTGAAAAACAACATAATCATAATCAAGACCGCTGGGAAGGCTTTAAAATAACTCAAAAGATGATTGCAGTCGGAATTTTTGAATTTTTGCAGTTAAACACATTTTAAGCCTTTTATTTCTGTTTCTTGTATTTTTGAACCTGTGGTCCGATGTGACATTCACATGTTTTAAAGTATAATGTATCATGCATGTAAATAGAAGCAGCCATCGGCCATCACTTTTATGTTGGAAGGATTTAGTGTTGTGAAATATACCATGGTTCTCTTTCACAAGCTGACCCATTTGCCATTATACTAAGAAAATGAGAATTTTTGTAAAACGTCTAGAGAAACCTGAACCATCTAAAGGTTGAATAATAGGGTCGTAGTGACCCATTTCAGGGATTAATATTGTTTTCTAGATGAAAGCATGTCATAAAGGGAGTGGCGGCTTCCATGTTAAGGATTGTAGTTGTATAAAACCACACAGAATTTAGTATTTTTAAAATGGAGCTAATCCGTAAACAAACATGCGATGTGTTTCTCTGCAGGCAGGAGTTATGGAACGCTGGTAGACTGGATGGACTCTGGACCTTACGAGGTGGCCCTGTGGGACCGCATGATGGCCTCGCCAAATGAGTGGGTGGAAGGCGTTCTGCCACTGAGAATGCTGAATTCTGCTAAAACTGCTTTTAAATGAGTACACCCAACAGCACAAAATCAAATAACTTGTCTGTCTCAGAGAGACATCTGTTTTAAAAACCTTCATCCTAAATGTGCCAAAATGTGCTAAACATCAGTTTGTCTCTTTCAGTCAACCTAAACCAGATATATTTATCATTTATCTATATTTATACAGAAAACATTGTTTTTTTGCGGTGCAGAAATACTGCTGGTGCATTGCTTTTAAGTAAAGGGGATTTTTTTTTGCTTGTTGCCACATCACTCTAACATTTGTTTTGATGGTATTTTCTTCATTCAAACTGAATTTGACTGGACTTCTTACATGGTATATTACATTTCTGACAGTTACCAGAAATGGGGGCAAATCCAAAACATGAAATGTTTAAACTTTTTGTTTTACAGTAAAGTGACTGATAAACCTGCTGGTTTGCATCAAGTCGTGATTTTCAATGATTCTCTAATCTACCTGAACAACTACTGCACTTGTTTTTTTCCCACAGATCTCACTGAAATCTTGTCTAATATTTCTGTCGGTATCATCCAGGATAAATAAATGAAAGTACTAAATATTTAGAGCTTAAATAACACTGAATTAGATTGCAAATAATCCTCCAAACACGCTGAACACAAATGGATGTAATCATCAACAATCGGAACGTTTTGTAATGGAATTTTTGTTTTAAATCCTTTTACTGTAACTATCATTACCTCTTATTTTATTGTGTTACAAATGCACTATTGATGCATAAATAAAGCAAATACACTAAATTATTTGAGGATTTCTGGTTTTACACATTTGAACGTTTGGTTTTTGCATGATTGTGGTTTCGCTGCAAATGGTAAACTGTGTTGATAATAAACCAATGTGGGAAACTGAAAGGGTCAGAGGCTCAACCTTCAGCTCCCATGAGCTTCCTGAAGACAATGTCAGATATCATGTAACTGTCTGAGTCATAGCTCTACTGTTAGCCACATCAAACAACAAACTTCTGCAAAAAAGCCACAGATTTGCAAAAGAACTAAACATAAAAACTAACAGATAAAATTGATTTAATTCCAGATCTTGCTAGTTTCAATTGTACATAAATGCAGTTGTTTCCCTCCAATGGTTTCTATAAGGTTTTCAGTGTTCTAAAATAAAACTGCATGACAGCTTATCTTGGATGCTTTGAAAAAAACTTTATTTTTATAACATGTTTTAGTGTAACTTAAAACTTTATTAAAAAAGCAAAGAAGCACATGCTTTTAATATCTAAAAAAAAAAACAACCACAATAATTCATATATCAAACATCAACCACCTTTACACCTCTTCTTTCTTCATCTTTGTTCATGTCTTTGGTCAAAACAATCAAAAGAAAAGGGTTTTATGAGAACAAATGAAATGTTTTCACATCATGCTCATTGAAAACATTTCCAGAACAGCAGACTACTAACACTTATTAAATATTACAATAATTAATTCTAACTTGAGTCCACATGTTTTTTACACACATATCAAGCCCTTCACATCAAAAGGATTATTTACTAAAATTGATTATTGCATGCCAAGGTCCTTAATGTGAACGGCTAAACACACCCCTTTCAGCCATCGGGTGTCTTTTGCTCCACAGGGAGTGTTTAGGGCAGCCATGAAAACAGCAGTAATGACAATAATGAGCCCAACAGCGGACTGCTGCAGATGATCTCAGGTGGAGCAGCTGCTGGAGCAAGAAAAAAAGGACAGACATTCAACATTCCACCTATTCAATTTTTCCAACATGAAAGGCGGCACATTTTCATTGTGGTGCAGATTCATACCTCCATAAAGAGTGAGCGCCTGAGTCTCTCCTGAAGAAAAAAAAAGAAGGAAACAGTCAGAAATGGACACCGTTTTATTTACGTTGTCTTGTTACTTTTATTGTCTGAAATAAGTGTAAGATTACAAAAAAAGGATTTTAGCTTTTATAGGCAACTGCATCTTGGTTTGTTAAAAAAAAATCTTTTATTTCCAAAAGCAGGAATTTAGCTAAATTAACAATTAATTTTTTTTAAACCTCAATTTATGTTTTTTCCTAAACTAATTTCTCCCTTTTTTAATGTAATTTCTTACTAATGGTTTGTTCTGTCATTAAAAAACTAGCCAAATTTTTGTGGGGAAATTTAAAAAAAAACGTGAATCTCAAAAATGAGTCTCTTTAAGTGTCCATGTAAACAGCCATCAAACGAAACTTCATAGTGTTTTACTAACTATGACAGTTATCTAGAAAATTACTGTCACACGAACCTTCTTATAGTTCCTAATTTATTTAATTTTTTTACTACTATTATTGTAAATATACAGCAACAATGTCAATCAGTTATGTCAGTCTTAGCCTGAGACTTCTTATTTTGTGGAGTGTGGATGATTGTGCATTGAGTCAGTGTGTTGTATGTTGGTTTCTAAAACACACAAATGTAACCATACTGAACATGTTCCTATATACATGCATGTGAGTTTTATATAATATAAAACAAAAATACGGGTGGTGTTTTTTCCCCCTTAAAGACGCACCAACACTCTGTTTGCCAACAAATATGGGAGGAGAGGTGATTGTTGTGTTGGTCGGCACAATCTCTGCCGCCCTCCTCCTCCTGATTTGGGTGGTTCCACAATTCTGATGAAGCAAGAAATACACAAATTTCATATTTTTTTTTCCCAAATGTATTTTTTATGAGAAAATAAAGCAAATACTCACTGGCAATAATGAGGCACAGGTGGAGACCTCACACAGTCTGGTGGCACAGTGCAGGTAGAAAGTAGAAACTGTCAGGTTCTTGTGCTCCACAAATCTGAAGGCCTCAAATGAGAAGCGTGCCGTCTGTGAAACCCCGTTAAGTTCTATCTTTGTCTGCGCGTCACGGCTACATCTTGGATAAGATATGAGGGATGAGTCAGTGGGAAGGAAGTACAAAGGGTCTCCTTGTAGTATTGTGTACATTTACGCAACTCACCCCAAAAACAGGTCATAATAGCTGCTCGGTATAGGATAGGGGCTGGTTGTGGCGTAACACCTGTCCAGCAGCAAGTTAAACCTGTAGGAAGATTTACGTTGCTGTTACATTTCTATTACTTTTGTGTTTTTACATTGGTGTTACTTTGATTAAGCTGTTGAGTTTTGAGTACCTGTCTGTCAGATTGGTAGCTTTGACATTAACATAAATCTTGGTCTTGAGGTTGAGTCCGGTTGGTGGAACGGTCAGAATCTGTGTGTAGCCTGAATCCTGATGGAGGAAAATAAATAAATAAATAAATTAAACCATCAAAGGAAAAAACAAAAGCCAGGGACCCACCTGATAAAGCTGCATGCTCAGTGTGCTGATGAAGCTGCCATTGTTGTCCCGTATGGCAATGTTTACACCTGATCTGCAGTCAGCAAAGAACACATTTTTTTTTGGTTTTGTTTAATATTTTCAACAGCTCTGGTTGTGATTCTGAGAATCAGCCAGCACACTTACACTCCGATTTGGGTGTTGTTGAGAAGGTACTGCATAGGATAGTTGCAGGAAAACTTGTACAGAATCTGTGGACGATAGGTGATCGCACCTGCAGAGGGGTCTATGGAATTCACCATGCCAGAGATGTTCACAAATTGAACTTTTGAAAAGTCTGCAAATATTCCACTTCCAGCCTGATCTGTAACCTGAAAATAAAATAAAATGAAATAAACATGTTTCCTCATAAGAATACTTTTTTTTTTTTTTAGAATCTTCACTTTTTGAGGTTTTGGGAAGCACCTTGTACATATTTGCGCAGGCTGAGGCGTCGGTTTCATTGATGGGGAATCGGAATCTTAAAACAGGTGGTGACACAGTCCAGTCAGCCTTCCCGTAGCACAGTTTGTTAGTGAGCTGATTATTTACAACCATCAGGGACTCGTTGTAAAGAGCTTGGTACATTGGACAGAGGAAAATACTCAGGTCCATGTACTGGGTCCCACAGGTTACATTAATGTCTGCATTTTCTGCACAAATAAGAATAAAACAAACAAGGAAATGTCAATCAGTGTTGTGAAAAGCTTTAAAAATGACTAGCTGGTTACTTAAAACTACACACACCTGGGGGTCTGTTCGTTAGGCTAGTGACGCATGCATCTGGTATTTGGGCTTTAACCTGTAAAATCAGGCAAAGCTGCAGTGTAATGATGAGCAGTCTCATAGTTTTCATAGTGGATTGTAGAAAAAAGCAGCTTTGAAGTGAGAACCAAGGAATTTCTGTTGGTGAGACATGAAACAAATCACAACAAACACTAAGTCAGCACAAAATGGAAGAGCAAAATAATTTTGATTTAAACTATTTCTATTTTCAGATGTACAAAAAGCAAAAACAATTCAGTGGTATTTATTTTGGCGTAATAGGTAGCATGCATGGTTTACAATCATCATTTTACTCTAAATCAGTGACCACCAGTACTTACTACTAATATGAGTTTTGAAACATGAAAAATTATATAGCAAATCCTGAAATCCTTATATTCTTTTTCAGCTTTCGTATGTCTGTATAAATAAGACAAATACTTTTATATGATGCTGCTAATATTACAAACCACAGTATAAGGCACATAAGTTCCCAAACTGTCAGGTAAAATTAACTGGAGACTCACCTGTAGGTTCCTCTGTTGCACATCCTACCTTCTGCTCGCACATCCGTCCATTTATACCGTTAGTGTCTCAGGGGAGGAAGAGGGAGGACAATGCGGCAACCTGAACTGGGGTTTAAATTTCAACTTTTTTGAGAACTGCTTACATGTGTTGCCTTGGTGAAAACAAAATCTGTTTACTGTCCATTGTATATTAATCAAATAACCTAAAATGTCACATTTTTCATTATACAAATCAGATTAAAGTCAAAATTTCAACAATTTGAATCAGTTTGTGAATAAAATAAAGCATGGCACAAAAAATATTTTTTTTTGCTATTTTTTAATAAATGGCCTTAAAGAGCAGAACATTAATAACTATGACACAAATGTGCTAAACCTATCAATGTGATTATTGGACATTATTTACTGTGAAGTTGATTTTAACATCTGAATTGGAAATAATCTGCCCCACTCTTTTGCACAAATATCTGAAAGTTCCTGATAGGGTGATTTGCAAAAACATTTGCATGGAAGGTCTGGGGTTGTGACGACACAGAAAGGTTTCCATAATGCAAAATCCATTGCTGACTTTAAATTATAGCAGGAATGGGTGTAAATATCGGTGTGGCCTAGAACGCTTCAGCGTCCGCTCATCAGCATCTGCCAAGACAAAATACGGAACACACTGTAAAAATCTAAACTATTCTTTATGATTTTCCATAGCTTGGTTGTTTTGTTGACCTCGTGCTACTGGCCTAAATAATGGTGTTATTGGGTCACGTTAATGGCAGTCATCACACCTAGTTCCATCATTGGAAACCATAATGTGTTCACCTAAACAAAGGTATTAATAGGGCAGGGAAAGACAAGGATGAGAGTGATTTGATCTCCAAGGTTCACCTCTGAGATCTGTTTACACGATAAAGTCTCACTGAATCATTCTGTAAAGGATCCCTTTTTTGTGCATGTTATGACTTCAGGCTGTAACCTTTAAATAGAATCTTCCAGAACTTTTTGTACACATTGTGAACAAATGACACGCCCATCCTAGAAAAATCCAAAGACTTTTGTTTAGCATCACAACACGAAAAGGACTCCTGAGACACGCAGAAGAACACAGGCAATAATGCAACAAGAAGATGCGGCCTCAATACGGCACCTGGTAGATTACTGTGGGAATATTGGATGTCAAGAACACCACTTTTAAACTCTAGGACATGCCACTTGTGTCACTGAATCTCACGTTCTCCCAAAACCAATCGACAAGTGAAAGTTCTCGTGAAAATGGGTTGAATCTGAACTCGCTCGGCTGAATAGTCTGTTCTTTTGTAGATGTAAAAATGTATGTATTTTATGTGCTTGGATGAAGCCAATTTTTTTAAATAAAAAACAAACAAGCTAATCGCTCAATAGCTATTTCCCAGAAATCCATGAGCACAGATTGTGACTTTGAAAATCACTGAATTATTTTCAGCAATTATGTATGCATGATGTGGAATATTACTTTTCCAGAAATAAACATTTTATCAAAACATGTAATCTCCTTTTTTGCTGTCCCACCAGAAAATAGAAATGTTTTTTTTTTAAGTTATCCAAGCTTTATACTCACTGAAAGGACACATATCTGCCCAAATGATAGAATCTTTTATTTTAAAGTTACCTTTTTGCAGATATTTTGGCTCTCTTAACAAGCCAGTAGTGTTCGTAAATCTTTTGTTTGGTCAACTGAATCCCAGAATGCATTGAACTCTGTCAAAGCTCTTCTTTTCTGATTTGGAGTGTCCCTTCAAGTTAGAAGTGGATGCCAGTGATTGTGGTACTGGGGCAGTTCTGCTGCAGGAGGATGAACATGGTGTTAAGGGACCCCTTTGTTATTTTTCAAAGAGTTTACCATTCATCAAAACTGGCACAGTATATGATTGAGAAAGAATCTCTTTCTTTTTTGCTGGCACTAGTTCCCATTTGGTTTTACACTGATCACAACCCTCTAATAAAGCTCAAACCAGTGATTTACCAGATCACTGTTGGTTCAGGATTTCAATCTTTACATCAAACACAAAAAGGGAGCTGAGAATTTGGTAGCGGAAGGCCTTTCACGCAGCATCCACTCAGCCTTAGTAAGGGCTTCTTGGGGGGCAGAAGTTTTTCCTCCTTTATCTTTATTTGCAGATTGGTGCCCAAATTGTCCCGAGCACCTGATTGGTTGAGGACATCCAGCTCTGGGTTTAAATACAACCACATCATTTGTTGGAGAGGCTTTGGTCCTTGTATATTTATTTTCTAGTTTAGTTTTTATTTAGTTTTGAGTTTTTCTGTAAATAAATAGAAAAATTCCCAGTTTATTTTCAGCATGGGTTTGTTTGTGAAAGTGTTTAAGTCGTTGTGGTATTTAGTTCCTTTTACCTTTATGTTACATACTTTTTCAAGCCCCTACAGGGGTGTAACATCAGTCTTGCATCCTTGTAGAGACAGAGCTAGAGCTTGGTTTCCATCAGCAGCAGTAAGCCAGACTTATCTCCAGGTAGGTTGTTGCATTTATCTACAAAACATCTATTGTAACCTTTACTGTATTCATAATCCTAACCACCCATGTAGCAAAGGGAACAATAAAAAGTGAAAACAAATAATAGATGGTAAAAAGAAAAAAGTGAAAGTCCATGAAGTTCACCACAGATTAGATCTGTTCGTCATAAAAGCAAAAAAGGTAGAATTCCTAAAAGTTTGTTAATCTACATCATTAACTTTAGGATTTTTCTGTTAAAATAAAGAGAAAAAATGTTTTTATTAAAATGAATTAAATTTAATTGGATTTGAATTTGAAAGTATTTTTGAGTTTCCGAAAAACGGTACAATCAAAATCAAAAGACCACTGGGGACACCTTAAAAATAGATCAAGAGATGATTGGAGTGGGGCTTTAAAGAAAAAACCCTGAAGATTTTCTACTCATCACTTTTCTGTGACCTTTAAATGCAGCAATAATATCACTCAGAATCTCTGATATTTTTCAAAAGCAAAGAAAAAAGGTTTGCTTCACTACTATTGACATTCGTGCCTTTTGTCGGGGGACTCCGGCTTGTCCAGGGTGCCCCCAGCACCCATTTGCCCCTGGGTGGCAAGGATGGGCTCTGGCTGCCCCGTGACCCCATAAGAGACAAAAACTGGTTTAGAAGATGAATGAATGATAATGTCCAGTGAAGAAACTTTTTGCAGATTATCTTTTTGTGCTCTCTAAGTCTTCATATATAATTTCTTTTTGGGAGTTATTTTTATATCTATTTATTTATTTATTTTTACTCTTATGTTATAATTAATAATATTTTGTATAGCTCTGTCCCTTTCCTGCTTTTGTGTCCTCTCACAAACCACTAACAGCTTTTTCAGCAATGAGGGAATATGACAACATGTTGAAGCTGGACTTTATAAGTAAGCCAAGAAACAATATGGTTTTTCAGCATTAAGATGTGTTTCTTTATTTGCATAAATGACAACAAACACAACTTTTTTTTACCATCAAAACTTTTACTAGAAAGTAAATGTAGCACACTTCTAATTGGTTCATATAGGGGACTAAAGGTATCATGATATGTTTCCTTTCTGATTCCATATCTGATTTTTAGGACAAACGAGAAAGTATGTGAGGGGATGTATGTCATGAAGGGTCACTGAGTTCAGAATGTAACATAGAAGTGTGTAGCTATAAAATTATTCGATAATAATTCAAATGAAAGGAAAATGATTATGTCTTAAATAAAAAATATGACAGGACAAAATGATGATAAACAGATCATTTGTATTTTTTATTTTTATAAAGCTGATTTCATTCATATTAGAATTTTTTGCCATTTTGCTTGATTATCCTTGTACAATCCTAGTTACTTTGACATTGGGAGTTGGGTCATCTAGACCCACTAGACAGTGCGCTGAACCTTTTTTCTTCAATGATTTGTGATCCTCACTGGTGTCCATGGATTACATGAAATCTTTCCACCTTTGTTATGGTAAGGAGAACACGTCAATCTAAGGGTGGGGTCATCTAAGATAGCACAAGGGTTAACCCGTTACTTTTTATGTTTTCACTTATTTTTATTTCTTTTGAAAACCATATTTGTTACTGTGAAACAATAACTTGCGCATGGGAAAAAATTAATGTCTGTAATGCTAAATTCATAAACAATACTTTGTGAGCCGTCATTATTGCCTTTTATAGTAAAACATTTGAATAAAAAATAAATAAAACAAACTAACAAATAAAATCAGTCCATAACTTTTAAAATCAAATTCAGAACCCTTTCTTACTTTTTTTTTTACGCCCGCACTTTTAAGTTTGTGATGCATTCAAATGATTTAGTGATGGATCATGTGTGCCAATCCTAGAATGGTGTCAATGAACTGTAAGCAGTAAGTGGAGCACGCTGTTCTATGAGTCACGCCTGAAACACACGCAACGCCTATGAGCTTCATCAGTATCCAAATGTTTTGTGGCAGTAACTCTAGAGAAGTGCTTCTTGCTTTCAGATGTCACATTAAGAAAATGTATTGCATTGAAATGGATCCCATGAGATCAGACTCAGGAGTTTGAATGGAACTTGATCATTCACGTCCCACTTCTTTTTATGTACTGTTATGATCCAACCATTTGTTGTCATTTTTTTCCTAATAGAGATGTCACTTTTATCTACTATACAGATTTTTTTTTTTTTTTTTTACCAAAAGCAAGCACATGTGCTTCACTTTGTGGAAAAGAATTGATGAAATGTAACTTTTTGTTTTGTTTTTAAATGTTTTGGATGTTTGAATGTTTTAATCACTTTCTGTTTTATCTCATTATTCGTGTGCTAACTTTGTACATGATTTTGCAATTTACGGCATAAACCAATATTTCAAGACACATCGCTAAAAATTTTGAAAAAAAAGATCACAAGAACAATAGAAAGTTGTGTTTCTAGCTTCTGTACACAATATTTTGTATAGTTTTTGATTATGCCAAAACACAAAGACACATTTCAAAGCACCTAAGACGTATTTATTAAGAATTAAATTAAGGGCAAAACATGGTTACATTCATTCATCATCAACATACATTCATCATCAAGTTTAATGAAAAGAAAAAAAAAATAAAGAAATATATATATATATATATATATATATATATATATATATATATATATATATATATATATATTATATATATATATATATATGTGCAGGTGTGTAAATTTGGGCACCCCTGTTGTCTTATTGATTTGACTAGCTTTAGCAATAATTGTTGGAACACAAAATTTGTATTATAAGCTCATTGACCCTTGACCTATAAACACATGTGAAGCCAATCAAGACAAGAGATATTTAAGGTGACCAAGAGCAAGTTTTTCTCCTCTTTCCATCTTCTCTGAAGAATGTCAACATGGGAATCTCATAACAGCTTTCAGATGACCTGAAAACAAAGATTGTTCAACATCAAAGTTTAGGTGAAGGATACAAAAAAGCTTGCTAAGAGATTGCAGCTGACAATGTCCACTGTGAGGAATCATCGTTCAACCATTCAGTGCACTTTGCACAAGGCGATGCTGTATGGAAGAGTAATGCGGAAGAAGCCTTTTCTGCGCACATGCCACAAACAGAGTCGCTTGAGGTATGCTAAAGCACCTTTGGATAAGCCAGCTTCATTTTGGAATAAAGTGCTGTATACTGATGAAACTAAAATGGAGATATTTGGACATACAGTAACAAGGGGCGGTATGCTTGGCGAACAAAGAACAGCATTCCAAGATAAACACTTATACCCACAGTCACATGTGGTGGCGGTTCCATCATGCTTTGGGGCTGTGTGGGCAGTGCAGGTACTGGAAATCTTGTCAAAGTTGAATGTTGCATGGATTCCAGTCAGTAAGAGCAGATTCTTACAAACAATATTTCCTTTTCTGTGACACAACTGAGAAACATTGAACTGGGATTCCGACTGATTCGTTCATGGTACTGGTTTCCAGATGGTCCTGAATCAGTCAGTGTTTTTGCTAATTCGGGTCCAACATTTACAAAATACTGATTAAAGCATTCAGCGATATCCTCCATCTTGTAACTTTCCTTTTCATCATAAGTAAAGTATTATGATAACTATTTTCTTTGGCACCCTTTCTAATAATTGCGTTAAGAATGCTCCAGATTTTTTTGATTTTACTTTTGTTTTCGTCAAGTAACTTATAATATTTTTTTTGCATCTTCTAATAATATTGGTTAATTTATTTCTGTATTTTTTATGGCTGTTTTCTGCCTCTTTATTTCTTTGTTTTAAAAACTCTTTGTAGAGACAGTTTTTTTTTTACAGGCATTTTGTAGCCCCTCTGTGACCCAAGGACATTGGCTATAATTGTTTTTCTTCTAAATGCTTTAATAGGACAATTCTTATTAAATGATTCAAATAATGATTCAAATATTTTTAAGAATCATTCATAAGCCTCATTAACGCATTCTTTGTTATACATTTCGTCCTAATTTTGGGCTAATAAATCATTTTTAATGCATTTATGGATTCCTCACTTTTAACCCTTCTGTACTGTGTTGACTTGTTAAACTCATAATTTCTGTAAATATCATCATATACTGTAAACACTGGAACATGGTCAATTATATCATTAATTAATAATAACATAAAAATAATAAATTAACTGTTTTATTTTTAATATCACTAGTGAATATATTGTCAATTAAAGCTGCACATTGCTTTGTAATTCTGCTGGGTCTAGTGATTTTTGGAAATAAAGTAATCCTGTACATGGTATTTATGAATTCATCTATTTATTTGAGGTTTTTTTTAGGATTTAACAAGTCAATATTGAAATCCCCACAGTTGAAGTTTACTTTATTATTTTTACTTATATACATTTTTTCAATCCAAGATGAGAATATTTCAATGTTTGAGCCTGGTGTTCTGTATATACAACTGATTATGATGTTTTTTTTTTGTTTTCTTTACAGATTTTAATAGTTATACTTTCAAGTACATTGTCAATCGGGGTTGTCAAGCTTTCAAACACCTGGAATTTCAGGGTATTATGAACATACAATGCCACTCCTCCACCCTTATTGAGTCTATTGTTGTTTCTGAGCTCATAAACATCTAAATTAAGTCCATAACTCCCTTTTCTGTGTTATACCAAGTTTCTGATATTGCTATTACACTAAATGGATGTAAGAACTTATGTAAATATTCCTTGATATTGTTAAAGTTTCTATACATGCTTCTGCTATTAATGTAATCTTTAGTCTCAATGTTCTGGTTGTGATCCTCAGTATATAGTGACAGCAGTCTTCCTTGATGGTGGGGAAAAAGTTGTTGATTGAATCAATGTCATGTTCTATTGTCCTGCATATTATAAGCAGTGTACTCAAATGTCGTTAGCATCAGTTGATCCAGATCCGTTAACTATAGGAAGCAATTGGAGGCTGTCATTTCTTCAAAAGGAGGATCTACTAAATATTGATGGCGTGTTTCTGTTGGGGTGCCCAAATTTACGCACCTGCCTATTTTTGTTTACATTTCTTTAAATCCAATAAACTACATTTCACTTCTCAAATATCACTGTGTTCATCTGCTATATGATATATTTAACTGAAAATGATGATCCGAACAACCAATGATTTATGAAGAAAAATCTTGAAAATTATCAGGGGTGCCCAAACGTTCTCATACCACTGTGTGAATTCATTTTAAAACATACATGAAGCCATTCGTTTGTTAGGTTGTCTAGGGCAGCACTTCAGTCCTCTGCAACCATTCATCATGACCCCTCTGAGTTTTTATTAATTAAAGCCTTTTTCATTTCGGGAATAAGAGACCCCCCCCCAAAAAAAACAACTTCAGTAGTTGGTTATCTTAAATAAGGTAAGATAAAAGTTTTAATAGCTCAAGCAATACACCTGGCTACAAATAAAAGCTAGAAGAACAAGCAAAAATCAAAGAATGTAAGTCAGTTTGACTTGTGCTCATAAACAAATAAAAGGTGAAAGGCTTTTGCACAAAGTTGTTGACTACACAGAAAATATATTTTATTCCATATTTAATTCATATTTCAGTGTGTTTCAATCACATTGGCTCTTCTACTGTCCTGTGATTCTCCTGTTTTTTCATCTGAAAGTTTGGAAACCTGTATTTACTAAAAATACACCCGTAGAGGTTCCCTTTTGTCCATCATTTAACCTTCTCAAGTTTCCAGGTCGCTGTCATCAGATCAACCTCTCCTGCTGTTTTGTTTTTAAATGATTTTTTTTTTAATTAGAAACATCTATAAATCTTTTCTGAGATGAAAATATCACTAAAGTGCTTCACACATGAAAGTTCTGAAGAGGAAAAAAAGAAAAAATGTATTTTACTTCCTGTGATGTAAGTAAAAGAAAATTAAGGTATTTTTTTTAAAGTTAAAACAAATCTAAAAAAAACGTGTTTTATAGTCAATAGAGAATATGCATATGAAGTTGAAAACCAGGGAAAAAATAAAGGAGTTGTTAAAAACATGAAGATTTGTGGCGACTCTCTGCTGCCCTCTGGACGTCAAACAGGGTAATGCACTAGTGTGTACAAATTATTTCTACAACTGCACAACAGATTGATTGTAAAGGGGGGAAAGCAAACCCTAAAGATAGATTTATGCAAAGAAATCATTGTTTCAACCACCAGAATAACATTAAGAAATTTAAAATATCAAATAAAAATAATGTTATGAGAACTTTCATTTCAAGCAGACATGTCAACCAATCAACTTTGACCAGCCAATCAACCAATTAACGAATAAACTTTTAAATTAACTGAGAAAAAATGTTCTTTTTGTCAATTTAGTCATTTTTTACTACTGAACTTTTTTTTACAAATTGTGTTACTAAAAAAGAAAGGCACAGAAACTACTGGAACATATGCCAGGTATTTGGTGAATTTTCCTTCTGGCGGATGACTTTAGCTTCAACTGGCTTTCTTTGAGTTGAACAGGTAATTTCTCGCAAACAAGAACATTCTCTCCATTTCGCTGGTCCTTTCCAGAAACAAATTCATAACAAACCACACTCCATTTAGCAGGCAACAACTGTTGTGAAAAAATGTGGTAAAAAACGACTTCTCATTGGACAATTTTCAGTGGTAGAAAATTCGATGAAAGCGGATTGGCCAGCATGGCTCCTCCCATCTTCCAGAAACTTCTGGGTAGCGTTCTTATTGAAGGGGGGCGGCAGCTTCAGCAGCACGCGCACACTGTTGTGAGCCCGAGCGCTGTGATAGGAACTCGTCATCGGCACACCGGAGCCGTTCAGGAGAAGCCAAGCTGCGGTATTACTTTCAGTCGCTTTAATTCAAGAGGTGGTGAAGTTTGATGAGGTGAGTAGCGGTGTTTAAGATTTATCTCACTATAACATGTTGCTAATAGATAACAATTAGCTGTTAACCGACGTCACACTGTGCGGTAACCGTTTTTAAAGTCTTAGCATTGAAAAGTTTACGCATGCCCCCCCCCCCCTTCTTTTTATCAAACGTTTTGTAGCTGGGGTTTTATCTAGGGAAGAAAATAAAACTAAATCTGTACTATTGAGATCAAATTCAAAGGAAATTATTTACTGTGTCGTATATTTAGCCAAAACGAGCGGATTTTTTTCTAAACTACCTTAAGTTATAGGGTAAAAAGAAGGAGAAAAAAGTCTGGAAGGTTCTGGAAGTTCTGACACACACCCTAACTATTTGGGTCCTACACCAAAAAAGCTTGCTTCGTTCGTTTTTAAAAACAATAATCTCAATTTGGGATTTATTTATTGTAATTTTTTTTATTAAAGCGTATGAAAATGCAATGTGTTTTAAATTATATATTGATATCATGTTGTACCCCACCTTTGATCCAACAGAAGCGTGCACGTGCGCACACGTGCAATATTAGGATAACCACCCACTCGGTTTCTGAACAGTTCTTATCGAACGTGAGCAAAGTCATTCAAAATGCAGGAGTGTAAAGGATTTTGTCACAGGTGCACATGGTTGTTTGGACTTAAAACTGTTCATCACCCATTATTTTTCTTTGGACACCATAATAGAGGCTCTTGCTAAGTAAACAGAGGTTGAGTCTTGTACGCAGGTGCTGCACACTTTCCTATTTAAGACTGTTTGATTAAAGATGACTCCAATAATATTTCCATTACAGCATACTGCATGAGTAAGTGGAGACACCAGCTCACTAAAATGAATTGTTTTTTTCTTTTTCAGGAAGCATGTCTAAGGGACCAGCTGTTGGCATCGATTTGGGCACTACCTACTCCTGTGTAGGAGTGTTTCAGCATGGCAAAGTTGAGATCATTGCCAATGATCAGGGAAACAGGACCACACCCAGTTATGTCGCTTTTACCGACACAGAGAGGCTGATAGGAGATGCGGCCAAGAACCAAGTGGCTCTTAACCCCAACAACACAGTATTTGGTATGTGTTTGAGATGGTAGCCAAGGCTAATTTTTGTTACTTCCGAGACCTAACTTGCAGTTTTTGTCTTCAGATGCAAAGCGCCTCATTGGACGCAGGTTTGATGACAGTGTTGTCCAGTCAGACATGAAGCACTGGCCGTTCACTGTTATTAATGATAATACACGGCCTAAAGTAAAGGTGGAGTACAAGGGAGAAACCAAAACCTTCTACCCAGAAGAGATCTCCTCCATGGTTCTTGTAAAAATGAAGGAGATTGCAGAGGCCTATCTGGGCAAGGTAATAAACACTTGTAGCTTTTATATATTGTACATATTTACTTTTCACATGCTCATTTATTGCGCCATATGTGGTCTGCTTATTAAACATGTTTAATGTTACTGTTTTCTGACTTGATGCAAGGGAAGCTGGTAAAACTGAGTATTTTATACAATGAAGTAACCAACTATCTAACTGTTTTTGCAGACTGTAACAAATGCTGTGGTGACTGTGCCTGCCTACTTCAACGACTCCCAGCGCCAAGCTACCAAAGATGCAGGAACCATTTCTGGCCTTAATGTGCTTCGTATTATAAATGAGCCCACTGCCGCTGCTATTGCTTATGGCCTGGACAAGAAGGTATGAGCGCGCTCTGTGCCTTTGAAATATTTTTGCAAGCCAAGTGTTTTTCACTAAAAATGACTTCTATCAAACAGTTAAAAACTTGAGGGATTGGCGCACATAAACTACATCTTATGTTGGAAATTTCTTAACCTGTAAAACATCCAATGTCAATTGTTTAGGATTTTTTTTTTTTGGACACAGTATCATCAACTCGATTGATGAAATTACTAATGTTTGGAAATAAAATGTATTTTCTTTTCCTAACCAACCATGCAAGCTGTGTTTATCTGCTTCAAATATGACGGCTTGGATCAAAAAAAGTTCTGTCTTGACTTATAAGTCAAATGTGTGTTTTGTTTTTTTAAGCTTATGGAGTTTTATTTAATCTTTTAGGTAATGAATCTGTTTAATTGAATTGTAAATCAATACCCAGTCCTATCAGATGCCCCTTAGTGTAAATGCATTCAAGAGTTAGGAAGCTTAGAACAAAAATGGCAGCATTATTGCTTGAATCTAAAATTGGTTTAAAATTCCAGGTTGGCGCTGAGAGAAATGTCCTCATCTTTGACCTGGGCGGTGGAACGTTTGACGTCTCCATCTTGACCATTGAAGACGGCATCTTTGAGGTCAAATCCACTGCTGGAGACACACATTTGGGAGGTGAAGACTTTGACAATCGCATGGTGAACCACTTCATTTCTGAGTTCAAGCGCAAGTACAAAAAGGACATCAGCGACAACAAGAGGGCAGTCCGGCGTCTGCGCACAGCATGCGAGAGAGCCAAACGAACCCTGTCCTCCAGCACTCAAGCCAGCATCGAGATCGACTCTCTGTATGAAGGAGTCGATTTCTACACATCCATCACCAGAGCCAGGTTTGAGGAGCTCAATGCTGACCTGTTCAGAGGCACCCTGGATCCTGTGGAAAAGGCTCTCCGGGATGCAAAGATGGACAAAGCTCAAATTCATGACATCGTGTTGGTGGGAGGTTCCACTCGTATTCCCAAGATCCAGAAGTTACTTCAGGACTTCTTCAATGGGAAGGAACTGAATAAGAGCATTAACCCTGATGAAGCAGTAGCATATGGTGCAGGTATGTTTTAACTTCTGCTCTGTCATCACTTCTTTGTGTTTAGTCTTATCTCTAACTTTTTTTTTTTTTTTTTTTTTGCAGCTGTGCAGGCAGCCATCTTGTGTGGTGACAAATCTGAAAATGTTCAGGACCTGCTGCTGTTGGATGTCACCCCCTTGTCTCTGGGTATCGAAACGGCTGGAGGAGTCATGACTGTGCTCATCAAGAGGAACACCACTATTCCTACAAAGCAGACGCAGACTTTCACCACCTACGCAGACAACCAGCCCGGGGTGCTAATTCAGGTAATTAGACCCCATCTGCATCTAAAGGGAGAAGAGGGGGATAAAGAGAAAGATGAGGCTGATCCAATCCTCATGTTTTCAGGTGTTTGAGGGGGAAAGGGCCATGACCAAAGACAACAACCTCTTGGGAAAATTTGATCTGACTGGGATTCCTCCAGCTCCTCGAGGGGTTCCTCAGATTGAGGTGACTTTTGACATCGACGCCAACGGCATCATGAACGTGTCTGCAGTTGACAAAAGCACCGGAAAGGAGAACAAGATCACAATCACCAATGACAAAGGTTTCCTGAAGTGCTCTGCCTTTTTACATTTTTCTTTTTCCCTTATTTGTGTTCATGTCAATAAATGCCATCTCCGTTACTCAGGTCGTTTGAGCAAGGAGGACATTGAGCGTATGGTACAAGAGGCAGAGAAATACAAGGCTGAAGACGACGTGCAGAGAGAGAAGGTGTCAGCCAAGAACGGTCTGGAGTCTTATGCCTTCAACATGAAGTCCACTGTGGAGGAGGAGAAGCTGAAGGACAAGATCAGTGAGGACGACAGGAAAAAGATTCTGGACAAGTGTAATGAAGTCATCAGCTGGCTGGATAGAAATCAGGTCAGATTTGATCGCTTTCTATTTTAGACATTTATAAATGTACATTTATGTGGGCTCTGAGTTAAATGTCCTTTTTGTCTCTTTAGTCTGCGGAAAAAGAGGAGTTTGAGCATCAACAGAAGGAGTTGGAGAAGGTGTGCAACCCAATCATGACCAAGCTGTACCAGGGAGCAGGAGGGATGCCAGGAGGGATGCCAGGAGGTCCGGGCGGGTTCCCCGGAGCTGGTGGACCAGGAGCAGCTGGAGGAGGTTCCTCTGGCCCTACCATTGAGGAAGTTGACTAAAGTAGATAAGATGAGTAAGGACCAGACACCAAAATGTTTTTCCACATGTTCAGATTGTGAGGCGCAAAGTTCATATGTTCTGTGGGATATTATTTTTGCCTTGTTCATGATGCTGTCTGTCTTTGGGAGTATTTGCAGTTCACTTTCCTGATGAACTGTTTTCTTAAAATGTTATGAAAATTGTAAATGTTAACAGTGTTCTGGTATTTATACAACTTTTATTTGGTTATGTTACGAAGCTAAGATTGTTTCTATTGCGCACCAGTTTGAAAAATAAAGATTATTTTTGACTTTGAACCTGTTTGAAGTTTATTGGAAAGAAACACAACAGTATTGGAAACATTTTATATTTTTAAAAGCTCTCCATTTGTAATGAGGAAGACTTCTTCTGAATCACTTTCAACCTTACACATGTCCTCTTTCAGAGGCGTTATAGCAGTTTTTTTTTCTTTTAGTCATAGCGTTTTGAATAGAACTTTATTCATAATTAAGGTTCACATGGATCTCTGGGTCCCTGGCCGAGTCTAGGCCCTGTTGTTGCTGCTTGTAAAGGTTCCTTCAACTCTGATCGGTCAGCGGGAGTTGGAGTTTCTTGGGCATTCGTGCATCCGGTAGGCACACATGAAGAAGATACCTGAGAGATAAACAGGAATGCATTTAAGAACAGAGGATGCAGAATGAGTATGTGCTTGGAGGGCATACCTGAGAAGAACGTGAGCACCACTGCCACCCAGCCCATGATATAAGACCAGGAGAACCGCCAGTTGCCATAGCGTTTACCATAGTAGTTCACCGTCACCCCGGTGTAGACGGCCATCGCCAGCAAAACAAAGAAGCCTGTACAGCAGAATAAACACACCAGGACAATAAACACGTAACAAATTCACTGCAACACACAGGAGGTGTGAGTTATTGGAGCTCACAGGAGATGAAGAAGAGTATGCCAGCTGCAAATGTCTTGTCAAAGCCATCAAAGGACGAGTAGTGGATGAAGGCCATGATGCCAATCACAATGCCGATAAAACAAGCCAGCAGGGAGAGAATCATGAAGGCCCGAGTGGCATCCCAGTACGCTGAGGGGAGAGAGCAGACCTGACGTGCAGCAGAACTCCTTCAACATGTCCAATTTATGTCAGACATTTTATTTTTAAACAGCAGAGTCCGTGGACGTTAAGATTTCTGTCCACTGGTCTGAGGGTGTAGACCAGTGGACATCAGTGCATTTCAGGGCTTACCCCCTTAAACCTTTTAATTGGTGACTGTTTCCTTAAAGTACGCAGTGGTTAAAGTTAACCCAGCCTTACCGATGCTGTCTGTGTGCGCCATGCATTTCCCCGGAACGCAGTACCGCCACAGGCCCTGGTGCATGTAACTGCTGGAGTGTCGGTACTGCATCCAGTAGTCCGTTGCCGTGGAGACGATGAGGAGTATATTCCCGACTCCGGCGCAAAACAACCCGCCTCCCATAAAGCTGTACATCCTGCTAGAGTGTGAGACTGACAACACAGGGAGTCTTCAGAGCAGGTCAAGGCCTCGGTTACATCCAACTGCTCCTGATGCTGCTCTCCCAATTATAGCAAAACCCAGAAAACTCTGGGCATGACTGAAACACTCTATGGATTTATGTAGGAGATGGTTAAAAAAAAACTGTCAGGCAGGGCAGATCTGATGGCAGATACATCAGTTAGTCAAAATGTTGAAGCAGAGGAGATGGCTCCATCTTTCTCCAAACACACCTGGCCCTGAAATGCCTTTCTAGGATCAGCTAATGAGCATAAAATGTCTATGACACATTTAGATTCTTTAGATTAATCTTTCTGGACATAATAAGCAACATTTTATTTAAAATATTTCAAGAAAGTGAACTTTCAGGAGGAAAAGCTGTTCCATAAGGAAACCAACAAACCTAAAAAGCACTTTTTTTGTTACCACACAAAACTGCACAAAAACTCCAATGACCTTACCTCTTCCTTTATTTTGGCCTTAGAAAAAGTCAGAGCATCCAGTAATTTGGGTTGTCAACGTACAGGGGAGCCCAGTATTGGCAAAGACTGCAGGAAAGTTTTGTTTGTGTGCAGGAAACCAAGTGAACAAACGGACCGATGGAACAATGGGGCCCGCTGAGCCGCAGCCAATCACAGAGGATGAGTTTTGTGTTTTAAGGAATTTGCTGAAAATACAAAACTGTTATGGTGCTGCAATACTGATGACATGGGACTTTTCATTCAAAACGCCTCACAACCTCATAGTTAACTGCAGTTCCCTCTGAGCTCTACATTTAAATGGTCTTTAGATTTAGGTTCAGTGGGACTGCTGGTGAATCTCTGACAGTGGTTTCATATTATTGTCTGCTTGTTGGCTGATTCTTTTCATAAAAACTCTTTTCTACAGCTGTTGGGTAACAACCATGACAGCCTTTCTTTTTCATGAATCAATCCAACAGTTCAAAAACTACTAATTGTAGATTATTTGAGTGACAGTCAGTTCATCCTAATAGCAAAAAAAAAAAAGATCAGCTATTGAATACATCATTTAAGTTTTTTTCTGTCTTTGAGTTTAGCACAGATACATTTAATCGGGAAGTGCATAAAAATCTGCTCTGACCCGTATAATAAAAAAAAGATAATAATTAAAAAAAGTCATAATTTCTCTCGGAAATCATTAATGTGGCCATTTCAAAAGTGTGTATAGTTTGTGTCTGTTCAGAATGTAAGTTTCTTTTTGGAGCAAAAGATGAATAAGAAAGAGTTTATTGAGAACTACTAAAATCTCAAGGTTTTTGGATTGAATGTGACATTTTATTTATCGTTGTTCTGAAGACTAGAGTTTTGAATATGTTTTAATTCTTTTCATGAAATTAATTGCTTAGTAATATTTTCCCTTTTTATTTTTACACATTATTACCCAGCTTTTAAAAATATACTTTAGAAAATAAATGTGTTAATTTCATTCACCACCTTCACAATCCACCTGCTTATCTCTGTTTGACCACTAGATGGAGGTATTCATTCATAACAAATATGTATAATGTGCTTCTGTTTTCTTTCTTACTAACAGCTTGGCTGTTCCTTCAGGTCTGAAAAGTGTCTTTTACTACATAGTGATTGGTATATTTATTCAAATTGTTACATATAATCATAATACATTATTGGTGCGATCCTGTGCTGCCTTTTAAAATCTGAACCATCTTTTTAAATGGAGTTTTTACTAACAAAATGGCAGTTCACTTAAAAAGGTTTTTAGTGCCCTTTTAATGTTTTACTTATTTGTGTATTTTACATGTAAAACAAAACTTAAAGTCCAACTCAAAATCATTTTTTGAGCTGTAGACAACCAGTGGTCTTTAAATTATGTTTACGCCTTTTTTAACCAAACTCAGAAAAACCTGTGCCATTTTAGGACATGTTTTATACAGAGCGGCAGTGACTCACTTAAAAAAATTGCCTCTGAGTTGTGGGCGGGACTGTTGGAGTGTTGGAGTGGAGCAACCCTCCAATTCCCATCACCCATCTACACGCTCTCCTGCTAGCTTACAGCCCCTCACAACCCCAACCTTACATTACTAGTGCAACAAAAGTGGCGAGCAACATTGGAGCCATCCGACCGTACAGTTTTGAGCCAGATGCCAGGTCAGATGATGAAAACGAAGACATACATGGTTCTATTTGACTGCAAGTGGATGCATCAAAATGGAGCGGAGCAGGAAGTTTTGGCCCAGCTGGCGTATTCTCCACATCACAACTACAGGCTTTTATCAAAGGGGCAATGGTTTGACTAAAGGAATACTCAGAAAGGCAAATTTAAGACTACATTATTTTATATAAATATCCAGTATAGACCAAAAGTTTGTACTTTTGGACTGTATATCCTCCATCATTAGAAAAACGCCACAAGAACATTTTAAAAACACCTACAACACCAAGCTCAAAGTAGAGTAAATGTAACCCAATCGAGGGAATCAGATATGAATTCTATTTTTACTAAATCCATGCTGTTAAACAGACTCGGTTAGAGAGGGTTCTGTCACACTTGGCTGCTTTATGTGAACAAGTGGTTCTGATTTTTCTTTTTTTTCTTTTTTGCAAGGCTTGTTTAAAATTAATGGTGTTGGAGTGGGGCGCACTACATCAGAAACAAACTCAATATAATTTATACTAATGCATTGCTGCTCCACGATGCATTTTCACTCCAGTGATGAGCAAATGCTAGAATTATCACCTTTCTGACAGTTTCAAATTTAAGGCAAAGAATGTAAACGCTTGTTAGGAAGAATTAACAGCACAGCTGCTGTATTATCTTGTATAAGATTGTGTAGGTGGGTTCATTATAGCGGAAGGTCAGAAAAGGTGGGATTTAGTTTTTGTTGTTCGTTTTGTTTATATTAAGATGCAATTCTATCCATTAAAGATTTAAAACATGTTTTGAGTTTAATTAATGAATAAATTAGTCAGTAAATAAAGTCTTTTTTTTATCTGGTGATGGATGTGTAGACATTTCTTCACTCACTTACACATTAAATCCTACTATTATTATCATTATACAGGGGAGGGTATATAAATTCACTTCCTCCCACTCGCTTTCAAGCAATTAATTAAACTCCTTTTGACAAATTTAATATTTAATAGTCTTGTGTCTTGTTCTGTATGCATAGGAGTTGTGTCTATTTGATTAAAAGTAAAAAGTGAATTATTTACATGGCATGTGAATGTATTTTCCAAACGATCACAACAAATTATCCTAAGCTTGACATCTCTTTACAGATGTATACTTCAGTTGTTTGGTTGCTTAGTTTTATTTCTGTTTTGATTGCTTGAAATAAACCTGTTCCAAATTAAGATTATTTGCCCATATTATGCACACTTATAACGATAATAAAATGAAAAAATTAATAAAACCATATTAAATAAAATTTTATTTTTATAGCAATAGTGCCATTCAAAATGCTTTACATAAAAAAGACTGAAATTTAAAAACAAAATACAAATATATTGTCAAAAGCCCATACAATGCCCAGAACCCACGTTAACTCTCACATACACACACCATGCAAGAAAAATTATGCAATGTAGAAATCAGGAAAAACCAGGAAGAAACTGAGTAGAAGAGAGGACAGATGAACCAGGAAACAAGTCAACGCTCGTAACTTTTTCTGGAAAGAAGATGAGACACAAGAGGAGTTAGGAAAACAAGTGAGTTTATTATCAAAATTTTTATAAGTCTTAATTTTATATGCTTTTTTTCTACTTAGCTTGGATCTTTCACTGTCAGTGGGAAATAGAACAGAAACCACCAAGTAAATATCTGTCATGGACTTCCTTCTCGGCCGGCAAGGCCAAGTGAGTCCCTATTGGTTTAACCCTTGTGCTATCCTAGGCATTTTAACAGTGAAAGTTGGGTCATCTAGACCCACTAGACAGTGCACTGAACCTTTTTTCTTCAATGATTTGTGATCTTCACTGGTTTCAATGTATTACATGAAATCTTTCCACCTTTATCCACCTTTGTCATGGTAGGGAGAACACGTCAATGGTCATCTTGACCCCACAGGATAGCAGAAGACAATGTGGTGTAAACACAACCACCACAGAGACTGCGAACAAACTCATTCGGGGCTCAGATTTTCTGCCCACGTTAAAACCAACGGGGTCCATTTGGCCTTGCTGGCTGGGTTTAATCTCAATTTCTGTCCCATAGCAAGAAAAGGATTTTTTCCATGTATTTTACCAGCCAGTTGTTGTCCAAGTTCAAAGATAATGTGGAAATGTGATGGCTCTGTCTAAATTTGTGTCAAAAATAGAGCAAAAAGTGAATGTTAGAGTCAAACATGAGATAAATGTTGGTTGGAAGGGAAACGTAATGTTTCTAAAGATATCCGAGTTCAGCTGAGGACCGAGTCGAGCCTCGCTGTCAGTGTGAGGGAAGGATGAGCGAGCCGCAGACACTCTAATCCACGCGACAAGCCTGAGAGCAGAAAAACTGTAGAACACCTCTAGGTTGCATAACCCGTCCAAATTGCATGGGATTACCATTATCCGAGTGGCCTGACAGAACCCAAGAGTTCAGCTCACATCTTGCACAATCCAAATGCATTTCCCTCTAACTACTGCTGTGCTTTAATAAGATCTGCACACAAGAGGCTCATCCAGCTGAAGATGGCACAGACATGAGGCAAAGCCGCTCACACCTCACGGCTGTCACATTTCTGGAGTCATATAGGAAGATGAAAGCTCCCACCTCCTAATAAGCTTCATTCCAAAGCAAGTTCTGCGGTCTGTGGATAGGATCAGATCACATAAAGTACCTCATATTAGACTCTTATTTTTCCAGAGAGTACATTCGAAAAAGGACAGAGTTCACCCAGAGCTTGAGTGGTCATCACTGTAAACCCTCAGATTTGGACACCAGAAGATTCCTTTTTTTGATCAAACGAACAAAGAATCTGATGGCTTTCTCTCATTTGACCTGCACAGCATTTGCCGGTATAATAAAGCTGGCAGTTCTCAGATGATGAATGTTTGTTTGAATATTTCTGTCGCGATATTGACTGTTTTTTTTTTCTTAACCCTTGTACTATCTTAGATGACCCCACCCTTACTTTGACGTGTTCTCCCTACCATGACAAAGGTGGATAAAGGTGGAAAGATTTCATGTAATCCATGGACACCAGTGAAGATCACAAATCATTGAAGAAAAAAGGTTCAGAGCACTGTCTAGTGGGTCTAAATGACCCAACTCCCAATGATAAAGTGCCTAGGATACAGGATGATTTTGTTGGGTTTGTAGGGTCTCTTTAATCAAATATTAAATTATTTGCTAATAATTTTGATAATTTCCTAAGACCTCCTCCCTCAGGAGTGGCATTTTTGTTTTAACCAAAGGTAAAACATGACCCTCTTCTTTCTTTGTGGATAACTCCAGCCATCCTGGCAGCAGACCTGTGGAATCGCCACTCACCTGATCGTTTTTTCCCCCATCTCTGCAGACACTGCCTTTGCTTTCTGCACCAGTAAGTCTCTAACATGCAATCATGCTTGAAATGAGGTTTATGCACTGCAGCCTCAAACGTGAGCAGTGTTCTTGCAGACAGAGTGATCACATCCCAAATTGACATTCCCAGTCACCTCGGGAAGACCTTCTCTTTTGCTCTCGACAACACAAAGCCCTCTGCTGCTCACGGGTCGCTGTCATCAGAAGCATTTCATGGCGCAATGCTTAAAGATCACAGAGGCTGTGGTCATGTAGACAGGCATCATGACAACAGCTCCATCAGAGCGGAAGAATGATCTCAACCGAGATCATTAGAGATGATAAAGACGTTTTCAATGTCTTTGCACCATCAACAAATAGTGTTAATGGATTCACTGGTGACACTTCTATCAAATTGTTTTTACTATTTGCCCCACATTGGGGCACGATCAAAGCTTAAGTCCAAAAAATGTTTACACAATTATTTACATGTATTGTAAATAATTATACCTTTACAATTATTGTTGCAAACATGCATTCACACAACAGTCATCTTAACTTAAGGCAAACAAATAAGATAATATGTTATCATATTTAATAGAATTATTTCACATTTCAAAACAGAGATAAAAATGTACTTTATTTAGTTTTAAAAACATATTAGATTACAATTAAATTATTGAAAATATGGTTAAACGTAAATTATGTTTTTTGCAAAAAGGTTGTTTCTTTTCTTTCACTAATGATCTACCTTAAGTCTTCCACATTCAAAGTGTGTCAATAGCTTGATGGTGCATTTGACACCATCAGTTCCAACTTGACATTACAGAAACCTGAACAAAGTATTAAAAATGTAAAGCTACATGAAGCAGATGCACATTCTTTTGACAGTCTGGAAGGGCTGCAGATCTTTTGGATATCCTTTTTACATACGTTTCTCTTTCCCCTTATTCAACATGTTTGTTTCTTTGGGAAAGAGTTAAAAGACTCTTCAATCCAGCAACATAATTTGCATTGGCTCATTACTGATGCAGAGCTATTATGTTTTTTCCCCCCCATGTTTTCTTAACTCCTTACTGTCATCTGCTAACGGAAACATATTATGTGTCACTACGCTGGCACATAACTCATTACAAATGTCAGTATTTATGACAAGAACATTTACTGGACACCATGACAAAATGATGACTTTTAAACGGCACATTCGTAAAGAGGAGCCATGTTTTACTCCACCAGAAACAATAGAACTGACAACTTTCAGAGACATTTTTTGAAATCCATTACAGATCAGCTGTCATGGTTTATGAATTGAAAAATTAGGAAATGACCATCTCATCTCAGTGGCTAAAATCTGAGTTCACAAATTGTTATAAGTATATTATTGCTGTAATTGCTCATCAATGTGTCTGCCATGTTGTTTTAGAAAAGTATAAAATCATTATTTATTGGGTTTTGTAGATACTCAGGTATCTTGATGTAGGAGTTAAAAAAGGATTGATTATACTTAGCTGCAGTGGATGCAGTTTACTTTTCTTCTACAGCAGGGGTGTCAAAATCACTTTCACTGAGGGCCACATCTGGATACTGTCTGTCCTCAAAGGGTCAGACATAACTTATACATGTAACTAAATGTAATGAAAAATAAATGTAACTACTCCTTAATGTTAAATAACTCATTTTTTATTTATTATAACTTTTTAAAGGGACAATTACAGTTGCATAGAAAACATATGTTTGCTTGTTACTCTAGCATAAATCCTTTTACATTTGATTCTGTCAGATTAGGTTATATCGACAGTGTTTAAGTCTTAATGTAAAGTTGCCCAATCCCATATTTCAAGTCCAATTCCCCCTAAATATGACTAAATACACACCAATTTTTATTTTTTATTCTAAGAAATTAAAAACTTTTATGCTCTCGCGGGCCACATAAAATAACATGGAGGGCCACATTTGGCCCGCGGGTTTAAGTTTGACACGTGTTCTACAGAAACAATAAAATATATGCTTATTTTAGTGCCTTATTTTGTGAAGGAGATAGTGCAGGGGTCTGAAGCCTGAGGCTCTGGAGCCACATTCAAGTCCTTCATCCATCCATTGAGGCTCTTTGACCATGAAGAAAAATGCAAACAATTTCAATAAATAAACAGTTTTGTAATTAATTTATTTCTGTTAATTAAGTTTTGTTATTTATATTCAACATTTTGATATGTCAGATAACTGAATAAGCCAGGTTTCAAACATCAAAGCCAGCTTTCTACATTGCATTATCCTATCACTCTTTTATCATGGTGTGTGTGTGTGGGTGTGTGTGTGTTGGGGGGGGGGGTTGTGCGGGTTTTAAACAAAATATTTGTTCGTCTTGTCCTTTTGTTTTTTAATTTGATTAAGTTTTTATGTAAAGCATTTTGAGTGACCTGAGTTGTAAAAGTGCTATACATATAATTGACACACACACCTTCCCATTCATTTGAATGAGAAGGTGTGTCCAAACTTTTGGTCTGTACTGTAAATCGCGTTCGGTTTGAGTGTAGCAGACTTATACTCCCGTATAACTTGTATATGATTTTTTTTTCTTGGCTTCTTTGGCTGCTGCGACTTATACTCCAGATTGACTTGTAGTCCAAAAAATATGGTACTTAATTGTAACGCAAACAGCATTTATAGTACAATTGTTTTAAGTCTTTATTTATCCCATCAGTCTGTGTTTTTTTGTGCACAGAGACTGTTGTCGCCCCTTTGTTTAGCCCTTGTGCTATCTTAGATGACCCCACCCTTACATTGACGTGTTCTCCCTACCATGACAAAGGTGGATAAAGGTGGAAAGATTTCATGTAATCCATGGACACCAGTGAAGATCACAAATCATTGAAGAAAAAGGTTCAGTGCACTGTCTAGTGGGTCTAGATGACCCCACTCCCAACGTTAAAGTGCCTAGGATAGCACAAGGGTTACAGGTAAATATTTTGGAAACATCTTAATATTTTCAACTTTGACATTTGGCTCTAATTATAGAAAAAAAAGAATGAGAAAAATACAAGATATACAATAAGTACCTGTATCTAAATAATGGTAATATTACTTTGTGTCTGTCAGCAGCATAAGGTCCATGTTACACCACCGAGGTACAAAAACATTTATCTAAAATTTGTGCCAATGCAGTAAAAAAAAAATTGTATGAACTTTCTGCTATTTAGGTCAAACCTGTTTATAATTTGACAGTTTTATCTTGTGGACTCCAAGACAGCATGGACTCGTCAACCACCATATGTCATGTACATTTTCTTTGAGACCTGGCTGTTTGAAATTATGTTTAATGTGATTTAATGTTACATAAATAAACCACCTGAATCATCCCTGTAACCACAGCAACCACTTTCAGTGAACCTTCAGCATTCCTCTAGCAATTCTTTTTTTAAACATTACTTGGATCTGTCATTTCTGCCATGTTTTGCAAATAATTTTCTCATCACACTCAACCAATTTTACGCAAGTGTGAGGGAATAGCAGATCTATTTCTGCACCGTTTTCTTCCTGAAAACATCTGCAAGTACATTTTTTCCCCCTTTTTTTTATTTTCACCCTAATTTGTCACCCATCAATGGTTCCATAATCACATTACAGTTTGGTATATATTTTTAGACCTTTTTAAAACAGTACCGTTTTTCCCTTGCTTTTTGCTTTGAAGACTGCCGGTATTCATAAAAAACTAAAATGCAACAAAGAACACAGCTTTATAATGTGCACAAAAAAAATTGTTATATACATTCTTGACTGTTTTTAATCTAATTGTAAATGTTTAAACTGAGAAAGACTATAAAGTAGCCAGAAAAATAAAAAAATAAATCAGCATTCTTTTCCTTTAAAATAATCTCAAATGGTGTAATATTCACACAATGACAGACATATTTTTTAACAAATGCTTTATTATTCTTTTTAAAAATCAACGCACAGGTGATCTGCAGAAGTACAACACATATGAGAGAAATAAAAAAGCACATATCAGACACACAGACATAGCCCACGTGCACAGAAAAACACACACGCACACACACACATACAACAAACATGATGGACTATTATATTGTCTACCTTAAGTCTTCACCAGTCTTTTGTCAAACTTGTGCTATTGTTGTCTGCCATCACTTCATGGTCAGGAGTGAACAGAGGATACATTCAATAATCTGCTGTACATCAAGGTTATACCTCATTTTTTTTGTCTTCTCCCCAAAAATACATCTTCTCAGAACCAGTATTAGTAATATATCTGATCAAATGTAAAAAAAAAAAAAGCATTAAGGATGTCTATATGCATAAAAAAAAAACAATACAAAAAATTACAAATAACTTGTGAAAAAGCCAGCCATGACACGTTCCCTTTAGTCTTCAGGAGTTTGCAGGTTGCCATGGCAACAGATTGATGGTTTGTAAAGTCTTCACAAACCAGTGAAGGGTACAGTAGATGTCACACGACGCCATCCGCTGCTGTCTAGGTAAGTTTCTAGAAGGAGAAGTGAGAGAACACAAAAGAATTGAACCAATAAAAAATACAATAGTGACATTTATATAGAAACATGCAGAGCAGCTTAACACTGAAGTAACACAACAACACTGAGTTGCTTAAATTTATGCTGGCATTTACTCTTTGTTAATTATTATTGAAACTATTATTCATTTCTTAATTCAAACACAGAATCCGATAATCGTGAAGCAAAAATGAATAAAACACACAGAAATACAGGCTTTTTTTGTTGCTGTTACATGATTAGTTTGAACAGTGTCATATCACTGAGCACTTTTATCCCACAGCTGTTTTATTAACGTGGAGTCACACCATGCAATAAATCAAGTTATTTTCTGCTCATTACTGGTGCACATCTGATGCAAAACTTTCTTTGTGTCACATGTGCAAAGCAATGCAAGGTTGAAAATGAGGTAAACTGCCCTTGTTCTATACTTAGAAAATAGTTGATAGTAATTTTAAACTTCATCTGAGTAACTGAAAACTACTAGGAAAATGCAAAAATGAGTTTCAAAGATGCACTGACTGATTACCAAAGCAAAACCCGGCGGACTGTTCAGTCAAATAATGATAATTTATGGGAGCTGGCTATAAAAGTTCACAGTGGGAGCAACTTCATCTCCAGACGGACTCATTCATGATTAAAGGACAATAAATAGCTGATTGGGAAGAATTTGGACTCCTTCTCTTCTATTTCTATGCTTAGTGTGTCTGCATGCATTTTAATCAGGAAGACTAATTCACCTTCTTTCATCTCTGTTTACATTAACAGTGTGCCATATATTTAGTAGAATTTAGAAAACAGGAAAAAAAAGCACCATTAAAACAGATCACAAATGTAGTTTGCAGTGTAAAAGTTGTCAGGAAGTGTTGTTGTGCCAACAGGACTCCCACTGTGATGAGGCAACTTGTAAAGGTTCTGTCATTTTGTGTGGTTTTTGGTCATGTTCTGAGTTGCCCTCACTCACACTGGTTCCAGGTTCATCATTCTCCACAGCTGTCGTCACTTGAGTTAATTGCCCTCAGCCTATTTAAGTGTCTGTTTTTTTGGTCATCTGCTCTGTTGTGTCACTGTTTTTCCTTACCGCGAAGGGGGGGTTTTTAGTTCAATTTAGTTCAATTTAGTATGAATATATAGTATATAGATTTTATGTTTTACTTCTTCAATTACCTAAACGAAGCACATCGAGACGACTGTTGTTGTGAATTTGGGCTATACAAATAAAATAGAATTGAATTGCTCCATGGGGTTTGTCTTTTTCAGTTTGTTTATTAATTTTTTTTTATTTTCTGTCACTGAGCCAGAGTCCAGACACAACTGTTATGGTAAATGGTGTATACTTATATAGTGCATGCAAGGCAGGAATCGAACCTGCAATCTTACGATCGTGGGTCGACCGCCCTGCCACTGCACCATGGCTGCCCCTGTTAATAAGGAGACTGCAATCAAGTCCTGTTATTGTGCAGTTACTGCCCTCAAAACTAAACCTTTCTGGCCATGTGTTGCTTTTATTTGGGATATTCACGAGATAATTTAGGGATAGCAGAAGCAACACTGCAGGTTAAAGAAAAATAGCAACGTTTAAGGTAATTTGTTTCTGTCATAAACACTTCAAAAACCCCTCTGACTGGTTGACCAAACAGAAGAAGGTTAGGCAGTCTTAGCACTTTTAAAAGAATAAGAATGTGGCTTTGAAACATTACAGCCTGCTAAAGAAGCTTTCTTTGCCTACAGACCCCTTGCAGCGACATTGCAGGCACACAGTGGTCCAGCATTTTGGGAGTCAAGCACACGGCGACTTTGTTACACGAGAAAATGAGAAATACGTTCCTCATGGAACACACATGCGTAGCTGTTGGATGTCACAACAAAAAACACTCAAATTCCCTTCATTGATTTCCTGGGGATGAAGAAAGAAACCATCAGATCCCCGCAGTCAACAGGAAGAGTAGCCGCCTACAGATGCCTGTAGACTTTTTGTGTCAGGTATGCAGATTGGTTAGATGGCAAGACATTTTACTTGTCTTAAAAGTGATACAAATTTAGGAATGTGTACGGCTTTGGCTTTACCCCTTACTTTTGAAAGGGTACCATTACTTCAAAAATGCTGGAACCTTTTTTTTTTCTTTTTTTTGGTTAACAATAATCGAATGATGGAAAACATGCAAACTTTTCCCAAAAACACACAAATGTGAGGAAGCAGCATCACAACTTAGCCTGAATGTGCCGAGTTGTTTGTTTCTCTGTCTGTCAGTCTCTGTTATTCTAATCCCAACAATAATAATAAATGATTATTGCATTTATTAATGTTATAGATGCACAGTGCACTGCTGTAATATGAATGCTTTTTCTATCTTGTCAATGTACATCCTAACATTATGTAACCCAGTCTTTTGACTCTCAAAAAATGTGACATCATATGCAAGGGGTCTATAAAGTTGAGTTCTCTAATGATCAAGTAAAAGCTGCTTCACACTGTCAGACAGTTGTGCTGTCAAGACCAAAAAAAACCTTTTGACTTGACTGAAGTTAATTAGGATAGAGATCTGGTTTTTATTTTTCTATTTATCATTATTAAAAAAATAAAGTAAATCCAGGTCAGAGGATGTTTTTAAAATCCCATTCCAATCTCTTGTTGTAAATGCATTCCTAGTGGTCTTTTCGTTATCTTTACGCTGTTTCTATGCAAAAATAAACTGTTGTTTTCTAGGACAAGGTTTCTGCAGAGCTGCAGTAGTTCATTAGAAATTTGTCTTTAAATTGTGGGGTGGAATTGTTGGTACAGAGTAAACCTGTTTCTATTTCCCATCATCCAACTGTTCACAATCCCTCCAGCTAGTTTACAGCCCCTCACAACCAGCATCCTAACATTACAAGTGCAACAAAGATGGAGAGCAATATTGGAGCTATACAATCATAGAGTTTTGAGCCAAATACCATAAGGTAAACAATGTACATGGATCGAGTCGTCCCCAAATGAATGCATCAGAACAGAGCGGAGCCAGGAGTGGCCCGCGATTGTAGCACCTATGTCACTACTACAAGCTTTTTCCAATGGCATTTTTACGTCTACTCCTGATTCACAACAATTTGAACAAAGAAATACTCATAAATGCAATTTTAAGCGTAAATTTATTTACATATGTCCTCCATCAACAGCAAAAGAAGATGTTAAAAACACCAAAAAGCACAATTTTCAGTCTCAATAACCTCACTTTCAGACAGTTTAACCCCATGCACAGACCATCAGCACAATCCCTGCATCAACTTAAAAGTACCTCTTCTCTCCTCTGGTCTGCAGGAGAGGATCCAGAAGAGATTCTTCCACCCAGAGACCCATAACTCATTATCTGGAGCTCAGGGAGGATGTTCAGTTTTCCATACGGGATTACATTTTCATCTGCTGACCACAAAGAGATCACTAAAATGACAATTGTATTCATGCAGGTTCAATCCTAAAGGGGTCAGACTGAAAATAAACCCTTGATGTTGAAACTAGACTTACAACCACAGAATAATATGAGCATTTAAAGATGGCAGCTGTTTTTTTTTCTTAAGCCTGAAGGGATTTGCATGAAGCTTAAGAACAATATTCATTCACAATATTTGAGAATATCCTGTTGTTACAGTGCCACGACTGCAGACGCATGAAAATAGAATTTTGTACCTTCTGGCAACCACTTTGTAGAAACCTCCCTTTGGGGTGGGAAATTTTCTCCGCTCTTGGGAAGGGTGGGAGAATTGCTGTCTTCATGTCTTTCACTGTCCGCTCGGCTGCGGCTCAAAACATCCACCAGGAGCTGCAGGGAGTCCTCTGTGGAAGGAGGGGGAGGTGGAGGGGCGAGTTCTGAGTGATCCATAATGATTAAAAAAATACAAAAAACTTCATTAAAAAAAGGCTTGATATTTTATTACTGAAAGCTAGATTAAAGGAAAAGTCTGCTTTGACTTTAGATTAGGCATGGAACTGCAGCTCTGAAAGGAATCGGAACAGTGGGGAACTCTTTATGTGGCTTTTCTTCAAAGTGTCAGTGACTGTGTAAAATCCCCATTATTATGCTGAATGATGTTTGTTTGGGGAGTACAAAAGCAGCATGGAAAGAAATCACAGGCTGTTTGCACAGACTACAATGATCTAAACTATTTCTGAGTTTAACTACTTATCTGGTTTTCACAAAAACAAAGCAAAAATTAAAACAACAAAAAGGCAAAAAACATGACAATGATTACAAAGTCTTAAAGGGAAATCAATTTTGCTCTCAAATACAACTAGAAATAGTGGTAACTGAATACTTTATGTATCATGAGGTTAAAATTCTAAGGAGAAACTTTATAAGAGAACTGGTTTGAGTGAGCATGACGTGAATTCATTTGCCATTTTTTATAATATGGATGCCGCAGATGCTGTCAATAAGCAGTGATTTGTCCGAGTTGGTCTATCAACATTTCTATGGCAACCACTCTCACCAATCAGAAGTGAGCTTGTTGGAAGTCCACACCCCGACCACTGAAAGCAGGCTCTGGAGTATCTGTCAATTGAACGATTTGAACGTTGGACCCAAGATCCCTTTTATTGAAGCATCTGATTGATCAGTTTATAACTTGAATAACTTGTAATATAAGATTAGCAAGAATATGTGTAAAAAAAAGGTAGCAGAGGAATAATAGTTATTCTGACAATAGAAGTCTATGGGATTTTGGCTTCAGGCAGGAGGGGTTCCTCAGTCCAGTTCTCATTTACAGTCAATAGGAAAAACTGAAGTATATATTTTTTTTTCTTTCACCTCTTAGTGGGGCCTCCTCTGGTGAGGGCAGAAATACAGAAAAGACTAGACCAGCAAAATTTAGGATATCTTCCCAACTAAAGGAGCTATAAGTCTTGGTCAAAAGTAAAATAGCGTATAATTATATGGTGCCTTTCTACCTTCCTCGCTTTACAGTCACAGTTTAATGAAATCCCAACAATAGAGTGAAAATAGCACTATCAAAAAACTGTATTTTGTAAAATTAGAGTTTGTAGCAGAAGGAGTGTTTAAAGCTGTTAAGGATGAAATTTTTTGTTGTTATGGTCCTACATATTGCCATTCTAGTCTATATAAGTACAGATGCAAACGTCCTGTTTTATTTTCTTCTCTCCATAAAAGATTGGCTCCACCATTTAACATCTTGTCCTCCTCACTTTTATTTTTTAATTAAATGGGAAACATTCTTCAGTTTTTCTTCCTTTCAATGCGATGCTAAATTACGTGGAGACCTGCATTAAATGGGATGTTGCAAAATTATGGACATACAGCATGAAGGGGTTAAAAGTTTGCGTTACTTTCATTCTTTTACAGATGAAAGAAAAACAATTAAAAGAAGGGGTCACCGTATATTGTAGCCGCTTGGTTGTGCTGCTCCCTTCTCTTTTGTCCATCTTTTGGCGCTTTCTTCTTACTTTTAGATCTGTGTGCCTGGGGGGCTGTGGGGCTCGACTCTGCGGCAGGAAATTGTCCTGACAAGAAAGCACGCTGCTGTCATCGTCAGGAAGCAAACGAGGAGCTATGAGCTTCATTCCCCGTGAATGTAGCATGATATCCTTGTGCAAATGCTTTTTATGAAATAACATCTCAAATGAAATCATGCACATCATTGAGTGGTTACATGCAGCCTATTTTTCAGCCATTAAAATAAATTCAAACTGACCCTTGCTGAGGCTTTCCCCTCTGAAGTCATCTGCCCACTCGCCACAGTTGTGCGAGTCCCTAATATCTCGGGTCTTGCTGTTGGTAAACAGATCAGGGTTGGACTGGGACACCTGGGAACCCAAATGGTGGCGGGCCAGGAGGTCAAAGTGCTGCAGGCGTGGGCTATGATTAGCTTTGGATGCATTCTTCTGAGGGGAAGACTTCTGGGTGGCTGTGCAGGAAACACCCTCTGGATTAGAGGATAGGCTGGAGATTTCCTCCTTGGAAGTGTCCATCAGGTAGGTTCTGGCTGGCAGCGGAGGACACCAGTCGTCCTCTTCCTCCTCTGAGCTGTGGGATGGATGATAAGTAACAGCAGCATGAGTATATGCCTTCGAGGAGAGCAGTGAACATGGTAGACCTTCTTACAAAACATTTTTTCTTCCTGCCAGCCACAGAGAAAATGGTACTAACACGTCCTATAGGAGTCCTATAGGAATAAGAAAAGGTAGAATGATAAAATGTAATAACAGTTTTATTGTATTTGATTTATAACTAAACTTTTGGCTGAATGCGTAATTTAGCCTGAGGGGTCAGAAAAAATTGAACTAATAAGATTAACGCTAAAAGGAAAAGGTAACTAGTAGAAGTTTGTTCTGAAGAGAGGTGAGTAGAGTAGCCCAGAATAGAAGGATTTGTCCAATAATGACAGTGGCTCAGACAGTTGAGCAGGTCGGCCAATGATTGAATGGTCAGTAGTTCGATCCCCGCTCCCCCCAGTCAACTGCCACTGCATCCGGGCAAGACACATCACCTTCCCTGCCTCCAGTATGGCTCCACTGATGTGTGAATGCGTATGAATGGTGATGGTCAGAGGGGCCGTAGGCGCGAAATGGCAGCAACGCCTCTGTCAGTCCAGGGCAGCTGTGGCTGTATCAGTAGCTCACCATCAGCAAGTATGAATGAGGACTGAGTGAAAAATCAACACATCATAAGCACTTTGAGCGTCTGGAAAAGCGCAAATAAATCCAACCCATTGTTATTATTACTGTCACTATTATTAAAAGTAATATTTTAAAAAAGCCTCTAAAGAATACATAACATTTTTTGTCTTGTATTAATCTAAAATTATAAGATCAAAACTTAAAAATTAAAACAACAAAAGTAAAAATAAAATCCATCAACAAAAGCCTTTCAGACTAAAATAAAGATATATTCAATGATAAGAGAGATGATTATTTATTGCAAATTTCCCTGAAGTCCCACTCCAATCATCTTTTTATCTATTTTAAAAGAAAATCCAGTGGTCTATTATTTATGATTATGCTGTTTTTTAGCCAAAATAAAAACAAAACAGTTTGTTTTTCTAGATCATAGTTTTTGCAGAGCGGCAGGAGTTTATTATAAATTCACCTCAGACTGTTGGTGCACAGTAAGCCAGCACTGATTTCCCATCATCCCTTTATGTACACCCTCTCACACTAGCTTATTATTTTTCTGCTACATTCTTTTTAACAAATGCTTGCTAATCTTATTTTGTCTGCTCCTGATTCCCCAAGATATTGTGACGATCTGGGGGTTAGCCCCGCCTTCAGCCCCAAAGGCTCATGGGAAGTGGAGAGCTTTTGGGTGAAACCTGGAGTCAGAGGGTTGTGAACTTAAGTGACCCTCCATGCTGTTTGGCTGTTTGTGGGTGTGGAAATAAATGGGCTTTGATGCTTGGAAAGGAGATTACGCAATCTGCCTCTCTCTCTTTGCTTCTCTTTCTGAGACTGTTCGGAGTCGTGCGGTGTATGGAGCACGGACAGCTCTCCAATTTAGCCAGTTAATTAGCAGCGTTTAGCTCTTGCTACCCACTACAGTGACGTACCAGCCGGGTCGTTACATTGGTGTCAGAAGTGGGATTCTTAACTGCTGCTGCTACGCTATGGAGAGCTACGACATGGAGCTGGAGATGGCAGAGATTGAGCGACAAATCCGCATTCTGGAGGCAGCTCGGGACAAGCGAGGACCAAGGGCGAATCATCTCCCTGATGGCACAAGCGCCCGCCGTCATCTACAGCCTGTCCCTGTGAGTCGGGTTTCCACGCCGGCGATGAATCATCCAGAGCAGTCTGTAATGACGGCACGCAACCCTGTCAAACTTCCGCGGTACAATGGCTCAACACCATTGGAACCATACCTGGCCCAGGTCAACTTGGCGGCTGGCTATGGGGGCTGGAGTCCTGAAGAGACTGTTACACACCTAGCCCTGGCTTTGGAGGGCGCTGCACTCCAGGTACTGCTGGACCTCTCTGCTACGGAGCAGCGAGAACTGTCGGCGTTGACAGCAGCATTGGAGCGACGTTTTGGAGAGCAGATTTCAACAGAAAGGAACCGTCAGCAGCTGGAGTCTCGTCGCCGTAGAGATGACGAACGCTTGGGGACCTTCGCCGCCGATGTGCAGCTCTTTGCTCGGCGGGGTTATCCATCATTTCCACCTGCAGCAGTGGAGGAACTGAGCCTCCATGCCTTCCTCAGAGGACTTGCTCCGGAACGTCTGCGCCAGCATGTACGGCTGGCGAGGCCATCTACCCTGGGGGCAGCGCTGCAGGAAGCTGAGACTGCAGAGGAATTACTTCAGTTAGCGGGCATTGCTAACAGACCCACACCACCTCATGCTCTGGTCCGAGCAGCTGGTGTGGAGGATGGAGAGGAACCAGTATTGGAAATAGCAGTTAATCGGACAGAGTCTGCTCCCCCAAGGCGACGTACACCCCGAGGGTTGCGCTGCCACCGTTGCGGGGACCAAGGGCACTTTGCCAGAGACTGTTTGGCTCCAGCGCCCAGAAACATGAGTAGCGGGGCGGGAAACGAAGGTGGGGCGAGGTTGTGAGGGAACCCTCGCCCTGTCAGCAGACACCCCTCTGTCCAGTGGTGGGACGCTGTGGGACATCACAGGGACTGTTTGTGGAGTGCAGTGTTGGAGATTACCACTGCAGGGCATTGGTTGACACTGGAGCAACCATTAGCCTGCTACGCAGGGGTACAGTGCCTAACTCTGCTGGTTGGGCACCTACAAACACGGAACTGTTGACAGTAACGGGTGAGCGAACCCAGCTAGCTGGGAGAAAGACTGTTGAGGTGGTGGTCGGAACCCAGAAATGCGAGCATGAGTTTTGGCTGGCTGATATACACGAAGACTGCATCCTGGGGCTGGATTTATTAAGCCAATGGGGAGCACAAGTTGACGTGTCAAGGGCTCGCCTCCACCTCGGTGCAGAGAGTGTGCCACTCTGGTTCACCCAAGACCCCAATAAAAAGACTCACAAATCAAATCAGAGGAACCGCCATAATCAAGTCACAGCCTGTGACCCACATGCACCAGACTGCCTGCCCTCTGCCACAGCAGCTGCAGCCGCTATCAAGGAGTTGGCGGCCCGGTGTGGCCAATCACTGGGTGCAGAACAGAAAGAGCAACTGAATCACCTCTTGCTGGAGTATGTGGACATTTTTGCTGCTCGAGACGAAGACTGCACCAGGACTAGTCTGGTACAGCACCACATCAACACTGGGGATGCAGATCCCATTCGCTTGCGGCCACATAGGCTGCCCTTGGCCAAACGGCAGGCTGCAGAGGATTGCATTCGCACCATGGCAGCTAACGGGATTATTGAGCCATCGGACAGCCCATGGACTGCACCTGTAGTCATGGTCCGAAAGAAGGATGGAGGGTGGCGCCCCTGTGTAGATTACAGACGACTCAATGCTGTAACGAGGAAAGATTCCTACCCTCTGCCACGGATTGACGATGCTCTGGACTATGTTGCTGGGTCCCAGTGGTTTAGCTCCTTGGACTTAAGGAGCGGCTACTGGCAAGTTGAACTGGCCAGAGAAGACAGAGCTAAGACTGCTTTTAGCATTGGACAGGGACTGTGGCAGTTCACTGTGATGCCATTTGGACTGTGCAATGCACCTGCCACATTCGAGCGGCTTATGGAGCGGGTATTGCGGAATATTCCCCGCAGCCGCTGTGTGGACTTGGATGATTTGTTGGTACATGCTGAGGACTTTGACACTGCCCTGGATAATTTAAAGGAAGTGTTTTCAGCCATTCGTGGAGCAGGGCTGCGCCTTAACCCAACAAAGTGTTGTTTTATGGCCAGAGAAACACACTTTTTGGGACATGTGGTCAGTAGTGAGGGGGTGAGTACTGACCCAGCTAAGGTGACAGCAGTGAAAGAATGGCTGCAGCCAGCCAATCTCAATGAGTTGCGAAGTTTCCTGGGCCTGGCCTCTTATTACCGGAAGTTCATTAGAAACTTTGCTACAGTGGCTGCACCCCTTCACCAACTCACCCGCAAAGGTCGTCGGTTTAACTGGACTGAACACCTCAAAGCTGCACTGACACAGGCCCCTGTTTTGGCTTATCCTGACCCAGGACAGCCTTTTATCCTGGACACTGATGCTAGTGGCGTTGGTGTTGGTGCTGTGCTGGCACAGCCTGGAGAAGGTGGGGAGAGGGTAGTGGCTTTTTACAGCTGCAGCCTCAAGAAACCAGAGCAGAACTACTGCGTCACCAGACGAGAGCTGCTAGCGGTGGTTTTGGCTGTAAAGCACTTTCGGACGTACCTGCTTGGCACCCGGTTCACGCTGAGGACTGACCATGCCTCTCTCACCTGGCTGCTGAACTTCCGTCAGCCAGAGGGTCAGGTGGCCAGATGGATTGAGGTGCTTCAGGAGTATGACTTCTCCATTCATCATCGGCCAGGACAGCGGCACGCCAATGCTGATGCACTCTCCCGGCGCCCTTGTCTCCTTGAGGAGTGCAGATACTGCAGACGTCAGGAGGAGCGGAACCAGGGGACAGCAGTAACAGTAGCTGCAGCAGTGACATTGCCACAGGTGCACGGTGATGGGGCGGAGTTGTTCTCGCAGGAGCATCTACAAGAGGCACAAGAAGCAGACCAAGTTTTGGCCGAAACAAGGAAGTGGGTTAAGGCAGGACAACGTCCTGATTGGTCAGCTGTGTCAGCCGGTGACCCAGAGCTGAAGACGCTGCACTCCCAGTGGGGTAACCTGGAGCTCCACAACGGTGTTCTGTATCGACGCTGGCGGGCCCCGGGGGCAGGTCGAGACCGGCTGCAGCTCCTTGTGCCCACCTCTCTTCGGAATGAGGTGCTCCACTGGGTCCATGGGGCAGCAGGTGCTGGCCACTTTGGGAATACAAAGACTGTGAAGCGGCTGAGGGCACGATTTTACTGGCCGGGCTGTCGACAGGCTGCCGAATTGCATGTTCACTGCTGTGATCTTTGCACAGCACACAAGGGACCCACACAGCAGTCACGTGCCCCTCTGCAGCAGTACCTGGTGGGGGCTCCAATGGAGAGGGTTGGTGTGGATGTACTGGGCCCTTTTCCTCTCACTGAGTCGGGTAACCGGTATGTCTTGGTGGCCATGGATTACTTCACCAAGTGGCCAGAGGCATATGCGGTGCCGGACCAGAGTGCCACAACAACGGCAAAATATCTGGTGGAGGGGATGTTCACGCGGTTCGGAGTCCCGAATGAGCTCCACAGTGACCAGGGCAGGAACTTTGAGAGCAGACTCTTCGCAGAGGTGTGCAAGCGCCTGGGGGTGAGGAAGACCCGTACTACACCACTTCATCCACAGAGCGATGGTTTGGTGGAGCGCTTCAACCGGACATTGGCCACCCAGCTTGCAACACTGACCAGTACGCATCAGAGAGACTGGGACCAACATCTACCCCTGGTCCTGTGGGCATATCGTACAGCAGTCCAGGAGTCCAGCCAGTGCACGCCCGCGCTGCTGATGTTCGGCCGGGAGCTCCGTACACCTGTGGACCTGGTGTTTGGTGCTGCACCTGAGCCGGAGATCACAGGAGGTCTCGAATTGGACTATGTGCGACAGCTGAAGGACAGGTTGGGGGAGGTACATCGTCTGGCAGTAGAAGCCCAGCGAGAAGCTGGGGTCAAGCAGAAGAGGGTGTATGATACCCGTGCCCACGGACCGGTTTTTGGGCAGGGGGACAGAGTATGGGTGTACTGCCCAGTGAGGAAACGGGGACTCTCACCCAAGCTCATGAGCCACTGGCAAGGACCTGGAGAGATCTTGGAACAGATCTCAGAAGTGGTGTATCGGGTGCGGCTGCCAGGTCGGGGTCGAAGGGTGGTGCTCCATAAGGATAGGCTGGCCCCTTACCACCCTTTAGCTCCTACTGCACAGGCAGACGAGGACAGTTCTGTAACCGCTGTGGATATTGAGCAGGACAATGGTGGACAAGGTGATGCTGCCCCAACAGCAAGGCCGACACGGACACGGAGGCAGCCAGTTTGGCTCAGGGACTATGTTCAATGACTCATGTGTTCATGTGTTTTTGGTGCACAGCTATGTGAGGGTTGTGGGGACACTTAACCCTCTTAGGTGGGAGCAGTGTGACGATCTGGGGGTTAGCCCCGCCTTCAGCCCCAAAGGCTCATGGGAAGTGGAGAGCTTTTGGGTGAAACCTGGAGTCAGAGGGTTGTGAACTTAAGTGACACTCCATGCTGTTTGGCTGTTTGTGGGTGTGGAAATAAATGGGCTTTGATGCTGGAAAGGAGATTACGCAATCTGCCTCTCTCTCTTTGCTTCTCTTTCTGAGACTGTTCGGAGTCGTGCGGTGTATGGGGCACGGACAGCTCTCCAATTTAGCCAGTTAATTAGCAGCGTTTAGCTCTTGCTACCCACTACAGTGACGTACCAGCCGGGTCGTTACAATATGAATGAAGAAATACTCAAAAATGGTATTTTAATTTTCAACTTTCATGAGAAAAATACTACAAGAACATGATAAAAACACCAAAAACACAATTTTCTTTGGATTGGGTCTTTAAGTTAAAGGTGTTGGGGAAAATAAAGTTGTTTTTTTTTTCAAAAAGTGACAGGAAGTAGATGTTGGGGAGAAAATATACTTTGTTACAACCAATCTCTGATAAAATGCTTACTTTACAATTTCCCGATTTTATTTTCAAAATCTATTTAACAGGTAAATTAGTAGGGGTCTGTATCTTTCCCACTCACATGATTTGATACCCATCTCCATGCACCATCTACAAATCGATACATAAAAGATTAAACTAACTTTGGGCCGATACATGAATCTAAAAATATGTTAGTCAGATATTTATTATTCATTAGGCAATTAAAATTATAACTGAAAATGCTGTGAATAAAAGGGTTATCTATGTTTAGTGCACAAAACACACATCGCTCACTGTGGTTCACCTGCAGCCAAATGCAATTGACCCAACTTGGTAGAACCAAGCTTGATATTGGGTTTTTTTTTTGTTTGCATCATATGTACGTACAAAGACAAAGTAGAAAAAACACAAGGAAAAGAAACTGACAGTTTTCCAGAAACCATTTATTAACTTCCTGATTGATTTTAGGCCTTTTTACCAACATAATCTTGTTCACATCTGCGGTTTTCACCCGATACTGCTGTTACTCCCAGTGCTTGATTGATTTTTCTTTTTTTTCACACATATCTGTATTTTTTACATCCTTGTAAATTATATTTTGTAGTGCTGTGCAATATTCAAGAATTATTTCATTTTGTGGAAAATTTATCCATCAATTTATTTTCTGAACCCACTGAGTCCCTTTTAGGGTCAAAGGGTTGCTGGAGCCTTTCCTAGCTACTGTTGGGTGACCCAGAACAGGTCGCCAGTCTGTTGCAGGGCCACAAACTCACTCACACATACTCGCATACACACCAAGGGACACTTTTGGATTGTGGGAGGAAGCCAGAGAAAACCCACACATGCACGGGGAGAACATACCAATTCCATACAGAAAAGGCCTTGCCAGGATTTGAACCATGGCATTCTCATTTAAAAGCGTGTCTTGCAACTAAACAAGTGTAATGATAGATTAAGGATAGAAAAGATAAAAAGAAAGCAGATAGGATAATTTAGCCACGTAGTAACAAGACCCCATTAATAGGTTGGGTTTTGTTTCTGATAGAAAAACATAATTGTTAGGAAAATTGTATTTTGCCTCTGTCTTTCTTGTCATTAGCCTGCAGTTGGATGTGACAGAACAGCTTGAGTGATCAGTCACAACACAGGGAAGTAGCTGTGCTGCCAAATTTGGGATGAAAGCCACTAAAAAGAGTGTTGCTCCTCATTCATAGACTGTCACTTCCTGGCATTTTCAGCTCAAATGTTACACACACAAAAAATGTCTCAGACGTTTTTGCAGAAAAGAATAAACCAAACACCCAAGTCTGACGCTAGTGGAATATGACATGGCTAAAAAAATAATCATAAAATCCAATAACCGTCTTTTTCACACCAATAAACATCGAGATCACTTTTGACAAACATGCCTCTTTAAATTCACATCTAGTCTAGAATTTAGAGAATTACAAATTTGTGCCTAAAATAACATTTTGATTATCACATAACGTGCAGAATGTTAAAGTGCTTTCAAACAAGTTTACAAGAGATTTTCTGTGCATCAATTTAGTCCCTGACAAACTTCAGAAGGTCACTTCCAACAGGAATGTTGCTATCAGTCCGAGTAATACAGAAGATGCTGCGTTTGACCTTATTCATTCAGTGAGCACATGTGTACAAATGAGGCATGTAAGTGTTTTGCCAACTGCTCAACCTTCAGAATGAAAGGAAATGATTGTTTCTTGTGCTGAATTATCCTTTATAAGTTTGCAGAGTGTAGGCTGCAGCATCTAAAGAGCAGTGCCTTTTCTTTCTGCACAGTTGATTTAACAGATTTTTTGGCACATTAACCATTACGGTTGCAGGCATTTAACTCTAAGGAGCTAAATTTGAAAATAAAAAAAAAAGACAAACGCAGCAAGAGCGTCACAACAAAAATTTGAGACGGTTTACTTTGAAAATACAAAATGTGCACGAGGACCGAGGGAGATCTGACAAATAAATAAATAAAACATCAGTCACTTCAATGGGCTAATAAAACAGAGAGGCGGTGACGAGCCACAGACGATGAGATCCACCTCCATGATTTCTGTTGTCACTTCGGTGCCATCAGGGCTAATTTAATGACGGACACGCCATTGAAAATGGAAAGTACTAATCTAGCCTGTCAGACGGAGGCTAATGTCACTACCAAAGACCCAGTGCAGGCAGGAAAGCCCCTGCAATGCTGAGCCCGTTATGTCCTCAGTCTAATATGTCAGAATAAGTTAGAGCAGACGCTCCCTTTTGTCGCCCTAAAGGGCAATCGACTCACGGGCAGCAGGACTAACAGTTAATTTGTAAACTCCCCAGACTCCAAACTTCATTTAAGTTCTGCCTGATAGCCTTGACAGCGTTAAAGGGCAACTTTGATATCCAGCTGCATCAACTCCCTCTTTCACAGAAGTGAAATCAGTGGCCTTGATAACAACAAAAACTGTTCCTGAGAGCTAGAAAGGACCTTGAAAACTATTCTAGAGTGTGGCACTGTCACTCTCACCTGTCCTCTTTGTGCGCCTCCTCTTTGTCTGATTTTGTGTGACCTCTGACGTGGTTTGCAGGAAGAGGGAGAGACAAAACATCCACCCAGGTCAGAGGAGCCGACCTCGACGGAGGCTTCTCCTGTAGCTGCTTGTCTAAAAAGAAAAACAAAAACGTACCATGTTCATTTCCAAGGCTTGTGAACTTTTTTCACCTTTATATTTTCATCTTATAAACCATTGACCCTGCAGTCTTATCCTCCTAATTCCAAATACAAATTTACAGAATAACCAAAGCTTAAAAATAAACATGTAATTTCTCTGCCTTAGGTTCACGACAGTGAAGACTAGGGTATTTTTTACCCTCTGAGCATATTCACAGGATTCTACAACAGAGTTTTAGGGCCACTAAAAAAAAAATAATAATAATAATAATAAACGGAAATTACAAGATTTTAAGTCGTAGATTTACAAGAAAATAACTCGTAATTTTACGAGATTAAAGTGAAAGTGAGCACACAGAGCAGCAAGTGAACGCAGCACAGCAGACTGACTAAACTTTGTTGAACAGGTAAGCTGAATGTTTATTGATAACGATCCAAATGTTTGGAAGCTCATTTGTTTGATTTACGATTTATTAATGTTTTATTTATTGCTGTGTGGTTTGCAGGATCTCTGCAGCCGATGAAGCCATCGGTGTCCCTGCAGCTGTCCACTTGAATCCTTTCTTCCTCCACCAAAGACAGGATCTCTACGTTTGTGTGATGCTTCCGTCTGAGGAGGAGCACTTTTTTGGGGGCATTTTCAACGTTCTAATGCTAATATAACAGACTACTTTCATTCCTCTATATTGTTTTATGCTGAAACGGGACGTTTCATCTGGAGGAGGGGGCGCATGTAACACTGTTTACTTTCGCATTAGTGTTCAGATGACAGGTTCATGACGTAAGGTGACAAATGAATTTCAGGTTATGTGAATGAAAAGGAAAATAAAGGCTGCAGCGGTCCTCTACACCCAAACGTGTCTCTGAGCTCCTTATTTCACATATGAAACTCCGCCTTACTGCCACCAAACCCCGGAAGGTCGGCTCCACGGAAAATGATCTGATTTTGAGTCGCCAAAAGGTTCAGAATCTCTTTGTTTTGTTAAATGTATCCGGAAATAAAGCTTCACAAAAGGCTCCACATATTTCATCTTCAAGCTAGGCTCCAATAAACGAAAAACTTTGTTGTTTTTTCCTCGTTAATCTGTGACTTTTTTTTAAGACTTAAAATCTCATAAATTTACGAGTTTTGATCTCATAAATTTATGAGAAAAAAACTCTCGTAATTAAACAGTTGTGACTTTCTTTCTCGTAAATTTATGACTTAAAAGTCGTGATTTAGAAACAAAATTTTGTAAACTGGCTCTAAAACTTCGCCGTAGGATTCAGAGGACGTTTTTGAAAAAGAAGAAATAAGATTTAAAAAAATATAAGATTAAAATATATATATTTTATCATTTCATGTTTTAAACCAATCAGATTTGCTTATGTAGCTTTTCAAATATTAAGCAATGCTTCAATTTTCTTTTTAGAGAAAATTCATGTTTTGTTTTTTATTGTAATTGCCGTGTCTTTCTCTAAAAGTGCATTCAGACCAGGATGGTACAGGAAGTGAGTTTAGTCAGTTAGCTTGAGACAAAAAATGTAACCCCTTTTTTGTTGAATTATTTTGCAAAAATCTTTTCACATTTTACGTTTTGCTGTTTTGTCCATTAGATATTTGGTTTCTAGTCACCTCACCAGAGAACTAAACACAACCGACTGAGGAGACAAATTGGTTTGACCTAACTGTCCAGCTGTAAATGGACCCCCTAAACATCCCATTTCAACTTTTAAAGTCTAAGATACATTTTCTAATTTTGTTTCTTTCTCTGCACATTGACAGCTCTGATATGGGATATAATCTAAACTTCATAGTTGTGGACAGTCTCACTTTGTATCTCATCTATGATCACCATACTTAGAGAGAAATATTACATTACTGTACAAAGAGTAATTTATGTTTGAAAAAGCTCTTCTGTCAGCAGAATTGTGTTTTTGTGAATTTCCTTTTAATTTAACTACAGGGTTTTTCCCGTACCGTGGTTTTTCTTGGTGTACTGGAGCTTGGCATATTCCGATCCAGACTGACCAGATTGGATGGTCCACTGATCCAGGTCTTTCTCCAAGCACACCAGCCCACAATTTGACAGAACCGGGTTGCTGCTGTACGGGTCTGGACCCTGGCTGTATGACATGCTGGAGTAAGTGTTGTAGTACGCCAGCAGTTCGTCCTCGGCAGTTGTGTTGATGGTGCTGTAGATAGGACTGTCATTGGATGCTGTGCTGCGTTTTCCCGTCTGGTTCGGATAGCTGATGATCCCAAGAGCTGGACATCAAGAGAACATGTTAGACTAAAATCACAAACCTAAAACTTTTGTTTGTATGTTTGTTCACTGCTCTGCACCAATTTTTTACAGTTATAATATCTGTCAGGTTCCAGTTTTCCAGAGCAGCAGTTGACTGAGTCTTTGTTGTTGTGGGTGAGGTTTGAAGTAGGCCAAGAGTCCGCCAGCCAAGGATAGTTCCCCATGTTTGATCCTAACAAACCCGGCCTGGGGAGAGAGGTAAAGACAAATTAATGCTGTACAGAAAAAAACAGTACTTTCTGTCGAAACCAAACTACAATGTAGAGTTTACCCTCCATTGATGATTCCTGATCCCTCACTGTGAGCAAAACCCACTAAAAGGAGAAGAGCAAAAGATATGTATCATGTTTGACAGCAAAGAACAAAAGCTTTGCCTCGGGGTGTTTCTTTTTATAAAGATTCACAAGAGGATAAAGGCATTTGGTGGCAAATCATTATACTCCTCAATATGATCCACCAAACAGTTGGTCCCATATGGTGTTGAAGAAAAAGCAGATTTGAATTTATTTCTATGAAAATGCACCGCTGACCTACATACACTAAGAAGCTCACAACAGATCTATACAGAGAATAGTATGTCGGCAATGCAAATAAATGCTCTTCCTCCTTTGCTGCCAGGCCAGAATGCGTGTGAGAAACATGATACAACAGCGCAATTATTATGAAGCACTTGTGGAGAATCAAGTGGAAAATGTAATGGCTTTGGGCTCTGGATAAATTATGTTTTTATAGGCTTATGCACAGTACAGAAGGCCGTATTCTAAAATGTATTTTTGCAATTATGATGTATGTTAGTTTAATTTTGTGTCAGTGTTTTCACTCAACCTTTAGAGAATATAACATTTTAATAACATAGGAGAAACTTGGCAAAACGTGAAAATATTTAAAATATTCATCAATATGAACACAGTTAAACTCCTGCCGATAAATAAAATGAGCTCAGGCTTTCCCAGAATCCTGTCTCATTTGAGGAGTGCATCGATGACCAAGAGCAATGTTTTTTGCTTGTCTGAACCAGAGCTCCAGTAAACTTCAGTCTTCCTGCTCACCTGCTGGGGTATAAGCAAAAGAAGTGGTGTAGTGCCCCAGCTGCTTCCTCTTGCGGTGCCGACTGTACAGCCAGCCACTGAAGCCCATCAGCACCAACCACGCAGCCACACCCAGACCTGCGATGAAGGCCGGCTGCCGGATGACATTTACAATCTGTTCTGCGATGCTGACGCTGCTGCTTTTCTTCACCTCTGGCGGTTGAGCTGAAGGGAGAGGTCATGCAGAATGATGATACTCAGGCAAAACACAAGCACCTGTGTGTTTTTTTTTTTTTTTTGGTTTTCTTTATACAGCTTGATGGCTATTGTTGTTTGTGTGAAAATGTTATTTCGGTCAACGCAGAGAACGCATTTCTATGTATATATAAATATATGTGTGAAGGAGCTGCAGCCAGTTTCTGGCAGAAAAACAAAACACGCTGCCAGTGATGGGTGGAGCCGACGGTGAAACAGACAAAAACTCAAATAGGAGCAATAAAATAAGCATTTTTCAAAGTTGAAAATTAGTGAACTATCCATGAAAACACAACAAAACGAATAATACGTTAACACTGGGCATGTGATGGGCACATAAGAATGCTCTAAATGTAGATTCTTGAACAATTGTTAAGCCCATAGTGTTCATACTAAACAATCAGGGAGGGGTTTCTCCTTTACTTTTATCTACCGTTCACAAGTTCATGTCCACCACCAACAGTTGTAAGAGGCTTGGTGTGATATGTCGAAGGGGTGTTAATCTCGGTAATCTTCCTCCAGGCTTTTTCTTTCACCGCTGTATGCCGATATATGAAAGACTTGGTGTGATTTTAATCCGATTGGGCACAAAATACAAATATTAATTTCTCATCCACTATCAATTTTCAAATGGTTGGCACTTCCGTGAATTAAAAGGAACGCCATCCCTACATCACTACCAATCCATGATTGTTGGACCTGGTTTAACTTTTAAAGTGCGTTTGAAAAAAACAAAAAATACAGTATATACATTTTTTTTGGTGTTATTTCCATCAAAGGTGAAGCTAAATACAATTGAGTCCTGGATTTAATGGTTTGTTGGTAATAAGTCACATACAGCATGGATGGGTCAAGTAATTTGACAGTTTTTAGGTGTAAAGTCGTTTAATGTCAGACTACTACCAACACATATAAAACCATATACTGTAACTCACCACTCACTTTACTAACCTTTTCTTTGATGTGTAACTGTGCTTTAAAGTGACCAAATTAAAGACTTTCCAAAAGCAAACAGAGCTGACATTTAAACAGGAAGTCTGCTTCAAAGTAGCTCATCATATTTTGATCAAAAGTAGAAATATTAAATTAAAGATACACAATTCTCTTTCTAGTATATTTAATAGACTGTGAGAGTTCTCAGTTTTCCAACACGTTTTCCAAAAGTTTAACTTCCAACTTCGGAAGCAAGTTAGGAGTTTGTAAAAAACTACAACAACATAATAATGTAAAATAAATTTAGCTTGATAATGTGAACAATTTGCCATTTTCAGTCGATTAGTTGTTTTTGTTTTTCTATCTACAATACATTAGCCAGTGCAAAGCTAATACGAAAAGCTGCTTTTCTCTGCATTAGATTTAGCTGATTCACATTGATCGTATGAACGGTCGAGGAGTTGTACGTCAAAGAGCTTGTGTTATTCAGGTGTCGCTGATGACATTTCCAGTGTTGAAGGGTCTACGAAGCAGTAAATGCTGAAGCTAAAGTCAGTTCGATTTTTACTTTCTCAAGAAACGTGTTCCGTATCAATTTGCCCTGCATGTAGAAACCATGAAAAACAATCCTGTCCTCTTTGGGGAACCTTGATCCATTTGCACACAATTGTACACCACAAAACAAGTTGAGATAGGAGGGAAAAAGGCGGTTGTGTAATGAGGCTTGGCATTGTTTCACGGACAAAGCTGAACAGATTCTCACTCACATCACAGTTACAGGAGGATGAGTCATGGGCATTTTAAGTCCTTGTAAGCAGTGCCAGACAGAGATCCATGAATGTATTCATGAGTTAAATTCTAGGTCTCTTGTCTCCAAGAGACTCGCGTTTTATCTGCATTTCCGAGGCCTACTGATCAATCACAAGGCACGCTGAATTCTCTGACGTTTAGAAAGTTTTATGTTGAAATGATAAAATTAGACAGGTGGAGAGGGCTAAGATAATGAGGCAATTCAATAAATTAGCATCTAATTCATGGTCGATTTATTACTAACACATCTAGGCTGTCATACTCCAAAAATCAGATCATAAATTTGCCTGTTTTTTCTTTTTAACACATTCACAACCTTCTTCACGCAGGTTCCCCTTCTGTAAACCTAACTGTGCGGAGTGCACTTGGCCATATTTTCTCTGTGTGTGTTGCTGTAGCAGTTTGAGTGACTCACTGAGAAGCAGGCTGACAGGCGGGCTTTGGGCACCCACCCCCAAGCTGGTGACAGCAGCTACCACCACAGTGTAACGGACGTCAGGCAGCAGGTCTGTCAACAAGATGGACAATACCGCTCCATCCACAGTTCGGTTTATCTGGCTCTCCCACTCCACGTCGCTGGCCAGACACCAGACCTGACAAAAGCAGAGACGGTGGCCCAGTGAGATCATTTTTCTGCTTTTGTGAAAGTGTAGGGCTTAATATGACTGAAGGGATACAGGAAAGACGTAACTAAGCGCAGTCACAACGTTTAACTAATATTTGTCAAGCATTTTCAAGGGTAAACTGAGAGCTTGGTCAGATCTACATACTACATTTCTCAACGCATAACTATAAAAATATTTTCCAATGAAAGGTTCAGAAAGCATAAAGCATTTTATAAAATATCTAGTTTTTGACGAAAACTGGATTTTAAAGCCCAAGAATTGAAATAAAGAATATTTTTGAGAAATGGACTGACTCTTTCACCCTTGTTTTCCAAACAGGAAGTACCCGCTGGTCCCAAAACGCAGAAATCCCATAGACTTTTCCAGCTATTGCTCAGTCATTATTTGTCTCAGAATAACCATTCTTCTTCCTTTTTTCAACATGCTCTTGCTGATTCCTAATTTGTTTTCTGTAGGGCACGTTATTTAAGTTATGTACTGACCAATCAGGTTAGTATGTGGTCTCACCTCAAACTTTCAAAATATTTGATTCAGTAGATTTTGAATAGCCCACTTTCAGGTGGTAGGGGTATTGTTGTTCCAGCAAGCTCCCTCCTGATTGGTGAGAGTGTTGCCATAGAAACGTTGACTGGCTCAAACATGGAGAAGTCCATATCGCGGAAAAAAATGGCAACTGAATTGATTTATTTTGTTGAAACCTGAAGTAAATCTTTATGGGTGGCGGCCCACTCACTCAGTCCGGTTCTCATATACAGTCAATGAATATCAGATATAGACCACCAGATGGAAACCATTATACTGAGAGAAAACCTTTACATACGCAGAGATGTCATGATTAAAACCTGAACTGGAGGTTACAGAGTTAACCACACAACCATGCAAGCTATTTTATTTATTTTGCTATTTATGTGGGTGTTCTTGTTATAGTCACAATTGCCTTTGAGATGCATCAAACCTTTTCTAGGCACAAATACACTGTAGGATACACAGAAAATAGAACAGTTATACGGTCTGATGCAAGCCGTCTTAAACGAGACGTGGTATGTTCCAAATAAATCCACAGATAGAAAATGCTGCACTTATAGAAGCATTCATCTCCCCACAATTCCAGTGTTGACCTTAATGTCAACCTTTCCATCTAAGAAAGGTTTGTTTGTTAAAAAAAAGAGGTATGGCTCATCCTCATTTAGTTCAAGGTTACATTCATGGACGGAGGATCAGGCCTTTCTGAAAAATGGTTGCTTAAGGCAGCCCCTCGCCCAGGTTGCCCCTATGGAACTCTTGTTCAGTCCCACTTGACGGTTCCTAGGTAACACTCACAAAAGAAAGTGACTTCTGGTTTTTGAACCTGGACACCTGAATTTCCCCAGAATCCCTGAACTGCTTCACAACATAATAATTAAAAGACTGACCCCCATTTTTTTAGGATTTACCGCACTGTCATTGGATATAATTTTTAACTGAATTGGACTTGTTGCAGGAGTTTAGTAACCTACATCTGAAATCAATGAACCTGCCGTTCTGCATTGAAGTCACACATCTTTTTGCATCCTGATCTAATTCCTACAAATTAAATTAATTTAAGCATTTTAGAGACAATAAAGGAGTTTCACTGCATTATACAATGGTTTTCAAATTTAATTAAAAAAGTCTTCCAAACTTTTTTGCAATTGTGTCTGCTCCATTCTTCCTCAGATTGCCAATGTCTATGAATCAGCCAAGCTGTCATCCAGCCATGCTTCAGTCATTCACATTCTGCTTATATTCAGCAAAACTCAAATCTGAATGTAAGATTTTCTTTCAGTCCTTGTTCATAGAAAAAATGTTTACCCTTCCATTTTGTACTTTCTCTTAGTAACATGATATAATTAAAATTTCCTTTGGTCCTGTTAAACCAGTAATTATAATCAGTATTGGGCTGATGCTGACAGGAAAGCACGTTGTTTTTTTAACAGAACAAGTAGGTAGGACAATGCCACTAAAATTGAGTTAAGCTGAGAAATGTCAGCAGGTGGGAATGTGGGAATGCAGGAACAAATGAATGAAAGAGGGGCCTTTCAGGAAGACGAGACTCAGGCAGCCTTGATGGAATGATGTTCAGAGAAGGAAGGACAGCACAAATTTGGATGACGGTGAATTTGGAGGGAGAGGAACAAACACTGAATAGAACTACAAACCCTTTCCACAATTTTAGAATATTATGGAAAAGTGTATTCATTTCCATAATTCCATTCAAAAATTGTTTATATATTTCATAGAATATGGATTCAGAGCACACTGTAAGGTTGATTTCAAGTATTTTTGTTTATTTTTATATACATTGGGGTTCCAGCTCATGAAACCCATGAAAACAGAATTTAAAAAAAAATTACAATACTATGGAGAAATCTGACCAAATTCTGCATGACATGAATGTTTTAAACTAAGTTTTACCAACTAATCATCTACTAAACTTAAAGCCAATATTAATATATTGGTTTTGTTCGGTTCAAGATGAGGAAGACTTCAGGCTTGATGCCAAGCCAAAAGACCATCATTGATCCCCTCCATAGTCATGGATAATAGGCCACAAAAGTTCATAGCTAAGGAGACTGGCAGTTCACAGAGTGCTGTATCCAAGCAGATCAACAAACAGAAAGTCTAGATGCACCAGCAAAAGAGACGACTGTGGGCTTCAGCAGATAAACAAAAAGACAAGATTTAAGAACCTGCAGACATCCAGAAAGAGTGGAATGAGGTGGAGAAACAGCTTCAAAAACCACCACATTCAGGTGCTTCTGTTAAATGCACCTGAATGTACCACACACAGGTGCATGTAAGGGATGGGCTACAAGTGTTGAGTTTCTCGGGTCAAGCCACTTCTGAGCCTGGGCCAACAGAGGAAACAAGAAGGATGAGACTGTTTTATTTGGGAAATCAAGGTCCAAGGGTTTGGAGAAAGACTGGTGAGGAGCAGAACCCAAGCTGCCTGAGGTCCAGTGGGAAATCTGCAAAGTCAGTCAAGATTTGGTCTGCGATTTCCAGCGCTGGAGTTGGAAAACTCTGCCTTCTTCAATCCAAGATCACAGCAACAGTCTACCAGAACATTCTAGAGGACTTCGTGATTCCTTCTGCTAAGGATCTGGTTGGAGATGGTGATTTCATCCTACAGCATGAGACCTGGCCCCCACCCATACTACTGAAGTATTGATGATGGACTTATCATTTTGAAAATACTGTATTTGTTTTAATAGATTTGATGTAATCATGATCTTAGTCTTTATCTTTTTACAAAAACTGAGAAGTAAATGGTGATTTCTCCACAGCATTTTAATTTTCTGAAATTGTGTTTTTGGGAGTTTTATTAGCTGGAACCCAATTTGTGTAAAAATAAACAAATTAATACTTTTCCATGACATTCTAATTTTTTGAAAAGGGTCTGTATATTATGATGGATGAGTTGGAGGAAGAAGGACCTAAAGGGATTGAGGAGGACAGGGGGTAGATGGATGAAGAAGGAGAAGCAGGCTGTGGTTGGATTAAAAGACAAGAGCTTGGGCAAGATTGTTATGAAGTGGCTCGCCACACGTTTAAAGGAGAGTGTGAGGCACACTCTCAAACCAACAGATTAACTTCAACTGGCAAGATGCACCAGTGTTCAGCAGAAAATCAAATGGACAAATCAAGTACTGGCAGCTCGTATGGGTGAGTAATTACTAAATGTTAATTAGAAATCTGTTTTTCATAAAAAAAAAAAAAATCAATGCCACTGGGAAAATGACAACACAGCAGATAGGAAAAAGACCCACTTGTTCCACTTTGTTAGGCTGTCTCACCTTGTACTCACGGATGGTGCCACTCTGAATGTTGTGAGGAGGCGATTCCCAGGAGACACTGATACTACAGCTGTTGGTGAGCTGCACCACTGACACAGCGCGAGGAGGAGCGCACAAAACTGGATGCAGACAAACACAGAAGACATATTAGAGTCATCAGTAACAGATAATGTTGTGGCAAAGCTGTTAATACTCCTATCATTTCAAATCATTGAGTCAAATAGTTTTATGCTCATTTAATTAATTTATTTTTCTTTTCATGTTTCATGTTTTGTTCAAAATTAATATTCTTAAACCTAAAAATATATTTTTTAATTATTTTACAGTTGGATTACATAGATTTTTACAAGATTCATTGCTTTGGTTTTCAAAGAAAAAAATATTGTCTTTACTGAATTTTATACTGAATATTATTGTGCTAATATTCTATGTTTCTTCACTAATTGAATACTAATGCATATGAAAACATCTCAGCTTTATCTAATACAAATATGAGATATAATACAATAGGGGAGCTTTAATAGAAAGTGTAAATTTGCACAATTACTAAAAAAAAATTGATGTTTTTAACTCAGTGGTAAATGCCTTAGTTACAACTGCCCTTGTGGGTGGATATAGGCTCTTTGTGGGCAAAAAAATGGGCAAATCTGTATGGGGTATGAAGGTGGTTCGGAAAAGTGTTATGACCATATACTGTTTGGTAAATAAAAAAGGTTTTAACGGGCTTATTGCTGGCGATAAGTTGTAGTGATCAATTATATAACATGTATGGGGTAAGAAAGGGGGAAGTAGGTGAGACACAGGCACGTCGTACACATTTTTCAGTTTTTCAACCCCCTCAAACCTGCTTCATGCGCAGGGGGCCTGTAAGTGCTGTTCCAGTGATAACTGCCCAGTGCTTGCGGCCTGACAGTTAGAAATGAGGAAATTAGATGTAGTTGTGTGGACATCCTGAACGGGCTTCCTACAGGCACCCATCATCCCCTGTACACCCTTGGATGCAGCATTTGCACACAGTTTGTCTGTGGCCAGTGCACCTCACCAATGGCTAGAGGCATAATAGCATAGTATGAATGCCTCACCTGTATGTAATGAGTGCATGCAACTTACATTATCCTTACAAATACTTCATGATACACTGCCCGCACAAACAGCAATGTGACTAAGGCATAACCTTTCTGGTAAAAGAATAAAGATAAAAATTGCTTTCTTTACCCTCCTCTGGGGTTCGCATCAGGAGTGTGATGCTATCATGACCCTGAAGTTCATTGAAGTAAGGTCTCATCTTGACCTCGTACTCTGTATTACTGTGTAGATTCGCCAACACGCTGCTATAGTCAGATGTGGCCTCCACGTCTTGGACCATCCAGGAGCTGCCAATAGTCCGATAAAAGATACGGTAACCCTGAACATAGGGTGACAGGCGGGTGACCTAAAATGCAAAAATTTAAAAAGTTTTCAAGCTTCGACAAGGAATGGAGCAGAACTTTGAGGTAAGGTAGTCACAATAATGTTTCTCCTTTGAGACACTCACAGTCCAGGAGATCCTGGCACTGGTGGGGGACAGAACTACAGGTCTTTGCAGGTAGATGGACACTTCACCCAGCTCCTTCTGCACCTGTCTGTGGTCCACACCTTGTTCTGTTGGACTCCCATCTGAAACCACAGAGAAATCTGTTTGGTTCAGGTCCATGAAAGAAAAAATAGCACAGCTCAAAAGCACTAAGTGCAAGGGAGAAAGAAAAAAAGTTAAAATTCAATATTGCTTACGGCAGAAGAACATCACACCGAGAAAGCAATTACTTCTGACACTGCAAAGCTAGATTTTTCAAACCCTCTCGCACATTATCGCCGTCTTACATCCACTTGCTCTCATTTCTTTCTCTAAAAAAAAAAGGCTGAAATACATTTGCAAGAGTGGGACTTGTGTAAGGCAAAAAAAAAGTCTTGATTGAATTATTATTTTGTGACTTGTATAACTCACCCTGAGTTCTCACAGGCTCAGAGATGGGACTGGGGTCACTGAGGCCGTAAGAGTTGACCGCTCTGACTATGAAGAGGTAAACTGTGTTTGGGAAAAGCCCCACAACTGTGTGCGTCTCCTGCTTCACTTGATCTGCCACCGTTTGCCAGGTGCTGCCCACAGACTGGCTGCAGGACAGAAAAAATATAATTAGTCCAACAGAAATTATAAAAGCATGACAGTTTATTATCTAAAAATATCGTTTCCCAGGATTATGCCTTTAATTTTCCAACATCATAGAAAGAATGAGCGAACCGGAACACGACTGGACTATTAAAAAGGAGGATGTTTGCCATCTCAAAGAGAATAATAATGATTTGCTGCTGTAATCGTGTATGTTATCTGGAGTGATACAGGTTTGATCAAAACTCTCAGCTAACTGCACATGGCCCTCTATCAAGATGGGATGAAACAAAACCAGCAGGTATTAGAAAGATAGATCTTAGTTTGGGCATGAAATTAATTCACCAATATCTTCTTTGTGAGGTGATAGCTCGGATTTCCACAACGATATGAAAAAATATTGAAGGGACCTTTAAGGCAAAGGTATAAAGGAAGTTGGGGTGAAGAGTGAACTCCTAGATTTTTGGGTCATCAATTTATTTTGAGCAAACTTGAAAACATCCATAAAATATATTTACTAATTATTTCTAAAATTTAAAATAGCAACTATTTGAATTACTCAGTATAGTTTAAGTCCCACTCCAATCATCTTTTGATCTATTGTAAAATTGTTCCCAGTGGGCTTTTAATTATGATTTTGCCATTTTTAGCCAAAAATGTAAAAGCTTGTGTTGTTTAATAGGACATAGTTTCTGCAGTCGTTGGAATTCATTAGAAATTCACCTCTGAGTTGTGGGGCGGAATTATTGGTGTGAAGCAACACAGTCCCCCCTTACCCTCCCCGTTAATCAGACCTCTCTGTTTACGTTCTCTACCACTATCTTACAATCCCTCAACCCCAACCTACCATTATCGGTGCAACAAAAATGGTGAGCAATATAGAAGCTGTACAGTTTTGAGCCAGATGCCAGCTCAGACAAGGAAAACAAAGACATACGTGGATCTATTTGTCTGCAAGTGGATGCATCAGAAGGAGCGAAGCAGGGAGCTTGTGGCTATCCAGCTTACTTTGTAGATCATAAATAAGCTCTTTTTCGACTGCATTTTTTCGTCTGCTCCTGATTCACAATGATTTGAATAAAGAAATATTTAGAAATTTCTAGCTTAATTAGTTTTCCTTATATATATATGTGTTCTCCATCACCAGATAAAAAGCTACAAAAACATGTTAGAAACACCAAAAACACAATTTTGATCGGAGTGCGTTTTCCTTTATTTTTATATTCCTCATTAGACAATTTGCTTGAACTTCTGTTTCAGGGCTTTGCTTTTACTTTAAAAGTTTTAAAGATCAAAGCACCAAAATAAGTTCTTAAAAAAAATTCAAATAAACAAATTTAGATTTAAAATATAAATTAAAAAGATATATCTAATTGAATAGATAATTATAAATATCCATGAAATTGTTATGGCCATACCATCATTAAGATTATAATAGGGTTTATTGCCACTCCTAAGTGGGTAAAATTATGTATATGAGTATGCAGGTCCAGCAGGTAAGAAATTCATTTATTACATCAACGTTTTGCGATAAAAATTTCAATGAGTCATAAATATGATATGTTATTTTTTCAATGATAAAAAGAGAAATTCCTCAAAAATATTCTTTTATTTTCCTTATTAAAACAGAACAAAACCCAAACCTGCTGCCTCTTGAGCTGATATTGATCATTTTCATCCGTAATCAAAATTACCAAAAAAACAACAAAAAAAACAAAAAAACAACAGCAGTTTTAGCATCTGGTGTTCAGCTAAAATATATACAAACAAAGGTTGCGTTGTTTAAACGATGATATTTCTTAAATGTTTAAAAAAAAAAATTAAAGGAACCTGTGGTTGTTAGACTGAGGACACAATTTTGTTATGGTCCCTGATGGCAGAAAACTTGCTCATAAATAAGCACAGTAGCTTGCTGGATGATGGCTACTCTCAAACAGCATGAGTGCAGCGGAAACATTTTCCACAACTCCACAGAGAGGAAAATAGGGAGGTAATTAAATCAAACGGGTCAAAGCTATTTTCTATCATCAAGGGCAGTTTTTTTTGTCCCCCAAAAAGCAGTTTTGCCATTTAAAGAGTCAAGCTGCATTGTAAATTGCTTTTCTGGTTGAATCTACAATTTGCTATTTTGCTGAATTCTCCGTAAGAATTTCTCACCGTTAAACTTTAAAAATCAGCTTGTTGGTGGGTGCGAAAGAGGAGATGCAATACCACAGAGACCACGTCCTCTTTGTTCCTTTTGAGAGCTATTCAAGAGCAATGATGAAAAGACGAGTACATCCTTTCTTCGTATACACTCACCGGCCACTTTATTAGGGACACCTTGCTAGTATAGCATGTTGGACCCCCTTTTGCCTTCAGAACTGCCTTCATCCTTGGTGGCATACTGTAGATTCAACAAGGTACTGGAAACATTCCTCAGAGAGTTTGGTCCATATTGACATGATAGCACCACACAGTTGCTGCAGATATATTGGGTGTGCATCCATGACCCCAATCTCCCATTCCACAACATCCCAAATATGCTCTGTTGGGTTGAGATCTAGTGACTGTGGAGGCCATTTGAGTCCAGTGAACTCATCGTCATGTTCAAGAAACTAGTCTGAGATGATTCCAGCTGAATGACATGGCACCGATGAAACGGTCAGTAACAATACTCAGCCAGGCTGTGGCATTGTAACCATGCTCAGTTGGCACTAATGGGCCCAAAGTGTCCCAAGAAAATATACCCCATTCCATTACACCACCACCACCAACTTGAACCGTTATTACAGGATGGATCCATGCTTTCATGTTGTTGACGGCAAATTCTGACCATACCATCTGAGTGTTGCAGCGGAATTGGAGACTCTTCAGACCAGACAACATTTTTACAATCTTCTATTGTCCAATTTTGGTGAGCCAGTGTGAATTGTGGCCTCAGTTTTCTGTTCTTAGTGGACAGGAGTGACACCCAGTTATTCTTCTGCTGCTGTAGCCCATCAGCCTCAAGGTTGGACGTGTTGTGCATTCAGAGATGCTCTTCTGCAGACCTTGGTTGTAACCAGTGGTTATTTGAGTCACTGTTGCCTTTCTATCAGCTGGATCCAGTCTGGTGTTTCTCTTATGACGTCTGGCATTAACAAGGCATTTCTGCCCATAAAACTGCCGCTCACTGGATGTTTTCTATTTTTCTGACTATTCTCTGTAAACCCATTGGAGATGGTTGCTCATGAAAATCCAAGTAGATCAGCAGTTTCTGAAATATTCAGACCAGCCCATCTGGCACCAACAACCATATCACACTCAAAGTCCCTTAAATCACCTTTGTTCTCCCTGGTTTGAACTGCGATAGATTGTCTTGACCATGTCTACATAAATCTATTGAGTTGCTGCCACGGGATTGGTTGATTAGCAATTTGCATTGATGAGCAGTTGGACAGGTGGGCCTAATAAAGCGGCCAGTGAGTGTACATTCCTTTTACTCCAAAAGGAATGTACAGTATGTGTCTGAGTGTGTGTGTGCTTATTTGGGTTTTTCAGGCTCTTTAATGAGTGAACTTGCTGACATGCCATGGACCCCTCACTTTATTGCCCCAGGACAGCACAGAGCTGCCAGGCTGACCACTGCAGTAATTGTTTCCTCTTTAAGCCGCTGCCCTCCTGGCTGATGCTCCCAGACATTTGTTGTAGCAACAATAGCCCTCTTCAGGACACCCATGCTGCAGACTGAGGCAGGCGACTGTCACATTATAGCTTCCTGATGTCACGTCACGGAGCGGTGTCTACCTTGGGCAAACGACTATTAATGCAGAAGACTTGATTACTGGGGATCACACTGTCTGAGGAATCTTTATCTTAATCAGGAGTGTCTGCTGAACTTCAACTCCAGGAGACTCGTCATTAGGTAGAAAGTGCACAGAAAAATAAATATTATAATTGATGCCTCCTGAAACACCACTGCTGAGCTTGCTTCTGGCTGTTTTTTTTCCTCCAAAATCACACAGCGTCAGTCATGGTTTGTCACACATTACACACAACTCAGAAAGAGCAGGCTCTTATCTGCTGCTAACAGTGATAGTCGTAACCTTGCAGAAGCAGCCAAAAGTGCTTGTGATGTTTTGTGTTCTAGTTACTGGTAATGACATTGACTGCGTGCACATGTGGGAAAAGTTTCCTTGCTGATTAAACGAAACATTCCATATCCTTTTTTTGTTGTTGTAATTGACCTGAAATGTGAACAAAGCTGGCTGTAACCATTTATTCTATGTGCAATATACTTGTAGTATATAACATGCGCTGGATCTTGCTCAAGAGTGTCTGATGACAATGCAGTCCATTCATTTTAATGTATATTTCAGTCAGATTGTACATTTTGCTTAAGATTTTACATCGTTTTTCTGGTTCTTGTTTTGCAAAGTGCTTTAAACACTTTCAAAATAACCCATCTACGGTGGCCCTGAAATGCAATTCACTCCAACAAATTACTTTACGCAAAAACATTAAAGATCACAACAACAATTTTAAAAACTAAACAAACTATAACAAGAATCATCACATTTTGAAAATCAAAACAAAATTCCAGAAATCAAAATATAACTCAGAAAAAAATGAAATGAAAGTGAAATATTTCATAAAACAAAAGTGATTTCCAGACATCAAAAAGAAATGTTAAAAAACGAAACACAACAAGAAACCAGAAAAAGTATGGGACATCGCTGAATAGATAAATCGCTGAAATGTGTCTTAAATGGTCGCAAACTAATAAAAGTATAATGATTACAGAGCACATCCAGTATCGCTTTATGCTGAATAACTTTCAGTTGAAATGATGGACAAACATCATCATCCAATCAGCGATGTAGTACTAACCTTTTTTAGTTTGTTATTGTGTTTTACAAAAATTTATTTTAAAACCCAGGGAAAAGATTTGGAAAGCAACCATTTAATGTTATCATTTGCTGCTCAGAAAATTTTGATATTTTTTAAGTTAACATTTTGTTTGTAATTTATGTTGATTTCAAAACTGACTTTTGTTATCATTACTCATTTTATTTCATACTTTTTATCTTTAATGATTTAAATCAAGCTACTGAAAGCCCCAAATCTATTTAATGTCAATAACAAAAGATTCTTTATGAATCTATGTTTAACATAGCAGGAACCAAGAATTGCATTTCATCATCAGCTTGTTTATTTCTGGGCAAGGATTCCAGGATAGATTCCCAGAAAAAAGGCCGACATATAATCAGAAATTGTGAGTACTTCTTTCACACTTCAGGTCATTAGAATGTCTTGTATATTTCTGTTATAAAAGGGAAGTCCTTCTGGTTTATGCCCCTTAATGTAATGCTGTACATTCTGATGACAAACACACCATTTTTTTTCTTCAAACAGCTGATTTTCTATCCTGACTATGTTCACTTTATGGAAGCATTAAACAGTGATACCACAAATATCCACAACTGAAAATGAGTGACTGGGCTCACCCAGCAACCCTGACCCCCCATCTCCTCAGAAAAATAGTAGACCGATCTTAAGTATACATACAATTGTATTTAGTTTACGTCAGCTGAATGTCACCATTTGATTGATCAGTTCTTCAAGTCACTAATGAATGGTAAACTGTGTGTATGAAGAACCTGAAGGCCTCAATGATGTAGGATGTGACCGCAGCTCCCCCTTCATGTGGATTGGACTGCCAGGTGAGAGTGACAGTGTTCTTGGTCACATCAGTCACCACGGGCTTCTGCGGAGGTCCTGGAAGCTGGATGTACTCAGAAACTCTGGATCCTGAAGAAGTCCCTTCTTCTGCAAAGCACAAGAGGCAGGCTGAACTTTCATCCTCATTAAGGCAACAGATGGGCCGGTTCTGAAGAACAACGGCAGACTGTGTGGTTTCATGACAACAGAGGTGTGAGAGTGACAAAGTGTGAAGTGGGAAAGAAAACAAAAGCAAGTGGAGAGTTTTGGTTTGAGTACCTCTCACAGTCAGAACGCCACTCCAGCTCGATTCGCCTGTGACACTGGACACCACACATGTGTACATTCCAGAGTCTGTGTCCTGTTAAGCAAAAACACTGAATTTATGATAGAATCCATAGAAGAAAGTCAGAAAAAAGTTCTGGGATTTTTTTTTCTTCTTACGAAAGGAAAAGTATTTAACCTCTGATGATTTTGCACAATTGATGAAGAAACACTTATTCCTGAATTGCAATAACTTAATATAAAAAAGAAATAAATTCAGCAAAGAGGAATAAAAAAAATACAGATTAATTGACATTTCAAAGAGTGCCACTCTAATCCTCTTCAATTCTAACCTTCAGCTTCCCAGAAAACCCTTGGTGTGTTTCTTTCTTCTTGTGTTTTTGGGGTCACGGTCATGCTGGCTGGAATACTCATCCATGACCTACATTTAATGCTCTGACTCACCAAAGGTTTTCACCAAAAAACAAATAAACTGACAGACTGGATTCCTCTCCCTCATAAACAAGCAAAAGAGGTAAGATTCGAAACACTTAATTTTGATTTTGTGAGGATTGACGTCTTATGAGTTCAGTTTTCTTGGTTTTCTTACATGAAGGTTCGAGTTTTTAACAGTCAAACTAGTTTTCAGTTTTCACAGCTGTTACTGCTTTAGTTGATTAACCCTCAGTGTATTTTTCAGTTGCCTTCAGCCTGATCTGTCTTTTCCCTCAGTAATGACTGTCAGGTTTTGAATTTGTCACATTAAAATCGATGTCGTAGTTTTTGTAATCCATCTATCTGTTTTCTAAACCTGGTTAATACCTTTTTAGGTGATGGGGTTGCTGGAGCCTATCCCAGTTACAGTTGGGCAATGGTGAGGTACACCATTGACGGTTTGCCAGTCCATTGCAGTGCCACACAACTACACACTCTCATTCAAGCTAAAAGGACAATTTGGAGTTATTAATAAACCACTGAAGCCTGTTTTTGGAGCATGGGAGGAAGCTGAAGTGCCTGGAGAAAAGCCATACATTCACAAGGAGAACATGCAAACTTCACACAGAGAGGTCCCAGCTGGGAGTTGAACCACGGTCTTCTCACTATGAGGCAAAAGTGCAAGCTACTACAGTTTAACTGTGGCTTTTGTCAATTTTAAGTTACTTTGTTAAAATGAGTTACACCCAAAAGTATCTGTCTTCTGCATCAAGGTCTTCCACAACCTCCATTGATTACAGATCTTTGGGCATGGACATGACAAGTAAATGTGGTACATTATAGGATTAAGGTTAAACCAATTTTAATAGAAACAATCAACAAGTTTCTTTCTTTTTTCTGTTGGAGAATTTGAAACATTTTATGAACTTGAAGTGCTTTTGTTTTTCGAGTAAATCTTTAAAGTCCTTTTTTGTTAAGCTTTCAAAAGTGCTTTAATTGTTATAAAAAAACAATTAAAATAAAAACAACTGAAAGTGGTCAGATTGCTTCTATTTTTGATGGGAAACAAATCTATGATTTGAGTAATAAAATTAGTGAGACTGAAAGGTTTTGTCCACAGCTTCTTTGCAATACAACTGCTTGTGGACAAAATAATGGAGCCAGTCATTTAAATATCCGTGCATTTTGTGGTAAAAGTACCAAATTTGGCACCCTCTTTCCGAAAAGCACAGTGAAAAAAAAATGATATATAACGGTATTTTCTATGTACCTCTCATTTTAAAAACAGCATTTTGTGCATGGATAACCTATATTGTTGAGACTTGGCCAAATAGACACAGAGTATTTTTGTAACAATTGAGTGCTGCCATCTTTACAAATTGCTGCCATTTTGGATTTTTCTCGTGGCTAACCTGCTTTTCCGAAAGAGGAGATCCTAACATCCATGTCAAATTTGTTTTTTGTGCTACAAAATGATTGATTTATCTGAAATGCCAAACGAACCAGCTCTGCTAATAGGTTCCTGTTAACAAGCTCTCCAGACCTGTTTAGTTTTGTAAACCTAACATGACGTTGCATTAAACATCTTTAGCTAATTTTATGCTAAACCTGAATTTACTAGGCTCGAAACAAAGACATTTGTTTCAAAATTAATTATTTTATTTTTGATGTCCTTTCAAAAACTTCCAAGATAACTATAACAAAAACATTTAACAAATATACAAAAATACAGATTTCAAGTTTTCAGGAATTTTTTTTAACCAAACATGGGTTTTTATTAACATAATTAATATTTAAGTTTTGCAGTTTGTTTTTGTTTCCAAATTAAGCTATATTTAGCTGGTAAATGAGTTGGGTTTGGGCTATTTTTAGGTAGTGTGGAGCAGACCTTTGTTTAGAGAAAAAGGGGTTTTATTTTTTTTACTTTTCTTTTACACAGTAAGCATATCTAATAAGGGTGTTTTGATACGGCCACAGTCTAAAATATAGTATATTGTGATCATTGTAATATTTTACCAGGAAAAAAGTTAAAACAATTTATGTTTTTGGCGTCAAATTAAATGTATTGTTTCTAAAACAAAAGAAAGTGAAGATCATGAAGTTTACCAGATGCAATTTGTTTTTGTTTTATTCTTTTTTAAGTAAATGCAGCCTTCATAGTATTACATCAATTATGTCATTGTACCGAGGGGCTTCTAATTAGGGCTAAATTACATTCATCAAATGTTTTCAAGCTGAAAATTATTGATGAAATTACTGAAGAAGTGCAGTTAGACAGCAATTAAAAAGACAGAAAAAAGCCAAAACAAGCTGCACACAACACTGGAACTGGATATAGTGCAGCTTGAGCAATGGAGCAAATCATTGTTTATGTGGAGCCTTTGGTATCTCTTCTCTGAAAACTGCTGCCTGTTGCTGATGAGAACAGTCAGAATAGACTGGAGCGGGAACACTGCAGGTCATAAAATCCGGCAAAAAAAAGAGGCTGAAACGCATCAAAAAGCTCAACTGAGCTGCAGGCGGGTGCAGCATTGTGTGATAACTCCCTGCAGGATTGTCACAGCTAAACAGCACCCTTCTCTGCACGCACAGATCTATGATTCATTGTTAAAACACAGAGTTCAGTGTCTTTCACTGCACACATTTAAATGCATGTCATGCAAAACACTGAAATTATTTCCCACCAAAACTATCAACAAAATAAAGCTAAATTAATTACGAATTTCTGCAATTTATTTGGTTGCAGAGTGAACACAAGTCTTGAAAAAGGTAAGAGAACGCAACAAAACAATTATATTCAATAGTTGAACATTAATTAAGGGGCGAATACTTCTTAAAGCATGGTAAAGGTAAAAGCTTGATTATGTCGTGTCGGATTTGTTTGTCTAAAATTCTTTACAAAGCTGCTTGACTAATCAAGCAAAAGAAAGTTAATCAGCTGCTTTGAAAATGATTTCGCTGGGGTTGGATGCTTTTGATTTGCAAATGTTAATTTCAGAGGAAACGAAAGAAATCATTTACATTTGTCCTTGTGCAAAAGAAGTGAAGCCATATAACTTGTTTTACTTCTACCAAGCTGTAATGCTTTCAAACATCAGTGATGTAAATCTAATCAGTATTTCACTGTTTGATATGAGCTTAAAAAAAGGTTGTATTACTTTTTACAGAACAATAGCATTTTGCAGAATCACATCTGCATTCTTCTTTTGTTTTTTTCACTTTTTGCGAGAGGGTTGTCTGCTTTCCTTCAGTAATGGGCTTTATTCGCTTTTAAGCTGAGCAAGAAAGGTCTGTTAATTGATTTATGCAGCTCAATATTCAGCAAAACATCAGCCAAGAAGGTCTTGTCCTTTTTCTCTGCCCCATCGTTGGGAGCGGAACTGTTGAAGGCGCTTGCCTGTTCATTGATCATCAGTTGTTCAGTAACAGAAGGAGAGAGGCAGTAATTCATGTTGTGAATTTAATGGCTCTGCTGTAATGTTCTTTCACTTTCATTGTACAAACTGATGTTTCCTTATTTTACAAGTTATTTAGAAATTATTCTCCCATTTTTTTCAGGGATATCAAATTATTATTATTTTTACTATTATAAATTATAATTAATTAACTTTTTTTTTATAACAAACCCTAAATCAGTACATAGAAACATTTAAAATAAACTAATAAAAAATATCCTTGGATAAGTGTTGGAATACTGTATATAAGTTCTCTCACTCTGTCTCACAGGAAGGTGGAGGTGACACCCTTGGGAGAAAACAATTATCTTTGCGTCTTTCCAGCATCTTTCTGCAAACTTGCGTGTTAACTGTGTCTAGAATGAATCGAAGGACGTTCTGTGTTAGTTTATCCGTGAGAAAAGGTGTAGGTCCGAAGATGATGTGGGAAGACTGCAAAAGATAGACATGTCGCAATTAATGTTTTCTAATCATGCTGCAGCTGTGCTGTCTTGTCCCCCCCCCCACCTTTGGAGCACAGCGCATGTGTAACTTAGGGAAGACCCAAAACAATTTAAAGAAGGGGGAGAGCAGCAGAATATGCGCCAGAGGGGAGGAAGATTGTTTCTGGGTGTGATCTCTGTTTGCTCTCCTCGAAAAAGGTACCTTTGGTCTGTTGTCTTTCTTTCCTTTTTGAGATGTTCTGAAGTTGCAGGTTGTTTGAACCCAACAATAAGTGTCACTAATTTAGTTCAATTTTCACCACACAACCGCAATGAATGCATCAGCATCAGAAGCAAGTTTACATCCATCGTTGGGATGTGGAGATATTTTGAAGCTGCAGAGAAGGAAAACTATTTATGATTTGCAATGTTGTTAAAGTAGTAGTCGTGGGTGACAGGGTAGACTTGACATTTAAGGGAGGGGTGGGAGCAGATGATTTGGAAGGATGGCAAAGCAGCGGAGTGGAAGGCAATTACAAATGAAAGTATCAAAAATATATATTTCCAACTGTTTTTTTTATTGTTCTTGTTTCATTTAAAACATTTCTTTTATTATTTTCGCAGTGCTTAAGGAAGCTTGTATGGATCATTTCTTCATCTTTGTCGATAATGATACTTATAATGAATCAAAAATGGGGGGGGGGTCAAGTTTGGGGCAAAGCTTTTTACTGGAGGGGGCATCTGTGGCTCTAGCTCCGCCCCTGATTTAAAGTCCAACTCGTATAATCTCTTGATCTACTGTGAAAAAGTCCCCACTAGTTGTATTTATGATTATGCTTTTTGTTTTTGCCAATATCAAAAAAGCTGTCGTTTTATAGGATATAGTTTCTCCAAAGCAACAGTAGTTCATTTCTGAGTCGTGGTGGGATTGTCGGTACGGAATAACCCCCCCCCCCCCCACACACACACACACACACACACTTCCCGTCATTAATCCACTTATGAGCTCCCCCGCTAGTCAACCCTAAATCTAACATTAGCGATGCAGCAAAAATGGCGAGCAATATTGGAGTTATCCAGCCATACAGTTTGACGCCAGGTCTGGCATCTGGTCTGGCACCACGTGTGGCACGATGAAAACAAAGACATACTGTACATGGATCTATTTGTCTGCAAGTATATCAGAATGGAGCAGATCAGGGAGCTTGTAGCCTGCCCAGTATATTTTCTACAACATATACACAATCTTTTCCCAACTGCATTTTCTCATCCCCTTCTGATTCAGAATTAATTGAATAAAGAAGTATTAAGAAAAGCAATTTTAAGCTTAATTTTCCTAATAAATGTCATCCATCATCAGAAAATTGCTACAAGAACACATAAAAACACAATTTTCAAACAAACGTTTGAAATTGCATGTTTGTTCTTGGTTGCTATAGAATTTTGGCAAAAAATCCATTTCCCTCTTTTTATCAATTTTCCCCCCTAAAACACCAGAATTTGCACTTTCCTTATAAACATTTCTTTGGTGGATTTTAATAAGTTTCAGACTACATATCACATCAATCGTAACTGTTTATTTGCATCTGTGCTGGTTCTTATAGTGTCTGTACTTGACCCATAACCCTAAACCTAACTTTTTGCATCTTTTTGATTAACAATGTTTTAAAGCAGTGCTCCTCTTTACTATAATTGTATATTCTCCGGCTGGCAAACAAACAACCTATTGTAATCCAGCGTAACAGCTCCATCCATCTTATCCATAATCTCATTCATTTCCTTTGGCGACTTGCCATCTTTTTCTTGTGTCTCTAGTATCTTGGGTTGCTTGAGTCTCTCTAAGCCATAATATTTGGTACACCTTGGATGGGGTCACCAATCCATTGAAGGACTATGCAACAACGCACACACACACACACACACACACATACACGCACACTTATATTCACACTTAGGGACAATTTAGAGCCAACAATTAAACTACTGTGTGATGCATGCCAGGAGAAAATCCCTGCATTCACAACGAGAGCATGCAAACCTCACATAAAGAAGGCCAAACCGGGATCCAAACCCCTACACCACTGTGCAGCCCACCATACTAAATTGTCGAGTTTCCTACTTTCCATTTTTGGTTTTGTTTTATTCATGACTTTCAGTTTATTTTACTTAAAATCTGTCTCAGTGTCTTGCAATTAGATCCTCCACAACCACGTATCTGACAACAGATATAAACTGTATTAGGTAACGTCAGCCAATGCAATTATATAAATTTTAAGTTCTCCAATGTAATTAAAAAAAGAGATGGCTGGCACCCGGTTTGTAAACATGCAATGGGATGGAGCGCTTTAAATTTCCCGTATTCCCTGGTGGGACCTCATGGAGTCACAGTGGCTGTGAACATGGCTGTTGACACGACTCATATGCATGAGCCCACATGCTCGTGGCCTAATTCTGGCTCCGAGCCAGTCTGAGGAGTTACCATCAAGACCCTATGAGATCATCCTCCACAGAGTCGACTTCTGGATGACAGACGGTACAGCAAGCAGGTGGAGCTTTCTTATTTCTTATTTTTTCATGTGTTTCAGCTAAAATATTGATACCTGTTTGGGGCATCTAATATTTCTAGCCCGTCACTCGTCATCTCCATTTCTCCTCTTTTTCCCTAATGTCAACCCCTCCACGCCCCGCTAATGAATCTTTTCTGTTCCATTGAGCACATTGGCATGGCAGATTCCCCCTCCCCGCCCCAGAGGTGCAGCAGACCGAGTCCTAATGTTTACTGCAAACTGCTGCGGAGACCCAGCAGGGCGAGGAGATGAATAGGCAAAGTCCAGCAAGAAGATTTAATTAAAAGCCAGTTAGATGATTAATCAGCGATAGCTGGTCAATTAATGAAATTGATGCTGCTTTTGTATTGTCCTGCACACACTCACTGACCTCAAGATGGGGTTACGGCACAGAGGGGACTCCTGAATCCTCTTCCATCACGGCAGAGCACATTAGCATTTACAAACAAGCGCCTTCATTAACATTACAATTACACAGCGCATGAGCACATAATTGCGATGGAGAGATAATGCACTGCCTTAAAGAGACTGCCCTTTGAATCTCAGTCTCACCTTAATTTTGCCGCCGAAAATGGAATTTGGGATTGAAATTAGATAAAGATCTGTCAGCGTGTGGGCTGCCGAGAAGGTGACAGGAGGTCAGAGATGAGACGTCCTATTATTCCGCTGGGTTTTTGTAGTTTTCCATCTCTCAGTTCTCCTTTTCTTCAAAGGAAGGCATACTTTCACAGCCTAACCTTTCCAAAGCCCTTCCCATAAGCACTCTTCTCGCACATACACACCTTTACATCAGTGATTTGCAACGTCCCGTTCTCCATCAAGGTTAGTCGGAGTTTATTTCCCTGAAGTCTCTCTCCGTCCTTCTCCCATGAGATCTTCACTGAAGTACCCCTGACCACGCGACAATGCAGCTGCACCGTCGCACCCAGGGAGACGGTCTGGTTGGCGGGGCCTTGCCGGATGATTGGAGGGATACGCCCAGAAGGACCTGGCGGAGGAACAGAAACAGAACACTTACAAACACCAAACAGCAAAGTGCCAGCTGTATGAATGCAAAACACTTTAGAAGCCAAGCAGGCGTGAAACAATCAGCAGTAAAAATCATAAATCTGTTGTTTACAAGCTGCACAAAGAACTTTAAAGTCATCCCTCATCCAGCATGGGCTCCTACTAAGCAATTAGTGTGTTTCCCCTCATTAGCTGAAGATGTGGAGTAAACCTCTGGAAGGCTCAGACATCATCCTCAGCATCAAAGTCTCACCTCCCTCCACCTCCAGCAGTGCCTTGGTCAGCACACTTCCCGCCACGCTGATGGCCTGGCACACATAAAAGCCCGAGTCCTCAGGGTGAACATCCGTGATGGTCAGCTCTCCACTCTTGGAAACAGAGTATCTGCCTGACTGTGATGGTGGCTGACCAGGAAACAGCAGCATCTAGACACATGTACACAACAAAAATGGGGAAAAGTGTCTTACTCTAACCACTTCTGAAAGGAATATAAAAAAAGATAATTCTAAACAAAGCAGAAAAACACCAAAAGAAACACAATTCAGTTTAAATACACCCCGTTGACCCATGAGACAGGCATTCTCTTAAATCTTTATAAAATAGTTTTTGACATTTGCAGTGTTGCATTTTATTTTGACACAGTGGTAGATATCATTCTCAGAACCACTGGACATCATTTCAACAAAATATACATTTAACTGAACAGTAGAATACACTGGTGTTGCTGATAAACAACAAACCCCATGATTTGAAAAAGTAAAAAAGCAAACAAACTGGATTTTCTGTAATCACAAGGGAAAGCTTGATTTAGTTTAATGTGTGGCTTGTGGCTCTTCAAATCTTTTGCCTGATATTATTGTGTTACATTATTTCAACAGTTTCTGAGTTAGGTCAAAACAATGCATGAATACTGGAACTAAACTGTAGTTTGGAACTGAGTGCCTAATTCCGACAATTCCTAAATTATGATAGAACCTCCACTGTGTTTTACCATGGGACATGTATGTGTAACTGTGTTCTGTTCATTTCATGTAAAGAAAAATATTCATTATCAAAAAGCATGACTGAGTTTATCAGTTAGCAGAAGGCAAGAAGTTCTAACTTTCACTAAATAATTCTGGCTATCACTTGTTGGTACTCTGCTTTTATTTTCTGTCCTTTCTTTGGCCTTTTTCGACAGATTTCTCTGTGGTTTAGTGCTCTGCTTCTGATACAGCAGAAAAAGCACACTTGTGATTGCTGAAGGTCAGCCTTAAGCCCTTTAAAGGCCTGGGTGGCCAATTTTTCCCACATCAACCTTTGCAGACATCTCCTGCTGAGTTCTGTTATAAGGCTGAAATCTTTGAAGCATCTTTACAGTTTTTGTCCAGTGGACTTTATATGGTTACAAAAACCCAAAATCAGATTTTTTATTATGAGACTTCCTTTTTCTATCTTCAAACACTCATAGCGAGAAGACTGAAAAATGTCCTTTTCTTCACTGTAATTTCTTATTTCACAGATTATTATGAAAAAATAAAAACATTTTTAGAAGAAAATACAATAATGCCACATGTGCATTCAATCCATCACTCGCTATTTCTTTATATACTTCCTTTCAGTTCTTGTTGTTTATTGACTAAAATAGCATATTTAAAGACACTTTTACACAATATGTATGCATTACAATATATATACATTTCCAGGAAAATGCAGTCCTTTGATTACTTAATGAAGATAAAGTATGTGTACTTATGCATCAGCAAGACAAATGTTTAATTTTTGGGGCACAATATAATATTTACGTTTTGTTAACAAAAAGGCTCCACACATTTCATTACTTGTTTTTAAAGCTGTTCTTCTTTTTAATCACTAAATCTGTTTTGTTTACAGAAACAGCAAACCACCACATATTCCACTGGCTTTTTTAATTTTAGTTTTTATTTTATTTTCTTATTTTGTTTAAATTAACACCCAATGTGTTGCATTTCTTCTTACCAACTTTACTGTTCTAGCCTTTTTGTGACTCACAATATTTCTGCCCCCAATAATGATATATTTTATTTTTAAATACAGTTTTGCACGATATGCATTCATTTACTGCTAAATCTGTTCAGTTTTATAACTTAGTGGAGATGAGGAACCTGTAATTTTGCATTGACAAGACATATATAGAATTTTCGTAGCACAAAACTATATAGTTGACATGCTGGCGATTTAGTGGCTCCACACATTTTATTATTTTGTACATGTTTCTTAAAGAAATTCCTTTTTGATCAATAAATATTTTCTTATTGAAGTACAGGCAAACAGTAAATCACCACGTCTTTTACTGATATTTTTTTGTTATTTTGCTTTTGTGAGCTAATGGACACAGCATGACAAAATAATGTGTTGTTGATTTTTTTCTTTGCAAAAAGTAACACAATTTTCCAAATAAGAGTGGTGTTGTTGTTATGGAGGCCGGTGCCCCCTCACAGTTCTCTATGTATTTTTTTTTAAACTGACATAGATGTGAATGAGGGGGGAGCATCGGTCTATTCAGCCATCCATTTCATTGCATTAAGAGGCTTAGATTTCAGCAGACCAACCAAGGTTATGCGGCTACAGATAATCCACCAAATATAGAAAAATACTCCCCAAGCAGCCAAGCCACAAGTATCCCGGAGACTGACAGCGCCCAAACCCGTAATCCCTGTTGGTGAACCCAGCTGCTAATTGAGCAGGACTGTTTGAATAGTTGGGGGTTATGTAGAAGGAGGGCAGCGTGTCTGCAGGTTTGTCCCAGGGAAACGATTCACCCGCATGGCACACCTCCAGTAAACTGTCTTTCTTTCGCCCACTATTCCTCCACCCTCATCCCAGTAAGTGTGCTCTGGTTGCAAACAGGAGGAACATTTGTTGTCAACATGAAACATCCTCCAATATGACACCCCCCCCCCCTACTTATGCAAAAGTGTCTAAAACGAATGTGGGCAGCTTGAACAAAAAAGGTGTCATCATCAATTCAGACAAAACCTGCCTGTGAGTCACCGCCGCCTTACAAAAGAACTGCGAAAAACTGTGCTTAGTGGTCTGTTGAACAACAAAAAAGGTTCAACACACATGTATAACAATTCAAAGACAACCATAACACAAATTCTTTTGTCCGAAATGTTGCTCCCACTCCAAAATTCACCATCCCCGGATGTTTTTGTGCTGTGGTAATGTTTCTTACCTGGCTGCCCTCTTTCTGCCAGAAGATGGCAGGTGGAGGGTTTCCTGTTGTGCCACACTGGAAGGTGACGCTCCTCCCCTGGGTGGCAATCTGGTCTCGGGGCTTTGTAGCAATCTGTGGCGGTACTGGGAGTATAAAAGGGACAGCGAACATCCATTAGAGGGCTGCCTTCTGCATTAAAATTACATTTGTCTTTTTTTTTCTTTTTCTTTTTTTTACAAAGCTAACGACCTAATTCTTCAATCTGAAGGTTGGGGTGGGGGATTAGGGTTTTTGTTGGAAAATGGAAAATTACAGAAGTCACACTAGCAAAAAGACTTGGTTCAAATTCGAGTTTTTTTTCTTTTAATAATAAAGTCTCTTGTGAGGAACATGCTGTTACATTGAAAGCTGCAGTAGTGATGTGTCATGGAGTTAGCTGACTTTTGATGCTGGAGCAGGTCCTACTTTTTTGTACTCTTCAGAAGTCATGTGCTCTTTCAATCACAGGGTGCAAGGGAAATGCTACAATTACTGTATCGAGCAGTGTGTGATGAGTCACATGTTTGAAAGAGAAAAATATTCTTGGATGAATTCAAAGAAAGAAAGTGGAAAAATAGAGGTGAATGGTTACATTTGCTGCAAATCCTGGATGCAATCTTTAGCAGTCAAATATTCATCAACTCCATTTTGTCAGCGAGCTCATTCCAGATTACCCCAAACAAATAGAAAAACACAAATGAAGCACAATCCAGTCTCATCCTGATGACATTTACGCTGTTATTTTTGGAAAGGTATGACATTACTAATTTCAAATCCCTTCATGATCCACCCCAACATCTTCTGCAAATTCCCACTGACCACCACCTAGACCTCCACTCTGTGTAATTGGCCGAAACTGTTCTCTAACCTGCGTTTGTCTTCCCTTCAAACATCTGCTCGATGTATTTTTGCGCTCACACAGGTAAAAAACAATCATTCATGCTGCAGGGTTTCCTCAAGCTTCAAGCTCAAATCTTTTTCGACAAACATCAAATATGTGAGTAATCTAAATGGATTTTGGAGCAACGTGAGTGATGCTTCAACATGAATTTGGCCGTAGATAGGAGAGAAGGGAATCGTCTGTGATGTGGCTCATTCTCACCGAGAGACACTCTAAACAACATCAAAGCCAGGTGAGATGTTTTTGTGAATCCTCTTTTTTTTCTTCTGATAACATCTTTCAGCAAATATGATGTTAACTCACACACAAAATTAGATTTTTTTTTACTCATTTCTTTTGACACTTTCTCCTCACAAGTTGTGGAGGTCTGATGAGGATAACAGAGAGTGACTGCAGCGGTTCAAGAAACAGTCGTTCATCGATTGTTTATCGGTTGTTGTTTTTCTTTTATCGTCTGATAAAAAGGAGTAAATCCATGACCTACTGCCAAAAGCAGGAAAAGTCCTAAAGCGGAGCTGGGTCAGTTCACTAGGTAACCTATAGGTGGCTTGTTTTCCTCAAAGGCAAGTCAATCACCTTTGAACTTTCATGTAAAATGGGCCAAATTTACAACAGAAATGCAAATAATTCCAAAAATCTTTTTCACCTCTTTTGCTAAATAAAAAAAGAAAGAACCCTAGAGAACCCAAGAAGAATTATCTTCTGGGTTTTTAAGTGAATTCGGTAATTTTTCTTTGCTCATTTTGGGTGGCAGCAGTTTAAAGCAACCGAATAAACTAATAAATGAGTACACAAATTGAACCACTTGGGTTCTTTAGGGTTAAGAAATCAGTCATGGAGGTTAATAGTTTATATATTTCATTGTTCTAATTTTTCATTGACAACACACTTGTGCACATCAGACAGTGTGACTTGATTGACAGTTCGTTCTTTCATTCTCACATCTAGAGTTGGGCGTGTTTCATCTTTTTGGCTTTATCTCAAAAATTATTCCATGTAATGGAAACATTTTAATTTAAATTAGCTTAATCATTCTGGCACACTTTTTAAGAGCTATAAATTATCGATCAATGATTGGACCCAAGTCTACATTCATTTGTACCATGTTGGCTAAACTAAATACGGTAACCTTTTCACTCTAGACAAAGAACACGACTCATCAATTCTTCCATGTTTTCGCTGTCTTCGTTGTTTCCCGAGAAATGTCAAAAGAATTCACAAAATCACTCATGTATAAATCCAGCAAAAGAAAGAGTTGATTCGCCATTTTTAAGAGAGGACTATAAACACAGGGATTTGTTTCATGCTCATCAATAATAAGAAACTTGTTATAAAAATTGTTTAATGTTCTTATTGTTTTATCACAGATTCCTGTTTTACTTATTCTCGCTGAGGTTCTAGGATATCCAGGGTTCTCAAACTGTAGAGCAAACCACTGACAAGAGATTGAGCAAGAATAAAGCACGTTTCCATGTTACTGATATTATATAGGAGTTTCATAGAACTCCTTTTACCGTTTCTGTAGTTGAGATACAAAAAGACTGTCCATTTTTGTGCAGAAATCCACACACTCCTATTCCCAGGAGTTAAAGTTGTTCAATCAGAGAAGCAGGATCCCATCAAGCATGTTTGTGGGGCTTAAGCAGCACAATTCTGCTGCATCTGCAGCTCCACTGTGGCTTTCAGAAGCTTAGGGCTCCATGTGACAGCTACTATATGAAAATAATAAGAAAGACTTATGATATTTGAAAAAAATACTATAAAAAGTTAAAGTAAAAATACGCGAAGAGAAGGAGAGATCGGATGGGTTTGTACAGTATGTGTGCACATGTGTGAGTGTACTGAATCGAGCTATTTTATTTTGAAAGTCAACCACACTCTTCTATCTTTCTTACATCTGAAGAGGTCTGAACACGTTTCTTTTTTACTTTTTGTGCTGCTACTGCTACCCCCTGGAGATGCGAGAAACGCCTAATGGAGGAAAAATTTGTTTTATTACTTGGTCAAATGAAAGCGTACTGCAAAAGAAATTTTTCTTTAAACATGAACAAAATTGAAAAAAATCCCTTTGTTTTTTTTTTTACATTAAATTCCGTACACTTCCATAAATATGTTGTAAAAAAAATGTAAATTTTTTACAACCTAGTTTCAAAATAACGTACAAACGTGGGTGTACATGTCTTTTACTTAATGTGGTTTGCACAAATTGAATGTTGAGCCTTATTAAAATATATATAACAATGTTTTGAAAACACTTAATTTATTTTTAAATATTTTATTAAAGGGACAAAAAAGCCCCATAATTCAATCTTTAATGATTTTCCATCTGTGTCTCAGTGTTTGCTCACTGTTGATTCCTCGTCAGTCCAACTCCTATCATCTTTTGATCTATTTTAAAAGCGTTCAAAGTGGTTTTTGAGCTGCGATTATTCCATTTTTGCCAAAATCAAAAAACCGGTTGCATTTTCTAGTACATAGTTTCTGCTGAGCGGTAGTGGCTTATGAGAAAGGTCTTGGCAGGACTGTTGGCATGGAGTAAGCCTGCATTCTTTTACCATCGTGCCTTTGATTACTTGCTCTCCCGCTAGCTTACAGTCCCTCACACCCCCAACTTAACATTAGGAGTCCAACAAAAATGGCGAGGAATACTTGAGCTTTACAGCTGTACAGTTTTGATCCAGATGTCAGCTGAGACAAGGAAAACAAATACGTGATCTATTTGTCTGCAAGTGGATGCATCGGAATGGAGAGAAGCAGGAAGCCGGTGGCTCTCTAATTGTAGTTTCTACGTAGCTACAAGCTTTTTCAAATGTTTTTATTTTTTTGTATGCTCAGGACAAAATGATTTGGATAAAGAAATACTTAAAAATGCTGTTTTCATCTTCATTTTCTTTATACATTTCCTCCACCATCAGAAAAATTGCACAAGAACATTTTAAAAACACCAAAAACACAGTATTCATTGGAGTGGGTCTTAAATAGGAACAGTTTCATAGCCATCTGTCAAAGCATATGTGCTCACCCATCATCATGTTTATTTTAAATGCTTGGCAATGCCAGTTAGCATCTGTATTTAAGCAGCAGACATTATGGTGTTTGAGTTGCATTACTGCAGAAAAGGATTTACATGGTGTAACATTACCATGACACACTCCCCTCCACGCAGCAGATGTGTGTGGAAGAGGGGTCTTTAATCTGCTGTACATTAAGTCACTCTGACTGAGGCACACCAAATGCCTGACTGCAGCAACAAGCATGTTGTCAAAATGTCAGCATCTAATGGAAGGACTTATTACCGCCACTAAGCTCTGATTGTTGCCTTTTAAATCCATTTAAGAAATACCACAGAAAACGGGGTTAAAAAAAAAGGGGGAAGTTACATTTTTTTCTTGTAGCACTCAAGAAATCCTTCTTTTAAAAAAAAACCAGGGAGTTAACTTCCAGTAATAATAGAGGAAATTGAAAGATGATGGAGAGAAATTGATATTAATTAAACGAAAAAGAAAGACTGAGCTGCACAACACAAAATGAGAAAGGAAAACTCTTGCTTTTGGATTTCATTTCACTGATAAAGGCTTGGTGGATGAAGTCATCTCACTGTTTTTAATTCACAGCAAAGAAAAAAGCCAGAAAAAAAGAGAAAGAAAGAGTGACACTAAAGTAGAAAGAGGAAGGAGATAAAGAGACAGAGGGGAAAAGAGGGAGAGTCATGTCTTATTAATGCTGTGACTGTTCTCTGGCAGTGAGTTAAAGCACACAGCCACCAAACATCTGTCAAATGGCGTAATCCATACGGTTTAGCATAAGCTGCTGGCACCACCCCTGGACTGGCACACAAACTCAGATATAAAAAACACAACTGAACATTAGACGTTGACATGTGCACAGGCTGCATATCGATGCAGTTGTATTACCTGTTCTCATGTTCAATAAGCATTTTGTGTTCCTCACCGTGGACCTGCAGCATGGCAGAAACCGACGTTTTGCCCACGCTGTTCTCAGATGTGCAGGTGTACGTCCCTTCATCCTGCTCTCTCACTCGGAAAAGGCGCAGGTTGTTGCCGTTGCGGATTTCAAACCTGAGGAAGAAGAAGAAATTACCCTTCTAAGAACTGCAAAAACAGGCACTAATCCAAAGTGCAACAAAATAATGTCATTTCTTTCTTTCTCCTGACAGAATTGTCAACTGTTTAAATAGAATTTTGCATAAATCAGTCCTTAGATATTATCAGTGGCATCCAAAGGGTTAATGGAATATTTGCAAATCAAGAAACGGTGGCCATTAAATGAAAGTGTTGAATACTTTTTCATTTAGCTGCATGAAAACAACATTTATCTCCAAAGAGCCAACAAAAAACAACAGAATATAAATATAATTAAGTTGTCAATGTCTTTGGAAACATAAAACGTTTGATCCCGTTTTTTTCATTAACCCTAGAAACACGAAAGGAGAAAGCTAGAAGAAAAACACGATAAAAGATAAGAAAGTCAGAGACTAAAAGAAAAAAATAATGAATACAAATGTTTCTTGCTTTTACACTTGTTTTTCCAATTATTGCTGTAACGGTTGGTTGATTATCAGCAATCCAGTTGTTCAAAAAAGAACATACATTCAACTAAATATCTTTATGTAATGTTTTTGTGGAAAAATCTTGGTCAAATCATATTTATTTATTTATGGTTCCAGTTTATAAGACTAGAAGACTGAAGGACACAGTTGCTTAAACAAATATATAAAACAACATTTTCTGTCAGATAATTTGAAAGGTTGTAGACAAAAGACGACCTTGCAACATAAAAACTCAAAATTGTTGAGAGTTTATGTCGAAACTGTTCACAGAAAGATTTGAGTCTCCGCTGCTTTGACAAACTGTGAAGAATATTGATAAAAAATAGATTTTATTCCACATAAAAACTAACAATACCCTTTACAGTCTCAAAATTGATGTATTTTATCATCAAACTTTTTCAAAACATAATTCATTGTAATTCTGAGTGTTTTGCTGAGTATTATCTGGTGCAAAGATGATTAAATGTATTTTTTTTTCTTTTAACACTTTAAATGTTTTTTTTAATTTGCAGCTTGTTTTAAAAAAATGTTTTTTCTTTATTGGTTTGTGCACATAACATGCACATTTCTGTGTGTGAAAGACAAAAAATACTATTTGACTAATTAAATCTATTCATCTTTAAAAGACAAGTTAATTATGTTTTATGTAAAAGTCCTTATCTTGTGCAGAAGTTAAAAAAAATGTGAGTTGGTAAAAAAATCACTAATTTGATGTTGATGTATAAAATTATTTTCTTTGTTATGGTAATAAAGAACATTTTACATGAGCAAAAACAATCAGATTTGCTTATATTTCTAAAAATATTCATTGCAAATTTCACGTTTTGGGTCATTTTCTCTATTGATGAGTCCTCATGCCTGTTACTCTCACCTCCCTCGGGGAAGCTCTCCTCCCTCCCGTTGCCATCGCACAGTGGGAGCGGGATCCCCGTGAACTTCACATGTGAAGTCCACAGTCTCTTCCTCCATCACCACCTGGTTCACGGGCCTCCGTACCAGCACAGGGCGCTCTGCGGGAGCCACAGAAGCGTCAACATTGGCCCATTTTTCTCCAGCTGCTTAAAGCATGATGGACACAAACAGTTTGAGCTCACCGTACACCACCAGCTCTGCAGGATCGCTGTCCCTCTCACCAACCATGTTGGTTCCCACACACACATACATGCCAGCGTCACTCTTTTTGGTGTGATAGATCATCAGCTTGCCTCCTTGCAGCTGAAAGAAAACAGAGTTTCAACAAGATGTCATTTCAAACTTTTGGCTCAAAAGCTCAAATTCAAATCAAGTTTTGCAGTTTATTATATTTGCAGGTTGCAGTTTATGGGTTAAACGATCCCTTAGTACAGCTTCTGTAATGTTAACATTCTTGACCAGCTTTAGCTCGTCAGCGTCGACATCTTTGAAAAAAAACAACAACCTTTCAACAGTCCCTGATTGTGCCACGCCATTGATTTTACACATGAGAGGACAGGACGACAGTGACACTGAGAGTCAGAGACATTTTCCAGATCGCAGCAGGCGAGACGTCTGCACAGAATTATAGTGTTTTGAAACCATTGTCAGTCAAAATGAGTGTCCGCCCTTGTATAATGAATGTTTGCTTGCCTACTCAAGGTCAGAAGCGAAAGGGAAAAGAGCAAAAGCTGAAGTCTTTCTGCTGAGACCAACAGTGACTCCATGTTTCTAACTGATGACAGCTGTGATGGTCGCTCATCACAAAGAAGAAAAAATGTTTGATTGTTTAGTCAAACTTTTCCACAATTTTATGAAGACCCAAATCTGTCACTACAAAATTCTTAGTCAAATGATCATAAAATATTTTTACTCGTTCAATTATAACTGCATGGCCTCCAGGGGTTTTCAGTGGGAACTACAACTGTGGATTATTTTAACCACATTAACTGAATATTTGAACATAATTGTAGCAACAGTTCAGTTTTACGGATTCATATTTATGCATGGAGATCAGAGAAATGTCAGAAAAATGTACTCCATCATTGTGACCTCTTTGTGTTCATTCTCTTTCACATGAAACTGATAAAATTGCACATTTCTGATGTAAATCTTAAAAACCATTCCCAGACAGTAAACCTTCAGCGTTTATTTGCAGTCATAAAAAGCAAATGGAAAAACTGTGAACTTTATGTGTGCAAATATTGCTGCAGTTACAGCTAAATGATGCCTTAAATCTCTGTTGTGGTAACTTTTAACCATATTTATCATTATGAGAACATTCATTTCATACGCATCCTTAAATTATTAAGACCTTGTTAAAAATACCATCCACAATCATTATTTTTTTATCTGATCATCTTTCAGCTTTTTTTAGCCTTTGATTTGAAAGAGTTGCTTTTTTTGTGAGGATTAAAATGTCTCATATTCTACTGTGCACTATAAAATTCTAATAAGTTAGTATTCTGCATTTGTTCTCTTTCAAAGTCCCTCTTTCTACTGTAGATAGCCGTCAAATGTATTACTTTTTTTCCTCTACTACTTCCTTTAATACTTTAAAGTGTGGATGCCATGCTTTGAACAACTTTGTCAAATAAAAAAGCCTTTTAAACGCTGATTCTATTGATACCAATAGTTAGCGTCGAAAAAAATCCGAAGCATATGAATAATAGACATCTTTCGAAGGAATCAGAGATTTGCAATTGCTGCTAAGAGCGCAGGCTGGAAGTGACCTCGATATGACCTGTGACGTCACGAAAGGCATTGACTTTCGCAGTTCCGCTTCGGACAGCATGTAAACAAAACAGGTAGTCTTCGTTTCTCTCGTGTTTAAATCTGTTAATCATCAACATGCCAAGTCGTTGTGTGGCAGCTGGATGTAGCAATACATCTAGTGAAAGTGTATCTGTGTATAAAATTCCCAAAACAAGAAACGCTGCTGAAACAATGGACAAAACAAGTGCAGCGAACGAGGGCGAATTGGGTGCCAACTGCTTCGTCAACTTTATGCAGCGAACATTTTGAGGCAGACTGTTTTGAAGAAACACCATAGCTCATGAAAGATATGGGAATGCATGTCAGATATAAAAAAGTAATGAAACCGAACGCAATCCCCACCATTTTTAAGAGATCGCTAGTGGGAACGTCCGAAACAGAAACGCCCAGTACCAGCACTGGCAGCAGCCAGTACAAAAAGAGAAAATCTGTGACCGAAAAGCTGGCACAAAAGAGAGTGAGTTTAACTTTTATTACAAAATTTAATTATTACAAAAGAGAGTGAGTTTAACGTTGAATATATATACGGTATATATATATATATCACTAGACCTACTACTTTCCGCTATATCCTCCTCACTTTCGCAAAAGGGTTTGAATCGATACGGTTGCAAAAGTGACTCATCATCATGATAATCTCCGCAACTTTCCTCTTCATCTTTCTGTTCATCTGATGATAAATCGCTAATAGAGACGGTAGCATCACTCTGTGCTTCGCTATCGGTGCTAGCCATGTTGTCTGCCTTTCGTTACGTCACAAACATGGCGGCGCGAAGTCGGCGGAATGCGTGAAGCCGGCGGCCGTCTTCGTTGTTTATATCGCGTTTTTCGCTATTTATTCTTTTTCGAAATATATTAAAAACAATCGCAACATGAAATAGAGACTATTTACTATATTTTGGCTTATTAAAATAGGCCATGTCACCCACACTTTAAAATGTTTTAAAATGTGCTTAAAATATGGCTTCTGAGTTTTTCAATTTCAATAAACAGCTAGATGTATTGATGTATAAACATTTGAAGTACTTATAAGTTATTTCCAGTTATAAAGCAAAACACTGCATCCTCTGTTTTATATATATATATATAAAACAGAGGATGCAGTGTTTTGCAGTGTTGCTTGTGTACTTGTAAAATTAAATACTTTTAAGAATTGCACTTTTTAAAAAAGGTGGTTCAGTTGAGTACGCCTTTGTGTTGAACTCACAGTGATGCGGTCATCTTTGGTGCTGACGCGGGCGTTGTTGCGTTTCCAGGACACGGAGGGCTCAGGGTGACCTCGAGGAGGCACACACTCCAGCACGGCAGGCTCACCAGCAGCCACCACCACGTCACTCGGGGCCTGGCGAAAGTCATCTCTCAGGACTGAGAAGAGAGACACAAATCAAATTAGCCTTATGGGCCCTCTCTCTGTGTACGTTGGATGTATTTTAACACAGCAAGAAGCAGCACCACTCATAAAAATGACCTTCTATACACTAATGATTTATGTTTATTTAAAATGTCTCTTTGAGGAAAGTGAACACAGTGACAAAGTTCATTACTGTCTGTGTGAGCATGACTGCTCAAATCCTCTCAATGTTCTTGTTAGACTGGCAGTTTTTAGGCTTTCCCAAGCCTGCGCCCTTCTCCCCTGTCTGTCCTGTCAGAGCAGATGAATAATGCACGTCCCTCAGCCGAACATGAAGAAAACAAATAATATTGCATCCATAATTTAGCCCCTGTGTGAGAGTGTGTGTGTGTGTGTGTGGGGGGGGGGGGGGTGAGAAGCTGCTGCATTAAAGAGGGGACTGTGATTCAGAATCTTACAAACCCGTGGCACCGCTTTGACTCATCTGAAATGAGAAAACCGATTCCCGTATCAGCCCTGAAGTCTGAGCTCGCACCACCCTGTGGAGGTGGACAGGATGAGAGCTCTGACATGGTGACCTTTGATATCCTCTAATCTTCTGCTGGAACTGTCAGATGAAAACGTGGCACTGAACTGTGAACTGAGCCTTCTCTTGAGACTTCCTGTACAATGGAAACTCATTCTTGGACAATGACAGCCGCACACATTCTTTGGTGATGTTAGCCCACATGCTGCCGCCTGCAGATCTTTTTTTTTTTTTTTTTTCAAATTAAGGAGTATCATCCCAATATAATCAATAACTGCAGTCTCCTTTTACAATGTCATGAATATTTTAGCAGCCCTTACTGCTGCAACGATTAAATGTCCTGTGCTTTTTTGTCAGTGTGCAATATGTGGCAAAATAGTCAATGTTAACACAGATGAAGTCCAATCAGTAACAAAGCTAGCTACCACGGAATCAGGTTTATGTGCCCAGCAGGTATCCACATCTGACACTCAGTCTAACTTCTTTACTGGATTTCTTTTGTATGTATTACAAAATCCTAACATTTAAATTAAAAAAATCAAAAATATGCAGTGTGGGATGTTCTATGAAAGAAAAAAACATTACAATTTCAAGACAATGGTAAAGTAGTATTGCTGCACGCTGGCGCAGTGGTTAGCGATCTTGCCTCATTGCAAGAAGGCCCCTGGTTCAAGGGAGACCTGAAATAGAATTACCAATGTGGGACCTTTCTGTTCTCTTTCTGTTTTTCTCTGGGGACTCCCGTCAAAAAAAACATGCTTCATAGGTTAATTGGTCACCCTAAATTGTTTGACTGTAGCCCTGTGTCAGACCGGGCAACCTGTTCAGGTGGCCCAAAAGGGAGAGAAAACTTGTTTAAAAGGTGAATGAATGGGTAAAACATTAAAATGAGTCAACTCTTCTTTTTGTGTGTGTGTGTGTGTGTGTGTGTGTGTGTGTGTGTGTGTGTGTGTGTGTGTGTGTGTGTGTGTGTGTGTGTGTGTGTGTGTGTGTGTGTGTGTGTGTGTGTGTGTGTGTGTGTGTGAGGGTGCCACAAGTTAGGCCTATGTTAAACTGCTGAACTGAATGAAAGGGAATTGTTGCATACCCGTTTGCATATGTTTATGTTGAAAGTGTTAAACACAAGTGATGTGCTTTTTAGTTTTTTCTGTTGTTGTTCTGTTAACACGCAAATCAAACAGCCAACCAAAACAAAACCGTGACCCAAAAATCCAGGTTTTGAACCGAAACGTGGGGATAGTGAAAGAGAATGCATAATAAAGTTACATAAAATTGAAATGTTCACCACGTTTGCTACCAAATGGCCAAAATGAAGCCATAGTGCATTATGATCAAATACAGAGTAGTAAAAATATCTAGTGAAAAAACCCAAAATATATACTCAACCAATGAAACAGGGATGTTGCTGGAATCAGGCTTGTTCCTCGAACACAACACAACTACGAGCGAAACACAAAAAATCAAACTGCCACCGCAAAAGCAGTTCAGCACAACAATAAAAAATGGATCCAAATGCTGCTGGTGGGAGCCCTAAACTCTGTTCTGCCCTGTCAGCTTTCAAAAGAACAGCTCAGCAAATAAGAACCTGAATGAAAGAGATAGAGATGGAATAAGACGAGGCATCCATTTGGACAAAAACCAAACCTGAAAAACACCTGCAGAGCAGCGCTGCTGCAGATGGGGATCCCAAGAGGCTCAGAAATGATGCAGTGCATCAATCCATCTTAATACATCATACAGACATTTCATCAACCAATAACTCATGTTTGTAACAAGACACCAACAATCATCTCATGTTAATGCATAATTATGACAAATAAAAAAGGGAAAATGCAAAAACTGTGCTCAAGTCTTTTTTATATATTTTTTTAAATGTGTCATATCAGACCCAAGAAGTATTTACTTGATCAAGTCTACAAACAAAAGATCTTTTTTTTCTCTCTCAGGATTTTACATTTAAAGATATTTAAATGAAATAAATCTATCAAAAACAAACCTTTTACTTTACTTTCACTCATATTTGATTGACATCTGAAGTGGAATCAAACCACTGGAGAGCAAAATTCTCCATCATGTCCACAAACAGCTGTAATTATTAAGTTTTTAATGTTCACCAAAGTGTTTACTAAAAATCCCACTTTACAGCTCACAGTGGAAATAAGGAGCCAATTCTTCTTTTACAGGTGATAGTGAGTAAACATTTTTGAATGAATCTTATTGTGGCATTAGACTAAATGTTATTTTATTGAAATGATAAAGTTGTAAAGATTTTTCTCTCCACTTGTTTTTGCAGAATTTTGCATCATCCAAACAGCTGGTAAAGCTGTTCACAGTCGACCTTTTAAATGAGCTAAAAATAAAGTTTGCACCTATGAGCCTGTGCTGTCTTTGTTTCAGTTCCCAGAAACTCATCCTGCTGATGAAACTTCTCGGCAACCGCTGTCACTTTGGTCAACCAACGGCATCAATTTACCCCAAATTTGGTCCCAAATCATTTAGAGCAAGTTATGATGAATTTGTGAAGATGCCAGAATATTTTCCCTCTAAACAAAACGGGTTTGATGAGCCGTTCCACAACTTACAGTCTTTTTTTAACGTTTTTATTTAGTTGTTGTTCACTTCTGTGTGAGCCTAACCTAAACAGGTTGCTTCTAAAAACCACAGAGCACAGTTTGCAAAGTAAAGATAAATTAAAAATCTTTTAGTTTTTTGTGAACACATTGTCAGGAAACTGTGGGGAAGGACCCCATAGGCAGACTTATGGCAGAAACTCAAATTTTAATAACATTAAACGAACTAAGAAAGAGTCCAAAAGGTGACAAAGTAGATGACTTGATTATAAAGAACTGAAAACCAGACACTAAATACACTGGGAGAGATTCCCTAAAATCAAGACAGCTGTGGACAATTATCAACCCAAACTGGTGTGATTGACAGGAGGGAAACTTCTAAACAGAACCAAGGAAATATCCCTCCATCCATGTTCTGAACCCACTTTTGGGGTCATGGGGTTACTGGAGCATGTCCCAGGCAGGGTCCACCATAAACAGGTCACCAGTCTGTTGTAGGGCCACATAAGTACAACTACATCTGGGGACAAATTGGAGAATCTATATAGCTTGTTTTTGGACCAAGCCCAAGGATGCACAAGGAGAACATACAAACTCTACTCAGAAAGGTCCCTACTGAGATTTGAACCATAGCCTTCTTGCTCGAAGGCAGGAGTGTTTTTCACTACATTACTGTGCAGCCACCAAGGAAATCAAACTGACAAAAGGGCAAAATCCTCATACAGAGTTTACTACGAGATGAACAGAGGGTAAAGTTAAATGTATAATTATTGACATTATTGATTGCTGCTGAGTTTCTCAAATGTTACCTACTTCATTGTCGCTTTTCTTTTCACATCACTGCAATCTTTTAAATAATTAAACTTGGAAGAAATTTGTCATGCAGCAAAAAAGAGAGAACAGAAATACAAAAACGTTTTAACCCCCTAATGCCAAATGACACTAATTTGCATCAAACCATTAAATCCAAGACTCCACTTAATTTAGGATCACCTTGAATTAAAAAAAAAAAATTAATGACTTTTTTTTAATAATATAAGACTAATTCAGGCATGAAGGAGTTAGGATGAAAGTTAGATAATATTAATAAAATAGCATAAAAAATAGTAAAAAGAAGACCAAAAGAAATGCAAAAGAAGTGAAAAGAAAACAAAAACAAAAAAAAATCTGAACTGGCAACAGAATGAAAATGAATGACTGTGTAAAAGTCTGACTGTCTCCGAGAAATGTCTGTTTGATATAGGTGACAAAAGCAGCTGTTTAGACATTTTCATGAATTAATGAATTTTTATTTATTTAGTACTTTGCAACTCCTGAAGGAGTTCCAAAGTTCACAATGAAATGAAGACAAGAAAGTTTAAAATTAAAAACAGCGTAAAATCACAAAAAGCAGTCAGCAATAAAATACACAAAAAATAAATAAGAATGCAATAAAAGTAATAAAAGGAAATGCCACCCACTACTGAGCATTAAAGGTCATTCTAAAAAGTTTTGTTTTTAATTTTCATGTCTTCAAACAACTTTGTGTTTGTCTGCAGACTTCATCTCATGCCTATCAGAGCGGTCTCAAACATTTGTACAAATCTCGCAAGAAATCAGTTTTTAATTTTACACTACTTCAAAAGAGTGATCGACCAAAAGTCTGTTCAAATCTGAAAAGGACTTGCAAACACATTTGCAGGCAGATAATGATTAAAACTAACCACAAAGTGAACAGCAACATACTGTCAAAAACTAAATCTAACAGAGCAAACAGCTTTTTTTAGGCTGCACTTAGTTCCCCTCAGCTTATCTTTTTGCCTCACAAAAAGTGTGGTTTAAAAGGAACTTTGAAGACATCAAACATGGAGTTTCCCTTCTATTCAGCAGGTAAAAATTTGACTTTTGAGCTACTTTTGTGTCATGCTGTGCTGCAACATGGCATAAACAAAAGTTCAAAGCAATTTAAGCGTATAACCTTTTAGAAAATGGTGAAATTTACGGTTCAGTGTAAGCGACATTCATTGGCATTCATTGATAAACAAAGACAGAGTGGAAAGACCCATTAGAGGATGTAATAAGCAGCTTTAAGAGGGGAGAAGAAAACAACACACGTAGGAGTTTTAAAGGAAATTTGTGCTTCACCAAATGACTTGTGTTCACTTGGATGCCTGTTTAAAATGCTCCGCAGAGGTGATTGAAAAGGCTGCATTATTTTTAGACCTCTGACTGTAGGGCCTGGCTAGGAACACGGAGATCTTTGTTTTCATGCCATGGTGACTGAAGTGTAAAAGTAACGACCAGGCAGTTAATCCCCCAACACTCACGCACACCCACAAAAACGCATTTGAATCCCTCAGCAGAAACCCCCTAAAAGTGGGACATTTGAGGGCTGACACGTGTCAGAGAGCAGAGGCCTGACATTCCCAGCTCCAAAATTTCCTTTGAAGCTGCATGGAGTTGATGTGATATTTTCCTGCTCTGGCTTTTAAGTCTGGAGCAACGGGCAGAGCTCCTCTTGGATGCCTGACGTCTACTCCATGGTGAGACAAAGTCCCTTTCCCGAGGGGATGCTGTCCTCTGCATCGTCCCAGACATAATATGAGCGGGTTTGCCGGGTAATCTCTCTCCTCGCTGCGGTCCGTCTACACCGAGTTCAGACAGGCAGAACAGTTACTGCAGGGCGCCTGAGGTTTTGCCCCGCTTCTGCACAGACGAATCCCCACGTTCTCCTGTGAGCGTTAACAATGCCAAAAGCAAGCCCAAAATGATTTTTATCATCCTGTCCTGTAGGAGCTTTACTAAGCGCAGTCTTTTTTTCCCTAATCTATACTGATATATATATATAATATGAGTGATATATATATATAAATTAGGACATTTAATCTCCAGGAAATATTCATTTCAAGTGACATTTGTCTTTGTAAAGCAGCGTTAGACACATAGAAACTAAAGATCTGTTGATGTTTTTTTTAAATCAAAACTAACACAGAAACAGATAAATCATACAACATCAAAATCAATCATTCTTCAAATAAACCATAGATCCTGCATGTCAAAGTCCCACTCTGATCTTTTTTTTAATCTACTGTAAAAGCGTTCCCAGTGGTCTTTTATTTACGATTATACTGTTTTTAGGCAAAAGAGAAAAAAAACTGTTGTTTTCTAGAACAGTTTCTGCAAAGTATGTCATTACAAATTCGTTGGGGAACCGTTGGCACAGAGCAACCCCGCCCCCCTTCCCCTCCCTGTTGCTGAGAGTTCCGTGCTTGTAGCCCACCCAGCATATTTTCCATGTCACAAAAACGCTTTATTTCCAACCGCATTTTATTGTCTACTCCTGATTCACCACAAGTTGAATAAACATAATTTTAATCTTAATTTTCTCAACATATGTCCTCCATCGTTAGAAAAAACATTAAAAATACAAATTTCATCAGAGGGAGAGCAATCTGCAAAAACCTAAACCTCGTTGACAGGTGGGAGGGAGGGCAGGAAGTTAAAAGGCCAGCAGGAGTGAACATTTTGGAAAGTCGGGAGTTGTTCCTTCTGTTTTGCTTCAAATGTTCTTTTGGTCATGAGTTGTAAACCCATTAGGGAAGTGGTCTAATCCTATAGTAGTGATACTGCCCTGCCGTGATGGAGACTCTGCCTGCAGAGTGCAGAGATTGTTTTAATCCACCCATTGTCTGCTTGTGTTGATGGGGGAATAGAAACCACTCCAGGGTAAACAGCCTTTATGAAACAACCTCTGCCATAGAATATCCCTCATACGGGGGTTTTAAATAAAGCTCCATAAAGACACCCCAGTGCATATATTACTGCATCCAAACTATTTCTGCAGCAACGGTTGATTTGCACCTGCACTTCCTTTTCACTGAGGGAAAAACACAAGCAGAAGACAGGAAATAAGCCTCAGCCACAAGTTTTATTCCTTTAAATCCCTCATCAGGAGTAAGAGGAACATCTGGCTCTAAAGCCTTTTAAGCAAGTTTTATTTTTTATTTGTCCCACTTTATTTTAATCCCTCCATACCATGTGACATGCTCTCAGAGGAAGCTTTTGCATTCATGATTTTGAAAAGGAAACTACTACAACTGTGTTTCTTTAAACCACCTCAAGAATGAGGGAATGGATTTGAGCACGCCCCCACTCCCTCATCATTCCGGCTTTTACAACCGCCGAGGAAGTCAGACAGTTCCTGGCAGCCTGGAGTGAAAGAAACGGTGGAAAAAAGTCACAGTAATGATTGCTGCTAGGAATTCTGAGAGGAACAAACCACTCACAGTGACATTCCCTACGAGGAAGGTACAACCACCACAAAATAATCATAATAATCCCTTGTGGACCTCAAGGAGCATAATTGTTCATTTGAGGAGAAAGCATTCACTTGCAAATAAAGGAAGTTGCATGTTCTGAATATGGCCATATTCTTGAGGAGTTAAGACATGACAAGTCACTCTAATTTGAAAGTATGCTTTGCCTTTATTAGATTTTTAATGTACTTTAGTTTTAGGTTTTAATCCAAATTATATGTGCCTTCTTTGTGATACCTTTGGAGAACATCATAAACACAAAAACAACCAGTCAAATTTATGCAAGCAATGGTGACAGTTATCTTTTTCTTCTCCCGGGGCTATAATAACTAGGCAAGGAAATTCAAAGAGTCACGCATTTGACAAAAAAACATGTTAAAAGGTGTAAGATTTGAAATATATGTATATTTTTTAAAGATAGAAGCTGGCAAATTTCAGGGAGATTTTTTTTTGTATATTAAAACTTATATGTGCAGCTACAACTGCAAACATAAAAACCTTAAAGTTTACGTGTAAGGCATATCTAATGAAAACGTTTGTCTAAAGAGACCTTCCACCTTTTGATTATTTTGTTTATGTTTTACCTCCAAATGACAAATGACATTCTAATTTTAAACCTACCTTAGAAGTTGGATGTTAAAAAACCCTTTTTGAACCAATTATACTCCAGGTTACGCCCTAGACACATGCACCCTCATGGATGCTCCAGTGTTAGGCTGTGTGGACCAGTGGGTCAAAGAGAGTAGAGGCCACATCTTAACGGTAGTGATATGTAAGTGATATGTAAGTACCTGTAGGACACCTGCAGGAAGCCGACACAAACTATGCTCGGATTGTCTAATTTCCTCATTTCTAACAGTCAGGTTACACGCACAGAGCAGGCAACATGCGCACAACAAGCGCTGTGGAGTGTGCAGGTTTTGAGGGGGTTTGAAAAAAAAATGAAAAAATCCCTACAGTATGCCTGCATCTCACCTACTTTACCCTTACGTGTTGTTTAAAAAAAAAATTTAGAAAAAATGTGCATTAACATTTTTACGTTACAAGCCCCAAGCACTTCATAATCGGCATCCCACAAGGCCAGTTGTAACTGAGAGATTAAATGTAAATACATCTCAATGTTAAAAGAAAGTTGGAACAGTGTTCTATTTTTTCATCTTTTCCTAGTATCAGGCTGGAAAAGGGCATGCTGCAACATTTCTAGCTCTGCATGTTTGGGGATGTCTAAAGAAGTGTTGAGAACAGCAGCAGACCTTAGGTAGTAGGTCATTAAAAGCATCTACTTTTTGCATATTTTTCAGGAGGTAGCACAGTATTATCAGATACACTAAAAGACATTACACATCTTTATTCTTCACTCAAGTAAGATCAAACGGATGAATATATGTAAAAAAAACACAGCAGTTTTAAAAAGCTTCTTCCCAGCAGGAGTGATTTGAAGGTAATGTTTTCTGTATGTTTTCTGGCACACACAAGAGTGTATAAAGTAGCTGCCATGACATTTTCTTTTACAGCATATCTTCAATATAGCCAGCCTTTTCAGAGTTTGTTTATTCACAGCTCTTTGGGATTGTAAAAGCGGTGGTCCACTTTTTATTTTTGTAGAGCTGAGATCAGAGCATTGACTAATTTGGCTTGACATCGGCCTTCTTTTCAGTTGGTCAGCTGTAGCTTCACTGCTGCTCTTGAGATCCTTTTTCCTGCATGAGCCAGCTGGAAAAACCTAAGACAGCAGACATGAAGCTTGACATTTGATCTAAAGATAATTTAAGAAAGAAGACAGTTTGTGTTTGTCGGCCTTACATCAAGATGTGTGGACTCTAGCCACAAACATTCTCCTTTCACCACCCTGTGTCTTGTAAAATGTCTTCGTGCTAATTGCTTTTTTTCTAAATTGTGCTGGATTGAATTGGTAAAAACCTTTGCTTTGGTCTATTTAGTCTATTGTTCCAATCTAACTTTACAAATGGAAGTATGCTAAGTTTGTTTCTTTATGGAAGCATTTGCATCCTAAATATACTACACATGGTGAAGCATGAGTGTGAGAGCATCATGCTTTGGGGCTGCTTTTCTGCAGAGGGAACTGTATGAATGACCAACATTGCAAAAAGGATGCATGGGGTCAAATATGCTGAGATGTTTCTCCTCCAAAATCTCCTCCATCAGTGGAAGCTCTGAGGATGAAACCTGGCTGGTTCTTCCACCATGATATTGATCCCAAACACATCGCCCAGCTAACAGAGGAGTGGCTATGTAAAAATCATTTCAAGGTACTGGAATGGCCTAGTTACTCTGGGAACCTCAATCCCGTCAATAATTTATATATATAGTATATCTTTATTGAAATATATCTATGCTAAAATATAGCTGTTTAATCTACATGTTTACATTTAGATTTTTACAGGCTTTTGTAACAGTCTTCCATTGACGACTGAGGTTCAGCATTCATAACCAATAAGCTCATCCTACTAATACATTTTCCTCTTTTTCTTGGGTCAGAATTTTCGGAATCCATGAGAACTTTGGAGTTAGAATAAACACTTTTAGCATGTACGTCAAACGTCTTTGGTGGTACATAATTAACTATCCTCTCAATAAGTTAGGAAGAACTACAATACCTAGGGACTTCTCTTTTATATATAGGTATATTTTGACATAGTGTGTTTAGTTATGTTTCACTGACCCAGGATGTAAATATTGGACAAAATATCATTATAGTATATACACTCTACAAAATCAGTCCTGTCTGGGATGAATCAGGAAGTAGTGATGAAAACTCAACCGTAAATGTCATATTCCTATATCTAAACTATATCAAGCAAAGAAAAAATGACTCTCAGACACATGAATGTAAGTAAATATGCGTCTCACTCGACATCGTTCCTCCATTTTTCCAACACAGAAAAGAAAAAAAAAACATTCAAGTGTAAGATTAGCGCTGTATCCCTCATTTAATGCTTATCCATCCATCCATCTTCCTCCGCTTATCCAGGAAAGGGGTTGCGGGGCCAGCAGTCTAAGCAAAGATGCCAAGACTTCCCTCGCCCCGGCCACTTCCCCCAGCTCCTCTGGAGAGGAGCTGGAGGAGCTGGAAGACCCAGGCTAGCGTGTCCTGGATCTTCCCCGGGGCCTAATCCTTATCAAATGTGAATGTGTATTAAACATACATTTAAAAAAAAAATAATAATAACTTGCGAAAAGCTCCCAGGAAAAAAAAAACAATATGGAGATCTGTTTTTGCAATGATTTTATATGGAATTTTCTTTTCTTTTTTAACTTTTTATTCATGTTGATTCACCCTAAAAGATGTTTCTGAAAGTGTCTGTTCAAAGTTTTGAGAACAGAGGAAGAATCACTATTCATTTTGGGAATATTAGACTAGAACAGTAAATTGCATGTGGCAATTTTCTACCTTAGTTAAATTTCAAAGGGCTTTAAAGTCACAGTCCCATTGACCCCTGCACACACATACATTGATGGCTCCAACTTGTAACTATTAGGATCAACATGGTTATAAGTGTCTTGCCCAAAGACACTTTGACACATGGGCAGGCAAGGTGGAACCAAACCTGCACCTTTGTACCACGACCGCCCAATATTTACTGGATCAGGGATAGATAAAAAAATGTCTTACTGCAACAGGAGCTGACATGTTTCACACTTTCCATATTAGCTGTATTGCATATACACCAAAGCATTTACCCAAATTTACTAAACGCATCACACTTGTTTCCTCTGATTGGCTGTGTAGTATTTGCGTAGTGTTTGTCTTTGAGGAAAACTCTTTCAGAGTTCAGACCAAACTTGAGAATTTATTTAACCTGCACATATGAGACGTTTCTGAATGGAATGACTGACAACTGACCTCTTTGGCTTGTGTTACCTTGGCTACAGTTTTACAAAGGTCTTTTATTATGGAAATTGATGGAGGAAAAACTTGATTTTTACATTGCAGCAGGTTCATTCATGGAGCTACTATAAAACATGCTTTCATGCTGTTCAGGGTTACAGGAGCGCTGACAGTTAGTTGGAAATGAAGGAGTTGCGTGGGTTTTTGAATATCTTATTATCAAACCTTTGCTGTAGTATATACATATCAATGTAAACATGGAAAGATCCATGGCAAAAAAAACTGTGAAGCAAAGATACATGAAAGAAAGCTGGATCATAAATTGGTGAAACAAGAAAAAAAAGTACTATTAAACAAATAAAACAATAACAATTGAGGCAACAAGTTGTATTTTTTCCATGAGCTGCTGTGCAACATCTACATGAAAACTCAAACCTCAAAGACACTTAGGAGGAAAAAAAACATCTCAACATGAGGTCTCTTCAGTCTGCAGTGACACAAAACACCCTGCAGTGCGCTGGAATAATTTAGGAAGTTTGTGCAGTAATTAGAAGAAAACATCAATCAGGCAGAGTACAGAGTGGGTCGGAAAAAGTCGGTCCAACGTTCAACACACAACTGGAGCAATCGTACCAACAACAGGCAAATGATGTGGTTAAAGAATTAAAACCAGGTTAGTGGGAACTCTCTCCTGAGTCGCACCAGTTTGACAGATGCGCCTGTATTAATTACTGCTCAGTAAGAGTTTAAAGCTCTTCCTTCCCCCCACCTGTTGTTACCCAGACCCTTGCCTCACAAGCAATCACAGCCAGCATGGATTTCTGCAAGACCACCAGCTTAAAACTGGGCTCTCATTAACACTGAATGCCCCCCCACCTCCCTGCCACTGCTAATTGGGTCACTATTTACCCCACAGTCAGCAGAGCCTCACAGGGAGGGGAGGGGGGGGACCTCTAAGACCACCATCAAACTGTCTCAGCTCTTGTGCGAGATAACTGCAGGCAAAGAGATTAGAACAAAACAGGCACATATTAATATTGTTAGTCACTGTGTGCCTGTAGGTGATTCATCCCCTCTTTTTCTACGACTGTGCTGTAATCTACAGCTGCACACAATGCTAAATTTTATTATCAGCACATTAGAAGAAGGCAATGTGACAGTGCATTCATTATATTTGCTCCCAGCTTGGATATCTGCATGAGTTACAGATGCTCTTGGCTCCCAAAATGCATCAGAACTGAGGAGGATGTCCCTGTTTTGTGAGCACAAGCGCTGATGAAGTCAGTGGTCTGTAAGACCACACACACACTACACTGACTCGGTGCCAGTAAGGTCGCCTCAGCATGGCAGAAGATAAGACGCTGTTCAAATTGCCGTTTTGTGTTTTTTTAACGAGAACAATTCAACCTTTCTAATCAGTTTTTTTCCCCAAACCACCGGTTAATCCATTTCCTTCTTTTTAAGGAGTGCTGCAGTTCATTTGAGGGCTGAGCCACACTGGCACAATTAGCAGAGGGAAGACAACAGAACATGTCCTGGCATAAGCTCAGACTCTGCCGTCCTCAGCAAGGGAAAACATGCCGGGGGGGGGGCATTCATGATCTTTATTCTAAGGTGATGGGATGACATGTTCTTACAGAAGCCAGAGCCCAAAACTGACAATAATTAACCCCTTAACTTGTCTGTACCAACAACAGAGATAAGTTCATGATCTTTATGGTGCACAATGTTCTTTCCATTCAGAAAGTGTATCAATAGTTACTTGGTAAGGCATTCATGCACATACTCTGGATAGTAATTTGTCAATACTTGCAGCTTTTTCCTTCGTTTTCCTTTTATAGTCTTAAATTGAGGATTATTTACAATCTGGAGCATTTCCTATTACCTGACTACTTTTAATTTGCATGCTGTTTATGAAATTACCACTTTTATATGGCTCATTTCACAGCTGATTTGGTCACACTTAAATGAATTATGAGTATAATTTGCGTTTAAATGGCAATCACTGTGAAAAGCTTCAAGATGCTTCAGCAACTGTTTATGGAGTCTCAACAACAAAGGTGTAAATACTGTTTTTTTCACGTAAGTATATGAGAATTTTTTTCATTTTTAGAATGGATTTGAACAAAACAAACCCCTGAAACGAATATTAAATGAATTGTATTAACCTTGGATAAGCTAGCATGGCACAAAGCAGCAAATTTGATGTTTTATCTCACTTAGAAAATGATTTTGTCATAAATGATAGAAATCATATGAGTTGGTCTTCCCACTTAAGCTGCAAATAAATTGTGACAGAAAAAGTGACTTAATTGTAGTTTTGCAAAAACAAAAACTGAAATATGATGCTAAATGTGGTAAAGATACAATGCCAGCACATCACATTTAGTGTTTTTTCACACTATGATGGTCCCAGGATCTAATCTATCAGGTAAGATGTCTCAAAAATGTTCCCCCTTTCCTTAGATTTGGCTTGCTTTCACACTTAAGCAGATTATTTTGCCTTGAAATGTCATGCAGTTCCAACAGCTGCTCATTTCAGAGCAGAATTCACCAAAACAAGCTCTGGCCAAAAGGAAAGAGTGTAAAAGCAGCATTCAACCTCCCTGACACTCAAACAAGACATATTCAGGTTTTTCTTTAAATAATTTAACTTTTTTAGAATTCTTACTGTTTTTTTCCCCTTTCCTCATTTGGCTCCATGCTCAGATCGATTACTCTGTGTTGTTTGTGTCTACTCTTTGGCCTGCTAAATAGTCAGAATACAAATGTGCTGAACTGCACTGGGGTTCACTTGCAAGTCAACATATTCCCCCTTGTTTCATACAACACAAGTTTGGTTAATTGCTCTCCATTGGATTTCAGGTAAACTTGAAACACTTGCTTAACAAATCAGACTCTGGAGGTGGACCTCAAAGCTTTGAATACCAGCACCTCTTAGCAGGGTCTGTTTTTCCACAATTCAGGGTTTAGAATTTTGCAACAACTCAGAAAACCCAAATTGACGGATCGAGCTGGTGCAGAGCCACAAAGTCTAGTCTATACTTGTTGATTTTACAAACTTTCTTTGACAGCAGTTTGAACTAAAAGACTCGGCAGAGTTTTTCAACAGTCGATTGACATTCTTACTTTCCTAGGTTGCACAGAAAAGTTGGAAAAGATGTTGAAAACCTTGCCAAAATTATTTATAAGTAGAGACATAATAAAGCTATTTTTGGTCAATCTTTTTGAGTTTTTTATTCAGTTTAACATTGGCAAACTTGTCTATCTACTCTAACATTTTCTATGTAACATCCTGAGTCAGACTTTAGTGTTTTAGAGCAGCGGCTAATTCAAACTTGATTTAGGTTTTTAAAGACCCAAAACAGCCGTGATTCAAACACATGCACACTGGAAATTTCTGTGAAGAGTTAATTATCAGTGATTTCAAGCCTTACTAGCAACTTCAAGTGAAGCATTGCGACTAACGGCCTCTCCCAGGTAGTTTCTGGCCACGCAGGTGTAGACGCCCTCATCTGGCTTGCTCCTGCGTCCGTGTACGATCCTCAGGAAGAAGAGGGAGCCGCTGGGCAGGAGCATGCGGTGAGAGCGCGGATCATCCTTGTCGGTCTCCACACGCTCCCCATCTTTATACCACTCTATGCTGGGAGTGGGTCGGCCCTCTGCCTTGCAGTTGAGGGTGGCTGGCTCTCCCTTGGAGACGATCAAATCTGAGGGGTCCTCCACAATCCTAGGAAAACTATCTTCAAACCGTGCTCGGGATGCTGTAAGCAGAGATAAGACAGATGTTACCTATCTGGCTGACCACATACCAGTCATGAAAGAGCTTAACTGATTTGAGTTCACACAAGCAAAGCTATGTGAAAGTTTTGGAGGTTCTCCTTTAAGCTTCAACGTTTGTGTTGCAACAACACAGGAAACCTGTCTTTTGGTCATATTCTCTGCTGCTTTAAGATACATCAGCTCATTTCTTCCCACGTTTGTACATAAAGAGTAAAATCATTTCTTAACCAAATGAAAAATGCACTGCAGCCACCATCTGCACATGGATCCAATCACCCACATGACAAGATAATAGCCAATCTCTGTATCAGCTGGGAATAAGAAAGGAAGATCTTCGTATTTGGTGGTAGAAAGACCCAAGCAGTGAGACTGAAAACAGCAGAGGGATACAGATAATACTCGTCTCCTTGGGGATTCATTACTACCTTCACCTGGTTGTGAGGAGGAAGCTCACCGCCTCTAGACCCATGGTAAAGTCTCAGAGCACAAGCAAAGGTCTCCCAGAATTTCCTACAGCCAGAAAAATGAATAATTCAAAAAGATGTTGCTTTCAGGTTGCTTCTAAGGAGCAGATGCACCCACTTTCTCTGATTCCTCTTCTTTTTTGAGAGAACCAAATGGTCATAGTGTCACAGATTATTCTGCTGCTTTCTCTGAGACATTAGAGTCAGCACTAGATCCAGATTGTTCTGTATGAAAATATTTAATTACTATAGTAGAGCAGTTTGAAGTAACCTAATGGTGCCCGTGCTGTCATTGCATTATACTTGACCCAGAGGCATCAGGATATAAACCAGCGCTTCTGCTGTAAGCAGATTTATCCATGCTAACCAAAAGTCACCATCCATGCATGAACCTGAGGTAAACGCCTATAAGAGCAATCTGAGAGCTTGCAGCTCACGCTTCAGGGTCACGAGTCAGGACAGCTTGAAACACTAATGCAGGATGTGGGTGAATAGCAATGGAGCCATTAAAATGTAGTGTGGCACCTTCTGGGCATCCGGGTGCAAAAACACACCGCGCTTAAAAATTAATCCACACATGAAATATCTAATGTAATCCTGAGCAATATTATTATATATATGCTGTGTCTGGGATTATTATTTGTCTCATATTCTGCATGTAAATATGCTATGTACTATGTATTTAACTGTGACTTTTAATCACAAAAGCAGAAAAGGAATCGCTCTCTTTGTGTTTGTCTGACTAACACAAATCCCTGTACAAAGAAGTTCTATTAACAAAGAAATGGACAGAATTAGTATTCTGTATGAGATACGTCATGTTTCAGCTTGTTTTTGTGATGAAAATAAAACATTTTGGTATATTGTGCCAAAACAACATTTTTTTTTTTGTGAAAGCTTGATTCAGCCAGACAATACCACTCCTCATTGTGCATAATCCGTTGCGTGCATGAAAGAAAACATGCTTATCTCACTGTCTGTGATCCTAATATGCTTTTTTTCTGAATATCTGTAGTCCAAAAATCGAGTAAAGACAGCTTTGATCATTAAGCTAGCGAGATAGAATATAAACAAAGGCATGATGGGAAAGACTTACTCCCCGGCAACAGTCCCGTCCACTACTCAGAGGAAAATTTCAGATGCCGCTCTGCATAAACTATGTCCAACAAAACAACACAGATATTTTGATTTTGGCTCAAAACAGCATAATAATATTTAAAACACCACTGAAAACATTTTGATCAGAGTGGGACTTTAAACTCTGAAGTTGTTCACTATTAGTAAAACAAAATTGTCTTCCTTTTTGTTCTCTAAAAATTAAATGAAAAACTACAATACTCCTTTAGGTTTTAAAGTCTCTACTTCTCCTTTTATATTGGTTTCAACACTCAGTGCTTTCCTCCGTGCATGGATAACTGGATTTATGTACACACACAAAAAAACTACAAACCCTCTGTACGATAATTCAGCAGAAAAATGGTAAAGGCTAAGACCCCCATGTGCTTAAAATAAGACAAAAACATACATCTTTGTCTTAATCCATCAGTAAGCTTTTTTCATATATAAAATGGCAGATCAAATTTTGATGGATTTAATGCATTGAGATTTTTTTCTAAGCCTCATTGGAAGTATAAACGCATCATATGTGCACCTCTATTATGTCAAGCTCATAGAGCATGGTGTTCTAGAAGGCAGCAGACAGGGCACCAAGTAAAATATTCATACAGCTTCCCCAGACTTTCAGATTTAACTGGAGCACATAGGTCACGTTCTGAGTCATCTCACAACATCGGTAGTCATCTGTCTAAGTGCCATAGATGTGTGCTTGGGAAAACAACATTTTGTTTAAAATGATCGTGATGAGTGGGATGCTGGTGCCATTGACAGCTGAGCCAAAGGGCACCTCTCAGAGGCTTGTGTTTGAGTTTAGCATCCTTATACTTAGGCTTCTCTAATCTAAATGACAGAGGTCCTTTCCTCTGTGAACCCCAGGAGTCCTACAAAGCTCACTGAACTGCAGTTGTGATATTCCAAGTGGGACTTCCATGGGATCATCCTTGTTCCATCTTGGAACAAGGATGATCTGTGGTTCTTCCCTGAAAAGATATTGGGCGACAAGCAAAATTTCCCACTCAGGATGCACCAAAAAGATATTAAAGTCAATCTGTACGTGAAGGACCACAGTTTAACACAAACTTGTATTTTCTGCTGACAAACATACACATTCCAGTTCACTGATAATATAATGTAAGATGTTTGTTTTTGTTTTTTCTTTGCCAACTCCCTTTGGAGATTTGAAGACCCACTCTAGTGAAAATGACGTTTTTGGTGATTTTAACATGTTCTTGTGGCATTTTTCTCATGATGCAGAGCATATAGATAAATAAAAATCAAGATTAAATTGCATTTCTGAGCATTTCTTAATTCAAACCGTTGTAAATCAAGAGCAGACGAAGAAAAAAGCCTTTTGGAAATAGAGCCTATTTGTCAAATAGAAGGCTGGGCGTGCGACGAGCTCCCTGCTTTGTTCCCAACACAGTCTCATCCCAAAACGTGTAGTAGCTACGTTTGTCTACAGGGACAAACATAGCAGTTTGTGATGCTCAGTAGGCTCGTAGAAAATGAATAAGAAAATGAAATGTAGCCATCCCACAATTTAAAGCCTGTTTTTGTAAAACTGCTACACGTTTTGGGATGAGACCGGGTTGTTCGTTCCACTCTGATGCATCCACTTTCAGACAAATAGATCCATGTACGTCTTTGCTTGCCATTTTTTTGCAACTGTTGTTATGTTAGGATGGGGTTGTGAGTGGCTCTAAGCTAGCAGGAGACAGTTTAAACAGATGGATGACGGGAAATGAGAGAAGGTGTGAGAGTTGGGTTCCTGAAAACTGTAAATTAGACACTGACTTATCAGGACATTTACTGAAAAACAATATTTAAGCGCAGACTTCTGCCACAACACACAATACATTTTTTTCTGGAACGAGACTGTCTTGTTTTACCTTCTTTATGATGGACATTAAAATCAGAATGCATAAGAGTAAAGTCTCAAGCCATGAAAATAATCTCCGACTGTGTTTCATCATTTTGCCAGGCGTACTGGGTGTCACAATGTCCATCTGCACAAGCACAATGCTTTTCCTTTGGAGCCCATTTCACAATCTCCCACCAGACCGTGCTAGCTAATAACACATCCAACAAATATAGAGCAAAGATAACATTTATGCATTAGTGTTTCTTTTACTGGTGAGTCCAATTATCTATCTCCTTTAAGATCTGGATTGGGTCTCCTCTAACTCCGGTGGGAAATGAATGCCTCATTAGTTGTTGGATGCTCCACTTTGCTCACTATCCAGTCACTAAATGCATCTGTCTGCTGTTGAGTGCTCAGCAGGTTAGTGGTGAAGGTGCAGCACTGAGCCTTTTCCATCTTTTTATGTGAACAGCTTCCCACTGTGGCTGGGAACAATAGTGTAAAGCTGTGCAGCAGACACTGAAACGAACAGTTTAGAAACAAGTTGGTGGGCCATGTAGAGTAACCCAAAGCTGGCTTGATTTAGATCGATTGTTTATAAATTAAAGTGAGATTCATACAAGTGTAGAAACAGTCTTTCTTTGACAATATTTCAGTCTTTTGGGCTCCACAGTGAAGATTGTTTGAAAAAAAAATAACTGGAGCTAGGCACAAATTAGTAAGTGACCACTAAGGGAACATTTATCCAAGAAAAGTCTGCTTCTTTGGTCCAGACTGAAAGTATATATTTTTTTCATTTTTTGTTTGGACTGATTTGTATTCTTCCTGCAATTTTGAAAATGGATTGAGAGTAAGCATGTGACATAACCAGGCATTACAAAGAAGGGACAACACAACTTGAATTGAACCAAACCCTGAGAATTTTGTTACTCTAACTTGCCATGTTGCACAACTGTCAGTCTGGTTTGTTTTATCTATTTTACAGTTTTTGAAAGAATAATTATTTATACCAGTTAACACTTTAATGAGAAGGGAGAAATGGCTCCAGTGTTTATATTTTTCCAACTACCCTAACTCTTCAATCGTTGACACAATTAGTGTAATTCCAGCAGATTCTGAAATGGAGAAAAAGCTGCCTTGTGCTGATTCGCAACACTTTGCGCAAGTAATGTGTTGTGCATGATGCAAAGTTGATATGAAAAGTTGCTTCTCTCCATGTCAGAATCAGCTTATTCAGATTAATCACATTAACGGTTGAAGATTTATGGTGGATCAAAGAGCGTGTGTTATTTAGGAATCAGCGGGTTAAATGGTAAAATCCTGGCAAGATTACAACAAAAATACTGGCTTTTAATTGACCCTTATTTATAGCAGTGACCCATGAGCACAAGCTTTCCCTGTCTTAAACAATAAAAAATACATTTAAATAAGTTTTTTTTTAAATCCTATAACATTCTCAGAAACTTTTAACATCGAGCTTCCTTTAAGTACAGATACCGACAAGAGCAGGCTCAACCCAATTGTTATTTCATCATTCCAAGCATGTTGTAAAGCCATTACGCTGCCATTTACAATGCAATAAACTGTTAACAGCATGTACATGTTTATATTTCTTATAGCTGTGAGGGAGACTCTTTGTCAGCTTTGGGTAAATTACAGAAATGACTTGCTTCAATCAAGCATGATTGTAAAGGATTAAGCTCTTTTAATCTCACAGGTACCAGCATTTGTTGATATGGAAACAGAGGAGGAGGAGGACAAAGAAATGAAGTTAGAAATGATTTTTCCTCTTGGTTCAGAGAACACTAAAAGCATTAATGAGTCAAAGGACATCTAGTGGCGGCTATGACTGTAGGATCAGCAGAAACATCTTGAGGTATCATTAAAGGAAAAAAGAGAAATGGAAGTGGCCAAAGTGAGGCCAGAGCAACCGGCTCCACAAAAACTCATTTTCTTTGTGAAAGGGAATATTTTTGCCAGTAACGCCGGCTTCATGGCAGGAAGATTGTTGTGCTGTACTTGAAAGCACCTTTCAGCAAAAAAAAAAGAGAAACGCTTGTGTCACCGAAAAATAAATGTCACAGGGAATGATAGGGATCTTTGTGAAGGTATGTGTTTAGTCAGATCATAAACGCGCCATTAGAGCCTGCAGTGAGTCCACAGAGATCTAAAAGCACATGGGAATTCAGACTGGGACTGTGGTTTGAAGGAAAATCTTCATCGGAGGCAGTCTTCTGTAAAATGACTTTCACATTCACAAGGGATGAACAAGCCAAGAAGGACGGACTAAAAGCAGAGTTTCAGAGATAATAATTACAAAAATAGACAAAAAAGAAAGCTCATGTTGAATGGTATTCCAACTCCTGCTTTAATTAATGGTTGATTTATTTGATGCTCCTATTACAGCAACTTAAATAAAACATTCATTGCAAGCTGGAGATTGTTTTTGTTTGCCTCCATTTCACACCCGCACAGAAAACTGACAAATGAAATCAAATTAATTTACGTTATGCTAAATTTTGTTAAGTCATTTAATTAATTAAATCTCAGTTTAATACTGATTGTTTCAGATTAAAGACAGTTAAAATTATGTGTTGCTTAATTAAAACAAAATTGTAAGAAGTTAAATTAAGGGAAATAAAGGAATTTTTAACCCGGCAAGTGCTTTCAGAGCCTTCCTTTTTCTATGTAAATCCACTGTTTGATCAACAGTGTTTGACTGGTAAATATATACCAGTAAAGAGGTATCTAAAATCTTTAATTAGCAATGGAAAAAGTGGAAGCTTTTTAGACCGGTGCAATCAAAACGCTTCTCATCTATGCGGTTCTGTGCTTCCACAGACAAATTCTTTCAAAAACGCCAACTTCGGTGAAGGTGAGCGGCAAAATAGACTGGAGATAAAGCATGAGAGGGAATGGCAGTCAACCTTGAGCTGTCACACCAAATAGAAGGAGATTTAAGAATGAGAATGTGCCCGGCTCATGCAAGGTTATCACTGTTTAATATACTCTCAAGGCAATGTGGAGTGAGGGATGCTTCTCAGAGGGAAATGGAGTAAATTTCATTAAAGATTTTCACTAGGCCTAAACAATGACTAATTAAAAATATAAAAATATATTTTTAACCTTGCTAACAAAACTTTAAAGCTGCTTTTTCCTATAGATTGTTATTTTTTTCTTGATCATACTGTGATAAGTACTTTTTTTCCATTTTTGATTGCCACATACTGGCAAGGTTAAGGTATTATTTGAGTCACCTAATATTTATTTCTGCAAAAGACTATGAACTCTCTAAATCTGAAAAAAAAAAAAAAACATTTTGACAAAATGTCACATTTTAGGTGCATAAATTTGTCAGGGAGGATTGGTTCAACCTTTATTTGTGGCCAAATTCTATTATCTGAACTCTCTTTAAGCTTTTTTTTTCTCTTTTTTATTTGGGCGCCATCAAATCAACTCCTGAGGGAAATATCTGGCCCTTCAGAATCTGCAGGCTTCCGATCAGACAGTGTACTGAAGGGACTGAGAGCTCTTTGTCAGATAACAACTGCTTGTTGAGGCACAGAAGAGTTTAAAGCAAAGGGGAAAAAAAATGAATGACCAGACAGGTAAACAATAAAATGAAAATCACTGTAAAGCTGCTCAAAGCGGCTGAGGTGAGCTGCAGATACGGCTCAGCCTGTAGGCTGACGACTCCACTTGAAATGAAATTGATTTCTCTCTGTCGTTTAACTGGAGGCTTTCCTAAAATGAGGCGCTTCTGGAATGGTCTGAGCTCCATGTTGGGAGTGTCAACACAGAAAACATTTTTCACATTTACTTCATGTCTTTCCTGTGGTGTTCGAATCACCAAAACATATTAAATGCAACTTTAGATGTACTTATCATCATCACATAATTGAAAGTTATGTGGGGTTAGACTATACAATCATTCACTAAGATGTGATCAAATGGAATTCCAGGGAATAAGGGGTTTCTAAGTTAAAACAAAGCCCATTAGTGCAGAAAACAGCTCTGACAGACAAGTTATTGCATTGGTCCTAATTGCAAACTCTGACACATGCCTGCATGTTTGCTCGTGGCATCTTCTCATTCATGCCTCATTTAGCAAACAGCACAAGCAGAAATAGAGCTGCGAGGAAGATGAGGAACGCGTCTCAAAAACCCTGTTGATCCAGGCCATATCTGGCGTTTCTTGGCTTCTGGGTCCAGAGTTACATAAGATATTGTAGGGTGGTGGCGGAGAGGGGGGGGTGTCATTAATTAGAATTTACAAATATTAAGCACGCATCCTCCTCTCCAGGGGCAGAAATGTACTCCTGTCACGGTTCTGCGTGGAAACAAAAACACCTCAGAGCAGGCGTCCTGCCTCCCTTCAGATTTCTGGGCCTTTTAACTGCTGACAGAACAACAGATGCCAGAACCGGGACCTGTCTGAGCTCACAGCTTCATATCTGCAGGACAGAAGAAAAAAAGCAGCAACCTGCAGAAAGCTCAGAGACTTTGCATGCATGTTAAAGTGAGACAGGAGCAGAAGGCTGGCAGCTAGCCTGTTGGGCTGGTGGCTGTCTGCTGAGATTTCTTCGTGTCTTTTTCAATTTCAGTTCATTTACATACTTGAAAAGGCCAAAAAACATTCAAGCAGTTTATGTGACATTGCCAAGTAATCTGTGCGCCGCAGAAACTTCATTTCAAAGAGAAAACGTCAAGTTTAAACGATCACCTCTTAAATGGGCCTTTTAACCTTATCTAGGTTGCGGCAAAGCACCTTAAAAATTTGTTTGGCATTCAGACTGAAAACAGGGCGGCTGAACATGGAGGCATGTCAAGGAAAACTACAGTTTCTTTTAGCTCAAAATTTCATTTGCCAATATCTATGGGTTGTTTCATTTCAAGGCTGCAGCACATTGAAAACTGCATTCATGAGGGAATCTTGAAAATGTCTCAAAACATAATTTTTTTTTAAGAACAGCAGGCGTTTGCTTCTAACTTTCCTAAAATTTGAACAAAATACATGTGAAGAAATTATTTAATTTTAAATTTGATTTCAAAACAGCCCCAAACTTGCCTCAATTCATCGTTGAATGAGTACAAAATAGCAGAAAAATATGACTGCTATGAGAAAATAACAGAAAGTCTCATCCTTTCCAGTGTGTCATTAGTGGCACACAGCGCTTGTGTGAGACTCACATGGGTATGGAGCAAGTTTTGCCCACAGTTCAAAGCCAGGTTTTCATGTGTTAGCAATTATGGTTGATTCCAAGTGAAAACCATCATTAGACTCAGAGGAAGTGACTATGTGTCTCTTATGCGTCTGTAAAGGCATTGAGAGGGTAAACAGAGGCACATAGAGTCAATGTTAATGAAATCCCTGTTTTATTTAACATGAGAAGAGTTAGAGCTCTATCCATTATTGCTAAAATCGTGAATGTACATTTAAGTAAATATTTATAATTGAAGAGTGAGCATCAAAATTGAAGTTTAACAGCACAATTTGCTTTCTATAATGAAACTCATAATTATTCACAAAAATGTGTGTGTATTTTTATGTTAAACTCCGGCCATAATTAAATGAATGCAAAACTGTGTAGTAAAATTAACAAAATGTGGTGTCAAACCATTGACTGTATATGAGAATTGGACTGACTGGCCCCTCCCCCCTTGAGTTCCAAACAGGAAGTAACTGCTGGTCCCCAAAAAGCCGAAATCCCACATACTTTTAATTAGAAATTAACAGCAATTACTCATTCTTGCTCTGCTACCTGTTTTTAAAATGTTTTCGCCGAATCTTTTTGAAAGATTTGAAAAAACAATTTTTCATATCTTTTTTTAATTGCAAGTTATTTAAGTTATAAACTGACCAATCAGATGCCACAATTAGCTCCCACAATTAGAAATGTTTTATTGACAAATTCTCCTAAGCCCACTTTCAGGTGGTAGAGGTGTAGACTTCCCAAAAGGTCTTTCCTGTTTAAGAGAGCAGTTACCATGAAAATGATGACTCAAACAGACTTGGAGTGATCACTGCTTACTGACGACTGGCTCCAACATTGCAGGAAATGATAACTGAATTGACTTCATATGGTTGAACCCGGAAGTAAGTCATTTGCTGTGGATGACATCACACTCACTCACTACACCCTTTGCTTCACTGCCTAACTATGTAATTAATTGATCACAAATTTGATCATGAAAAGAAAATATACATGAAGGAGTAGATAGTAAATGTTTTCAGTTTTCTGTCTTTTAGACCCTTTCATAGTGCTGTTGTGGAAAAGGGTGCAATACATCATCTCTTTTCCACCTCTGGAGGATTCACAGTGAACCCTGAGGGCATAAATGTCCCACCCATGTCCCATGCTACAGAATTAAAAAGGGGCAGGGGTTACTCTGAAAAAAACTGCAAACCAGGCTTCACACATATTTATGATTCCTATTTCTTGAACACTAATCCCTGCGATCAGGGTGGATTATTTCAAGAGAAGTAAGCCGTAGGTGAGCAGACCTTAGCGTGGAAACATGAGTCTGAGCTGGTTTTGAAGGGGAAAAAATTGGACACCAACTCTGAAGTTTGATCATGTCTTCTGGTTTGTGTGCTGAACTGCAGGAAAACGTAATCAAGGAACCAGCAATTCCATTGTTGACTGTAAGAAATGTTGATTTTCTGAAGGCATATGACCCTGGAGAACTTAAAAAATCAAATAAAAACATAAAAATAAATGCTAAACAAAGAATATTTTCTGATGGCACTGATGTTGAGATAACATTTTAATCATCTTTCGATCTGTTGCAAAAGCATTTCAACCAGTCTTTTTTTTATGATTATGCTATTTTCAGCCAAAATCAAAAACCTGTGTTTCTTTTAACCCTTGAGCTATTCTATGACCCCACCCTTACATTGACGTGTTCTCCCTACCATGACAAAGGTGGATAAAGGTGGAAAGATTTCATGTAATCCATGGACACCAGTGAAGATCACAAATCATTGAAGAAAAAAGGTTCAGGGCACTGTCTAGTGGGTCTAGACCAGTGTTTTTCAACCAGTGTGCCGCGGCACACTAGTGTGCCGTGGGAGATGCTCAAGTGTGCCATGGGAAATTGCCCTCATTAACTGAAAAATTAAACATTTCCCATCTCCAGGATTTCAGCTCTCTGTTCATCCAAACAGGCCCTGATAAAACACTGAGGAGCTAGGAATATAAAAGATCGTAAAATGCTTTTTCTTTGCGTTTATTTTATTTTATTAAAGACATTTTGATAAGAATGATGTACCGCGATTCAGCTGCAACTCCGGCTGTATTTTGGAAACGTCCCGTCCCTTTAACAGTCTCCACCAATCATTCTTGGGGGGCTTAATCACATGTCATCAGTCTGACCAATCAGAAGTGGTTAAAGTCTTCACTTCCTTGTCCCAATTTAGCTCGTAAAGTCGCTCAGTTCTAACAAAAATACCAGCTAAAGCTCGTCTTTATCGGTGCAGCTTTCCACAGAATCCGATGTCAGACAGTGGAACAAGTGAACAAAACAAGGAAGCTCAGAGACGCGATCTCCGCTGGCCGTTTAATGCACTACATCTCCCATGATGCATTGGGTTGTGAGAGTGACAGCGCTCAAGGAGATCTGTTGTTAAACGTCTTGAAATCAACGAACACACATCAAACTGTTTTTACATCTTCTAACTTAACTTTTATTGCATCTTTTAGAAAAAAACAGCTGCAGTTTCCAGCTTTTTCTGCAACAATTATCTAAAAAATGCATGTGAGATTGTGGAGGGGCTGTAGATCAATACAGACTATGAGTTTCTCCGTTTTTTTGTTTTTTTTTTAATTTTTGGATCCTGGTGTGCCGCGGGATTTTTTTTAAGGTTAAAGTGTGCCGTGGCTCAGAAAAGGTTGAAAGACACTGGTCTAGATGACCCAACTCCCAATGTTAAAGTGCCTAGGATAGCACAAGGGGTTATAGGACATGAGTTCTGCAGAGTGGCAGTAGTTCATTAGAAATTCGCTACTGAGCTCTGGGCGGTACTTTAAGGGGAGAGTAAGCCTTCCTTTATTTCTCATTATCGCTTTGTTTACACTCTCTCCCGCTAACATACAGCCCCTCACACCCCCATCCTAACATTACCAGTTCAACAAAAACAGTGAACAATATTGATGCTATCACATGTACAGTTTCTATCCAAATGCCAGCTCGGACAAGGACCACCAAAATAATAATTGATCTATTTGTATGCAAGTGAATGCATCAGAATGGAGCGGAGCAGGGAGCTTGTGGCGCGTCGGCTGCAGCACCTACGTCACATCGGTTGCTTTTTCCAATGACACTGTTTTCATCTGCTCCTGATTCACAATGATTTTATTAAAAAAATATTAGGAAACATATATTTAAGCTTCATTTTCTTTATATACTGTATGTCCATCAGAAAAATGGCACAAGAACATATCAAAAACACCAAAAATACAATTATCATTGGAGCTGTCAACATGCGATGCATTTGACAGCACCAATAAAAACTCATACTTTGCCAATTTGTGACAAAGTACGAAGTTGCACAAACAAATAGAAATAGAAATATGCATTTCAGACCTCAAAAGCCTGGTAAATGTTCAAATTAGTCAATCATCTAGCAGGAAATTCAACTCAATTCAATGTTATTTGTATAGCCCAAATTTACAACAGTCGTCTCGATGGGCTTGGTAATTGAAAAGGTTAAACATAAAATCAAAAGGATCATAAATACATAGAATTCTATAGGAAAATACTATATTGAACTAACAAACTGACTAAGCTAAACTGGACATCCCTGCCCTTAGACCCTCCTTCGCGGTAAGGAAAAACTCCTATAAAAAAACGGTTTCCGGAAAAAACAAATAACCCTCAGTGGTGCCCACATGAAGGAGGGATCCTCCCCCAGGAGTCTAAAACAACTGCAAAGACAGCTGATTTGGGAGCACTGTCAGTGATAATCTTTCCAAAATAAACACAGTGCAGGGCTAGATTCTTATTACTTACGTTGGTTTCTCATGAACATTTTGACAAAGAAGCCTCAATCCTTATAGGACTGCAACAAATCAGCTTTTTTGCTTCACTTTGTCATAAAGAACAAAATTTCAAGCCATGCAACTGTCCTCCATCCTGCTCCTCCAACCTCAATGTGATGTCATCTCCCACCGTACCAGAAACAGACCATCAGCAGCATCCAGGAAAATGAGTCAAGACTGAGACACAGGAGACGACAAAAGCAGCGTCTGGTTTTATCACCCACTGTTGTTTCATCAAGCAGGTCTGTAGGAGGCTTTAGTCAGCCTTCAGCTTCATTTGTCACCAAATAATGAGTGCAGGGACAGAGTGGACACAAATCACCAGATAGGGATAGTTTGGCATCAATTTGTTTCTGTCTGATCACAGAAACACAGATGAGTGAAATTACAGTAAGATGCTGTCGAATGATTTCATCCACATTGTTTGAAAAGCAAAAAAACACTGGTTCAGTTTGGTTTCACTTACAATCACAGGAAGACTTGAGCCAATAAAAAACAAACTGGCACATATCTCAACATTGACCCAACATCACCATAAACAAAACCTATCTTGGTCTAGCTGCCATTTTTAAGGCTGGATACTTTCATTTTTAACCAATGTCTCACTGAAGGATTTTTTTCTCACACCTCTTCTTTCAAGTAGGCTACTTGGTAGAAATTACACACATTACTGATGGGAACGTGCACAATCACAGAGGTGATTTTTGAGCCACACGAGCACTCCAGATTAATGGATGCAGGCAGATGCTATGAGTGCTGAAAAGTGCCTTTAATATTAAGAGGATAGATGCATTTATCACTGACAAAAATGGAAAACATAGTCAAACTCATAATCTGTTAAAATTGATTCAAGTTGCTTGATGTGTACCTAATTTGGAGAAAAAAAAGGGCAATTTAAAGCAATTATTTGCAAATGCTTTAAATTAATACATTTTTATAATATAATTTTAATGCTTATCTGTTTCAGAATAAAGCATTTTGCTAAAAAAAAGTCTAAATTTCACAGGTTTGTGTGGTGCTGCTTGAAGCTTTTTGAACACAAACTAATGTTTGTTTGCACTGTTTTCTCACTTGAATGCATGTTGCGTTTTATAACACAGAGGCTTAACAAGTTGGCTGTACAAGACGTTCTCTGAAAGCCCCTGTTTAAATCCTACATTGTCCTAACTTGCAACAGTCTTCTTCTTGGCCATGTGTTGGTTTGTTTATGTTAACAACCGTGAACGCATCAAGAGAGCTGAATTGTTGTCATTTTCAACTTCACAGGGATGCTGTGTTTGCATAAAGAGTCTCAAAAGTTTCTCCAAAACTTCACTTTTTTAAGATGGGCTTATTTAATTTTTGCTCTAATTGGTGCTTTGGAGTTTGTTCCAAATTTTTCAACTGGCTTAAGAAAGACCCAGTTTGAGTTTTCATGGGTTTTCTTAATGCATTTGAGATGTACCTTGGTAAATATAAGTTCTAATAAAAAAATGTTGTGATCAAGTTGATGTTTGTGATGCATTTCCAGCTATTAGTTTCTTCTGAAAAAAAAGCCTTACATATCATATTTGATACATGCATTTCTGAGACCTGTAGCTCATTAGCCATGATTAAAGCTTTACTAAAAAACAATTGTATAGAACCTGGTCCAGTGTTTCTGCCCTGTAGTTCATCATCGCTCCACTAGGGGCAGTAGAAGGGCTTTTCCTGCTCATTTTAAAATGTTTCCATTTTTGCTTATATTGTTAACTTTATGGTGAGAATAACTCTTCTATTGTTTTTTTAAAACTACTTGCTGTATTGAAAGAAACCAAAATTTGTTGATAATTAATTATTGTTAATACAGTTACACAATGTTAAAATGTGTAGATCAAATTTGAGACGGTAGCTAAATAAGGTGTTTTTTTCTGAACACTCAATACTTTTGCATCTTAAAAGACTTATATAATGCGAAATCTTATTTTTCTAGCCTTTAAGCGTATTTTACTGTTACTTCCTAACTATAAACAACCCCAAAGCAATATTTTGATCCATTCGCGCATTTCTGAGTATTCCTCTAAAAATCTGCACTCTACATCAGCCCCTCCCAATCCACGAAAATGAGCAGGTTGTCACATTGTGACGTAGATTAGTGAGGAACAGCCCCTTCCAGGAAGAGTCTGCACTCCCAGCACTGCCCCCAGGCCAACACATATACTCACTTTGCTGAACTAGATGAAAAAGTGGGTGCAAGACGCTTTTTTTTATATGCACAATATGCTCATCCATCTTTGCAAAATGTCAGATGTTTGTTTTCATGGGCAGCAGCCAGCCACAAGGAGTGTAAGCCGGTGCCTCAGAGATAGAGACGTCTTATTTGTAACAAAATGAACAGCAAAAATAACAAATATTTCATTTAAAAATTGTTATTTAGTGTGCTAAAGGTAATATTTTATCATATTAATGCATGGATACAGTTTATTCTGAAAGGCTTAAGAAAAGCATGATGCTCTTTAAACTAACTAATTGCAATCAAAAACACACCAAATCAGCCAACATATTGTGATTGAAGCCATCTTTATCCAATAAAAAATGTTATTGCAAACAAATTTTTGGATTTCATGAAAGGGTTAAAAAAAACTTTTTGTTTCCAAAAAAATAATTATTTTTCTATCAATTCCTTGCTGTGGTGAGCTTCACAGGGCTAAATGGGCCGTGACCAAATCTAGAATCTCAGTAGTGTCTACAACACCATGCTCTGATATGTGCTTGGTCAATACCATCAACCCACACCATCGTCCAGTTCATAGTCCAACAAATAACTATACCGATGAGGCAACATCTTGTAATTTCCAGTTACTCAATCCTGAAAACAGATCTGCAGTGAGGATAGTTGACGGTTTGCAGACATTTTCACATCATCAAACACCTGCGCATTAGGAAGTGTGTTTGTTTAGGTCTAAACTTTGTAACATACCAAATGTGACCTTTAGCCATCTTTTTTTTCTTTAAGTTGAAGACATATCCAAGTAGTTTATGTAAGCATGCTTGCAGTAGTCATTCTAAACATTATGTCAAGATTTACTCTATAATGTTTATTGTTCAAATTCAAGAATTATGCAAAAAAAAAAAATTTTTAATTGTAGATGTGGTTCAACTGGTTGAAGCATAATCCTAAACTTAACATTATCTACTTCCTCACTCGAACTTATTGTGCAACACAAAACACATGCAGTGTAAGAAACCCAGTGTTGTTTACAATATTCAAAGATTACCTGGGAAACTTGTCACACTCAGATCAGGACAAAAACTGTTTCAGATTCACCACAACTATGTTACATAATGCTCTGAAATTGAGGTAAATTACAGTCTTTTCTCAGAAAAAATACACTATAAATGAACAAAATAATTTTATGAGATTGTATTTGTGGTTTGGATTAATATTAGATATAGAGTATTGCTTAAATGGTAAAAACATAATCTCTTTTGTGGGGGTGGGGCAATCACAATTGAGATTTTAAAAGCATTCAGATAATTTCCATGGATGTCCACAATTGTGTGTGTGTGGGGGGGGGGTGCACTCTAATGCAACAAATTGAAAATGTTTTTATTTACTTTTGGCTGCAAATGAGGCCCTTTCCACATCTACTGACTAGCGTAATTTGGGGCAAAATGTGGATCTTCTTGCCAATCGCCACTGACCTTTCAAAATCAATCAAACAGATGCGCCTGTGACATATCCATTTAGTTTTCAGGTTAAACAGCATCAGTCCCCTCAGTGTGAAAGAACACAAACACGAGCTGCGGCGCGTCGCTCAGCATCTGGCTGTGCGTGCGCAAATACCTGCTAAAACAGAAAGTCTAGGTAACAAACAAAAACACCACTTTACCTGAAGCAATGGCGATAAGAGTGGCGAATGCAAGAAGGAAATTTCCAAAGTTCATCTCCACACTGTAGTGATGCCAGTTCCCTCTAAGGGTCTGCAGCCTCAGCGTCAGTTTCTCAATTGAAGTAAACCTCTGGTCATTGAACCGAGTGCAGATTCTCCTCAAGTAGAAGAAGGCCAGCTGAAAGCGCGTGGAGTCGGAGCCTCAGCTGGGATACTTCAAGCGCGTAAAATAACCATGAAAAACTTTGATGTCACTCCCAGAAGCCGGAGTCAGCTGCAGGATCAGCAGCGGGAGCAGCATCAGCACCGCCCCGGAGAAAGCTCACTACTAAACTCAGCATCATCACTTCCGCGCATCACCTTTTTTTAAAATGCCCCTGTGCTGAAGAGAATAACCCCCTTTCTCCCAAAAAAAAGAACAGCCTTCAACTATTTTAGCCTGGTCATTAAGAAAAGAGTCTTCTCCGCGGCAGCTTTAAGCGAACGTGAAGCGCAGCTCATTCCGAGAGGAGTAGCAGCGCACTCACAGCGATGCGCATCACACTCCCCCCTCAACCCAACATCCACAAGTCACGGAGTTAAAGGGACAGACACGACAGCAGGGCTTTGCGAGGGTCTTCACACCGCAGGAGGCATGCAAACCCATCAAAACATGAGTCACAGAAGCAAATAGCCATGAAATGTGGGAATATAATACAATTAAATGTAAAAATCACAGCAGAAGAAAACGAGGTTGTGGAAAAGTAGATGCTCCTTTCTGTTTTATTTTAATATTTGTAATATTTACAACTATAATATAGTTTAAGTAGGACACAAATAACTAAATTCATAACAATTTTGTTTATTAAAGGCCAAAATAAATTTATATTTATTTTTAAAATACATTACATTTGAAACGGATTGATTAATAAAATGAACAATAAACCTTAAATCCAATCAAATATTTTTACCAGGCTGCAAAGAGTAAATGCTCCCCAAACCAATGATCTGGTTGAGTAGGGACTTCAAGCATTTGCAAAAACTGGGATATGTTGCATGAGAAGGGAATTTTGATGCCTCTGATTAAGCAGAATTGTTTTCAAATCAGTCATATTTTATTGTGGACATAAATTGGGCATATAATAAGTTAGATTCCAGTCCTGACTTTGACTCATACTTTGTAGAACCTTGCCTTTTCTGTTTGTCTAAGCCATTAACCTAGAACACACTGGGCATTTGATGCGTGTTCAAGAACACACTAAGCACACATTTTTGAACACGTATGAAGCACAGTCTATGCTGTCCAGGGCTTCCTGCCATACAGTGTTTTACTGTTTTCTACCTTACAAATGCTACTGTTCCTAGATCTTTTCATATGTCACATTTTTAAAATCCCAATTCATATTAAAAATATCAAAAATTTTAAGAAAATTGGACATGTAGACCTTTTAAGACTGTTTGTAAGTTTTTTGTTCCTTGTTGGGCAACTTACATTATGAAAAGATAACAAGGAATTTTAAGCACTGAATTCTTTTTTTTTTAACCAAAACATAGAAAACAATTAAAGTGCCTGATCCCTTCCTTTTGTTCCGTTATTTAAACTTAAGGGGCATTGGTGAAATTATGAAGGGGGGGGGGGGGTATTCCTAGTTGACCTCATTTGCATTTTCTACCTTAAAAACAAAACATGTACACAACATTTTTTAAAATCCAAATTCATCACTGAAATACTATTGAAATTCTATGGGGACAACCGACCCTGCACCCACTGTATCAAAATGTCTTTGATGGTTTAGTATTTCTTGTTACAATGACTTCTAAAAGCAAAGTAGATCTACATTTAAAGACAAAACCTCAAGCTTTCATTTCATGTTGTAAGCTATCATGCAGTCATGGGTATATCATGGGTATAGCTAGTGCAATACCTACCTCACTGTGGAAAGTAAAACTTGTTTATCTCAATTTTGTATTGCACATTTTTGTACATTTTGTGAATTGTACATTTTTTGGAAATTCCTTTTCTCATGCATGTCTGCACTGAACAGTGATTGGCTCTCATTTCACTGTATGCTCGTGTGATGCAGATTGTAAATGTGTATAGTGACAATAAAGGTATTCTATTCTATTCTATTTAAGTCAGAACTCTGTCTCCCCCTCTGGTCATCCGCGGGAGCCATCTCTAGCGTTCTAGCCATACTGCAACTCCCAGCATCCCCAGCGCACACTTCCTGAATGCTGCACACCTGACTCTGATTCAATGAACCACAGCATACATAAGCACTGCACTGAGTCAAGCTCCATGTGAAGTAGTGTTTGTGTCACTCTGCCTTCATTACTGAGTGTTATGCTTGGACTTGACTTTCTAATGCACTGCGGTAGATGACCAGGACATGACGAGGGCTGTCTGGTTGGTGGTGGGGGTGGTGCCCTGAGGGAGCGGCCGGGTGTGGAGCTTGTGTGAAATGACCTTTAGCACCTCAAAACCAACCCAGTTGTAGGACTTGGACTTGATCTTCTGTCTCCTGACCCTGACTCTGTTTGCCTGCCGCCTGCCCCGACTCTCGCCTGCATCCTGACTACCCCTGTCTCTCCTCTGATGCTTTCATGCCTATCATTGACCCCTGCCTGCCTGACCCGGATTTAGCTTAGTGAAATTCTGGCTGAGCTAATAAACCATATATGGAACCAGCCGTCTGCCTGTTCTTGTGACACTTGTAAGTATTACTGCTGAAATGTTGTTTTATGAATGATGCATGGATAAGTAAAAATTGTGACAACCAACCCCTGTCTCCCATACAGGAAAGGACTTGGAGTTACATAATTTGTCTGGACACAAACTGCTATTACTAATTTCACTTTTTAAACTGTTGACAGTTGGCAATGATCAATCATCGACACGTCACTGCCAAATCCGAGTCCCTGGTTGGTCAAAGTTTGACCTGGTTTAACTTGCAATGCGTTTTGTATGTACCCCAGAATTCAGATTTACGCGTGTTTACATCATAGACTCTTCACTGGAAATACAGCTCGTACGCACGTTGCTGAGGGCGTTGTGAATAGCTTTAGAATTGCCGTAAGTTGAAATCCCAATATGAATGGTAAACATTTATTCTTCAGGATTTTTTTGGTGAATAGCTCCATCAATTATAGCAAACTAGATGTGTCTTCAGGCACCAAAGTGACCCCAGACCATCACACTACCAACACCACTGGTAACTATTTCTTTTGTGCTCTGTTTTTCTGACCTGCTTGGTTGGTTTTGTTGCAAGGGTGTTGCTGCACATGCCCTAAGAATTTTATTTTTGGCATCCACTCACAAAATAGTTGTCCTAAGACACTCTAAGATCCTAAATATGTTTGTCGATTAAAGTTGGGCACATTGTTTATGTGTTTCTTTGGTCAAAAGTTATAAATGATGACCTGTAAAACATATTTGTACTTCTTACCGCACAGTTTGTGTCAGTTTAGCCACGTTTCTGCTTTTGTCATGTTTTTTCCCACTCTTGCAGTTTTCATTTATGTATTTTTGTTCACTTAATCACTTAAATTTCCTTTATTGTCCCTCTGGGTCCGCAAACCTCTTCATCTTGAAATTAATTGAACCATTTTAAAACGGCTTTTAACATGTTAAACATTTTCAACATGTTTACCCAATGAGTAAACATGTTTAAGATTTAAGGAATATTATCTGACAAGTGTGAACGCACAAAAAAGACATCAGAGACATCGTTTTTGAGTTTTTGTCAGCTTTTGCCAGTTTTTGCTTCAAAATTTAGTTTTTACAAATCATAAATCCACCTATTGAAAAATACAACATATTCAACCCATTTAAATATTTACAGGAACATTAAAATGGACATTTCTTCAGTTTCACTCCAAGAAACCCAGGAGGAACTTAAATGTTTGGAAAGGGTCCAATGGGTTTTCAAAACCAAAGTGTAAGATTACACGGTTCTTATTGATAACCCTGTAAAGACTGGTTAACAGCTTTCTGCTGCAAATCAGTGCAGGCAAACATATTTGACAAAGTGGTGATACATCACATAGCAGAGGCCCAGTGGGCTTTGAAGTATATTAAAAAAATAAGCTAACAGTCCCCGTGTAGAAACTGTGTCCTTAAACAGAACTTCTGTTTCAGAATGGCAACACCATGCAGTGAGCTTTTTGTTTTTAATGAGGTATCCATGACGACAGGAGAAAGTCTTGTTGGCTTTTTCTGAGCGGCACGGCTTCATTTAAAACTAAAAAGTAATTTTTTCAAACAAGGCTCAGAGCAAGGGCACGGCGTAAATAATGATCCGAACCATGTTTTGAGTTAAAAATTGCATTAGCATTTAGGACTAATGATTTGATTAAAAAATATGTACATTAAAATCCAAGCTTTAGTAAATGATAAAGATAAAGAGATTTATATGGTGTAACTGAATAAGCAGATTGGGGTTTCTGAATCTTTTTAAAGAACACTTTGAAGTGTTTTTGCAAAAAAACAATCAACGTTTCTACTCTTTATTCAGCGGTTTACCATCTTTTCATTTTTTTAAACATGTAAGAAAATGGCATCCGTGCTAAGTAACACCACACTTTACTTACTTAAGGTAAAAATCCCACCTGTTAGAATTCTTCTGTTTGTGCCAAAACTTTTGTTCTTGCATGAATTGATGCTGTTCATTCAAAACATCTCACTGCAGCTGATGATGGTAAATAGAAAGTGTCAACTGTGTGCTGGCATGTTTGTGGTCCTCTTTGCACCGCATGATCACAGTCCTGCTGTTTTGCATCACCGCTCTGACTCTATGGTGGGTTTTATCCAGCAGCTGTTGTTTCACACCCACTTCTCTACAATCTGGAGCTGCTGCTGCCTGTAGTGGGCTTCCTCTGTGGTCACAAACAGCCCCCCAGGGGGGTAAGAGCTCTGTTGCTCTCTCTCCTCTCGTAAAACTCCCAGCAGACTGGATCCTCTGTGCCGCAGCCTCCTCATCCTCCTCATTGTGTTGGTGTCAGGCTGTGGGGCTCCGACATGATGGAGGGTGATTTTCAGATGGTCAGATGCCTCCCCTCCTTTTGTCTTTCTGAATGGGGGCTAGAAATTGGGCAACAGAAGAGGAGTGCAGATGTCTGCTGGAAAGCATGGCAAAAAGAGGGGCCTGCAATGTCTTCAATCTCACTTTTAGCGAGGATGTGGACCTCATTAAAGCCAACAATGGCCAGAAAAGCATGAAATAGAGGCATCTGAACAAGAGAACAGTGGCGCCTCGGAGGTGTCAGATGGAAATGGCTTTTATTTTGGGCTATAAACTTCAGAGAAACAATCAGCAGAAAAAATATAAACCCCTTTCAAAGGAGTTCGGCTTTACTGCGCTTAGTTACATCCTTCATTACCTTTTTTTTAAATCCCATTTAGCTATTCACATGCAAAGTTTGTACCAAAGGTCTTTAAATATATTATATGCAGGGAGACATACATTTTCTTTAACTTTATTCTAACTGTTGGGTTCCTGTTGGGCTTGAATCAGCTTATTTTGTTGTTTAGCGCTCACCCGTACTTGGCAGCTTTAAGGGTTAAAAAGAATTAAAAAAAAAGCTTTTTTTTGTTTTGTTTTTTTGTAAACATCTGTGTTTTGACTGAGAAAAAAAAGTGTATCAGAAGTTAGAGGTATTGTATGAAAATAAAGCATCCCCTGTAAAATGCAGTTCTGGAATGCATCTGTGTTCTAACACAAACTGAAAAAACGTCAACAAAATAATAGTCTTGAGGAAAACAACAGCAACAAAATCTGCCGCTACCTGACAATTTTTATTCCGGTGTTAAGGTTGATATCTTATTTTGAAAGAAAAAAATGTGCTCTTGACATGCAAATAAGCCTATGTTTATCTTGATTTTCCTCTCTCCAAAGTAAGAGAGCACAACTGAGAAGTACTTCATAGTCATCCACTTCAGTTTAAAAAAATAAAATTAATTATAGGGAAATGCCAGCTTACCTTCACCATCATATGTAACCTCACAAATGACCCGGAAATGCAGCTTAATCCACAGAGAAAGCAATGTCACATTTTTAACAAGGTTGTTTTGTGCTTGTCTGGTTCTATGCAGAAATCTGACAGCTTTAACTATTATCCAAGGAGGAAATCACAACTTCTCCTAAAGTTTGAGCGCTGCAAGTTCAATAAATGCTCCATACTGACTTTGGGCTTGTTTTGATCATTGAAGACATATCACAAGTGGCTTTATATACAGTTTTAAGAGGTAAAACTTATGTTTAAAGTATTTCCCACACTATAAAGCGCACCGGATTATAAGGTGCACCGTCAATGACTGTTCAATTTCTGAGCTCATCTCATAAGTAAGGCTCACCGAACTATATGCCGTATTATGCGAAAAGAGTGTAAGCGCTATTTTACTAGTTTTAATATTAGATAGAAATTGGTTTTAATTTACTTCATTTCTGTTAATTAGCTCAGTTCTGTTCTAGTATACAGTTTTCTTAGTAGATTTTTATATCTCTTATGGAAACAGAAGGAATATTTGAAGAGTTATGTTTAGATCAGAAACTTTTGTATTGTAAGAGTAGACGGAGTAGACTCATTGTTTCATGCTGATGCAATTCTTAGATGTTTTGTTGTTCACAATTTTGTCAATGGAAAATAAAGATGGACGAAGGAGCAACATGGTCATTTTACTGTATGCAGGAACTTTGCTGGTTGTGAAAATTCTTGTCGTTCATTCGTTAAGAAGAGGTTAAAATCAAGAAGTGAAAGAAAGGAACAGTATCAAAGACCATGGTAAACGGCGTATACTTATATAGCGCTTTTCTACCTTCTTTCTAAAGCCCAAAGCGCTTTAAAGTCACAGTTCCATTCACCCAGTCACACACACATTCACACACACATTCACACACTGGTGGCGGCTCTGCTGCCAAACACTGGCGCCAACCTCCCACCAGAGGCAAGGTGGGGTTCAGTGTCTTGCCCAAGGACACTTCGACACATGGGCGTGCAAGGCGGGAATCAAACCTTTAATCTTACAGTCGACCACCCTACCGCTGCACCACGGCCACCCCAAACCATGACTACACTAACATAAAAAAACAGTCCGATGATGCCATACATTTGCTGCGTTGGAGCATGACCTTTGTTTGCAAAACAGATTGACATTTTGACAGAGTGCCGTGCACCTCTAAAAATCACTTCAACACCAACTAGCATAACTAGAACTAATCCATACAGAACCTGTTCCAGATTGTAAGGTCCACTGTCATTTTTAGAAAAATATTAAATCTTTTAAGTGCACCTTATAGTGTGGAAAATACATTACATTTATAGGTGGTCTGATTGCATCAGTATGACAAATAACCATAACAATCTGTGTGTTATTTTAGCTAATTTAGTCTAAGGTTACAAAATGTTGTTAATGTGCACACGCAGAAAGCAACACTAACTGAGCCTATTCCAGGTATTCTACTTCCTCAGCTCTTTGTTGCACCAAACTCAGCAGGATTAAAGCGATCACTTTATCTTCTTTTCTTCGCTGCTGTAGGTAGGTTACTGAACAAATGTGTGTGTACGTACACACATGAGTGTGTTTGTTGGAGTGATGATTCTGGGAGGTATTGTACAGATGGCACAATGTGACAGTTTGTCTGACTGTGGTGAAGAATGCGAGATTCAGCTGTTGGCCTCTCACTCCGGCTCTGACCTTTTGTGCCTGTAATCACCATCTGGCTGCGTCTCATTATGGCAAACTCATAGCTTCTCACTCTCAGGGTGCAGACAAAAAAATTACTAAACCCTCGAAAAATAAAATAAATCGATGCTCTCTGACTTCACAAATAAAAGATGACACCCCTCTTAGGATGTTTTGCCTCTAACAGAGCTCCCTCTGTTTTTGTTTTTTCATGCTAGTCTTTTTGACCTCCTAAGGGGTTTTGTCAGCAGATTTAATTTGTCACAAGAGCAGCAGTGTCATCTCTCTGTGGTTTGCAACAAAGTGCAAAGGAGTTTCTGATAGCCAGAAGGCCTCCTGGTTTTATTTATAGGCTTGGTGTTAAAATAGCATTGGGCCAACAGCAGAAAGTGATTTACATTCATTGCTTCAGTATGCCACGGTAAGCAGTCGCCTTAGCTCCAAAATTTAGTTTGAAGACTAAGGGAGCGTCATGTGAACACAAAGCTCTTGTTTATCATACTCTCAAACTACATGGTTCCATACTTATTTGTTCTCCATTGTTCGCCCGGCTGGTGGAGCCATAGAGAAGCTGCTTCTGTGATAAGCCCATTACATTAAACTATGGACCTGCTGCTCCCCTCGACATGTATTTTTTTTTTCTCCTCCCTCAAATGAACAGTCTTGCACTCAAGAGATTTAGCAGTGCAAAAGAAAAGCACTTTCCCACATGAATCTTTCATTTTGGGACTTTGTGCAGCTGTACTCGACTCTAACCCCTTAATGCCTTGTTAGTTCAACCAAAACACGACTTTTAAAATGCTTGAGGAAGTCAAAATGAGAATGTATTTTACAAGTGCATGGATTCTATGGATTGCGTTATAAATAAATCCAGGACTGATTAAATTAATTCTCAAACATCCAAATTAAGCTGTTCGTCGTAGTTTTTGAGTAAACTCACTTAGAACAACATATCTCACGTAGCCCAGCTGCCCTCCTGTTATGAAGAGATTGTTAGTTACCAGAGCCAAACAAAAGTTGGAAATAAACAATTAATTTCCTACACATTGGATCATTGCAATCAAGCTGCTTCTCCTGACCAAACAGAAACCAGAACCACAATCATTCACAGAACAAAACTGCCTAGCTCCCAACTCAAACGAGTGGGTCCAAACTGCCACTCATGGCCACAGAAACACTGCCATCCACCTTTGAATTGGGCAGCTGAGCCAATCATAGTGGTGGAAAGTGACAACATTCACACAACAGTTTCTCGCCCAAATATTGACTTCAGCTAAACATGTAGATTCTTCACATGGCCCCCCTCCTATCCCATTTTTGTTTTTACTATAAATTGTCTATGAAGACTCTCATTCGAAGACATTTCAAATTGACCAAGCCTTTTGGATAAGTGGTGAAACGCCTTCAACTTTAAAAACCAAGTCCAGATGACAACCTTTAAACCTACTACTATGATTAACTATAACTTGTTAGCCATGTAACTCTGCTGGTTTAGGATAAATGCTAAACCAATGCAGCTCATGATTTTATACATATGAAATGCTCTCTAAAACATTAACAGAAAGATTTTGCTTCTAGTTTGTGTAAACTCTGCTTTTACTCAAAATTGTATATGCAAGTTGCTTAATCTGAAGACACATCATCTGCATGTACATTGATCCCAGTAAAACATTTTTTAAAAAGTGTAAGGAAGGGACACTTTTACCACAGTGTTGCACCACCTCTTACTTTGACATTTTTGTAAGCATATTGGAAGTGAGGAAATGTGGTTCTGCAGCTCTCAAGGTAAAACATTTGCATTTTTTACATTGATTTTTTTTCTTTTTTTTTGCTGCTAGTTTGTGGAAAGCAGAGAAGCTGCTTTACCAACATGAGATAGCACATTTTGGTGAGACTTTCATCATTTGTGTTGGAGTTCATTTGATTAAAAGGCGTAAATGGCGTATACTTAGAGCTTTGCAGTCACAGACCCATTCACCCAGTCACACACACATTCACACACACATTCACACACTGGTGGCGGCTCTGCTGCTGAACACTGGCACCAACCTCCCACCAGAGGCAAGGTGGGGTTCAGTGTCTTGCCCAAGGGCACTTTGGGTGTGCAAGGCGGGAATCAAATCTGCAATCTTACGATCACGGGTTGACTGCCCTACCACTGCACCACGGCCGCCCTTGATTAGGCATTACTAAGCATTTAATATTTAGTAGACATTCTCACGCAGATTTTAAAGGTATTCTGCGCTGTCAATCTATGGATAATAATATTAATGGTGGTGTGAGTTCCAGCACACTGTCTGGAGGCAATTTCATCAGATTAACTGCAGAAAAAAAAGGAACCAAATTTTAAACAATATAGAGGGCAATTATTGTCATCAGAAAACAAAAAATTGGATTTGACTCCATGTTGAAAATAAGCAGCTTTAGGTTGGTGTTAGCTCACGAAGCATAAATATTATAGATATCCTAGGCGTTGGAAATTCATCGGACCTTTATTTAACTCTTTATTCCCTATTTATATCATAATCTCCTCATTACATCACTCATGTTTTCCCAAGCACCAAAGCACTTCTTTATTTACATTTCTTTGGTAAGGTTGTGCTTTTTTCTGCTTGGTGTCATTTCTCATGTTTCTGCAGTCTAGTTGAAGCCGTATTCGATCACGTCCAGAGCCATTTAGCCTGCTTTTGTTGATAACGCCTCCTGGAAATAAAACATTAACTGCAAGTTTCCAAACTAATTTGCTTTTTCAACATTGGAGGTACGATGGTACAGATCTTTTTTTTTTTCTTTGCCTCTTAGCAAATATCCTGTGATGAATTTTTGAAATCTTTTAAATTCCATTTCTTTATTCTGGAATAATCTGTACCTCATGCTTAAAGGTGCTGCAAATTAGTGCACATTCATTATTTATCCTGTGTCATGGACTATTATTGTGATTTTTGTGCTGCTGCTTTTAGTTTCTTCTTCTGTCTCTTCTACCAGCTGAGTGCTTGCTCTCCTCTTCATTACTCCTGTTCTGCTAGTGACAAGCGCTCCGTTTTGTGCGAGCTTCTCAGTGTATTGATTTGCTCGGTGTTTTCTGACCCTGCTTTGTCTCCTGGATACCTTTGTCTGATTGATCTGCTCTATACCAGGCATTTTAAACAAGCTGCCGCTGATTGCTGCTGTCAACCTTTGTAGTCCAGATTGCTTAATCTGTTGCTCTAGTCACATATAATCAAAAAAAGTCTTTTTTTATATATATTTACACAACTTGCAGATATTCTTCACGAGGCTCACATTTTGTGGCATTTAGTTGGTCACAAAATGCATTAAAGTTCAGATTTTTCAAGTGACATTTTAGAGAGATTTATAAGTGATGGAGAAGGATTTAAAGGATGTCCTGTTGCGTTTGATTGAGGAACCAAATCAGCTCCACTTAACGCTATTCTTCACTGATTGTGGTATTGGTGTAAAAAAAATAAAAAATAAAAAAAAGTACTGTGGTTCCATCAACATTGGACATCTCCAGCGGCTGATTGCATCGTGCTAACAGATCTCGCCTGTAATTGCCACTTGTGCTCAAGAGTCTCCTCTATGCGTATTGCAACATTGCATTACAGGTCTCAAGTCTGGCTTCCCCTCATTTCTGTGTTTTTAGGTATTTCAGGAAAGATCTTACATGGCTCAGCACACATTTCCTGTCCTCTTTCTGTTCTCTGAAGTGCAGTTTCTTTTCATGAGCAGTTTCTGCTGTGCTGCACGTTGTGAACCACACTTAAAAACATGGAACCATTATTTCTGACCTTGCCAGGCATCGTTTATGAAAGAGGTATTGAGAGAAGTGAATAATCTAGGTGGAAGTGAAGAGTGACTGTGGATGTCTGTAGTAGCTCAAGCCCACTCAAAGCTCATTGTGGCCCTCTTTTGGCTATTAGAGGTAACTGCATATGTAATTATCAGCTGTTTAGTTTAACACGTTTATTTCCTTAAATTAAGCCTTAGGCTCTATTTATAACGTTTTATAAATTTGCAAAACAGCCATCAGGGAGAGTGCACTAGTTGAATATTCCTTTTTTTTTTCAAGGAAACAGCATATCGTCAAAGTAGCAAACACACAGTCCACTGTACTGTTTTGTTTGCCAAATCCTTTTTTTCCTCTTTTAAAAGCCTAAATAGACTATTTTTCTTTTTCTTTTTTCAAATCAAATGTCTTTGTTTTGTCTCGTACCCGAGTCAAATCAAAGACAGTTCTGCTCAAATTGTTTCAGATCTTCCTGCAATCAAACCGCCTCGTGCTGTGCTACAACACACTGATCCACTCTACTGGGTCGCGCTGCATTAAAGTTGATTAAAAAGCAAAAACACGTATTACAAAATAAAGATAACTAAAGGTATTGGCCACAATTTTTGTTAATACCCAAAACATAGGCCAATTGCTCCTGTATAATATAAGCTTTATTTTTCTTTTAGCACTTTTGTTATGTAACGGGCAAAGAATAAAAGCTCTTTTAATCAAATTTGGTCAAGTTTTAGATGAAAGCCTCTACAAACTCACATCGTTTGGTGTTTTTAAGGTTTGTTATTTCTTAGGCCCAAATTTACACCAAGTCACAATGCTAAATAAGAATTACTTACATTATTTTAAGAGGATCACTCCAGATCAACCAAGTTGACATGAAACAGCTACAGGAGAGCTCAGTGGCTTTTCTCTACTTTTCATGAGCCAAAATTCATTCATTAATTCATTTTCCATATGGTTTATTCCCTTTCGGGGTCACCGGAGCCGATCCCGGCCACTTGGGCGTAGGCAAGGGACGTACCTGGACTGGTCGCCAGTCTGTCGCAGGGTAGAATGTCATCAATCACACATCTATTCACTCTCATACTCACACCTATGGACAATTTAGAGTTACGAAGCATGTTTTTGGACGGTGGGACGAAGCCGGAGATAACCCACGCATCCACAGGGAGAACATGCAAACTCCACACAGAAAAGTCCCCCATTGATGTTGTGTTTTTTCATGTCCCCCAGCCGGGACTTGAACCAGGGGCCTTCTTGCTGTGAGGCAAGAGCGCTAACCACTGCGCCACCGTACAGCAATGAGCCAATATGTAACTAATAAAATCTAAGTGTTAAAATTATTACACTCAATGTCAATAAAATATTACTTACGGACACGTGGAAGTAGCTTTTTATTTTGGAAATTCCGAATTCAACAAAAGTGTGAAATCATAATTGTTGGAAACTGTATGAATAAAAAGTTACCTGTCTAGTATAATTATTTTCAAAGCATATTGTCAATAACTGCACTTAATGAGTTGCAGCTATGATGAGTTTATGAATGTTACAACTGGGTAACATTCACCTCTGCTAGACTTTTTAATGAAAAAATATATTTTAAAAACACCTTCCCTAAATCATAAAAAATCTTTTGGTTATGGCATCACATTTTCAAAAATACTGCACTGCCCTTGCAGTAAAACAATGTCATAAGTCATTGAAAGTATTACAAATGAAATCCAGAATTATGAGCCTCTTTCCTCTTTCCTCTTTCTACAACAGCAGCTTGCAGCTCAGTATTGCACAATGGAGTTTGTCAGAGAGGGCAAATAGCTGAGCGTTATTAGAATCCCCTTTAGACCAATGTCGCTGGGTCAACCGAGTCATCCTGACTGGAAGTTTGCTTTTCCATCAGAGGCAGAGTGGTCTCTCAGCAACAGCAGATGCCTTCTATCCTAAGCAGCACAAAAATCACCAAAGGGAAGCACCCTAAAGGGTCTTCCAGTGATCAGAAAACTATGCTGAGAGACTTTCTTCAATTGAAACTCCTGAAATGTGTTATTTGTATTCTGACACAAAGTGGAGCGGGAAACTGCTCTCCAGAAACTGAGATTACATCCTGAGGTTGTGCTCATAATCTATTTCCCTCAGAGGAGATCAGATCAATTTCTTTAGATCAGTATCTCAGTGTGAAGGGTGGTTTACAAAAAAGGACAAAGGTACTCCTATTTAGGAGATATAGTGAGGATGGCCCATGTGCCCTTTATCACTTGTAACAAATCATTCCAGAGTCTTGACAAAAAGTTTTTCAGTGCTCAATGAATCACCAGTTATGTTCTTTTCTCTTAAACCAGTGGTCAGCCTTTAAATCTCAAAAGCTACAGTTTGGACCAGGATATTCACAAATCAACCCTCAGGAGTTCAGCTAGACTGATTTAAACAACATATATGTAGAGCTACTTCCTAGTTAAAGCTAATAAATGCTGGCATGCCTTGAATTTAAAATGTGCCTTGCACTATTTTCTTCAAATGTATTGCCCTTCGCTGCTCACTTAATGGTTTAACACGGCAAACGCACTGCTATATAGCTCACTAAGTGTTGAGAAGTGAAGGAATTCCGACACAACCCTGGTGTGTTTATGTGTCACAGGTGGGATAAAGTGCTGCTTTTTTCATATAGTTTCTCCAAACTCTTAACTCGGGCGGAGCATTTAAAAATGTCAGGACAAAACTGTTTTATGACAGTAGAAAATCGTCTGTTTCCTAAGCCCCTTGGGACTTGAACTTTTTTTTTTAAGTGGTTGAGTGTTCACCAGGTTTTATGTAACCTCTATGAATAAATATTGGCATGTTAGGGTTGCATGGTGGTGTAGTGGTCAGGGCTCGCACCTCAAAGCAAGAAGACCCTGGATCAAATCACAGCTAGGACCTTTCTGTGTAGAGTTTTCAGGCTCTCAACATGCCTGCCTGGGTTTTTCTCCAGCACTCCAGTTTGCTCCCATTTTCAGAAACCACTCTATCCCTTTCAGGGTCAAAGGGCCTGCCTCCTCCCACAATCCAAAACATCTACCATGGTTTGATTGGTGAGTCTATAGTGTGTGTGTGTTTGTGTGTGGCCCTGCAATAGAGTAGCAAACTGTTGAGGGTTTACTTTGCCTTTGCCCAATAGTAGCTGGGTTGGCTCCAGCAGCCCTGTGAGCCCAAAAGGGATTCTGAAGATGGATGGATCTTTTGCTACATAAGAGATCAATAAACATACAAAGTAGACTTTTAACTTTAATCAACTCAACTTTTTGTTAATGTTTTCTTCAAGTTGCAGTGAGCACTGTTCATGCTGTTCCTGCAGTGTTCCAGCTGTGGCCAATTATATCTCTTTATTCTTTCTGAAGGTTAAGAATTCATGCGGTTTTTGAAGGAGCTGAAATTAGCATTTTGAACGTTTGGATGTTTTTCTCCATGGTAGATATCAAAATGGATGTGTAAAAGCATTGTGTGCAGTTAAGGTCCTTAAAACCACTCTAACACTTGAAGCTCACCTTTCAGAGTCATCCCAGGTCAAGCCTATACAGACTGCACGATTGTAGTCTAAACAGTTTGCTCCTAAAAACTCACCTTAATCATTGATTCCAACCATTTTTGTCAATTCAAATCAACCAATCCAGCTTTATTTATAAGAAAGTGCTTTTCATGAAACACAGCTCAAAGCTTTACAAGTAAAAGTTCGGGGTTATAGTGATAAATCAACCTAATTCATGAATCCATTTATATTAGATCGACCTGTCTGAGGAAAATTGTTAATCAAATCAACTTGTGCCATTATAGATATATTATAAAATCATTTCAAAATGAAATTAATTCATTACATCAATATTTGAAAATACCATTTAAATTGAGGCAATTGAGGAATTTATTTTACTACAATGTAAAACTGACCAAGTGCATCACAGCGGACAACACACACGTGATGACAGCAAAAAATGATCAGTCCATCATCCAGTCCAATGTGTGGAAACTCTTTGAATTTTGCAAAGACATGTGACCATGCAGTGTGGTCCAATGTTCTATTAATGTTCTATTTGTATTATTTTGATGTGGTGGAAAAACAACAGTGGAATGAACTTAAGGAGACTAAAATGTGAATGGATTTGCCATTGTTTCTTGTTAACTTGTTTGTACACATATTTAATTTACACTTGATTATCTTGCAAGAAATATGAGGAGTCTGGAAAACTTCACCTGCACTGTTCAGTACCAGGTTTCTGGTTGAACTTTTGGCTAAACATGTCCTGGATCAGTTTAAGGTCAGTGAACCGGATCCAATCAGATCGTTCAAACTGAACCAATATCAACCATGAATCGTATCATCAGCCACAAATTAGGACATGAATTGATTGTTGTTTAAATGACTCATTAGTACCCTGTAGTAGTTATTGATGTTATCTAGTCTCAGCGGCAGGATGAAATTAATCAGAAGTAATGCTAAAGGTGGTTTTGCTGTGATTTGTTGTGTGCTTGTAACATTAAATAATGGTGTCATAGGACTGTCTTTTACCGTTTTCTGAGTGTTTGAGCAGCATTTTCCAAGCCTTTTTTTTATTAGTAGTGGCAATTTTTGTCCTGAAAATTACACATAATTGCACTTTCGTGTCCCAATTCTAGAGTTGCACATCTGACAGGAAAAAAAAAGGAAAAAAAATGGAATTGAATGAATTATCTCAGCATTATTTGCACCTAAAAAATTAAACAATCTTTGTCTCCAGCTTGGATTAGGCCTTGCCCACATTCTGTATGCCTGTCTAAATCTGAAATCCTCTATAATGACTGGAGAATGATAAATGACTAAAAGCCTATTACACAGGGGGTCATATCACTGAGCGCGGATGACATCCAGCCTCACGCAGGCACAGATAATTCAGAGACTGTCTCTGCGCTGCGTTCGAGCTTCACAACACCAGCATGTCAGTGCGACTCTTTAATGGAAATGGAGTCAGTGTCCAAAGCAAACTAATGGCTCCAATTTCATAGTCAGAACTCTTCAAAGCTTGACGTTTTATAATAATTTATGAGAAAGGGGAGCTTCTGTGTCAAAGAGAGGAGATAAATGAATGCATTTCAGTAATAGCAGGGCAAATTAAAATCTTCTTTCAGCTCAACGCAGTGAGGAAAATGCAGATGCGTTTGGCTTTCATGTCAAAAACATTTCCAACTTGTTCTAATGCATTTTTTAAAACTAACTTTACTGTAGGTGTTAGTGTCCCTGTTGATTTAATGCCAAAAGCTGTCAAATGTAAACATGTGCAGCATAAATTAAAATGTTAGTTCCAAAAGAATCAGAGGCGTTGGCTCATGTGGTGGCAATTTTAAGAGGTCTAAGATCTTTGAGTAAAAACATCTTAGATTTTTGGGTTTTCAGCAAAATGTCACATCTGTTAAAAGGCCTATTATCATCAGAACTTTTGAATGAAATGATGCTACACTTAATGGAGTTGAACAGACATAACAAGCTTAAGTCACAGTGCATTACCGGTGTAAGTGGCAGTAATTAAGTCAACAGATAATGTCACATTTTATCCTAACAGTCTGTGCTGATGAATGGCTTTATTTGAGGTTCAACAATGACTGGACCATGTGTGTGTGCTTGTGTGTGTGTTTTATACGCAGCTCTTTTGTGTAGTGAAGGCAAAACAAAATGGAGTAGTGTATCTTCAAGTTAGTTTTAAATCTGGCCACATTACAAACCAAGGTAGCATCCGAATACATCCTTTACAGTTAATACAAACCAACTCAGACCAGATCATTTTGATGAACTCAAATTGTCGTTTAAAATTGACCTGTAAAAGTGACCAACAGGTCACATAGAAGGGTTATTATTCACACTGAACAAGCAAATGGCCAGAGCAAAAAGAGAGAGCAAAAAAGAAGAGGAACCTCCAGCAAAATAAAAGAGTGACAATCTAAAAGGAAAGAAAAGTGACAAACACAAAAGCACTACAAAATCTAAACATCTATTATCAGTAAAACGTTTTTAATATTTCACATTTGAAAGTATTTTATAGAAAACATTATAATACATTAAGATAAAACTGTTAAAATTGGATTTATGGAGAGCTTGGTTTCAAACTGGGTATTTTTTTAAACATTTGAACAACTTCACAATAATGTTGCTTAGATGGGGGAATACCGATTTACCAGTTTGTCAATAAACAAAGGAAAAATTACATAACCTGTCATATTTTTAAGTTTTGGAACTTAGGGGAAAAAGCACCAAACGCTCTAAAAACATTTGTAGATAAATTGATTGAACTTGTGTATGAAGAGGCACTTAATCTTGACTGACATATTTATTTGGCTTTTATAGTATTATGTTTAGATGTTAAAAAAGTGCTTTTACCTTGTTTGATCTTTTTTTTCTTTACTCAAACATGGCATGATTACCTTTTACAAAGCAGTTTAACTTTACATCAGAGCAAAGTTGATGTGTGGATTCTTGATTTTCCCGTTTTCATGGCTTTGAGATAAGACTTTTGAATGTGACATTTAAAGTGGGCCGTTTAGGATGAAGAGAAAAAGCTGTTGTTATTTACATCCAAAATGTTTGGGGTTTCTACTGCTGCTGGAGAATTTAGAATTTTTTTTTTAAAGTTTCTGTTCTTTCAACCAACTTCAACTGAAAGTTTTTAAATTCTAAAAAGATGCCTGATAGCTACTGCAAACATCCTCTTCTTTATTCTAAAAATAATTGAAACATGTGGAAAAATGACACATTCTTAAATTAATTTGAGAGTTTGAAACGTTCTATCCCTTTGCCCTGATTGTCTGCTCATGGATGATAAGGCCACATTTCACAGCATCTGACACTGAAAAGTATGCAAGCCGAAGGAGGCAAGTGGTAGAAATTGAATAAATATTGAAAACTGCATTTTTAATGTACAGCAATCACCTGAAGAATCCTTTCAGAGAATATATTCACAGTGAGAGCAGATGGTAATGTTATGCAATTTCACGGCAGCAGAGGAAAACATAAAATGAGGAATATGCAGATGAGTGTAGCATCAAAGAGCAAAGGAGAGGTCAAAAAGCTTGTTTTAACCATTTTCCACTTGTTTCTTTTGCTTTTGTTTCTAATCTAGATGCAGAAGCCTTCTTATCTCAATGTTTAAAGACAGAGCTTCACCCAGAAACCGAACACAATTCTAAAGATTTAAGTAAAAGAAAAGAAATTGAATACCTAGATGTATAAATTTCAACATTTGACATGATTGTGACTAAGGCTTATTTTCAGTAAGTTATTGATTTTAAACCTAACTGTGGCGATATTGCCTCAAATGACAATCATAAAACTAATAATAATAGTATATTCTTTATGTCATCCATTAGGTTTTTAAATCATTGTATAGATTTAAAGGCCTGACAGAAAAACAAAAAACCAGATAACTTTAAAAAGAGAGAAAAAGAAAGGAACATGTGGTGGAGATGAGACTGCTGCTATGTTTAGACGCCACTAGATGGCAAAAAAAGAATGAACAAATCTTGGCAGCTCAAACCAACACTGTCTGCTCTGAATAACAATCTTCTGTTCTCTGCAATATAGGTGTATGAAGCAGGAAACAGTCCAACAAAGAATTATTGTCATGGCAGGAGGAGATGATCAGTCAAGGCTAAGTTGAAGCAACTTTTTATCAAGTAGCAGAAAGGCTTCAACAATGAATGCACTGATGAGAAGTACAGGAAGGGGTTGACCTATTTGTACTGATAGCCACTAAAGCCAACATAAATAACGTAAATCTGAAAGGCACTGATGATATCATTCATTTCTAAATGTCAGCTGAGATTAGATTCTGTCATGTCATTTTTTTTTCTTGCCGCAGTTTATCACGTGCAGATGAAATGAACCCCCCCCCCACACACACACACACAAACTGTGCAGTAGTTGGAAACATTTGTACACATAACCTCATAAAAATGTGTGTTTAAAGGAAAACTGGGTTGGAAAACACATCCAAGTCGTGCAGTTTTCCGTCTATCAGTACCTCTTTCACACTTGGGTCATCAATTATTCACACAAGCCACCAAAAATCTTTTTTATGCACATTCAGTCATGAGTTTTGCTTTTTCCATCGTACCCGCGGATAAAGACATTGAAGTGGACTTTTGATGTAAAAAACATGGTGCGTTTGTCTAAATGGGGGTGGAGGAGGAGGAGGGGGGGATAAAAATATTTGACTCCTGCGCAAAGGATCAAATCAGATTTGAACTGGAAATCTAAATTGTCCACACTTATTCACAGAAATTTGTATTTGAAACCACTAATAATCCAAAGTGATTGTTTTTTTTTTTTACTTTGACTTCAAAACTGTACCTGTTTGTACATTTATAACATAATTTTATTTGAGTTTAAACGTCACATTTCCCTTTTCCGAACTCATTTTGGCACATTTAATGAATCAAATATGCTATATTTGGAATAAAATGTCTCAACATTTTTTTTTTCATTTAAAAATTTAAGAAAGTTACATTTTAAAAGCAAAGACATGTGTAGATAAATGTCTTTTCTTATCAGGTTGAACAAAACTATCCAACTATGATAAAAGTTCTCATACCAAAGGGACTAAAACACTTTAAAATGTTGACCTTTCATGACTTCCACCCCATTTTTGCAATGCTTTCTTGTCTTGTAAAGCATTAATAGGATGGTATTTCCTTTTAAGCATGTTTTTCTCCCTTATTCCCAGAAGCCTTGTCTTATTTTTATTCCCTCATTTATTTTTCAATAATTCTGCTTCTCCCAAGGAACAGCAAACATGCTGAAGTACAAATAATAGATAAATGACTCCTCTTTCCAATGTGTTTCATTATGTCTCTCTTCATTCGCCACCAAGATAATCGATAAATATTTGAACAAAATAACATCAATGCAAAAATAAATTATAAATAAATAATAATAAACTATAAATAAAATAATAATAAAATTAAATCAACTTTAATTTGTGAGCTGCAGTTTAAATCTGTCTGTGTAAATACGGATACTCTAGTGACATCTCTGCAGGAATATAATTTATGCAAGGTGCTATGACTGATTTAGACAGAATAATATAATGTGGTGCATTAATTTGGGGAGGATATTTACAAAAAAGTTTTTTACTGAGCACAACTCCAACCTTAAATAAGGAACAATTGTAGAAAGTTTGTAAAAATCAACAACAGACATAAATGACCCAGCAATTTCTTGCAATACAAGGCAGGAGTTCATGTGTAATGAACTCTCTCTTTAATATTGGAACATACGGTGTCTTTCCACACAAGGGGAAAGACACTTACATGAGTTACATGAGGTTACAGCAACGCTTGCTGTACTTAAAAAGTGAATTTGGGACCTACAACAAATTTGCTTTGGATAACACCCAGTAATGCATTGTGTAATTCTTAGTAACAGACATTACATTTCAATGAATAGATGCATAATTTAAGTTTTCTAGAAGAGTCTAGCTATTGAGATTAACATTTTCAATGTAAACTGCTCTAATAAATATGTTTCATTTTTTGCAGCTTCTTATCGTGGTTGTTGAGTTTCTGGTGCATTTTTTTTTAAAGTAGAGTCTGTAAAATTACACAACAAAAATCGTGCAAACAGACAGACACAGCAGAAAGCTGCTAAACACTAAAAAAAAAAGCAATTTACAGTTGAAGGGTCAAACGAGAGAACTTATGTTGCTTCATGTCTGCTGAATGTCAGAATCTGTAATGTGTCTTCATTTATTTATTTACAGTTTTAAGTACAGTCTCAAAGGTTGAGAGAAATACTTTTTGCCACCACAAGCTATCCTGTTGTGAATGCATGAATTTATCCCCATAGCACCGGAGCCCAAAGCACATGAGGGAAATTGTTCAAATTTCACAGAGAGAACCACAGGCTACTTGGTGGAATGATAACCATCATTATTTTGCCCATTCTAGTCTATCAATTAGAAAAAGGAGACTTTCATGAAAATAAAAATCTGCCATTGTTCACGCATCATTGAAATAAATGCGGTTTGAATGAGTTTTCAGTCTGAGGTGTTAATAATGCATTACAAAAGCCAACAATTTCAAATGTCTTTCTTCCAGCCATTATTATTACCTTTTAAAGAAGCAAGAGCACCAAAACTGAATGATTTAAAAATTCTAAATGTTTTCTCTTATGTTGACCCCCCCCCCCCTCAGAAATGTATCCCCAATTACTTCTCTTGCTCTTGCTCTCTTTCTTTATTAAGATTTTGCATGATTGACTTTTTTTTCCAATTTAAAGTTTAAAAAACAGAAGACTACTGTTGACACTCCAAAGAAAAGTACTTCGGGACCGTCCAACACGTGCTCACGCAGTTGAGGTGTAATGACTGTAGTCGTGGACAGGGGGCGCCAACGAGCAGCTCAGGTGGGTGAATAAGCCCCCTCAGTGAGTTGAGAGCAGCGAGCAGCAGCGGCGCTCACTCCAGCAGAGACACGCAGAAGTAAAGGTGTTTCTGCCGAGGTTGAGCGGAGCAGGAGGGAGAAGAAGAAACTTGGACCGTGTGTGTCAGCGCCATGTCAGCCGCTGTCAGACGGCGGGATGGCCAAAGGAGCGGGAGCTTTACTAGTTGCACACGTCGCCTCCGTGGTTTCTTTAGCGGACAGTTAATTACCACTTGAAGTGAAGCTACAATTTTGGGAGTCAGAGGAGGAGGAGGAGTGCTTTCAATAGAGGAGTCGGTGGATGTTCAGTCATGGAGATAAACAGGAGACTTCGAGCCATACTCGTGTTGATATGGATCTGCCCAGGTAAGCTAATTAAATCGTTTAGCCACCTTAAAGCGGCGTAATTGTCCGCGAGACGTCTGTTGGCATGGCAGAATAAGAAAATTGGCTTGGCTTTTTGCTCACAAATCCCCCCTTTTAAAATATTTTCATTTCACCCAAGACCCTTTGTAACCACAAAAAAGTGGAGAAACGCAGTAGCTTTACTTCCAACTATTTGAATTCTCAGTTTTATTGTCAAATTTCGATGTTTGGTGTCTGTAAAAATAAATAAATAAATTAATAAAAGTCAGACAGTCGCTGTGACCCCATGACCTGCACACCTGTGTGAGAAACCCCGTGGCTCTGAAGATGCGTTCAGGAGCATCACTCGCGTTCACTCTCACAAGATTCAGCAACAGTTCGCTCGGGATTAAGAAAAGATGTCTCCGAGAAAGACTGTTTCCAGGAGAAAGTTGTAAGAATAAGCTCCCAGAACTCTCTTTTAAACTCTCAGCTGGCGCCTCCTCATGTTTTAGCATAGCAGAGTGCTGTCGTAAATGTAAAAAAAAAAAATCAAATAAAAACATAAAGTCAGGTTTTTTTTCCATTTCTTATTTTCCTGTGGTTACCATCTCCTGTGAGGGTAGGGAAAAAAACCCAGGGTGCAGTGTACAATTAAAATGACAAAGAAACACATTTCATTTTTTGCAGTTTGTGTTTATAATTTGCTTCAGTTTGTCAGACCTCCAGTCCTAGCTTTCCCAGGTAAATCCTTTAAAATAAGATGGTTTGCATATACATTAAAAAAGATGTGTTAAGTCAATTACACCAGAAACCAAGGACCTACAAGCCTGTATGAGGTGTGCAAAAAAGATTTGTAAGTACATTAATGTTATTGATTCATTAATCAATATTAGGCTATTATATCATTATCTATCCAGAAACGCCTTGGAAAAAGGATGTGCTCCACTGCCTGAATTTGCATCTTGAGAGACATTCAACCAACTTGTTTATGTTAAAAGCAGCAATAGGTTTGTGTTCAGAGGTTGTCACAAATCCTTAGAACAAAACGAGACAAAGGATAAATTTTAACAATGACAAAAGAACATATAACTTTTCAGAGAAAATCTTGTGAGAGTAGTGTAGTCTTGAGCCACTTTCACACCAAGCGTCTTCCAGCTGTAGGTGGCGGACATGCACTAGTAAACAGTATAAAACATAAAAAGGATCCTCTTCCTGCTTGTCCACCAACATCAAATGCTAAACGTGTGTCGCATGTCAGGTGTGAATGTAGTTTCAAAACAAAGCATTTGGATTTTGAAGTAATATTGAAATTTAGCTGCATCCTTGAGCAATTTGTAATGAAGGATTTTTTTCAAAGATTTTTTCAAATTAAAAAGATTGAATTAAAGAAAGAATGCATCAACTGTATTTCAATAAATCACATTATCTCCACACATTGCAGAAGCTCTGCTTCAGAAATCTCTTCAGATTTGGCTAATCTTGTTTCTTTCTTTCACAATTCTTTCCTTCCGGTCTGGTAAAGCATTTTTTCCCTTTTTGGATTTCTTTTTTTTTAACAAACCAGAATCCACCTGACCCTCACATTCAGTTATATTAGATTTCTTCAGAAAAAGTACACGCTTATATTTAATCAATTTGACCTGAGATAAAACAAAATCAACCACATATCTGTGGTGTGCTGAAGAGGGCAAAGCAGTTTTGAATCCCCCATTTGCCTTTTTCTTTAACCAGGCAGCCTGTATCTCAAACCCTGCCTGCAACAAATGTGTCCTTCATGAAAGGAGTTGAGAAAATCCTGCTTGTATTGATGAAGAGCAGCAGCTCAGTGGTGGCACATGGGAGGAACTGTGGCTAATTGGCCACTCTGGTAATGCTCTACTGCCTTTAAAATTCTGTTTTGTACCAATTAGCATCAAGTAAGTCCAAGCTTTACTTGATGGAATACATCCACACTAAAACTCCTGACTGTTCCTCTCCAGGGAGCTCAGTCTGACTTGAGGTCAGTGCCAAGGTGACATGGTGGGGCTAAACGCCGCGCTCCTCCTCTATCTGATAGACCCCCACCTCCAACATATCGTGATGTTGTCAGCTGATTGTGACGGCTGGTTTTGTAATGAGACCGGAGCCACTTGGCCGCGGCGTAAGCTGATGTTTGTGAGCCAGCTCTATCCCTTTTCAGAGAAGAAGAACTCTCAGAGCTTAGAGTAATTCTGATTATGATTAACTAAACAAGAAATTAGTCGGTCACGGTCCAAAGTTGGAACAAGCAGCAATCCCTGCAGGATTCAGCGTGAGAATTAACAATCACAGCAAAGCTTTGGCAGCTATCGCCAACTGCCAGAGGATGGAAACGGCGTTTCAGTCCATTTTGGGTAGCTTGGCGTGTGATGTTCTCATGTGGACTCATTCTTGCCCCCCCCCCCCAGAAAAACTGTAATTCATTTGATAATTTGTTTTGTAATGCATAAGGCTTCAGTTCTTATATTATCCAGCTAATATAAAAACTGCATCTGTAAAATAAAGAAAGGGGAATTAGTGGTATATTTTTATTCTAAGGATAAAAAAATAAATCGAGGATAAAAAAAAAAGACAGATTAAAGGTAAAAAGTCCAGACGGGGTTCTGTTATTGTTATAATCATGTTTTGTTGTGTGTTTCCAAATGGTTGGATCCAAATGACACATGCTTCTAATATATTTTTGCCATCTTGAAAGGATGACGGTCTCTTAATGAAATCTCGGCGCAGCCTGTCCCCTGTTGACATGTGCTGTTGACATGTAGTCTCTGCTTTGTGCAGTTTTTAACTAGAAAACTAACTGATGCATATGTTTTCATTTACATCCCTTCATTAATTCCCTGTTATATGCACCACTATGATGCCATATAATTCTTTTTCTCTTTATGTAATCTGGAATTGCTTTACCAGGAACACAGCAATCCAGAAATGAAGAGAAGTTTTTCAAGAAATGTGTTTGTATTTCTTTCTATTTATATTTGAACTACAGCTACCTTCCTATTCTTTACTTTTGTTTTGCCATCAGTTTCTATGGCAACATTGTGCCTGCTTATTAAGTAGCATTTTATGTTTAGGTTGTGGAGGAAGCTGACGGCAGGGGGATCACCGCATCACCGCATGTTTTTTTTTTTTTTAAGTTCTGCATATGGTGCGTGATTGGGACTATAATAAACACATTAAACACATTCATCTATGCTGCTAATTTACTTTTTTTGCTAGTCCTGTGTTCAGATTTCAAGGGTTTCTTGGGGAAACCTTTTTATTACTGTTCTCCTTCACTCCCTGCGTCGCACCTCTTGCGCTGTGCGCTGCTCTCACTCCGCGCTCCCTCTTATACACACACATTTTGGTTTGGGCGGGGGTTAACCGTGACACTGCGCCCCCTGCTGGTTTATCACCACGGTTTTCAAAAATCCCACACCGTTACAGCTCTAGCTGATGGTTGAGAATAGGGCTGCACGATATGAGGAAAACTCGCGATATGCGATATTTAAGATTAATATTGCGATAACGGTATAATTTGCGGTATATAAACAAATAACAAAATAAACAAAAACATCATTCCCATTTCATTGCAACAGTTTAAAAATTATACTCCAAATGACCCTCGTTGACATAGGAGACAAACATCTAACACAATAGGCCTCCATCCAATTGGTCAACAAGGTGAAGGCGTCCATCCGATTGGTCAAATGCCTAAAGGGCCTTAAGGTTGTATTAACACATTTAAGGTTTACGATTTATTGCGATTTTCACTGTTTTTTGCGATATGCATATTGCAGAGCTGGATATTGCGCTAACGATAACTTTGCGGTATATTGTGCAGGCCTAGTTGAGAATATAACCAAAAGCTATAAGGTCACTTGACCAGTCCTTGGCCTGCTTTGCCCAAATACATTTTTGTAGTTCAACACAAAGGTTTCTGTGTTTAAAATGTGTTTGGATCCTACAGCCCATCAGTATGAAATAAAATCAGAGCCACTTTCAAAAAACATGACGAATGTAGATTTCAAGTAAAACATTTTAGCCATCTGATTTTCACAGCTATTCTAGTTTTAGGTCTTCAGTCAGACTTATAACCGCCGGTGAGAACTAAAGCAATAGAGCAAATGGGGTTTGATCCAACCTCTGAAGCTTACTCTTCTCAGGTCTTCAGAAAAAGCATCATCTAAAATTTGTTTGCAGATGAAAGTCCTTTTTGTGTGTTCTCAGAGCAGCAACTGTCTTTTATAGAGGGAGGTAAATGAATGGAACAGGGGGGCAGGGGTTGACATAGCCCAGAAATTTGCACTGGCCCACAGGGCCAGTAGTTTTTGAAATTTACTGGCCCTGCCTGAAAGTTACTGGCCCGACACCGCGCATAGCGGGACCCGCCGCTCCGCAGGTGCTTGCAACTTTAGGGGGATCCGGGGGCATGCCCCCCTGGAAACTTTTAATACGGTGCAATTTGGTGCATTCTGGTGACATCACTTATTTCTACACTTTGCAATGACTGAAAATAGACCATATCAAACTTAAATCTGCTCTAGTCTGTTTCAGATGTTTTGAAGAGAGCACTGCAGTGTAGTAGGTAACACTAGTTCAGAAGTTTTCATGCTGCTTCTAACGGCAAATATCGCAATAAATCATAAACCTTGTGTGGGTTAGGGTTAGGGTTAGGGTTAGGGTGTTAAAACAATCTAATGGCAGCTTGAACCATTTAACGAATCAAATAAATCCCTTAATGCATTTGACCAATCGGATGGACGCCTTCACATTGTTGACCAATCAGATGGAGCCCTGTTATGTTAGATGTTTGTCACCTATGTCAACGAGGGTCATTTGGAGTATAATTTTTAAACTGGGAATGGTTATTTGGTTATTTTGCTATTTGTTTATATACCGCAAATTATATCGTTATCGCAATTTTAATCTCTGATATCGCATATCGCGAGTTTTCCTCATATTGTGCAGGTCTAACTGAGATCATTCAGCTAACTAGAAATACTTACTGCTTACAGTGTTGTAAAGAAAAACAAAATTAAGTAGTTTAACATTCTACTGCATTTGAGTCTGAGATTCAGGTATTTGGAGTTGCCTTTGATTCTTTGACATTCAGCTTAAAGCTTAGTGCATACAGTTTCATCTTCAATGCATTCATTAAATATCTTGCTGTCCATAGTACTAATTCCACCCATTACTCCATCCAACATATTCCTATCTATTCCTGCCATGTCTTCCACATCTCTGACATGCTTCAGTCTCTCTTCAGTGACTGTGTCGGATTTATAATCAAATGTAATAATAACCCACTGGCTTGTGCCTTCGTTGTTGCTGATTAACATTGTTTTGTATTGAATTGTTACATTCAATAAAGTTTGAAAAAAAAAGTAGTGGGCGCGTGCCGCGTGGTGCTCGGCAGTGAAAGCCGCGCGCGTGCAGGCGGGAGAGAAGGAGAAGTGATAAAAGGTTTCCCATAGAAACCCTTGAAGTCTGAACACAGGACTAGCAGAAAAACTAAATTATGAAGACGAGGTAAATCTACACGTTTTTGCAAAATTTACTTTATTGAAAAAGGTGAAGAATATATAAACCGTCAGATATTTTAGTGGCCCGAGCGGACAAGTGAAAAGTAAAGTCTTGTGGTCCGCACTGCTCGAAAAACAGGACCGGGCCAGCGGACAAATGGCTATGTCGAGCCCTGGGGGGGTCACAGCAAAATGACATCATCTGAGACTTAAAGTCAATGACACACCAAGTGTCCGTATTGTCAAAAATCAAAATGTTTTTAGTTGAGTATTTTGTTTTGTTGAACTGTTTTTTTAAATCGATACTTTCAAGAGCTCTGATTACATTTAAGACTATATCATGATATATTTTTAATATATTTTATCAGCCTTCTCATTTAACTTGAATCTTGTAGCAGTAAAGAGTTGCCAGTGAGGCTCAGAGGAGCAGATTAGTTTCTAAATTAATGGATCTACAGTGTAACTGTAAAATAAATCTTCTAAATCGAGACTGCCAGGTTTTCTGAAACGGAGAGCCAAGCTCCTCAGGTATGTTGGTAGTTATTTGTGGCTTTTTTTTCTTTAAGAATTTTTTATCACTTGTGGTCTGCTGTCACAGCACAAAATAAGGAAACAGAGCAGAGAGAGCGCTGAGATTCAAACCTTTCAGAGTGCAAATGGAAAAGAAGATGTGAAGATATTTCTGGAGGCTTTATTGATTTATCAAGTGATTTAAGGTCACACAAATCGGAAAGTCATATTACATTTTTAAAATATTTTTTTTGGTATAAGGGAAGCACGGTGTGTGGTGCTTTTGTCTTGCTTACTGTTAGAAGAGTTTAAAGCAAATAAGACGACCTTTAGTCTTTATTTTTTTATTTAAATTTTTTTTGCTCAGATAAAAATTTTACAAACCATCTATTCCTCTCCTTATTCTGCCCCCGTGTTGTGTAAAACATTTTTGCATGTGACTCCTGCTCAACTCACTTAAATGTCCAACACCAGGTGTTGCCTGGTTAAAACAAAAGATTTATCTCATCCGTCAATCTTAAGACTCTCCAATGTACAGGAAGCGGAAAAATTCCATTTATTTCAATTTAATTGTATTTATATAGCCCAATTTTAAAATTGTCATCTCAATGGAGTTTGTAATAAACATGAATCAAAAGAACATAAAGTCATACAATTCAATAGGTAATGGCTAAACTACACAGACTAAAGACTAAACTGGGCATCCCTGCGTCGACCCTCCGTCATCCATTCATTGGACTCTTTCTTTCAGTCCATTTGTCAGCAGATTTTAACCTTTTAACAGTAAAGCACAGTTTTATTTTATTCTGTTAGCATATGTTATGGGCTAATATAGTTGGATTTTTCACTCTTTAATTTTTAATACATTTTTCTTTATTTATTTTTAAGCAAGTTTTAGTTTTTTTTTTTTTTTCAAATGTACAGTGTTTCCTTGTTTTTTGCAGGGGATATGTTCTTAAAATTAACCCGCCATAGGTGATATCCATCAGGCAGGATTACAGTAAGATCCCAAAACCGCATAGCTCAACACTTTATATGTTTTTCTCAGGAAGACATGAATTTTTTTTCACACTTTTCCCTAAGCTATCAAAGTTCTAACCTTCATAGAAAAACAAGTCCAGAATTATAAAAATAGACGCAGAGAACTGCTAGTGATTGAAGATTTTGTAAATGTGGAAAGCTGAGCACATTCTGTACAGGAGTTATGGTACAGATGAGATAGATTGACAAGGTCAGCAGCCAACCAAGATGCAGAACACAATGCACAGTGGGTGAAAAGCCGTGCTGAAAAAAGACAGCGACAGGTGGACTGAATATAACAAGATAACACTGGGAAGCACAAGGAGTCAAATGAAGACTTTTTATACAGTATGCAGGTATGTGGTTAGAAGAGTGTCATTCATCACTTTAAGCACAAATAAATTCACTTTAGTCTCATTGACATTGGGTCAAACCAGTAATTTATCACACTAAAAAAAATAAACGGGTAAAACAACTTTGGACTTAAAAATAAATACAACAAAAGCTGTGTTGTTGAATACCCAACAATGTTTAATGTGTAATGATTTACAGATTTTAAGTTTTTTTTTCCCACACAAATTCCCTTATTTGTCTCACCAGCAGGTAAATAAGCAGAAAATCTCACATGCTGAGGGGATCGCTTTTCCTCATCTGCCCCTGTGAAATCAACTAGGTATTGTAAATCTCCTGAGCTCTGTCGGACCTGAACTCATCTTCTCTGATGAAAACTGATAAATTGCCATCAGTTTCATGTACGATTACGTTGGCGATGCCGACACACACCTCAGTGTGGGTGTTTGATCAGGGAGCCTAATTGACCACAGCCTTCGCAGAGCATCAGGATCTAGCTGAAGACCCCTGTAGAGGGTGCAGAAAGATTTGAGAGAGATCCTGAGCAACTGGAAGTGTTCTACTCAAACTAGGTCAGTTAATGGCTAATGTTCTCTGCACAATAAAGAGAACATTGGTGAACAGAGATGTGTCCCATCACACAACAGCTGCTACATGTTTGACTCTTATTTACTGTGGTGAATGTCAGATCAAGTCATCCGTGTGGACTGTCGCAGCAGTGGGGGTCGACAGGTGTTTATTGCAATTTTCTGTGGCAGCTTGCTGAGCTGATGTGACTTTCATGCATGTGATCTCCTATGGATCTGTTAAAGTTGACCCAGTATAGTTTTTTTACTGCCTGGTTCAAACAGCTACATCTCATTCTGCGGTAAAAATAATTTCATTTTCTATAGATATTACATGCTACTGTAACAATTTTAAAGTAGGTGTCTACAGGTGTCTGAGGGGCGACAGTGGCTCAGGTGGTTGAGCGGGTCGTCCAATGATCGAAGGGTTGGCGGTTCGATCCCCGCTCCCACCAGCCAAAATTTCGTTGTGTCCTTGGGCAAGACACTTCACCCTCCTTGCCTCCAGTGTGGCTCCACTGGTGTGTGAATGTGTATGAATGATCCCGGTGATGGTCAGAGGGGCCGTAGGCGCGAAATGGCAGCCACGCCTCTGTCAGTCTGCCCCAGGGCAGCTGTGGCTACAACCGTAGCTCACATCAGCAAGTATGAATGAGGAGTGAATGAATAATGGACATAATGTAAGCGCTTTGGGTGTCTTGAAAAGCGCAGATAAATCCAATCCATTATTATTATTATTATTACAGTCTGCTGGTTGTGTTTTGCTTATTATATTATGGCTGTGTGCATTTTAGCTTCACATTCTTTCTCAAGGCAAACGTGGCGCAAACTGTTGAGCATTCCACTCACTAAACTAATCAGCCTGAACTAAGTGACTTGCTTTGATGTTTAGTTCACTGGCTGCCAATCCACCACACATTCCAACAATTCAGTGCGAAAGTCTTTTATTTATGAGGAAAACAATTTACACAGACACTTCAGAATAACCTCCAATAGAATAGGCAGCCTGCGGAGTTGTTTTTAACAATTGAGAGTCCTATGCTGAAGTACACCACATTTTTTCTGTAGAAGGAATTTCTTTTCACAAGCGAAATGAGATGCAGCACTCTTACATAAAAACTAAGATCTGTTGTCCCTGACCACGATCGGCTGAATCAGGGGCAAACATGTTCTATTAATCCAAACAGGAGGAAAAGTGATGCAACTATCAATGTTTGTCAATGAATAATGAAAAAAACTCTCTTCATCTCTTGAATGGTGGAAAAGTAACATTTTTTTTTATTATTGATCTTCTACATGTATGTAGGGGATCAATAATTGATGTGATCAATAATTGATATATATCCAAAAGAGATCTGTAGCTTTATGTTTACCCTTTTCTTTGTCTATCATATATACACAGACCTACACACAGTTTTCACTTTAAATTCAGTTTTCATTTAATGCTTTGAAACATGTTTCACATAAAGGAAGGTCCATATTTTCAGTAACTCTCGGCTCAGTGCTTTGATTATTGCTTGTTACATCAGTCAGTTACTGCAAAAATCTGTAACTTGATTATAATTGCTATCGATTTTGCTCTCTGACTTTTATTCGAGCTTTAGTTCAAATTGAAAGTGGATTAGGACGTAAACCTTTTATTTATTTATTTATTTATTTTAGTAAACAGGTCTTAAGCTGCTGTGTCCAGTGAAGCCACCAAACTGACAGTCATACTGGTACATTCGAACTTTAATCTAAAAGATTCTCATCTTAGTTTTAGGGTAAAAACATTTTTGTATCAAGGTTTTTAGTTTTGTGAGACAAAATTTGAGATTCCAGTGTTTGTTTTCTAGAAGTTTCATGATGATTGTCAGGACCAAGATAGTGCAGTGGCTAAAAATAACATTTTTGAGTCACCAGCAAAGTCTACCAACCACACACATTTTCCACCGGCCAAATTATTACCCTATTTTACACAGAAAAACCTTAGGCCTTTTACTTTATACAATAATAATTTGTTGAATGCAAACAGAGAGGAAGTCACAACATCATTAAAACATCAGATAAAAACAACACTGTTCCTTCTTTTTCTTTTGAAGAAAAACTTTTAAGGTAACTCCTTTATTAATTTTCTAATCAAATTCTTTGTTTTCTGCTTTTGGGGTTTTCACACCATCAATTGTTTTTTTCTTCTTCTCACAAATAAGTTGTTTCTGTGTTTCTCTTTTTTTTTAAATCCCCTCTGTACTCCCTGTACTCCCCATGAGTAGAGGAAAATTTTGTAAGAAATGAAATTGCATAAAATAATCCACGAGCAGAGCTGTGACTGTGTGGGATTTTTGATCACCGCGGTGATGAAGCAGCAGGGGGCGTGGTGTCCTAATTACCATAAAGATACGGTGTTCTAACGAGGGAAGGGGGAGATGCAGCACAACACTGGCTCTGTATTGTTATAAAGACGCTGCTAATACAAAGTGGATTCTATTCTGTTGTTTTATTTAGAAAATACAATTTCTTCAAATGCAGGTCATGAGTTGTTTTGTTGTGTTTATCCGAGACATCTTAGTCCGTTCACACAGAACGACTCATTAGCATAGCATCATAGCATCAGTGTCATAGTGTATTCAGTATCTAACAACACCGCTGTCTCCAAATCAACACTTTTTATTGAATTTTCTGGTTGCTGCTGTGAGTCCAGCAGGTTTATCCTCCAGTTCTAACTGGATCTTGTTAAAAATCGTCACGTTCCGCTGCTTCATCAGACTAAATTAAATGCTACACAAACAAGAATACCCAGTTTCTTGTATCGCATGCTCTTGTTTCCCTTTTGTGCCAAAATTAAAGAAGGAGCATTAAAGAAAACAGAAATTTACTAAAAGTAGTGCTAAGAAATGTGACTAGTTTGACGCCAACATTTACTCACCACGTGGCAAGATGTCACTAAAGAGGATAAAATTCTCACGGCTGCAGAGTGTTGATTTCCGACTATGAATAGGTGCTGTTAAAAAAGAGATCTGTAGATATTTTTCTTCATTTTTTTCTGCTTTCTTGCTTGTTTTTAAATTTAGTAACTTTCAAATTGACAAATTTTTGGTGTAAAAGCAGTAAGAGAATGTAATTTTAATAAACAAACCCCTTTAAATTCTTTCATATAATATAGAAATTTAACTAATTTCAACTTACTTTCCATTCTGTTTTTTAAATACAAAGGGAAGCAATGCTCTTATGGCACAAGTGAATGGTGGCCATTTTTATGAGATGTATGTTCACTAAGCAGGCAAGTGTGCCACCACCTTCAGGACGTTTAATAAGTTAGTCGGGGTTGACTCAAGCACCTTTGAGTGCTTAATGTTTTCTCAGCAGAAAAAACGATCAGACATCCCCTGTTTGGACTGTCCAAGAAGAGTTTTGATGGTAGGGCCAACGTCTATGAAAACTAGGGGCAAAAATAACCTTTTTTAATATCTAAAGTCTATTAGAAATCACAAACTTCCTCATTACACTCACATAGTTCCCACAAAAAGTGATGGATTAAGTTGGAACATTAAATTACTGTTTTATTAGCAATATGCTTATGCAAGAAAACCCTTTTTGCTTTACAATTTGTTGAATGCTTTCAATATAAATTCTGGATTTTAAGTGATGCAGTTCGTGACACCATTAGGGAAGAGGAGTGTTTCCTTGTGAGGACACCTGAGTTTGGCTAAAGCAACATCTTCCATCTACCTCAGTGACAGATGTTCACCTCATTAACTCCCACTGCTTTCTCGTTCATATAGATTTTTAGGCAGAGTTGGTGTCAAACGTCAAAAGTGTTTAAATGCTACATCTCATATAAAGCTACTGTAGGTCATGTGTTTGAATAAAAACAGGTGATCAGGATAGAGATTCATAAAGAATCAAAGACCGACTAAAGGCGTAGGAAAACGTAGCAGGTGTGCACCCCCCTCCCCCCATCACCTCTCTGCTCGTGTTGACTAATGATGCAACCGCTAGTGACCATTCTGGTGTGAAGACGACACAATCTGGAGCCCTTTTATTCATAGCACTTTAATGTCTGCAGACGAAGTCCATTTACTGTTACTTAGTCACAAGTCTGCAAAAGAGAAGGCATCCAAATTAGGACAGTTTCATTTGTTGCAGCTCCTGGCTACCCCGCTGGCTGAAGGCAATAAAGGATACATCTTAGAGAAGTGTGTCATTTACACCCCTGGCGTGGGCGAAGGTCGCAGCAATTCAGAACAGGTGCATTCTGGGAAGACGGTAGGCTAATGAAGTGTATTCCCTCTTTAAATGTGGTCTTTAGTCCGGATGGAAACGGTGCGTGTGAACTTGTGGATATAGATAATATATATGTTCACACTCCCACCCACACAGTACTGCTTGCTGTCATCTGCAGAAACAATTGATTTGCCAACAAATATTTCCTGAATGTTGAGGAAAAGCTATTAATGCTGGTGTTCATAGTGGTGGTACAGATGGCAATGCTGAAAAAACTAAATAAATTGTATTTTTCTGCTTCTCGACATAAAAGCTTTTGACTAACAAGCAGCCTATAAACTGTAACTAAGTTTTTAATTAAATATGGGGTTATTCATTCATCTTTTTCCGTTTGTCCCTTTCGGGGGGCACGGGGCTGCTGGAGCCTATCCCAGCCACTTGTGGGTGAAGGCAGGGGACACCCTGCCTTCACCCACCTTTGACCTATGATGTTTTTGGACAGTGGGAGGAAGCCGGAGAGAACCCACGCATGCACGGGGAGATCTTGCAAACTCCACACAGAAAGGTCCCACATTGTTGTTCTGCCTCAAGTCCCCCAGCCGGTACTTGAACGAGGGGCCTTCTTGCTGTGTGGCAAGAGCACTAACCACTGTTCCACCGTGCCCTAAACGCAGGTTTTTTTTCTAAATGTAAAAACCAGGAGAAAATGGCTTGCATGGAAAAAAAGAAAAAATTAGTTGTGTGGTTGCAGCAGATGTGTTTTCCACTAAAAAGCAGGAAGATTATTGTCCCATTTGGCTTTTATAGTTAAGAGGTTTGGATTTCTCCTTGCCTGCAGCAACATTGATAATGATAGTCCTAAATCGCCTCAGGATAAAAATATTTGTAATTTGAAGACTGAAATTGACCATTTTGAAAGAAATAGTTTTATTATTTTTTTTGTAAGTAATGGTGTGAGATTAGTATTCATTGAGGAGTCGGAGGCATCGCTGCTCCTCAGTGTTGATGCTCGACCGGCTTGCCAGATGGAGGGGAGGGTTTTTGTGGCCAGATTAATGCTGTCATCTGGCTGAAGTGTAACCCTCACAGGGTTATGGCGCAGTTGTGAGAGGCTAAAGAAGCTCCTTCAGGTCAATCCCGCAGAAGGCTGGCAACTCGGAGGTATCAGTTGCAGCTCTTCCATCTTAGATTAAAAACTATAGTAATCCTTGTCTCTGCAATGTCACCCCTTCTTAAACAAGGTACTGCACTGGGAAGGATTGACTTTTTATTTCTTAAGCCAATAATATTTAACCTGGGGATATAAAGTAGGCTTTATTGAGTATTGGTTTATTGTGACCAATTTTTAATCTACTGAAATGTTTAATATACACTAGAAAATGTGAATGGGATTTCAAAAATTTGATTCTGTTTATTTTTGACACTTTAAAACTTGTTTGAACAAAAAATGTAAATAGAAAATGCAGACCAGCTCTAGCTGTTAACATTATCAGTCAACTGATTTTTTGGTAATAAAATATTTTGATATGGGATATTGGGATTGCTTTGCATCTCTAGTTTGCAAATTACCTTTGCCCAACCTACAGATTACAGATTAATAACCTCTGGTTATTTTAACTGTCATATAAAATGTTAAGCCCCCAAACCTACCTTTTAAATGTTTTCTACTCTCTTCAGTTTTGAAAAAAACAAACAAACAAACAATGAAGGTTTTGACGAAATGAAGCTTTCTTTGAAAGTTGAATTTTGTATATAGATTTTAGCCTTGTTGTGTGTCATGTGCTTAGCCTAAACCATGCATTTGTTTCTACAGATTGACATGTGAATGAGAATTTTGTGGTAATGGTTCTCAAACGTAAACCAGCTAATGTCCAGGAGGATAGCAGAGTTATTTTCTTTGTGGTGAGCTAATTGAAAATCGACTTTTTTCATTCATATAGATGAGTGAAACTTTACAAAAAATCCCTAAAACCTCTTCCCCCTCATTTGCTGCACCCTGGCTAATTGGGGTATGTAATCTCTGCGGAAAGTCCCGGATCAACCCTGGGGCCTCAGTTGGCCGTTCTAGTTAAACCTCTAAAGGATGGCATCCCTCTAAGGCCACTAAATCTGAAACACCAGGAGGTTAGAATTTTTTTTCTGATTTCAGGGAGAAAATAAATACAAAGTGAAGAAACAAAATAAATATTTGTAATCTTCTCCAATTTTAGTGTACATCTCTTTCATTTCTAAACATGACAGTTACCAAGGCTTTTTTATTTTTTTATTAGACCCCTTATATCCATATTTTACACCTGTATTGGGTTTTATTGGATGGTTTATGCCCCGCCCCCTTCTTTTGAAGGGTGAGCCCTTATTCTGAAGGTACAGCTTTGCTCGCCCAGAACACAGCAAATAGAGCATGATGTGAAACTGTGTGGAAATAAAGTCACCAATGCTCTACACTGTAAATCCACACTTGTTTGGGTGGGTGATGTCACAATACCCTGCAAATCTGAGCGGCGTGCTGAACAACAGACTCTCAGATTTAGGAGGAATGAGGATTGATAGGTTTGGGTTGTATTTTTAAGTTTTTGATCCCTTAGTGCACCCAAATAAATGCTCCAAAACACAAAAAGATAATGTGTAATGGAAGTTGATTCATCACTGCTGTCTTTTTGTTTTGGCAAATAAAAAAACGTAATATTTACTGCAAGAACATTTCCTCGTGATTAAATTGTGTCGTCTGAGGAAATTCAAATGCAGACCATATTTATTTATTTATTTTGGTTATGTCATGGGTGCCCTGTGCTTTACCTCATCTGCTTGCTGCATATGTTGGAGAAAATCCTCCTGAAATGGGCTTTGTTGTTTTCATAAATCCCACCCCCCACCCCTCACCCCCGCCTTTGGTAGCTTTCTAGCTCTCTGGTGTTTATTGCAGCTGTAACATCAATTTAGTTGGAGGATCAAATTTTCACTCTGTCTGGTCCCTCTGGTGGTGGCAGCACTATTGCCATTAGAATTAAAGCCTCAAGGAGAACCCAGCAAGCACAGTAACAGGGCTGGACTGTGGAATGTAATCTTAGTCCGCTCTCAAACTGGGAGGTAAGTGGCTCATCGGAATGACTGACGATCGAAGTGACCTCGCCATCACAAGAGGTGACACTCCTGTCAGTGAGCGTCTCTCTGTGCTGTTAGTTTCAACAGGGAAGGTTTGATAAGAAGATTTTTTTAGCACATCTAGAAGGAAGAATTGTGTGCCAGAACAACAGAAATGTGTTTATCAGTTTGAAAATATGATTTTGTTTCATAGATATTCCTCAAAAATCCTTCACTAAATTTAAAAAGAAACTGCACAGTGTTGCATTGGTTAGCACTCTTGCCTCACAGTGAAAAGGCCCTGGTTCAAATTCCAGCAGGACCTTTTTTATGTGGATTTTGCGTGTTCTCCTTGTACATGTGTGTGCTTTCTACAGTCACTCTGGCCTTCCTCCCAAAGTCCAAAGACATGCTTACATGGGTAAATTGAATACCCTAAATTGGCACTAGGTGTGTATGTATGGTTGTGTGGCCCTATAGTGGACAAACGACCTATTGAGGACCAGCCTGCCTTCGCCTAACAAAGCTGGCTCCGCCTACCCCATGCGCCTGAAAGTGATTCAGCAGGTTTGGAAAATGCATGATTCTAAAAGCCAACTTAAAGGTACTTTCACACTAGAATAATTGTACTTGAACCAAATGTGACGGAAAATAAACATCTTGCTTTTCCGTTACATTGAGCAGAAAAGTTGCACTGTAGTGAGCAAACAGCCTCATTCAGCTTCTTTGGTCTGCACGGTCCTAAACACCCACCTTTGTTGCTATCTGGCTGATCTAATACTCTGTTTCATGGAGTTCTTTTTGCGTTTCCTTGCATTCACAGCACAGCCATGCTGTTCTCTGGTCTGGAGAACTGTGCCGTCGGGCACCTTCCCAAGCGGGCCAGTAGTTGGCAGCAGAATGATTTCAGCAACCAAATCAGGGTCAGTTAGACTTTGGCATAGAAATAGTGGTGTGCTGTGAGAAGGCTCTATCCAAAGCAACTTTAATGTTTTTTTCTCACCTTCGATGGTAGTTTGGAGGAAAATATTTCTGGTTTTAATGTAAAGCCCTAAGTTTAATTTTAACACCTCTTAAAATAGCTGGACTCGAGACATGACAAAAATCAAAAACCACAAGGCACACCAGCAACTGCAAAAATTAAAAAAGTGTAACTCTATAGTCTGTATTAATGTACAGTCTCTCCTACATTTTTGTAATAATTGACGCAAAAGAATTTAAAGTTGCAACGATAGATTTTTCTTCCCCAGTTTATTAAAATGTAATTACATGTAACCTCCCAAAAACCGAATAAAATGACATTCTCTCTAAACTTTAATTTATTTTAAAATATCTTTTTATGTTTGAGCAAGAACAACTGTAACTTTTGAATCACAGCATGCTTGGTCAATTTTAGACATAAAAGACTAACATTATATACATGTCTATAGGTTTACTTTTAACTTCACAAAAAGTGAACACGCTGAAGTTTTATTCGTTTTTTTTTTTGTTTTAATCAAACATGTAACTTTAACAAAAATGTTGTTTGTTTTTTTTGGTGATTAAATTGTTTTATTTTAGTTAAAAATGTCTGTTGGCCACTTAACCTTAATGCTGTTTCTTTGATTTTGTTATCACTTATTTCTAAACTTAATTTTACATTTTTCAAAGTGCTTGAAGTCTGAAATTTAATTTGTCCTTCCATCCAGACATTATTAAAAGACAGTTCTTCCTTTTATAAAGAAATAATCACAGGAATCTTTGACTTTAATTCCTTTGTTCTCCAACACAAACCTTGAAGGAGAAATGAACTGTTCACCTCTGATTTCATCAAGAAGCTTTCAAAACTATTAGAACAGATGTTTGCGTTTGTTGTGCATCATGACAGTTAACAGCTGCACAGTAAGGGATGCCGTCACATTAACCCAATGCAACATGGGAGTTGTAGTGAAATACAGAAGTGCTGATGCTGGACAGACTCAGCTTCAATATTTTTATAAATATTTTCTAACTAGCGGATGATTCGTGATCCGTACGGATCACTAGACCTTGTTCTGCACAGACGTATACCGCTGATCGCACCCCACCCCCATCCATTCTCTTTCCTCCCTCCCCATGCTTCATTTAAACCATTTGTCCGTTCACATGGGACGCTATCAACGCATCAAATTCGCGTCCCCTGGTTTTGTTTTAACCCACATCAAGGTTGCTGCTGGAAGTTTGTCCAAATATGTGTTCATATAGCTGCTGCATTTGGGCGGAGCTACCGTCAAATGTTGCTCTCACCCTCAAGGACACTGAAGATGTTAAGAGATCCGGTGTATTTATTTTGAAAAAGCACCACAAAGCTATTGGCAAACTACTCAGTGTGAAGCCTGAACCTTTTTTGATGTACATGGAGCTGATATTCTGGCGATGATAATTGTTTTTAGATCAGTGGCACACCTGACCATATAAGGTCACAGAACACTAGTGTGCTGTGGCACACTGGTTGAATAACACTGATCTGAACTAAAAATATGGTTTCGATATTAGCAGTTTATTGAATGTTGTTAAAAAAGAATTATCACTTTTAATTAAGTGTAAAAAAAACAGTGCGGTAGAAAGTAAATAGATCCAAACTAGTGGACTAAAAATACAACATGAGCAAGACTTCAAAGACTGGACAGATGTGTGGGAATAAATGCAGACCTGGCAACAGCACAGTTTTTAGTGGAGCAGGGAAAATTAAAGAAATGCTTTAAACTATTTTATGCATCTCTGTTGAAGCATGTTATGAACTGAAAGTGCCTAATCTGCCAAAAATTTTCATTTTAAAAGATGTAGTCATCATTTCTTCTGAGATTGGTGTATCAATTTTCTGTCAGGAGCAATTATAATTTGTGTATACAAGTTTTGTTTTTGTTTTTTTGTAATTCCCCCAAAGGCCAACTACTTTTTTCCTTTAAGGAAAGTGCTTGTTCTTGTGTCTTTTTCTCTTTACTTTACCATCAAATCCAATTAAAAACAGGCAAAAGTTGTGATTAACGTCATGTAGACATTCATAGCTGCCTAAATCAGAATTTTTTTTTTTTTAACTTACCACTGGGTTGCAAAATAAGACACAAACACACACAAGCATGCTAAACTGCACAGTGATGAGAAAAGCTAGCAGCCCAGCTGAACAGAAGGGCAGATGCCTTGCAGCTACACTAAATGTGGATTTTCTGGCTTCCTTCAACGGTCCAAAAACACAGACCTTGAGTTGATCTCTCTTTCTGGAACAATCATGACTGAGAGTACATGGTTGTTTGTCATATTTGTTCCTGTCTGCGCTGTAATAGATTGGCAGCCTGCCCAGGTTGAAGCATGCTTTCTCCCTGAAGGCAGCATGTATAGGCTTCAGTTCCCCCAGTGAGAGTGTTCAGGAGGAAGCAGGTGTACAGAAAATGAATGAATGGATAGATGAATATATCCGTACTGCATTTTTCTCTTTAACATACCTTTTGCAAAGTTATATCTTTATTTCATTTGTGTTTTGATAATTGATCAGAACTATGTCGCTTATTTATTCATTTTTGTCTGAAGTGGTCGTCTGTTTGCTGCTTTTATAGTCTAAATTGGTTTTATTGATGGTGGGCATGAGGCCCTCCTTGCCCCACACAGCATCCTTGGCACATTGTGTGTTTGTGTGAGGCTGTGCTTTAACAGCCTGCTTCCCTTTGAGCATGATGTGAACCCTCCTGCTGCTCATGTGCGCAGATGTGACTGGAACAGAATTACATCCATCTGCGAGTGATCAAGGCAAAAAAAACAAAAAAAAAAGTGGATCAGTGCAGTGAAAGTGAAATTTTCTCATGATGGGCTGATGCCTTCCATGCTCTGCATGAATGTTTATACCCTGAAGTTGACAACAATTTATGAATTGCTACAGAGAAATGAAAAAGTTATGTTTGTGTCTCATAGTCAGACCTTAGATACCCATCTCTGTCTTGCTGCTTTGCCTTTATTTGTTTTTTGAGACACAATCTGATTGCTAATTTTATCTTGCATTGATTAGAAAGCGTTAAGATCATTTTAATATAGACAACTTTTTTTAATGTTATCATAAGTAGAGCAGAAGAAGCAGGGCTTTAGGTCATAGGATTTCTACGTAGCAAAGACGGGTAAGGTGAATAAAAGATTGACTTTTTAGACAGAATTTATAAACACTGAGACTCCCATTTTTGTGCCAAATACTGAGTGCAAAACATTCTCTGTGCTTATTCTGTGTCTGTCTTTTCTTTTTACAAATTTGCCAGAGGTGGGTACTGATGTTCATGGGCATTGTGACTGTTCAAAAGAAGTATCAATACTCAATAAAAAATCTGGTTAACCACTTAACAATTCAGCTGTCACCAGCAACAAGAAATAACTCAGCGTTTGAACTATTATAAGTCTTTGACTGTTTGCAAAATTGATGAAATTCCAACAGATTCTGGGAGCGGGGAAAAGCAGCTTTGTGCAGATATGCAACACTTTACAGTAGTAATGTATTTATAATAGTAAAATGCTGCATATAAACACCAAGCTGTTTTTCTCAGCAGTTAATTGCGTAAACGAGTAAGAGTTATTAGAACACTGGAGCTTAAGCTCCCATGCTAAAGGGTTAAACAATAATTTACTCTGAGAATCAGGATAAAAACTTTACAATACAAATGTATAGATTCCTCTATATCAGTCAATTCTTGAGACTGCGATACTTGGAATACTGGTCGCGAGTGTGATGAGTCACTAAACATCCTTTTACTTATTTGCTTCAGGGTGGCAGTTTAGCGCTGGCGGTAGAGCAGGTTGTCCAACAACGGAAGGGTTGGCAGATTGATCCCCGCTCTCCCCAGCCAGCTGTCGCCCCCCCCGAGCGCGGCCAGTCTGCAGCTCTCCGCTCCCCCCAGGGGATGGGTCAAAATGCGGAGAAGAATTTCACCAATTGTGGGATAAATAAAGTATCAATTATTATTATTTTGTTGGAATTAATGCAATAAGTATTGATCATATGAGAAAAAGTTTATCCTAACACGTTAAACATTTAATTATATTATATAATTTATTAGTGGCTCAGGCGGTTGAGCAGGTCGTCCAATGATCGAAGGGTCGGCGGTTCGATCCCCGCTCCCCCCAGCCAAATGTCGTTGTGTCCTTGGGCAAGACACTTCACCCTCCTTGCCTCCAGTGTGGCTCCACTGGTGTGTGAATGTGCATGAATGATCCCGGTGATGGTCAGAGGGGCCGTAGGCGCGAACTGGCAGCCACGCCTCTGTCAGTCTGCCCCAGGGCAGCTGTGGCTACAACAGTAGCTTACCATCACCAAGTATGAATGAGGAGTGAATGAATAATAGACGCACTGTAAGCGCTTTGAGCGTCTGGAAAAGCGCAGATAAATCCAATCCATTATTATTTATTAAAAGAGCAACATCTCTGCGTGCTTATTTTAAAGGACAAAGACTGAAGCTTTTTTGATCGCATAGCTGAAAGTCTGTTTTTCTTTTTCTGTTTTTCAACAAATGCAAAAGTTTGATTTTATTTCTTTCATTTATTTTAAGGAAACTACCTGTTGCTAAAAAATGATTAATAAAACTGTGCAGAAGCATCAGATTTAATGTTTTAATCAGGTCTTTGTTTTATGTTCTTTTTCAGCTCTGTTTATTCTTATGCACTCATGGCATTCTGACTATTTCTGTAAAGAGTGTAAAGAAAAGAAAAAAGCAAGCACGGTAATTGGGTGGAAACGTCTTCTTTTTCTTCTATTGATAACAAAGTTTTGTTTTCAAAAAAGCTAATTAAAAACACAGAACATGACCTGCTTTTGTGAACTTTCTCCTCAGTCAGAAAAGAGGCAGCATGCAATCATGCATTAAAACACATCAATTATGATCTGAAGAATCTCAACCATATCTTTTTTTTCTCTTCTCCTGAAAGGAATTTTTCTCTTTCTATTTTTAGCCGTAGGGTTGGTTGGCCCTCTAAATTGATCTGCCGAACACAGCTGTCTCTAAGAAACCTGCTCAGACCTGATAAGCTCAGTAACCATGGTGCCATCACAGGCAAAGCTCAGGCATCATATGCTTCATTTCAGATTGAAAGGGGGGAAGTCATGAAATGTTCAGGTAACAAATCTCCCTCTGAAAACGTAAGAGACACGAAGGAGAAATGATCCACCCCCAAGAACTCACTTTATTGTGGACAGTAGCAGTTATATTCAGGGTCTCACTGCTCCAAACCCCTACATAACCCTGATTTTGTTGTTGCTTCAGACAAGTCTAATTTTAATGCAGGGAAGGAAAAGACATTCTTACTTTTTCAATTTGCAAGCCTTAAAGCATCTTCTGCGATATTCATGAAGAGTTTTCACAGACAACTGTGTAATCTGTGCCTTAAAAAATAATCAATGCCTCCATCTCTGTGTGAATTGTAGAAAAATGTTTTTAACACAACAGCCAGTGTGAAAGATTCTAGCTCTGTGTTTGGGAAGACTTTTCCATTGGTGCTCAAACACATTTTAAATGTCACTCAAGTACCAGAACTCTGTAAATGTAAATGTAAATATATATATATATATATATAAATAGTTAAAATAATTTTGTTTTGGTTTTACAAAAATTTTAATTGAGGACTTGAAGTGTGGTATATGAATGTGTTTACTCAGTCCAATTGTTAATGTTCCTTTAAGTCTAGCAAAGACAGTATAAAAATATGTTCCTTTTTGTTTTTGTAAAATAGTGTTTTTGTTTGTTAACTCTTTTTTTATGTCACAAGAAAATGTGCACACATTTAAGAAAAAGTTGCTAGGCTTTAGATTAGTTTAAACCAAAGAAACCTTTGATGGGTTGACCAAATTACAAAACTGTAATTCTTTAATCTCTAAAATGTTAGTCTGCATTTGTGTTTTAAATCTTAAAAAAAAAAAGAATAAATGGTTGGGGTGTTGCTGAGTTTGAGGAAATTATCAATAGATTATTATTCAAAAGTTAAAGTCCAATTAGTCACTCACCTAGGTGTGTGAAATCTGTTGTCTGTATTTGACACATACCCTGGGGGAACAGTGATTGATTTGGTGATTTGGAGAAAGAAAGCTGATTTCTAGTTAAAATTCTTATTTCGACCATAGAAAATTCCTCAGAAGTTATTAGGAGTAAGGTGTTATCTTTATGCGTGTGTCCTGTTGTGTGGCTACTATTGATTGTTAACTCATGATGAATGAAATGATATAGTTAGACATATGTGCCTTTTTTCGCACACGGTAAGTTGTGTTGCTTGGCTGTACTAAGTTTTTCAAAACGAGCTAAAGGGCTCAACAGTGCGCTTTTTACAGCTTTCTATTTAGTTCTGTTGAAGCTAGAGACGTGTTACCTTGAAATGCGGCCCTCTTTTTCTGTCTCTTGTATTTACAGTTGCAATGTTGACAGAAAACAAAAGCAGAGATTACCAGCTGCTTCTAAATGCTCACGAGTATAATTTTCTTGCGCTAGAAATAATTTAATTATGGAGAGGATTCGCTGTCTGTGCTGTAACAAAAAAGCTTTTTATGGGCTTACTGTAACAAAAAAAGGGGGGGAAACGCTTTTTGTGCGCTTTCAAACAACATTCTTCCATCTTCAAGCTGCAGCTAGTGGTGTTGCATTCATTTTATGATAATCAGTGCTTCCCACAAATATGTTTCCTTGTTTGGGGATATTTAAATCTTTGTTTCATTATTTATCTGTTTTCCTTTCCTCTGTGCTTCACTAATTATCCCGAAAAAGAACCGAGCCTTGTTTTGGAACAAAGTTTTCTGTGATATAAATGCTCTTATCATAATTCTTGTGCCCTAACTCCCCAGAAATGAGAGCTTTAATTTATGCATTTCAGTAAAAGAAACGGCTGTTGCAAGCAATATTTAGCTTTTGGAGCTCAAGTTTTGAAAAGCAGAACTACAAAGCATCAGATTGAAACGCAGGAATTCATAGTTTTTTTTTTAGTTTGTTTGGATCACCGCCTAAATCTTGATGCTAGTTTAACATTATCTTTTAAGAGTAAATGCCCATTTAAAATATAAAAAAATAAGAGTTTTTTGATTGACAAGTGGGGAAATATACAAGTAGAAATAAATGAACATTGATCTTAACGAGTCATTCTTTTAAAAGGTATCCAGCCCTTCCAGTGCCTAAGTTAACCTGAAACCAGCAAATGTTGCAACTTCTGAGCTCTGGAAACTGGTGTCAGAAGGAAACAAATTCTCACCAACCCCCATGTTAAAAAGTCCCACTTAAATAAACGTATGTCCAGTCAGATTCCTCAGACGTGTTTGCTCTTTATAGGTTAACTTTCTATGCCATCTTCTTTTTTTCTCTATTTTATAGTGTTGTGAAATAGTTCCTGCAGGCTAGGGCTGGGCGATCAATCAGTTGATTCCATTGATTTGAATTTATTATTTTAGACAATATATTTTGGGAGAATCTAGATTTTATTTTCCCAGCTCTCTGCTCTCTTGCACTTCCGTTGTTTGGAGTAATGTCAGTCCGCCAGGTAGCTCGCAAAGCGCAGATGTGAAAACAGCAGCAAGCAAAGGGGAGCTACTACCGCAAGGCTATTGCTGCCAAAATGCTCTGCCGAGTGCGTTCTAGTATTTCTCTTTATGAGATGCTCAAGCTAGCGGTAGCTCACAAAACATCTGCTGCTTTGTTCTGCAAACATTTTTACAGCTTGTGTTTAGATGAACTTTGTGTTTTGAAACGATTTCCAAAGGAGATGTTAAAATAAAAGTTTTTGTTAAATATATTTCAACATTTGTAATTTTTGTTAAAGAAAAATAAATTAAATAAAAATAGAGGCAGGGAGAGGCAAAAAAAATCCATTAAAATCAAATCCGGAACGGAAAAATCAGATTTTATTTTTTGGCCATATCACTCGGGCTGCAGGCTGCTAAGTAGATTTAAATTCCATCAGTTTACAGCAGTTGCCCCTCACTTGTTCTCATACCCATCTGACTTGTAGGAAATGTTGAAACTTAAAGACTTTGGGCCATCTTGTGGTGGTTTTTAATATATATATATGTATATAAATGTATATTTTTATATGTGCACGGGGTAGTTCTCAATACGTCTTTTACATTGTAAAACTAGCTGGGGAGCTAGCTAGCTGTACTAGCTATCTGTGAAGTGCTTTCACAGTTAAAAATAAAATTACATTATTATAAAATCAGTTGTTTTGGCTTCAGTGTTGATAGTTTTCCCAACTTTTGAATCATGAATTCAGTTGATATCAGTGGAGCTGACGTGTACTTAAACATCTTTTGTGGTGACGGGGAGGAGGCAGAGGTCAGCCCTCGTTGTCCAACATCTAATAGGTTTAACTGAAGGCCATAACAATGGCTTTTGCTCTCTGTTACTTATACAATTCACTTGCTGCTTGCCGGCTTATTACTTCAAGTCTGTTTCTTTTAATGGGTTAGTTATCTAAATAAAGGTGAGAGCTGTATTTTCCCCCTCTAAATATAACTGCACACTTGGATTGTACGTCTTGCAACAAAGGGACTATTTTCAGCAGAGTACTTTAGGGTTCATTTTTGCCTTTATTTTATCATTTAAGGAAAAAGAAAATAACAGACACCAAGATATTATATTGATGCCTAGAAAGTGCAGTCAGAAAAACCTAACATTGCCAAAACGTAAAAAGAAAAAAGTATACATTTCCAGCATTTTCATTATTTTAAAATTTTACAGTACTCAATTTAGATTCAATTGTTGCTTTTGCAGTTTTCTTTTAGAAATGATCTGCTAAAAGTGAAATTATGTACTGTGTTTTCATTTCTGTAGTTCTTGATCTGCTATAAAGTCAACAATTTAAAGAAATACTGTGAAGATTTTGCAGTTTTATCGGTTTAACGTACACAGATGTTGTCGTTTATTGATTCTTAGTTATTGAACATGCTGATAAAGCCTTTACATGTTCACAATCAAATCTGTCTTTCCACTGAAATGCGATTGTCTTGTAAGTCAAATGACAGTGGTCACACTATAATGTTGTCATGTGTGCGACTTTTGTCCATCCCTTCTTCCTCCCTGACAAAGCCAGCTTGGGCTGATAATAAGATTAGAGAGAGGAGAGGCAGCTTAGCGACCTGGCCTAAGAAACAGTGATCGCTTATCTGAAAAGCTGTTGCAGATAGACATGAGTGGAACAGGAGAAGTCGGGCTAGAGAGTGGGTGTGAGGCTGCAAGGGTTAAAGGGCAGCTGACTCCACGCAGCCGTATAATACAAATAAGTCTTTAAAATGAATTTATGTTGGCCTGTAATAGCTGGAAGTATGAAGGACTGGTATTTGTCCTCAGAAGACCTTTACAGCAGAAGCTGCACTCAAGCACAACTAAAGCTACAGAATGAAGGTGTTTTTTTTTTTCTTTGTGCGTTGTTTTTTCTCATCAAGTGCATATTTTCTTCTATCAATGACCTCATTCATTCAAACTAATCTGTGCCCCATTGAACTGTTGCAGAATTAAAGGATTAACCCCTTTGCTGCCAACTGTTTATAAAGATAGACAGCAGGTAAACTAAAATATATGGTAATACATTAAACACAAATCCTTAAAACCAAAGGATTTTATAATAAAAAAAATGTTATGGATGGTGTTGATGGATCTTGTCACACTCATCACATTTCTGTTTTGCAACTTAGAAAATAATCAAAATCATAGAGGAAAGCTTGCAGTGAATAAAGTCTCTCCTATTAGGAACGTCTTTTTGATATCGCATAATTTAGTGATCAACAGCTTTATAGATGTATAACCCATTAACACCAGAGCCTCAGCTCCAGTGTTGACATTCTTTTGACTACCAAGACTCTTAATTCGCTAATACAGTTACCGTGATTCCAGCAGCTTCTGAAGTGTAGAAAAGCAGCCGTGCGCTCATATGCATCATTTTACAGTAGTTAACTGTTTATTCAATCAACATAAAACAACTGATTTTGTCGCGGAGAAAAGAAGCTTTGCGTCAATCTGAAAAGCTGCCTTTGGCCGAATCAGAATCGGCTGATTCCTACTGATCACGTTAACGGTGGAAGTGTTACGGTAAGTCATGGTGCATATTTGAGGCTCAGGCCAGATGAAGACCAGGACTTTGGCGGTGGTCAACCTCTGATCGGAAGATTGGAGGTTCAATTTCCGCCTTGCCCACTCATATGTCGAAGTTTACTTGGGCAAGACTCTGAACCCCACCTTGCCTCGGGTGCCGTGAATGTGTGAATGGGACTTTGGCTGTAAACCGCTTTGGGCCTTTGAGGAAGGTAGAAAAGTGCTATACAAGTATACGCCATTTACCATTTAACATGTAAAACAAAGAAGAACAACACATGAAGAGAGCGGCCCGCTTTCACACTGCAGTACTCCCACGGACTCTGTTTGAATCATAAAATAATGCTAATAATTAATATTAAATATTAATATTTTCTTTTGGTTTGAGTTGTTTTCACATGTTGCACTCCCAGGAACAAACCGCTGACTGATGTGGACCAAACCAACTGGAAAGATCCTGCTATTCCAACTGGTGTTCTATTGAGGATGGTACAACCTGATATACTGTAGCTCTGACCATGAAGTGAAAAAGGAGCACCTGCTTGCTTTATCATCTTTTGGCAAACACCTGCACCTTCTCACTGCACTGACTGATACGGCAATCTCCATTGTTTTTAAGAATCACACTTCTTCATATGTGTCTTTTTATATAGAAAAATATGAATATTGTTGGCACTAACTACTAAGGTTAAAGGACCTCTCTGTACGTAGCATTTAGCACTTTGAATTTTGCACACCTCCCTTATTACGTGTTGGATTACACAGCTGAGCAAATGTCACTTGGTAAAACATTTAGCCTATTAGGACAACAGCCTTTTATTCATCAACTTTGTGTTGGACAACAGTAAAGTAGCTCAAGAGGATTACAAATAAATCTCTTTCATATGTCTTTGGCCATTACACAGAGATGCCACACGGCCGCTTTCAAGAGAGCAACTGTTCTCTATGTAATCCCAGCACTTGCAGTAACAAAAGCACAGATTCAAATGTGTTCGCGAGACGAAGACCCTCGAGAGCCCTTAAAAGCCTCTGATGCCTAATCTGTCCTGTCGGGGGGTGTCGGGGGGGCCATCAAATCCTTCTACACTTTGATATAATCCGTGTTGATTACAGGGCTCTCACCTATCCTAAACACGACATCAGCTGTGCTCCTTTGTTGTTATTGTACCATATTCTTTTTCATCCTTTTGATAGATAATTACTCCATCCATCCTGAACTCAGTCATTGTTATCACCATTGCTTTGCTTCTGCTACCAGCTTTTCTCAAATGAAATAAATAGTAGTTGTCTGAATAATAATAGGTACTTGTATCAGCAGATACTTAAAAGCTCTGTTGGGTCTCTGCAGACTGAGGGTTCACAGCTCAGCTGTGCTTAATGACAGAAAACAGCAATCTGATGGTGCTGTCAAAGATGAGATGTACGGCACAATGGAAGAGTTTTTAAGGGTAATCTGACCCTTTAGTTTATTTGCTTTCAGTGTCTGTCGTAGAGCGAGCTACCTCTGATCTCATGTTCTCAGCCTGATGCATGAAGTGTTTTTTTGGGACTGGATGCAGAACCCCGCATTACTCCCAGTGGTCTGGCTAGCACCAGTGCATGGCTGTCTTATTGATGTTGAAATTAGTGTTTCTGTGTGGATAAGATATTACGGTAAAGTCCTTTGACTCTTGTAGGTAGTGGAAAAAGGGCTATAGCTCTTTATTAGTCATTATTTACCACGATTCTATAGGTCTATATTTCATATAAATGGTTTTAGAATCAAAACTTTGCTTTTATTTAATAAGACAACTAGGCTTTGCATCATTCATAATTTGTTTTCTGCAAAAATGACACATGTGTTTTCATTTAAATATCTGGAAGTTTCAAATGAAAACAGTATGTAACACGAAAGGAATGTGTTGAGGAACAGAATCTACATAAAGTTTCAGTAAACAAACAAGTTCAGAGTCAATTAAGAAAAGATTTATTTACCCTGCTAGATTCTGCTTTAAATAACGATCAATTTTAACTTAAAGTACAGAAAGGTGCCTTTATAGCTGTTGGCAGGATTGGTGGAGAGATGTTGGTTATGTGTCAGTCCCGGAGCTTTACAATCAAATGTTCTTGATAAAAATCTAAACTCTTTACCATCATTGTTTTTCACTGTTTTCTTCTGAGATTTGCTAAAACTAAATGTTATTACTAATCATTTACCCTAAGTCTTTATGACAGGCTTGTTATATTTACAAGTAGGCAGTATATGGGTTTAAGTTTTTTATTTTATTTTTGCTGTTCCCTAAGAAAAACGTTTAAGAAGTACCATTAAATCATTATTTTTTAAATTTAGATTTAATTATTAAAGCGATGTTTTAAATTGTGAAATATGTTGAAGTGACAGCACCACAGAGCATTCGGTAACACATTTTATCAAAGGAAAGACCTTAACTCTCCCTCCAGTTTACATCCCTTAGAAATAAAGCTTTAGCAGCAGTAAGGCAGTCGCTCCGTTGCTGGCCTGGCACTTGGACCGAGCTGTGACAAGAACATTTTTTAACAGGGATCAATACAGTGTCACATTAGCACAGTAATGAACGGCAGGGAATTAAAGCAAGACTGAAATTACCTGCTCATCAGTCATGCTGGGATTTGCGAGCTTGTCGGACAGGAAACGGCGACTCGTTTCACTCGGCACAAAAGCACTGCCAACTGTGGGGGTGGGGGGCTTACTGACACAGAACTGCCATGTTCTGGAGAATAACTGATTTTTAAAGATTGCAGATGATCCAGTTTAGCTTGAGAAAAAAACTGAAAGATGAATGAGAAAGATTTGACGTTATTATTTGTTATTATCAAAGGTCAGATATGGTCTCATTCCATATTTAAGGTCCAAACTGTAACTGATGAGACAAAAGTGCAGCTTAGAATATTCAAGCAGAAACTTAGATGGTGTGAATCCTTACAACTCAGTTCTGTTGACTCTGCTGGAAAAGGTTCTATGTGAACAAACCTGGTTGTGCATGTTCTTGACTAGACAGGGAAACTGCAGTGAACTTCTTTTTAGAGCTTTTAGTGTGCCAGTCTGAAGTAATGCAGGGGGTTGCGTCAGGAAAGGCACCTAATGAAAAACAAAATCTAATATGGTAATCATGGACGTTGGTAAAAGGATGCTGAGGTTAGCAGTGCCTGGAAGGAGGTCTAGAGGAAGACCGAAGAGGAGGTTCATGGATGTAGGGGAGGAAGATATGAGGGTAATTGGTGTGAGTGAGGAGGATGCAGAGGAAAGGATTAGATGGAGGGGATGATTCCCTGTGGGGGCATCTAAAGGAAGCAGCCAAAAGATGGAACTGGTGTTCTTGACCAGGCATGGTCAGTTACAACTAAGCTTTATCCCATATATATGAAAGTCAACAACAGAGCCTTTGTGTTGCCATACAAGACTATAAACAAGGTAAATTAAAGCATCAATTTAAAAGCCATTTGTATGATCAAAGTGAAGTGAAGGCTTTTTATTCCTAAATTTTTAGTCAAACCCAGCTCCCTTTTTATGGTTTTTTTTTCCTCCTCTCTACCAGTATTAAACTAAGCTCCAGGTTATTTCCTGTTCCATCAGCCTTTTCTCCTATCAGGGTCTTGCAGCTGTCCTATAGGTGGACATGTGGGTGGGTGGGCTGGAGGGTTAGTTGGGTTCATGTGCATCCCTTAGACAGCTGGATGTAATGAGTGGTAGGACCAAGGCCAGCAGAGTCACGGCTACCGACCATCTGAGCCTGCATCTGAGCCTGTTGGAAGACAATGATTTGAACACACTTTGATTAACCATACTCCTACACTTTACAGAACATATAATTTTTATTTAAATCATCACACTGCCCCTTATTTGAACAGTTTACTAAAACCCACACTTTAAGGATCCTTGCAGTGATTTCAGTCTTCCCTGTCCTGAATACATTTTAAAATGGTGTTCTATTATTAGAATATTTTTTAAATATTGATTTAGCCTATGTAATGGCTTGGGCACCAGGCAATGTAAATAATTAATCATCTAATTTCCTTGCTAAAGGTGAAGATAGGCATTAAGATGTAAGGTGAATTGAGGGAAAATCCTTCCTATCATTTAAATTTGACTAAGACCAGGGGCCAAAATGAAATTACTTCAGGGTTTTTTTGACAGAAACCATGAGGTAATTTTGCAGTCCAACAAAGTTTTCAACTTCACGAAGTTTGGTTGAGTATTATGTAGATCTTGGATGCAATTTGTCAAAAAAAAAACAAAACAAAACTTCTGCAACCTTTTTGCGGCTCATTTGTTTGATAGAAATTATCAACCCAATTGTTAAAAAATATCTGTAGAAGCAGATTGTATGTTTAGGTGGCAGTATATCTGGAATTCTTAATTTTAATGACTTGTGTTATGCTGCATTCACAACGAACGCGAGAAATTTGCGCCCGCCACCTTTCTTTCGATGTGCATCAAATTTGTTGCTCGGCGTTTGTCCAAAAATGTGTTCATAAACTTGTTGCTCCAGCTGCATGTAGCAGGATCCACTGTCCAAAATCACTAGCTTAAGCTGAGTCACTGATTGGTAGACATGGCTTCTTCGCCAACGTTGAGACATTTGATCTTCCAAAATTCACTGCTGCCAGACCGCCATACGTGACGCTCAAAACGCACCACAGGACCTCTGAATTGCGTTTGTACTTTGATTTAGCATTGAGACTGGACGCCCCTGATGCGGGAATCGTGTTTGGGGTGAAAGCAGTTTAAGAAATACCTTTGCAGCATAATTTGTAGCTCCAATGTACTGTTAATGTACATTAAATTATATTCTATTGGACATATTTGTGAGAGCTGGTTTACTTTAAACCGTTTTGTCTATAAAGATGAAAAAAGTCATTTTAAATCTACCAAAAACCTGCCTTAAGTTTGTGAAATCTCATCTCACGCCTCTTTAGCGATGAACTCTGTGAGGCGTCTGATGTTGTGTGCAGATAATGAGCATCATCCTGTAATTCCTCTCTGGTGAGGGCTCAGTAGATATCAGAAATCAGATATCTCAGCATCTTAATTATAGACTCACTGCATTAAACCCTTCCTGTATTCCCCTGGGCAGGAAAGTAGTGAAGCACTGGGGGGTGGGGGGTGTCATCCTTAGACCCTGGACTGCAGCAGCTCAATCAGTCCTTGCTCTATCACTCTTGTCAGCATAGTCTGTCATGTGCTTGGTAACACATGACAGATCTGGAAGATAAAAAAGCCAACTCTCGCCCAACTGCCACACTAATGATTTATAAATATCTCCTTCAAAGACCAGCGATGGTGTGGAGGGCAGCATGGAGGTTATGTTCTCACTTCTGTTGTAATCGTGCAGACCCATTTAAACCCCCAGTTTGCCTTTTATGTCCTGCCACTAGAACATAAGAGCGGGCTAGAGGAGGAGGGTGCTGATAGAGTACTAGGGGACTTGGGTCGGGCAGCTGGGATGCAGTGGCCCATGACATCCACTGGTCCAAAACAGACAGAACCACACGAAGTAGTCAGCTAATGCAGCCATGCTTGTATGTTTTCCTTGCGCTATTTCCAGCAAGCATTGGCAGAAATATTTTATTTGGATTGTTCAGGCATAGAAATATTTGCAGACAAGTCTTTTATTTTGACTAGCACTTATAACATGTGTGCTTTGGTGTGATTTTTGCATGTATTTTTATGTTTCTGTGATATGTTTAACCTTAGTGATTATTGTGGTTACATATATCTTGTAGGGGGGATCAGTCCAGGTGTGAACATAACTGCCGGAACTGCTAACGAAGCTGTACTTGCTTAAACATCCATACAAAATAAAACTGTTGTGAGAGTCCAGAGTACAACTGAGTGGCGTGTAAAAAGGCTCAGAATATTCCTGAGCTCTAGTAAGCCCCTGTATCGAGCAGAGGAAAGACCAGAAGTACAGAAACACATGCGTGGGTTATGTAATGAATGAATGGGCTGTTTGACGTGTTCTGAATGATCATCAGAGGTTGTGACAGCAGAAAGCACCAAGTATTAGTAAAATAAAATAGCTTTTGTCTAATTTGCCACAAGTTTGAAATAACACAATTTTAGTAATTTAATGTAGAAAAGCATCTCACTCGAGAAAAAGTCAAGTTGTTCTATAGATGAAACATTTTACCTGAAATCCTAATCCATGCACTACATATCTCCAACAAAACTCCATCAAACTCTGCACATTTAGTGTTACATAAGTTTTATGAGAAATGTATGCAAATACAGATGATATTCTATTTTACTGATTACAACATTTCTGTTGGATACACAAAAAGAACATCTTTAAACTCCCCCATGACAATTTTTTAATTAAAAACATTATCAGTGGTGTTTTAACCAAAACTTAAATGTCTTTAAAAGCCACAATTAATGTTTATCTGAAGACTCTGTTGCCAAAATCTCCTCTACATGGGTGTGCTGAGTGGCTGAGCTGAGTAGCTCCGCCCTCGACCCCCTTTTTGCTAGCTGCGTCTTTGTAGCATGAGCTTGACACAAGGGGGGAGCACAAACGACATCGACTTACAGACTCAAACTGGGAAAATTATTAAATGCACAGCAAATACAATGAAATGCCACAAAGAAAGTGTTTATACGCACGTAATTTTCCAAATATGTGCGTCCAGTGCTGACTGAGCTCTTTTCTTGGCCGCACGGACCCGCCCAGAGGAAGGCTTAAGTTTAGGATTACTGGTTACGTTTAAGCTGCGTTCACACTGAACGCGAATTGCGTGGTAAAGGCGGCCAGTTTCAAGTCAATGGTACAGACGCGATCTGAAGTCCATCGGCAGGTGCGGCGCAAAGGTCTTGCAGCAGCGGGATTTCAGCCACGCTGCATGATTCGGAACCCATCTGAACCAAAAGAAGGCAGGTACAACGTGGTCAGTCTGTCGCAGGACCGATGGAGCTGGAGCGACAAGACAGACCCACTGCGGGATGGGGAGCCTGCTCAGGCCTCCTGAACTTTATATTTTTCTTATTTTCATCGAGGCAATAATAATAAAGGACCCCCTTTTTTTTCTTTGGTTTAATGCAGGACAACAAGCCTTCAAACTCGGTCAGAGAGAGAACACAAATTTGGAGAAACAAATTTGATTCAAGATTCAAGTTTTTATTTGTCATTGTCAGTGAAAAAACGAAAAATTTGTCTGGAGCATCAACAGCAGTCACTCAGTTCAATTCACCAAATAAATACCCAATAAATAAATAATAATAATTGGAATTTTAAGTTAAATTTTATGTGCAGCCAACAACAAAATTCAGCCTTGGACGCACTTAAAATTAATGTTGGCAACGCAGCAATGTGCCATCTTCTCTTCTCTCACACCTGAGCTTGTACACGCTGGACGGGGCAGATCAGGGAGCTTGTGCGAAGCGCGTGCACTACTGGGCCGTTGTGACATCACAACAGTTTGTTAATTCAAACCCAGCATCTCAACAGTTTCATTAACAGCGATTTAAAAGGAGAAATACTCAGAAATGCAAAAAGGAAATGATTTTTTTTATTGTATTTGTTCCCTTTTATAAGAAAAATGCCACAAGTACGTCAATAACTCAAAACAGGATTTTTCAACGGAGGGGGACTTTAGGCATTGTAGTGTCTATGTTGACATTTACAAGGCCACATATCTGAAAGCAAGTGCTTGAGACACAATGAGATTATTGCTCAAATCATTCACAAGACCAGCAGACCAAAATAACAAGTGTGGGCTATTTTCTACCTTGTTTGGTGTCTGTGACCTTTAGTAATGTCACTACGGCCTGCATTGCTGCAACAGGCACAAAGGAGCCGAGCCAGTAAAGTGTCTATAATCGCTTTTAAATGGAATGTAATTTTCTTTTTTCTGTGCCTGAAGATCACATTTTTGCCTGTGTTTTCTTTTAAGGCTGCAACGATACAGCAAAAAAAAAAAAAATCATTCTTATTGTTTTGGGGAAAAAAGCCCTCATATTGTGTATGTGGAGGGCAATTACTGTTTCCATAGTAACTGATGGACCGTGGGGCTGTCCATGGTGCTGAAGTGGCAGGTTGTTTTACTTGTTGTTTTTCAGGATCGTAGTCCTTTAATGTTTTATAGAAAACCTTAAAAGAGGATATTAAAAAATAAACAGTTTAGCTTATTCCACTGTCTAATGTTTTATGTTTTGTTATTAATCCAGGATCAAAAGGTGATGAGAGATTGAGTTGTGTGTATGGGGAGAATCAATATCGACACAATCAAAAGTTAAGAGGGATTAAAGAGACAGTGATGACAGAGCACACTCAAAATGGTTTAAAATACTGCAGAGATTACACTAATGTAATCCAATTGAAAGGAACCTTCTCCAAATATTTATTATTGAAACACCATCTGCTTGATGCCTGGAGGGTCAGTTAGCTATGCAGTGTAGCGATTTTGCTGTCCCACATTCCTGTCCATGTTGTCCATCTAAACATTGGGGAATATTTTCTGGCTCGCTTACGGTCTCTGTTCATGCTTGCCCTCATTTTACCTTCAGCAAACCCAGAAATCACCATGAGATCAGTTTGTTTCTTGATTTCCTGTTACATTATAGTCATCCATATTTTATTTTTCATCTAATCAAAATTTCCAATGAGCCAAAAGGAAAATTTGCCTGAATAATTTATTATGATGTTGTTGCTTCTGGCGTGCTGGGCCATTTATGGGATCATTTTTGACGCTTAAACATCACTCTGAGGTAGATCCATAGTGGAGCTCAGAAGCCACTCCTTTGCAGCAGTGTTGAATCTTTTGTTTTATTATAGAGACCAAAAAGTTGATAGATATTAGAGAAAACAGTTCCAAGATTGGCGTAAAACATTTAAGTAAAAGAAAAAAAATCCAAGAGTGGAACAAGGGGTTGCTTTTTGAGTGTTCTTCTGACTAGACAGTGAAGCAGCTGACTTTACAGCTTGCTAACCATCCAAGTGGAGCATATGAGCCAATGTAGTCATGCCGGAAATGCAACGTGTCACATTCACCATTAGCCTCCTGACTGCTAAAACTTTCAAGGATGCCAACATAGATCAGATTTGCGTAAAAAGTGGCTCAGGAAATCTGCAGTTCATTAGAGATGTTTCAGAAGAGAGTCTTTCACTATATATAATGGAGGCGGGAGTTTTTAAGGCAAGGGGCATTTAAGTAATTTATAAAATGCACCCACTTTTTAAGACCTGTTTGACTCTAACTCTAAAGTCATGTTTTTATTTTCTTGAATCTCCAAAAAATACTCATGTTTACTAACACAAGATGTCAGTATAGCAGAACCAGATCCTGACTTTCACTCGATAATGATTTATTCAGTGACTGCATACAGATGGACAGGTTTCTTAAGTTTGAGAACTAAAAATATAATATAATTAATAAACAACTTCTATAAGAAAACCCCATTATGTCAGTTTAAATGGTAAATGTGAGGTAAAGCTTATAGTAGAATTAATGGAGATAAACCCTTTTTACAAGTCAAGCCAAACCATTTCAACCCGCTGAACTGACTCAACCTACCTCAGTTAGTGTTCTTTTTAAACCCAGATGAACCCTTTGAATGTACCTTAAGTGTTAGTTGGCTATGTTAGTACCAGCTGCAGAAAATAACTAAAGTCTATCTAAAGGACCTTTTTTTGGCCCTTATCTAAAAATCTGATTCACCATCTTTTTCTTTCTTTCTCAGAAATAGCTGGAATTTAACTAGCTGTTAAACTTAGTCTACAGTTTGGACGCAGAGCAGCAGGTAGCAGGCTTCTTCTCCAGGATGTGGCTGTGAATGGCTGACAGCTGTCACCCGACATGCCTCTCACACGTAACCATTTCTGCAATCAGTCAGACAGACGGGACACTGGCAAGGGGAGAGAGGAAGCCATGTTAGGAAAAACTGGACTATAACTGATGTTCTGATCAGCTTCATCTGGATGGTGTTGGAAAATGTAAACATACATTCATGCAAAACATTTTAAATATTTCTTAGTAGGCTCTCAAACTTTTTTATTTAAATAAATGGTGTGCAGTAAAAAAAACTGTATTTTGTCAACAGTAAATCCCATTTTACTGTGGCGAATTTTGATCAGTAGAAACTTTTTTTTGGATGGACCTTTCAGTGGTGAATACATTACAAATTCTACCTAATTCTAATCTGACTCAAAGCAAAACCCTTCAAAAAGTTTATGAATAATAAAAATGTTGGCATGAACAGCTGCTGGAAAATGAGCTTTTGTTTCTGCCTCTTTAGATCACATCCAAGAAAAAGGACAGTAAAACGAGGCATAGCGTTTTATGAACTTGGAGAGAAGAGGTGTACATGGAGGATAAATCTGAGCTCCATCTAAAGCTTTAGCTCCACAGAGAGCCTCACATGAGGGACAGACATGGGTGGAAGCAGAGATTACTCCGGGAGATAGAGTGCGGCTGGTTAAAGAGGATCAGTTTATCTTCACACAAGCCTAACATGGCTCCCTGAGGGCTTTGAGAGAGGGACTGACTTTTTATCCCTCACTTGATCATAACAGCAGCATCAGATTAAGATGCCTTGTTAGATGATCAAATGTGGATTCTTTTTTAATGCAAGAAACTGCCATAAATGCATGGATTTCTGCCAATTTTTGTTTTAGAAATGGCCATTTTTTACCCAAATTAACCAAACTTTACTTAATTACTTTTGCTTTTAGTTGGATGGGTCTTAATTTTTTTCCTGAGTTGTTTTTTATTTCATCATCAGGTGCCTTTTTTCATAGTATTCTGCTTCCCCCTATAGACGGCAAAGATTATTGCAGCAAACGCTCATTTCTTATAAACAAGTGCCCCAACTCAAACACGGATAACTTTGTGGTTATTTAGTTAATGTGTCGCTGCGGGGTAACGTTTTTGAGTCCTTTACATTGCAGATGTGCAGCAGAAAAGAAGAAAGAAAACAGTTTTCTTTAAGAAGAAAAAAAAAAGGAATCCAATTAGTAGAAATAAACCGTGGCTGGAATTGTAGCCAGTGGCAAAATGTAATCAGGACATAGTTAAACGAGGCCACAACACATCATATCATTATCATCTTCATGAACCACTCCAGATTTTTTTAAACTTCCCAAGGATTTGGGTTGAATTCCGTTTCATATCCACATCTTGAACTGCAGGCTCGTCTGCGCACACAAACACTCCCCAGATGGAAAGGTCGTGGATTAGTGAAGATTTTGCTGCATTTAATAAACAATTGGTGGCACAGTTCTGAGGATAAACCTACTCAAAGAAATGCAAGAGTAGTCTGGAGGGAGGGCACTGCATGACATGATCCCACTTTATCAGGGTATTTTTGGACCATTCAAAATTTGACTGACTGCACATGTCCTGCACCCCCTTTAGAACTCATTCATATCAAGTCTGTAGCCTCTCTGTATTGAACATTGACTTCTTTAGTGTTTGCAGAGGAAATCAGAGGGTTTGAGAGGAATAAAGATGTGCTTTAAATCTGAAAATTGATGTTTCATCTCCTTGCTGTACATTATCAGTCAAAAACATGCTGACATGACAGTGAGGATGTTAAAGATAGTAATCTCATGCATACATGACCAGAAGATGGATTTGTTGTCTGGCCCCGCTGACATGAGCATACATGGAGGATGTAGTCTTAATAATAGATGAGGACGGTTTTTGGCTTTTCATTTTGTGTTCTACATTGAAAAGATGAACTGGTTGTGCTTGGTGAACATGAAACGACTGATACAGCCTCAGCCACTGGTGATGGCTTCTTGTCCCAAGTCATTGAAGTCATTTGATTCTGAGATCTATTTAATCAAATTAACTAATGCAGCTGGTAAATATTATCCGTAAAGTTAAGAAACAACTGAGAGTTATAACAGGTTTTAAAAATGCTTTTATTTCTTCTCTCAAAAGTCAAATTTAGGGCTGTGGATCATTTTACACTATGGAACACTCGTACATTTTTCTGTTTGCTTCCTGGTTTCCTGAAGCAGTAAACCAAAGCTAAACATCACTGTTCCGCAGACAACAGTTACAATACACACACGACATGACGACAGTAAATGAAGACGCTGCAACACCTCAGTCTTTTCAGTTTGGTGGTTTGAATCTCATCCAATAGAAGTTTTATTATTTACAGATTTCATCAAATACAAAATGGATCCTATGATCAATTAATTTATTCACATTTATGATGTCATTACATATGAAAAAAAGAAGTACTATTACAAGTTCTATTTTATGTAGTGAGTGTGTTTGTGTAGGAGCTGATGGTTTCATTTTACATACACACCAAACACAGACAATAAGTCAATGTTTCACTGCTATTCTTCTTCTTCTTATTGTTGTTACTAATATTATTATTAAAATATGCACTTTCTGACTTTTTTCCATTGTATTCCATTGTATTGCTAAAAGATTTAGTTTTATTTTGTTTTTAGTCCAAATTATAAAACACATCACCAAAAAGTTATTTAAGGTGCATCATGATAAAGGAATTTTTAACTTTAGGTTTAAAAGTTTGCATTTATCTTTAAAAAGTTGCCATTTCTAGAAGCGTTTTGTAAAGGAAACAGTCTCTATTAAGTATTCTGCATGTATTCCTCATTCAAATCACATCCAGACCCAAAATAAATCACATGACCTGAATAAAGACAAAGTGCTTTTGTGATGCATCGAGAAGAACTGCTATCATAACATAAGCAGTATGACAAGTAACTGGGACTTGCATCATATTCATGCCCGCCTGATCTGTTTTGCTCACGTGAGGTGAGAGGATTGAGATTGGGATTGTTCAGGGATTAGTGGGCAGGACTTACCAGACTCAGATTTTCAGAAATGAAGGGAACCCGGCCGTGGGCTTAGGATGTCCCACGAGGAATAAGAAGGCTACCGTCCCAAAAACAAAAATGATGAACAAGTGCTGGTAAACAAGGAATCTTGTTCTTAATGGCGCTTTCTGAAAAATGTGCACATTTTGTCTCTTTTTTAAAAAAATTTTTTCACCCCGTGGACCTTTGACCCCTCCAACAACACCCACCTCCTAATTCTCCTCAAACAGCTTTGAGTCTGGAAAAGAAAGAAGGCGTGCCGCGCTGTAGAGATTTAGAGATCTGGGCTTGCTGTTGATGGATCATACCACTCCCCATCTTTCATCTTTACCTACCCATGATCCCTTCGCAACCGTCTATGCAGGATACTTTTCTTGTCTGCGGCTGAGGGGTTTAGCGGCAGCAGTAGCTCTTTTTTCATTTCTTGCTTTAGATATTCAACCAAGCTTCAAACTGGAGACGCAGACGGACTCTGGGTGCTGGGATCAGCTGATCCAGCTTCAGCTGTCTGGTTCGGGTGACTGGGAGCCCTGTGAGTCAGATATCCTCTCTGTTTCTATCCTCATATTTTCCTGTAAAGGCTTTTTCTCCCCCTCTCCATAAAAAAGCATTGGATAAGTGCAAAGATAATCTTTCCTCATGTTTTTGTAGCCAGTGAACAGTTGAGAGATGGAGGCTGCTGCTCAGTTCTTGTTGATGCTAAACGGTAGTTGTGACAGAATCCTCTGGAAACCCTAAACTACATTTTCCTTTTAAAAAATTACGCTAGTCAGATATTAGGGATCCAGGTGGGGTTTTGCTTTTTACTGTTGATGCTTTTTATAGCTGAAGTAGTTTTAATACTTGTGTTTTTGTAATTTTTGTAAACTTAGAATTCTATTGAAGGTTAAACAATAACGAAATAAATTTTATTCCTAAAGTTCCAATTCTCTCTCTTTTTATTGTTTGATTAGATGGGCTGGGTGTTAAATTTACTTTGTTTTTTTATGGAGCATATTTGAGGAATTTATAATATGTCCGTTTAGTTTGAGAACTGGCATCTAAAAGCCTTAAACCTAAATTATTATTTCTTTGCCCTTATTTTTGTATAACTAACTCAATTTAATCCATTTTATGTCAGTAAAACACACCAAGTAGAGAAAATTTTAAAAGAAAGTCAATGTTTGGGTTTTTCTCGTTGTTGTTTGTAATTCTAACCAGGCCTCTAAATTAACTTTTTTGGTTACTAGCCAGGGTGGTAAAGGTAACATCCGAAGTCTACCTCTGTCAGCTGTGGCTACATCAGTAGCTCACCATCACCAACTATGAATGAGAAGTGAATGAATAATGGACACAATGTAAGCACTTTGACAATCTGGAAAAGCCCAGATAAATCCAATCCATTATCATTATTATTATTATTATTATTACTATTATTATTATTATTACCAGCCAATTGTATTGTGTATTTGAAAACAAAACAGTTATTCCCTTCATTTCTAAAGTTGATGATTATTCTCTTATTAAAACAAAATACTAATAATAATTGAAAGTGTAGTCAGGTTTTATAACATTAAAGAAATGACATGTTATTTTAATTAAAAAAATATTATGAATACAGAACTTTCTTTAAAGGATTGACTTCTTTTATCTACATCTTTACTTAGTAAAACGTTGGGGAGGTATTACATATTGACATATTGATATGTATTGTATCTGTTTTTCTTGTTTCGAGTCAATGCAGTCCACAGTCAATTTTTCAAGATATTTTTTTAAATTATTTTTTATACATTTTTTATGGAAGCATATTGCATTTATTTAAAAGAAGACAACCTTTTATTATTGAATGCAATACATTTTTTATAAAGATTAAAACTAGTGATAACATTTTTTTTAAATGTCCTGCATAGAAAAAGCCTGCATATGCTGAAATATGTGCAACATTTTGCAATAGTATTGTGTGTGTTCTTACAGATCAGTGTGCTTTAGTTGTTGGTCTTAGTCATTTCAAAGAGTTACAATGAGTTGGAGCAACAAGTGACTCTGTTTGTTGGCGGAGGTCAGTGAGAGCAAATGCCAGAAATGACCAATGCACACTGAGTGCAGCTCTTAATGAAAGCACCTAAGTGCAGAAATTCCATGCAGCCCCTGAATGCACCACCTGCTGATGTGTATGACTAATACATCTATTCAATAAAGTCTGAATTAAATGCTTGAACTCTGGGAGGGAATGTTGGTGGTAGCCAAGTAGGGGGGGCAGACACTTAAAAGTCATGGTTGTGAGTTTGAGCCCCCTGTCAGAGATGATGAGCAAAGCCTCACCTGCCAAAGGGGCTAGTGAAACTGTTTTTCCACCCACCAAATTGAAGTTTTACCCACGTTTGCTGAGTGGGTGGGTGTTAATATAGAACCCTGATTCTAACACCCTGATTTTCTGATGTTTGTGCATTGAAATCTTTTGGAAATATTAAGGAATTGTTCTTCTTAAGACTCGGAACACAGATGTGGTGACGTGCATGGAGACCTAATGAAAAAAAATGTTCACTTGTCGGCTGCAGAACCTTCATAACTATGTTGTTTGACATCTTTCATACAGATACAGCCTTGCATAGACACTTTTAGATGTAAACGACTTTGTTTGCTTTTAAAGGTTTATCTAGTATCATGTATTTATTTAGGTTAGGTACAGTGGGGTGGACATAAACTGTAGGTCCACCTGCTGATGGATGTTGTTTGCATTTTTTGTCACACTTGTGTTTTTTGGATCATCTAGCACATTTATATATATTAAATATAAAACACAAGTACAAAATTTGGCATAAAAAAGTAAAAAAAGGCTTTTTATTAGGAAACAAAGGTATAATTGTTGTATTTAAAATGCACTGTGGTGTTTCTGAGCACCACAGCTCTGTTTGAGATTCAGGTCAGGATTTTTACTAGTTTACTCCAAATTGTCGTTTCTTTTCCTTAAAATCAGTATGTTTTTTGAGAAATAGTAACATTTAGAGAATAAACTGATGGGGCTGGATTTTGGAGCATTGTCCTTCTGAAGAACTGAGATGTCTCAGCTTGAGGATTTGACGAAATGGAGGAAGTTCTCCTCCCAGAGAATTCCCTTTTTTTTTTCTTTTTTTTTTTGGAAACTGCAGAAGTCATGGCTCCATTTATCACAGTAAGTCTTTAATGTCCTGATCCAGCCAAACTGCCCCATATCATCACTCTACCACCATGAAATGTTCCTGTTGGTGTGACTCATTCTTTTTCTGTGAAGCTGTGTTGCCATCATAACAGATTTGATGCAGACCTTCCAAAAGGTAAATATTTGTCTTAAAAGTCTCTGAGATTATAAAGAACTTTCTGTTAAAGTTAAGATGAGCTTTATAGCGGTTTGTTGTCTTCTGCTCCTGAATGCAGACTATTTTGGCTCAGTCTCTTCTTCATAGGATGAGTCATAAACTCTAGCCTGAGTCAGGCATAGTCTGCGGTTCCTCTGTAGTTCAGGATTCTGTTCTCAGCTCTTTGGTGACCTCTTGGATGTTTTAGGGGTAATATTGGTCACTTCTGGGAATGTTTTCTTCCTTAATTTCTGGAGGGTGGCTCTCATTTTATAACAGATTTATGTGGACCTCCTAACTTTGTCAGTCAGGTTCTGATTAATTGTTTGCATCGAGATTGTGTGGCTGTGATTATGCCTTGTTGTAGATTATGTTAATTTCAATTCATGTCACAAACCACAGCTGCTTGTGTTTTAACCTAATTTAAGATATTGTTTTTATATTATTTAATCATTGCTATTTTTATTTTAAACCATTTTTATTTTAAAAATGCAGTTTTTCTTTTTAAAATCAGAAACATTTAAGTGACAAACAATACAACTTTTTTCTCAGCTCTGTACCTAAATCACCTGCACGCACATTCCATCCTTTCTGTGTGTCGACACATTTTTATTGAGTAGATTCGTTTAAGCTTATTTAGACATTTTTTGTTAAGTATGATATTTAAAAAGAACATGAAACCTGTCCTGAAAATGTTTGTCTTGTTCTTTGCCGTTGCATATGATTGAATGATGCTGTAACATTGAAAAAAAGTTGAAAATGTTATTGATGCCCACAATTTTTTACAACTTGATGAAATCTTTCTTTGTTGTACAGCTGCAAAAATCACAATTTAATGTTGTGATTTTAAATAAACTACTTGTCAAACCGAAATGTGGGACTGTACGGTTTGTTTTTCAGGTGATTCCCAGAAGGTGGAGATGCCAAGCAAAGAGATGGAGGTGGTGAGGGGGCAGATGGTGGTGCTGCAGGCGTGGTACAGTCCCAGCTCAGACATTTCCAAAAACACCGTCATTTGGCACTTTACAGGGAACGAGTCCAAGCAGGTGAGGAGGTAGATGTATGCGGAGCAGAAAAGAAGCTCAAGGAATGGAACTTTATTCAGAAAAATATTTGGTGCTACATTCTTAAGAAAACACTTTCGGGTAGATTCAAACTGGGATTGAAAAAGGATAACAAGTTTACAGTAAAAACATTTTTTCTTTTTAAATATTAAATGTAAAAATTATAGAGGGTTTGATCAGCTGCTCCTAACGTGTTTAAAATTTGACCTTTAACTATTGACAATTTCATCAATATTTTGTGCAGAAATGATACTTTTAATCTTTAAAATTGTCAGTTTTCTGTAGGTAGAATGTGCTCTTGTGGTCGCACATTATTTCAAACTTGAAGCTGGCCTAATTTTACCGTTATGACCCCGCTGTAACCTTCTATGGACCAGAAAGGAGAGCCTTTTTAAAAGCATTACAAGGAAGCTCAACATTTGTGCTGATCCCTGACAGCTGCTGCAGAAAGCTGAGTTTCAAGGCGCAGATAGAAACCATTGTTAAGGGGGAATTAGTCAGGTTATTAAAAAGGACAACAATGGCACGTTTTGCTTTGCTTTACATGAACTTGTGGGGAGATTGCTCAGGTCTGCACATATGTCCTACAGCATGTGTGTTTGTGCGTCCGCATGGTAAATAATTTTAGCGTGTGATGCCTCCCAGCTTATCTCAAAGGGAAAAATCTGCCTAAATTTCAACGTCCACCATCTGTACATGTCAGGATTATCTTCATGAAGGACGTGGTTAATCTGCACATCTTGACATGGCTGTTGCAACAGAGTCAAACTTTTTGTCCAGCTGAAAGGGCACAAGTGTTTGTTTCAAAATATATATTTTTTTTGGAAAGGATTTGGTTGTATCTTGCATGGGGGGTTTTACTTTTTCCCCCTCTCGGGGTCAGCTAAGGCCAGTTCCACTAAAGTTGTTTTTTTTTCCACAGGTGATAAACTTTAGCTCAGGTAAAGTCGGGCACGGTCACAATGATTTCACCAAAAGAGTTGGCTTTAGTGTGACCATGCCCTCGGCCAACCTCTCCATCTACATCAACAAAACCCAGGAAAGCGACTCGGGTCTTTACTTCTGCCATGTCATCGTCCCTGGAGGCCACGGCATTTCTGGAGAGATGAGGCTTAACGTCAAAGGTAACGGTCCACAGTGTCAGAGACTTTTCTCTGACACTGTGGTGTTATAGAGTCCATTGGACTCTATAACTTGTCATCCATGTGCAATAGATAAAGTCATTTATGGTCCGTCTATTTTCTCTCTCCTGATGTGGCATGCAATACGACTGTGCTAATTCACTGATGTTTCTTTCCGATTGATTGTTTTGGTTCTCTGTCATCTATTGTGTGTAAGTTTGTATCTTGAGCCGATGCTGCAACAACTGAATTTCCTAAGCTGGGATCAATAAAGTATCTTTATCTTATCTTTATCTTTATCTTTTCAAAGGTACAGTGAGACATTTTAGAGCAGAGCATTCATTGACAATGTTAGCTTTAGACTTAAATAAGAAAAAAAAGTGGTGTTTGGATAATTGGAAGTGCTGTAAAGAGCAGATGGAAATTATATAGAGGGGTCGAACCACCTATTTATTTTCATATAGAGTGCCCACTGCCCTGAGTAACTTTCACATGGCCAGCAGCAGATTAACACTAATGTACATGCTGGAGAAGAGGTCAGCGCTGTTGATTCTTATCTCTCACATGTTAAGTTGCAGCGCTGACCCAGTGAATCTGTCTCTGCAGTCCCTCCTTCTCCCCCGGTGTGCCGCATGACCGGAAACCCCGTGGTGAGAGGCAACGTGACTCTGAGCTGCAAGTCCAACCACGGAAAACCTGTCCCTCAATACAAGTGGACCAAAGCTGCACCCACGTCCGAGGTCTTCTTCTCCCCAATCCAGAGTGAGTAACGTCTTCAAGGATGTTCTGTGAAACACCTGAGGGTAAAACTGTGTCTGCTTTGCATTCACATCTGCATTCAGAACATCCATTTTTAGGATTTCTGCTCATGCAATCATCGTTCTTTGACAACAGAGGTGTTGGAATTGATTCGTTTTTCACACCAAAGATGCAAGAGCTGAGGATTTTTTTATTATTTTTTTCAGAATAAAGGACATCTATACTCCACATTTTCTGTTTTCCATAGATCACTGTAGCACTCAAAATTGCATTTCTAAAACAAAAGTAGTTTTGCTGTACTTCACAGCTTACATCCCAACTCAAGGCCTAATGTGTTATTCAATTCCTGCACCCCAGAAGTGCATTACTAATGCATTAATAATCCAATTTACTGTAATTATTGGTTCATCAGGACAGTTATGATTCGCTCCTAGTTCAGCAAATCTATCCTATCTATTCAGGAATCCATTAATTTTCCTGATTGATTAAATAAAAACAAAATAACTGAGCACATTTTTAAAAAAATGATCCAATCTAACTTGGAAATGCTTAGATTCCAACATAAACCCACTCTTCTACAGAAGACTTGGGATTCATGCTGTTTTTATTCAGATGAGTGTAAACATTTCAGCCACTAAAATGGTTCACATCAGAACAACTGGAACCTTTTCCTGACTCGTTGCATCACCTGGCAGTTTGCTGAATTAAACTTTGGCAGAATCGGTCTGTGAACTTTTAGCCAAACTCCCCTGAATGATCATTTTTTCATTAGTTACACATTAAAGCCTCGTGGCTTCACTCAATTCAAGCAAGTGCTTAGGAATTTCGACCCAGAGTAACAGAAAATTGTACTGATGCAACTCAGAGTGGTCATTTCCGACGTAGAGATGAGTTGTTGCTGCAGAAGCGTGTGTTGCATCATGATGTCCTCTGACAATGAATATTCCACTTCCTACAGCCCATGGAAACATGTTATTCTCTTTATTCTGTGGTTACTGTAGGCCGTTACCAATGCCTGCCCAACAACTCTTAATGACCGCAAAAGAAATGCGCCCCAAAAGTTTTTGATTTAGTAATGGAGCTATGCTCCACAACCGCCTTAATTTCGTCTCATCCACCAGCCCGCCTCCCTTTATTTCCCTTATTCAACCAAAATCGGAACCCTATAAACCTAAACCCAGACAAAAGGATGAATGACAAATCCAGGGCCAACAAACTTCTCTGCCCGGTGCTTTCACTGACCTCCGGAACCTAGAACATTAACCCAAACAGCCATTCTGCCCAACTTAGTCTAGTACCATACTTCTTTCATTCGTCTACGACCTGCAGCAAAACAAAGCAGTTTCTCAGAGATAATGTCAAACAGCAGAAGAACTAGAACATTTACAATGGATCCATTTCCGTGTGGTCTAACTAAGGCAGAGATTGTGCTAATCTAGTCGGTCATAAACAATGTTATTTTCATTTGAGGAGAGGGTCTGCCCGGCTACGGCTGTGCAGGCGGCTGCAGTTCAGTGGTCCTGCTGTTACTGTCAGTTTCATCAGTGATGGGGTGAGAGGAGCAGGCATTCTACATGGTTACAGAATGATGGATGAGAGGGGCAGGCTGGAAGGACTGTGTCACTCAGGACTTGGTCTTTTATCATAAGAAAAAAACCTTGTTTTCTTGTGATAAGGGAGATCTCGTGGATGTAGATGTCGTGATTACGAGAAAAGGGGGGAAGCAGGGTAGACCGTTCTCGGCTTTGTATTTATGCGTACATTTATATTTAACTGATGTCGTTAAAGTGTTTGAAATGTGTGAAAACACAATTTTGCCCACAAAAATTACTGATCCATATTAATAGATGCAGGTGATGCGGTCTTTTGCCATGGCCACAGGTGAAGAAAATTCTGCCTTATGAATGTTTTGGGTTCCTCTCAGAGCCTTTGTCAGTTCTAGCGTGCTTTTGTTAATAGGATGCTCCTGAACAACAACCTCAAATATCCACCACAGTCATTTTCCAGACGACTTTCAGTAGGGCTTTGACAAAGTGGAAAGAATTAGAAACAACTTTCTGCAGATAAATTCACTGCAGACTCCAAATTCAAGTGGCCGTTAGATGAGCTAAAGGGCGGGGCTTAGAAAGCTTTATAATATTGCTTTCTATGGACAAGCAGCTGCAGCTGCAGCCATACATCACTAAGTGAAATGTAAAAAGCTCAACGCAGTGGTATGAAGGAAACCGCCACTGGAGAATTAATTCAGCTCTCTGCAGTAACAAATTGCACTTCTCTGTCTGCCAATCGGATGGCAGAGTCTTGGTTTGGCGGACGCCAGAAGAATGGATCTTGTCTGACACCATACGTGTGAAGTTTGGTGGAGGGAGGATCATGGTGTGGTGTTGTTTTTCAGAAGCTCTTAATTACCGCTGCTCCCAACTATGTGGGGACAGTTCGGGGACAGCCTCTTGCCGTTCCAACAGAGCATGAATCAGAGGTCCATAAAGTCATGGACTGACTCCTGACCTCAACCTCAATTTGGGATGAATTAGAGCAAAGACTGGGGACAAATGTGCCTATGTAAAGTGGTCAGACATTCCCGTGAAGACCCTCCTAAACCCCTGAAAAGCTTTCCTGGAAGAGTTGAGGCTTTGATAGCTGCAGAAGGTGGCCAACGTCACATTAAAGCCTGTGGATTAAAGACATATCACTGAAGTTCATATGTTTAAAAGCAGATAAGTGAATACTTTTGGCAGTATGGCACGTCATGATAAGTTTTGTGTTAGAAAATATTTGCAGCTCATGAAGATACAGAAAGACGCTGATTAAGGACACACAACTCAGTTTTTTATGCTCTAGATCCCAATTCTGCCAAGTTAAGTTGTGATATTTCTGTCTAAGGTCACACAAAGGTTCTATCTGTCTGAAAGTTATTGAACAGAAAAATGTGTTTTTGTTAAAACCTCATTGAAATTAAGTGACAAGGAGGAGTGAAAAATGAACAGTTTAACCAAAATAAAAAGGTTCATTTCTTAACAGTCATGCAGGGCATATCTAATTATTTTTTCAAATGTAGTCCAATCTATCTTTATTAGCGTTTATGGGAAGGAGGTGTTAAAATGTCTTTTGTTTAATCAAGTTTTTTTTATTTTATTGGCAGATTAGCCTTTTGCTCAGCATTTTTCCCAAATTCACCTCAAAAGAACAAATTCCAGAAAAGGCAGCATGAAATCCTCATTGCAAACAGATGTACAGCATCCTCCTCTTTAAGTGCTGCCGATGCACCAAAAAAGACACGGTTTGCATCGATGCTGAAATGATTCTGCAGAAAAAAACACCATCTGTTTCTGAACAACTGGACTCAGGCTGATTGATTATTGACTTAACTGCTTTGATCCCTGACTTCATAGTAGAAAAGTCCTCAGACTCATGAGATGAAAACTACTCTCTCTGATTGTGCATTAGCCCAGGCTTTTAAAGCGCCGTGCACACACTGCGGCCCATGCCGCTCGTTTAGGTGCATCCTCTCACATAGCTTCAAGGCTTGAATTGAAACTGCCCTTTGAACTTTTCTTTGCCATCATCGCTTCTCTCTTTCAGCATTTTCCGTCTGTTTTTGCCTCTGCTGATCCTCCCGCAGTCCTCCTTTTCCTGCTGAGTGTATCTAACAATTATTCCCATCAGCCCCTCTAAGAGGAACAGGTGGGATTTGGGATTGAGAGTGCACTCCCCATCAGTTTCCAGCAAACCCCCACCCCCCACCCCACCTCTCATTCATGCTTGCTGTCTTTCTCTCTCTGCCATCTTTCCTTCTGCATAAAAACCCAGAATGGAGAGCCTGCTCCCAGCCCATGCTTGTCCTTGGGTTCATGGGTAAGGGGTTTCACTCATATTTTCCCAGTATTTTACCTAGTTCTCCCCCAAATCCCCCAATCCTTTCACACTGTGACAAGTCACTTTTTTTCAAACTCAATCCATTTGTTGAGATGTGGAAAAGCTCTAAAGGAAAAAAAAGGTCAACCCAACTTCCAAGAATACTTATAGGATAATGCCCCTGAAATGATTTCTATAAAAAAGGCTTAGTAGTTGAGACTGATAAATGTGCTACAAGTATTCATAGAATCAGTCATTATATAATCATTTTCTAAAAGTCCGATTTTCAGACTTGCTGTGTGAAAAGGTTGAATTTCTCCTTTAAATCTTGAATGTTTCCTATAGTAGATTTAGATGCAACATAGTGCTTTCACTGTCTACTTGTTTTATGAAAATGTTTAGATGCTTTACAGTTTTAAACTAGTTAGCTCAATTGATATTTTAAAATGAGCAAAAATCATTTTTGCCAAATGTTGCAGTGAATAAACAATGTTTTCTTTTATTATTCCTTAAAAATGTACGAATACTTATTTAAAAAGTATTCCTTTAGGTGTATTGATACCATACTCATTTGTTTTGCTGAGCAGTAATGTGATTATGTCTTCTTTTTATGTTAATAAGCCTTTACCTTCTGCATGTGGCAAACATAACTCCTATTTAATATGACAAAATTGTTCTTTAATGTGCCAAAGGTAACATGTTATCATACATATGGATAAAGTTGACTCAGAAAGGCTTAAAAAAAAGAAAAAGAGCCAATATCTTCTGCTTCTATCTGTCAGACGTTCTGCACTGACGGCAGTGAAAAACCAGTTTCTTTTATTTGCAGCTGAGTGTCCCAATGCCAAACGCCCTGCTGCTCCAGCACAGCAAGTATCTAATAGTGGTTGAACTCACTCCAGTCAGAGTCAGCTGACGGCCTTTTTACCAGACTGAACTGGGTTTGGTTCCTTCCAGCCGGTTTACAAATCCAAAGATGAAATATTTGGATTTTAATCTGTGATTGAAACTTCAACTCAACAAAAAGAAATGATTCTAATTTTTAGAAAAGGAACTAAGACGTCTTAAACGTAAGTTTGAGAAAACAGGTTAAAACAGTTTGGAACCTGACCTGAAGTTTTTTTTTTCTTCTTGCAAATCCATTGCATTAAAGCTCACTTAAATAAAAAGAACTGACAAACAACTGCAAAGAGTTACAGTACTGAGATATCCATGAACATGTTGGGATGTTTGGGCTGAGCTGTGAGGCTCACAGGCAGCATTTTGTAAATACCACTGATCCCAGCTTACATAGTTTTTATGAAAATGCAGAATTCAATTCTCCAGGATGTCTTTTCTTACTCTCATACTAGCAGAAAGATGTTGTCATCTCATGTTGTTTCCTTTCTTGGTGCCCATTGTCATTCCAGAGGCGCAGCGTAGAAACATAACTGTGAAAACTGCAGCTTTATTTTCTGCTCAACCAAGGCAGCAAAGGGAATGATGGGAGTTCAGGTTTTGGTGTTTCAGATAGATGATGTTGGTGGTACTAGGTCCATTTGTGTGTTTATCTGGACCAAGATGGCAGTCACAGTAGTAAATCAAAAGTGAACTTAGGTGAAGTAAAAATCTGTCTTATGTTTTTAAGAGGGCTGTTTTTGAGCTGAACTTGTTTGTCTTCATTGATGTTAAGTTGTGCTATTTAGAACCGTTTGTGATGCTTCCGCTGTGTTTTTATTAAGCAGCCTGATGGAGAAGCCTGGGGATTTGAACCAAATGTTTTCCTCTCCAAAGTCTTTTTGCCTTTTCAATAGAGAAATTATCATTTTGATTTACATACTGAAATCTAAAATGCCTTAAATCAAAAGGTTTAATTGGTACAAATGTACCTGGTGTGTTTCCCTTTTTCGTTTTGATTTTAACGTGTTTATTAAAAGCAGAACAAAGTTTGTTTTCATAGCTTTTTTTTTTTAAAACGTGATCAAAAACTGAACCAAGGATGATTTGTACCTGTGTGTTTAATTAACCCCCTGACGCCTACTGATGCAGATATGCATCAAGCTACTTCTGTTCCAATTTTAGCTCAACTTTGCATCTACATGAAATCAAACGCATGGGTGACTTTTTTTCCGTCATAGCTGCAAATAAATGTAGGCATCAGACAATTGGATGAACACATAAAAATCCCTAAAGACATATTTTCAAAAATAATCTGAAGCAATCTGCTAATCACAGCTAGATTAACCAAAATAGTCCTTAAATTGAAGTTTTAATCCAGTCTATTTTGTTATATTAAGGGTTAAAATACTTTCCAAAATAAAAAAGATTTATTAAAATAAGAGATTGTTTTTTTTTATCTGTTTAATGAAGGGGATGTAGGGCGAGGATTGCACCATCGGCTCCTTCACCCAGTGATGGGTGGGACAGGCTTCAGGTTAATGGGTTCAACAAACTCTTCAGGCATTACCCTGTCTAGTAAAATACTCTTGTCATGTCTGTAGGATGTTTATGAAAAAATGCACAAAAAGACGACAGCAGCTGTGATGAAGAGGAGGGACATTCACTGTGTGCATTCACACATGTTGAGTGTCAACACAAACTCATATCTCAGCCCGGCCATCATTCACCACAAATCTAACACGGCAGCAGCTGCTTTGGATGCGATGATCAGGGATTTCTGCTCTCTTGCATTAATATGTCTGCTGCTGACATCATGTGAACCTTGACTTATCATCTGGGATGATTTGGATGAGTCCCCCGTGTTGCATTACTTCTCTCGCTTAGAAGATTGATTCGGGGCAACAGACAACACAAACACACCAGGCTGACCGAAACAACACATTTGGAAACGGCAAACAGCGCGTTTGGTTATTGTCGCCGCAGAAGCAGGACCCCATCGGATGACGACATGCGTCTGTGCCGTGGAAGATTGGATTTCAGTGGATTTGTTGGGATGAGTCCCTCCCAATATTTATTTCTTTTTCCAGAGCATGTCTGCAAGGCAGGATTTTTAACAAATAGTGCGGCAAATGTGAGCGCCGTCGCTGCTGTGTCATGACTAGCAATGATAAAAGTATTTTTAAAAAGCACCTAGAGATCCTTCAGCACGCCAAAATAAAAGCCCTAGAGGCAAACTTTTTGGGTGCAGAAAGTTACACCACTGCTGTATTTCTGTGCTGTTTCTTGCTCTAACTGTAATGAGACGTGTCTGCAAAGTGTGTATAACTGTGTGCTTCTCTGCAGACGAGCGGCATGGCACCCTCAGGCTGAGCAACCTCACCAAAAGCATGTCAGGGAAGTACATCTGCAGAGCCAGCAACACGGCCGGCTCCGACAGCTGCTCCATTAACCTGGAGGTCATCACCTGTATGTCCCCCCACCCTTCACAAACGGCTGCCCCTTCACTGCCTGCACCATCTGTGTCTCAGTGTTGTTGTGTGTCCCAGCTTCCAATGCAGGCGTGATCGCAGCAGCCACCCTGGGCTCGGTGGTGGGACTGGTCGCCATGGTGCTGCTCTTCATCTTTTTACTGAAGAAGAGGCAGGACTCAGAGGAGGAGATGTCCAATGAGATCAAGTGAGAGCTTTGGACTTTATTGTTCTGTTTTTTGTTTTGTTTTTCTAGAGCAGATGCTTCGGAACCTGAACCTGGATGACTCTCACTTTCCATTTTTAACATGTTCTTAAAGTATTTTCTAATGACGGAGGTCATTTAAAGAAAATGAAACTTAAAATTGCATTTTTGAGTATTTCTTTACTTAAATCATTGTGGATCAGGAGCAGATGAAAAAATGACATTAGAAAAAGCTTTTAACTGGGATGTAGAAGCTAGAGCCAGAAGCCCCCTGCTCTGACGCATCCACTTGCAAACAAAGAGATCCGTGAACATCTTTGTTTTCTTCGTCCAAGCTGGAATCTGGACAGCTCCGATAATACTCGCCATTTTTGTTGCACCATTGTTAGGTTGGGGTTGTGAGGGGCTATAAGCCAGCGGGAGAACATGTAAGCACATGTATGATGAAAAGGGGGCGTGTTTACTCTGTGCCAATGGTCCTGCCCACAACAAAGGTGAATTTCTAATGAACTCCTGCCGCTCTGCAGAAACTGTTTCAAAAAAATGAAACTTTTGGCCCAAAATGGCATAATCATAAATAAAAGTCCACTGGAGTTGAACTTTAGATTGAAATCTGTTTTTTCTCTCCTCAGAGAAGACGCTCAGGCGCCAAAGAGAGTGTCGTGGGCAAAGAGCAACACCGGCTCCGACAACGTGTCCAAAAATGGCACGCTGTCCTCCATAGCCACCAGCCCCCACTCACGAGACCCCCATCCGCCCAACTTCCAGTACCCTTACTCCCCAATGTCGGCGTCAGACACAGGGTCTGTGATCAACGCCTACCAGCTGCGGCCCGGGGAGCCCAACACCTTACAGGGGCTGCCGGGCTACAACGTTGGCGGCACGCCCACGCGGAAACACAAGAGGCCCCCCACTGCGAACGGGGGTCCTCCGCAGGTCCTGAGGAGCCCTGCGGTCAGCGTCCCTAAAAGAACTGAGGGAGCTCAGCCTCAGGTGCCGCCTCCCCTCTGCGTGTCCCCGCAGATTAGCTCCTCCACCCTGACGCGCATGGGGGCGGTGGCGGTCATGGTTCCCGCTCAGAGCCAGGCGGGCTCGCTGGTGTAGCAGAAACTGCAAAGAATTCAGAGCAGATGGGCATGAGCAGACCCCCCCTGGCAGCAGGACGTCATTATGGAGGGTTTGGGCTTCATTCAGACATTTGTTTTACTGAAGACATGTACGTGTGGTTTTGTTTTTTTGTTTTCCAATGCTGCATTCATGTTCACATGAGAGAAGTCTATTTTTATTTACACCTTTCATTTGAAGGCGTCTGTTTAACCATCATTTACTTCACAAAGTGTTGCATCATTTAAATGAAGTTGTTTTTCTGTTTTTGAACTTTCTTCACTTCACCTGGTTGTGGAGCTTCACTTTTCCACATTATTTCTGATCAATCTTTGATGCTGTGGTTACCGAAGGAACATTCTCCAGTAATCTACCTAATGTGGAGCTGGAATGTAACTTTAAGTAGTGGATGTGAACCTTGGAGAGGTTTTCTCTTTAGCTGCTTGATTTAAACTGCAAACATGGTGCCGTGTTTTTTTTTTTTTATTTTATGCTTGGACTGCAGAAAATCCTCATCAGCCAGTGAGTTTTCCTCCAATTGTTCTCCTGCATTCTGAGAAGAACACAGCCGTGACACGTGGACATGGAAAAGAGAACACGGAACTACTTTTCCTGCAGATTTGACTTTTGAATAAAGTGTTCTGGAAGTGTTTATCCAAGAATGTGTAAAAACAAACTGCTGATTCATTTAGGGGGGAACTGGTTTATTTGGAAGAGTTGTAGAAACAAAAAAAAGGCACAGACAACAGAAATGAATGTATTTCTATTTTACTGCTGAGTAAAGGATCTCAAATCAGACTAAAAGAAAGTACTTTCACAAGGCAGTAGGCATGTTATAAATAGGTTAAAACAAACTAATGGAACATTCTAGAGTGCTTGATTGTTTGCATTAACTGCATATGAGAACTGGACTAAGTGACTCCTCCCCCAAACAGGAAGTACCTGCTGGTTCTAAGAAGCCATAATCCCATAGAGTTCTACAGAACTTTCTATTTCTATTGGTCAGAAGAAACATTCTTGCTTTGATCCTGATGGTTCTAAATTTTTTTCTGTAGGTATTTAAGATACAAACTGGCCAATCAGAGGCATCAATAAAAGTATGTGTTCTCATATCGAACATCTGGCAGTCAAGTGGTAGGGGGGTGGACTCCAAACAAGCTCACTCCTGACCGGTGAGAGTGGTTGCCATAGAAACGTTGATTCAGACCGACTTGAATCCCTGCTTACTGATGTCTGGTTCTAACATGTCGATGTCGGCATCGCAAACAAATGGCGACTGAATTGCGTTCACTTGGTCTGAACCGGCAGTAAGCCATTTTCTACGGGTGACATCACACTCACTCGGCCCAGTTCTCATCCAGTCAATGCTTGTGTTCGCATGGGTAAAGTGTTGATGCTGCAGCGGCAAAGATGCTTTCAGCAGAACGGCTGAAGAGCCTGAGAGGTAAACGTCCAACAGCTGAAGCATCAGCGCTCATTCGAACAGTCTGATCAGGATTCGGTTTGTAGAAAACAAAATGCCATTTTTAGAAGTAGAATCTATTTATCTGATTATGGTTCTGTTTGTCTAAAGTCCTGTTTCTCCTCAAAAAGTCCAACAGTCCTTCGCTTACTTTAACCATGTTAAATCCAGGAAATCACGTCAACCAATAAACACAAAGTGACCACATTTGAAGAAAAACTATGATGCTGAAGGAAAGTTCTGGGGATCCAGGAGAAGAGACTCATCAAGATTCCATCAGCAGATTTCTGGAGATGATCATCCTCATCACCTCGTTGGTTCCTACACAGATCCAAAGAAGCCGTCTTAGTTCTAGATATGGCCGTCATTTTGACAAAAAGGAGGACAAACTGACCCTCTAGGATCTGGTGGACTCTGATGTCACGCACAAACTGCTGCACGGCGTAGTCCTTCAGGTAACCGTAGCCGCCGTGCATCTGAAGGGCCTGGTTGCAGATCTATAGGATAAGAACAAATCAGTTTTGTCTCTCTAATGGCTACTTTTTTAACTTCTGAGCTATAGGAAAATGAGTCAAGTCTCTGGAGAATGAACAGTAGGCCAATCCTCATGAAGGCAGAGCTGCACACATGAGCAGCCCAGCTGGTCATGCTTCAGCAGGGTTTCAGATGTGAGCCTGTCAGATCAACCTGCATGCAACTGACAAGCAGTGATGTTTGCATCCCTGCAGGAGGCGGAATGAGGAAGATATTAGCATGCACAACACAGAGGAAGAGGAGAAGCATCCTGAGTCCGAGCACGTCCGCTTTGATATTCCAGAAAAGCTACAGGAGGATTTTATCACACGTTTGTGGTCAGATAAACTTTCACTGACATTAAAACACTCGTCTGTCACGAAGAGCTTGGCCATGGAGCAGAGGGAAACGGCGTCGGGATGGTTCTCCTGTAGAGCCTTTGCAGCTTCCCGCACCAGAAGACGAGACGCCACCAACTTGGTGGCCATTTCTGCCAGTTTGAACTGAAGATACTAAAACCAAAAAGAGAAAAAAGTTAAGGACAGACACACAACTCTGTCCAATTTGGATTTAATTAATAAAAAATAAACTCTGATCTGACCTGGTTGTTGGCGAGCGCCTCTCCAAACTGCTTCCGCACCAGCAGGTGATCCCTCGCCAACAACACGCTGGCGTGCGCCGCCCCAAGAGAACAGGAAGCTGTGACCAGTGGGTTTCAAACGTGAAACGTCTTTGTAAAAACATCAACCATAACTGTCTTGATGAAAAAAAAAAACCAAACTGTGTACGGAGAACCGCTAAGACTATTGGTCACGCTTAAACCACCTCAGGACTTGGATACAATCTGCACACAATTTATGCAAAAATCTTAAGGAGACTTTTTATCCAACATAGCTGAACTTGGACCAGTTTCCTTTTTTTTTAGCTTTAGAGCAAAAATGTGAGAAAGATTGAAAAACTGTAAATATTAAATACAGTCCATATTACATCCATATAAGATAATTTATCTTTTTAATTTACTTTAGAAGAAAAACAGCAATTCTTTGCATAAAAGGCTGCATTGGATTCTGTTTACTCTATTATTCACCTGTGGAGGTTAAAAGGTTACTTATTTAATAATAAATAATAAAATAAATTAAAACAAAAATGTCTTATTTGTGGATGTGTGTGTACCTTTTGTCAAAAACTTGTTCTATTCTATAAATGTCCGTTTTATGCGTCTATCAATTCATTTCTCAATTTTTACACTACATACAAATGTGAAATAAAAGGAGCTAAAGTCTTCATTTGCCCCCCCTTGGGGGTGCTAGTGTAATGACACTAAGTCCTGAATACTGCAGGAGGGTTTCCAACTCAACCCCCCCCCTAATTAGCTGGAGAATGTTGTCAATAAAAAGGTACAGGGCCATAATTTGACACCCAAAATACTGAAAATGTTAAAGTTTATGATGCTTTTGCTGGGAAAGAAAACTTTTTAACCATATCATGTATAAACAAAACATTAATTCATTTTTCTTTATAGCAAGAGAACAATAATGAGTATTATTAATAGTTGATACTTTCTTTATCCCACAATGGGGAAATTCTTCTACTTATTTTGCTCCATCCCCTGGGGGGAGCTGCAGGCTGGACGCGTTCGTGGGGGAACGGCTGGCTGGGGAGAGCGGGGATCGATTCCCCGACCCTTCGGTTGTTGGACGACCTGCTCTACCGCCTGAGCTAAACTGCCGTAAAAGTCCATTTGAATGGAAGTTACTGGAGATTTGCATCATTTTACCTTTTAAATTACATTTAGAAAATGAAGACAGGAGAAATGAGTTTTTGAAAGTATCTCTTAGGAGCACAAACGTTTTCCCATCTTTAACAATACTGTCATTATTATAGTTCTCTAAGTGCTCAGGTAGTTTGGAATCAAAACATTTTTTTAAATACACAAACAGGATTACAATCTCCCTGTTTGCTAATTGAGAAATAATAATAATGTTAATGAGAAAAGATATATTTGTCCTTTTTGTTAATCCTAAAAAAATGTTTAACTTGAAAATGGAATAAACCTTTTGGTCAACTTTTGATAAAAAAAAAGTGTTTTTCTGCTCACCAATGTTAATCCGACCTCCATTCAGACCTTTCATGGCAATGTTGAAGCCCTGTCCTTCCTCGCCGAGCCGGTTGGTCACTGGAACTTCACAGTCCTCAAAGATCACCGCCCTGGTGGGCTGAGAGTTCCAGCCCACCTAAACAGCAGGCCGGACAACAGCTGTGTGAGCGTCCGCCATCTAGTGGTGACTTCACTTATTACAACCAGCGGATCAAGAAGGAACCTTCTTCTCCTTTTTGCCGAAGCTGAGGCCTGGCGTTCCCTTCTCCACCACCAAGCAGGAGATGCCTTTAGGTCCTTTCACTCCTGTTCTGCACATCACGACATACACGTCTGTGTCTCCTCCTCCGCTGATGAAGGCCTAAAAGAGAAGCAGAATGAGAATAGTTTCTCTCACCAAAAGCTCTTTATTAGGCCTGAAACAGCTTTGGATTACCTTTGAGCCATTTAGGATGTAGTGGTCGCCCTTTTTCTGTGCCGATGTGAGGAGGGAGGCTGCATCACTCCCACTGCCTAAAGTAAAACATCAGGGCTTTCTTTAAATGCAACTTTATTTCTTAAACACCTTAAAGTGCTTTACATTAAGTCTATAAAATTAGTTTTGTTTTAATTGACAAAGCTAACACAGCAGCAGCAACAAAAGGAGGTGTAAACATATTTAAAAGCTAAGTTAAAAAAAGGCAAGTTTGAAGCTTTTTCTTTAATCTCCGATCATCTTTTGATCAATTTAATCGATTTTTAAAGCCTCGTCATGGGAACACCAGTAGACCTGCACCTGAGGACCCGAGGGCTCTGGGAGCATCATAAAATGCATTTCTGTTCAAAAGAATAAAAGAAAGGAGGTCCAATTCATCATCAGACCTTTATAAACTAAAAGACTGAGAGGCAGTGCAGACATTTCTCCGTCTTTCTGGTCCTGATTAAGAGGCGTGCAGCCAAGTTTTAAACAAGCTGCAACTCATTTATAGGATTTTTCTTAACACCAGAAAGAACAATAATTTATTCTAGAAGTTGATGAGGTCATATTTCAGCTCTGGCTCTGGAGAGAAAGGCTGTAACTGAGGGTCTATGATGTTAAAATGACGTCTTCCTGACAGTGTGCTTCAACAATAACGTGTTTTATACATCATCGCCTATAAAAAGTATTCACTTTGTGTGGCGTCATGGGCTGTGTGGGTTGATTTTCCTTTGAATTTTTGTGCCTGTTTTTTTATTTTAAGCTTTGAGCTGCTCAAAACATGATAAGTGCTTTTTATAAATAAAGTTTGATTGGATTTGAATTGATCTGAAGTCCCACTGAGGTTTCAGACGTCATCACACACATCCAGGTTATGAAGCCGATGGATGAAACTGGACGGGCTTTTTCTTTTCTCAGCATCAGGACATTTAAAGAAGAAAAAAAACTGGATCTTTGTGAACAAAACTCCAACCGGGCCCCGCCTTGCAATTCGATTTGGTTCCCTGCTAACTGACCTGGTTCCGTGAGACAGTAGGATGCAAACTTTTCCATGGAACAGAGGTCGGGACAGAACCTCTCCCTCTGCTCATTGTTGCCGAAGGTGTCAATCATCCAGGCGCACATGCTGAGGAGAAAAGTGAGCGAGAAGGTTTTATTTTTTGATATTTGGGAGCTGAGCAACCCAGCATCTAAGACGAATTCATCCAGATGACTTTGCCTCAAATTTGAGTCATAGCAACTGGATTTAAAGTCTTCTTCCTTGAAACGTTTCGCCGCGGCGAAACGTTTCAAGGAAGAAGACTTTAAATCCAGTTGCTATGACTCAAATTCAAGACGAGCATCCATTTAATTATTGAAATAAATTCATTATTTTTTGGGGAGGATTCCTCTGAAATTTGAAAGGCGTACTTGTGGATGCTGATGTAAGCCGTGGTGCTCACACATCCCGTGGACAACGCCTCGAAGATGATGGACGTGTCCAGTCGAGAAAGGCCCGATCCCCCGACGTCCGGCTGAACGTAGATCCCACCGAACCCCAACTGGGCCGCTTTCCGCATCGTCTCCACGGGGAAGATTTCCTGCAGGAAACAAATGTAAGACAGCGTTCATCAAACAACACTGGACAGTGCGTCTCGAAAACAACACAAAGGACTTTTTTTCCTTAACAACACTGAACCAAAAATCAAATCAATATGGCTGGAAAAATTCTTAAAATCTAAAGCTGACAGTCGGTCCACCAGTATCCCTGTGGTGCTTTCTAAAGATGCTGAAAAGCGGCACAAAGGAGAATTTTACTTTATATTCTGATACAGAAGAGGGCTGAGAAACAAACAGAAAAAACATTGAACTTTTAATAAAATCAAAATAAAAAGTAGAGAGAAAAAAACTCACTTAGCGCAGGAGTAAAAAAAAAAGGAAAACTGTGATTCTGACATTTAATTCAAAGCAAATGAAGTTTACTTTAAAGTAAGGCTGCACATATATAGCTGTGCCATATGCATATTGCAAAAGATGGCGAAAATTGCAATAAATGGTAACCTTAAATGTGTTGAAACAATCTCCTTTATGAATGTTATGCAAATTCTATGATGCATTTGACCAATCGAATACACCCCTTAAGGGTATTGACCAATCAGATGGAGCCATTTATGTTAGATGCTCGCCTCCTATGTAGACGAGGGTCCTTTGGAGTATAATTTAAGTAATATCGACTCTTATTTAAAGGAAATTGTTGCAGTGAAATGAAAATGACGTTTATGGTTGTTTTGCTATTTGCTTATGTATCACTAGTTATATCGTCATCGCAATATTGATCACTAATATCGCAAATCACCAGTTTTCCTCATATCATGCAGCCCTTCTTTAAAGTAAATCATATTAACAGCAAGAGAAACTTGCCAGCTTAATTATTCCTCTCAAACTAACTTTGTGTAAAGTTCAAACAAACCAAACTGCTGATTTGCTTTACACTATTTCACTTGCTCCCATGCAAACCTTTTGGTCCCAGTCCGCCATGTGTGGAGCCATTTCATTGGCTGCAAAGTCAAAGGCCACTTTCTGAAACTCTTTCTGTTCATCTGTGAGTCCATGAGAGGCTGTGGACAGAAAAAACATGTCAAGCTTTAAATACAGAAATCAGTTTGGGATTTGGTTTGTCTGCAGGATTACTGGTTGAATGGAGAGGGTGGGCAAATACTTTAGCTACCAGGAGGCTTTGAAACGATTCCTTTGAACAGTTGGATTCATATTGGTTCATTCTGAACGATCCAATTCATTGAACTAAAAAGGATCCAGGACACCTTTAGCCAAAAATTCAACCAGTGTGACTCATGACTACCTGGTACTGAACAGTGCAGGTGAAGTTTTCCACATTCCTTGTATTTCTGGACAATTAAGTGTACATTAAATATGTGTAAAAACAAACAAGTAAACAAGAATGAATGACATATGTATTCACAATTGTGTGATGGTATGCGTTGATTTGATAAACAACTTGCATCAGACATTGATCTGGTTGGATTGTAGATAAATAACTCCAATTTATCATTGATTAAGATTGATTCATTGATTTAGATGCTTTATAATCAATGACATTAAAAAGAAACCATAAAACTGCAGTCTTTGGTTTTGTAATGATTCCTTTCCGGTCTCCAAAAGGCGGCGCAAAGAGGGGCGTGAAGCCTAATCTGCCCCCGGACTGGAGGACTACAGACAGACCGACCAATGACAGTCAGCTGACCTCTAAAAGCCTGAGCATTGCAGCTTCGTTTATACAAACCTCACGTTGTGCTGACTAATAATTGGCGAGTTAGCTAACAAAAGTTATGTACATTACTGTTCAGACTAAGACGTGGCGGAACCAAACGACTTGTTTCTGATACTTACGGTCGATGCATGAAACGATTCCCCGCCTCTGTGAGCTTCTAGAGAATACTAGAGAGTTGTTTCGACAGAAAGTGGATCCTATTCTAGCAATTCTTGACAGTGGTCCTACAACGGCCATGTTTACCTCTGGTGACGTAACAGAATTGGGGCTGCTGGGTATTGTAGTTACGCAAGAGTCAATTACTCAGAATGACTGCAGCTTTTACTGTACATTTAGTCCAAAGTGGCGATGAAGTTAGTTTTGTGATTAAATTAATGTCTGTGTCAAGGAAAACAACAATAGCTGTAATTATCTATTTAAGGACCAAAATAATGACGCATGCGCAGTTTATCACTACTAGAGAAGCCGGTGAGTGAATCGAGCGCACCGTACCCATGTTTCAGTCACGTGTCGCTCGATTCTCGCGCCGAATTGTTGTTTGAACATCATCGTGTACTGTAAAGGTAAGGCTCGGCCAATTTTTTTTAATTATTAATCCACAAAGGAAAGTGTTTTTGAAAAGTTTAAAGATTTGTTGTGCCACTCGCCACGTGACGTTTAAATTATCTTTTTTTTTTAGATTAAATAAAGACACTCATTTCCTTCCCCTTTTTTTATCCCTCCTGACAATCTATAAATGGCTTAAGTTTTTTTCTTTAACAATTGCTTAATAGTTTAAAAGGTGCTGCTGGAAGGTTGAACAAGCAAAAATTACCGTTTTAAATAAATGTTTCCTGGCTAAATAAATGGCATGAACACCATGAAATGTACTTGTTTGGCAAAATATTTGCATACTGAGGATGTTACTTCACACAGTAAGATCTTTCATTTTAAAGTAACTGTCAAACCTTTATCTGCGCAGGTGAGAGATGCCGCCAAACAAAAAAGCCAAAGTGAGGAAAGAAACAAGTTCAGGTGAGCAAATCAAAGTCACACTTAAAAATCCAATTAAAAACATTAGAGGGAAAATCAATATTTGCTTTATCAAAATGTTGCGTTTCTCAGAAATTCTCTTTGTGTTGGTCTGACAGATGACAGCAGTGATGAGGGGAAGGCCTCTGCTTTCAACAAGAAGAAGAAAGCTGCAACTCCTGCTAGGAAAAGAGAAAAAGGCTCCTCTCCAACTTACAGCCACTGGTTGATGAAGTCTGAGCCTGAAAGTCGCTTTCAGAACGGCATTGATCTAAAGGTACAAATAAGCCTCAGACTTTCTTTTTTTCTTTCTTTCTTTGTTTGAATTGTAAAACCAGCAGGACTTCATTTGCTCTGCAGTTTGGCATTGAGGACCTCAAGGCTCAACCTGAGCAGACTGCATGCTGGGATGGAGTTCGCAATTATCAGGTAAAAATGGTCGCAAGAGAACGTAGAGACAAAGGCAATCTCAGGAATGCAAAAGCTTCTTCTCATCCTGATGAGATGTGAAGTTTTTTTATTTTATTTTGCTTGTGGGAAAGAGTTTCTGTCTTCATCTATTTCACGCAGGCTCGCAATTTCATGAGGCAGATGAAAGTGGGCCAACAGGCTTTCTTTTACCACAGCAACTGCAAAGAACCAGGGGTGGCGGGGCTCATGAAGGTGAGTCATCCTTCCCATCAAAAACAAACCCATCTTCCTCCCTGAAGCACCTCTGTGTCCTGATCCAGATAGTGAAGGAGGCGTACGTGGACCACACTCAGTTTGACAGGAAGGATCCCCACTATGATGCAGCCAGCAACCCAGGCAGCCCCAAGTGGAGCATGGTATAAAAATAAAAAATAAAACAGAGTATATGTGGTGATGGTGGAGCCGCACAGCTGATTTTTGCCTCCTGTTGCAGGTGGACATTCAGTATCAAAGGATGACGAGGCGTTTTCTTCCGCTGTCCGAGCTGAGGCGGTACCACCTGCAGCATCGTGACAGCGGAGGGCCGCTGAAGAACCTGGCCCTTTTTACCAAACCGAGGCTCTCGGTTCAACCCCTCACCGCTGGTATGTGGGAACCCTTTGCTCCTATATGCCACATGTTCTGGCTGTAATCTGGTTTTTATGCCCCCACAGAAGAGTTTGACTTCATCCTGAGCCTGGAGGACAAAAAGCCGCTGTGATCAACCCGTCCTGTGAACTTTTACTCATCTATAATTCGTATTTCTGTATTAATAAAGGTTTTTATGTCTAAAGTTTCTTGTTTTGTTCTCAAACTAGCTGTTTTTGTGTAGAAATCAAATCCTGACCAGTGTCAGGAGGGAAAAGCAGGCTACAGGTAATCTAATATGTGTGATGCAGAGGCTGGATGTCTTATTGCTCCACAGAAGGAGGGAAAAAAAAACAACTTTACAGTAGTTGTAAAAAATAAAAAAAGCAGCTTCTCTCATCATAAATGGTACTCTTCACAAAGCTCTAAAGTGGAGTCGCTTTATATGAAGTGCTGAAGAAGCAAGTAGGATCATAAAGTGGATCTCACTCATCTGAGGAAGACTCATGTGTGCAGTTCTGCCACACCTGGCTGGACATCTCTGTTTTATAATCTACATCCTTGATAACCCTTGTGCTATCCTAGGCACTTTGACATTGGCAGTTGGGTCATCTAGACCCACTAGACAGTGCCCTGAACCTTTTTTCTTCAATGATTTGTGAACCTCACTGGTGTCCATGGATTACATGAAATCTTTCCACCTTCATCCACCTTTGTCATGGTAGGGAGAACACATCAATGCAAGGGTGGGGTCATCTAAGATAGCACAAGGGTTAAACCAAAATCAAAAAGGACAATGTTTCTGCGGAGTGGCAGTAGTTCATTAGAAATGTGCCTCAGAATTGTGGGCGGGACCACTAACGTGGAGCAAAACCGCCCCCCTTCCCCTCTTCTTTGTTAAGACCCACCCGGTGTGTTTTCTACATCACATAAGCTCTTTTTCAAGCAGCCTTTTTTTTCTCCTGCTCCTGATTCAGAATGATTTGAAGAAAGAAATCCTCAGAAATGCAGATTTAAGCTGAATTTTCTTTATACATGTTTTCCATTGTCAGGAAAATGCCACAAGAACATGTCAGAACACCAAAAACACAGTTTTTAGTCGGAATGGATCTTTAAGAAACCTTTAACTTGTGTCTGGATCCCATCTTTGCTGCACAACGGTTACCTAGATGTGGACAGTTTTGTTCTCAATTCTAAATTAGTTGAAGAGTTTAGATTTGATCCCCTGTGCCTTTCAGTATGTAATTACAAATTCACCTTTATGTTTCTAAGATTTGATCCCAAAGACAACTGTGATATGATGACGTCACACGGATCTCCACTCATTCATCGTTACACACAGAGCCGTTTTCTTCCATTTGGCATCAATTTATTGGACTTCTGGGAACAAAGACTGATTAGCACTTTGCAAAAGATATACCTATACTGTCATTTTTCTCTGGTTAAAAGACTAAAATCATGTTAGAGGCAGAAGGATTTCATTTGCTTAATACACATAGGCACAACTTTCAAGTCTCTAATAAAGAGGATATAGAGGACTCCATAGAATGAAACGTTAATACAAACACTGGACACAGACCTTCTCCTAACATCAGTGGAATGCCAAGGTAAAGCATGTGGACGGGAAAGGTCATTTTGTGAGTCTGTGCACCCAATAGTCAATGTATAGAAGCTTGAACAGGATACTGGGTTTAAATGATCTTATTTACAGCCTAAAAAATAAAATAAAATAAAAACAATATGTGGGATAATACTTTAATCCTCTCGCTCAATCAAAAACAAGAGTTTCCAGTTTCCACTTCTGATAACTTTGTGCAGACACAAATAAACAAAATAAAACACGCTAAGCGAGAAAAAGCAAAGGTTAACTCAGATTTTTTTTGTTTGTTTTGTGACAGTGTTAGAAACGCATTTAATAAACATGGAATGTATGAGATCCACTTGTTTCAAAGTCGTGAATTTAGAACAGTGAGATCAGAAATCAAGTAGTCTAATGAGCATCAGGAAGTGACAAAGTTAAAGAATGTAGGGTTTCATCATCTGACGGGACAGACTGCAGAAAGGTGATTAGCTTGATTCCCCTTTAAAAACACGCGACGGGAGCCGGACGCCATTCAGAATGCCTCATACAACCGGTTTCATAGTTCACACGCCGTCTCCGTTTGCGTGTCTCCCTTCCTTCATCAGCAGTGGCGGCTACATATGAAACGGCTGACTCGCCAGATACTGCAGGGGGTCGTGACCTGGATGCTGACGGGTCCTGAGGGCGGCAGCACTACCCGCTCTCTTCCTTGGCGGCCTGTTCCAGTGCGCTCTCGGAAGCGGCTGAGCCCTCGAACCTCTGGGAGGCGATGGCGGCCTGGTGGGACATGCTCTTCCTCACCACGTCTCCTTTCCTCCACAGTGTGATTTCCTGCAGACGGTAGATCCGCACAAACATAATAAAAAACCTGCTAGCTGCTTCCCAGGAGGAACAAAACTTAAAATGTAGGCAGAAAGAGGTCTTGTTTTCACCTGCTGTTTGAAGTAGCGCCTCTCTTCCTCGTCGATCAGAACCAGGTTCAGGTAGTAGCGCACAGAGAACTTCTTGTTGATGTCTCGCATGGTGGGAGTCAGATCGTAACCAGCCAGAAATAGTCGGATTGGAATAGACTCGCCTGAGAAAGTCAGAGAAAAATCCACAGCTAAGCTTAGCTTCTAGGTCGCATTCTTTGCAGCAACCACTAGAGGGCAGAGTAGGTGTGTGTGTCAGTGTTTGCTACTGACAGCAACTCAGAAGAAGAGCCGCTCTGCCTTACGATGGAAATGTTTGGAAGCAGAGGATTCAACAGATTTCGTGATTTGAAGTGTTAAAAAGAATTTAGTTGACTTGCTAGCACGTTCTTTATGCTATGGTTATCGGAATAATTGTTCACGTATTATGTTGCAAACAAATTTCTCCCAAAAGCACGACTTGTATGGTTTTTTCATCTCCAACATGCGTTTTTTTGTTTGTTGCTGTGACTTTTAGTTCAACAAATACTGTAATAAAAACAAAACTAAACAACTAAAGATAGTTTTCCTTGATAAATACCTCTGACTGGTGCTCCATCCATGATCTCATATTTGGCGATAGTGTCATTTTCGTGGTATACGCTCGGGCCGGTGCCTGTCGTTTCACGTTTGATGATGTCGATCTCCATGTGCTTGATCTTGATTCTCACCAGCAGAAAATAGATTTTTCCAACAATTACATCTTTTAGATGGTACCTGTTAAAAAAATTGAGCACACAAGGACCGTTTAACACCATAGGAGGGTGGAAAAGGAAATCTACTAACGATAATGTCCAATATATAAAGTAGCTTCACATCTGCGTTAATTAAAAAAGAAAAATCAATTAATTTGAAACCTTTCACACCGGAGATGTCGCTAGCAACACCTAAAAAACACACGCACTTTGACGTACCTTAACTCTTCAATTGTTTCTGCGATCAACGCAATTCCGCCGATTCTATCGCTGATCCAGAAATCCCGATAGTTGCATAAACAGTTGAAGAGTTACAGGAGTCAAAAGACTTAAAACTGGAGCTGAAGCTCTGCTGTTACAAGTCTGAAGAAACTTGTGGCCATGTCTTAATGTTTAAACAAACAAAAAAATATATATTTCTTTTAAATACTGACACTTAATTTCAGGAAACCAACAAAAAATAGAAAAATTCCTATTTTTGATCTGAAAGAAAGTTTGGATGAAGACTAACAGTTGGTTCAGAACAATTTAGGAGCTCAAGTTAAAGGTTTCTGTCCATCCTCAGTGTTTTCATGATCTGCTTAGAAAATCGTCTTCAGGACTAATCTGGTCTCAACATGTCAGAACTTTCATTTCTGAAGTGATGGTTAAAGAATTTCAAAGCATCTTTAGGTGTGATAGCTGTGTTGTCCTGCAGGGCTCGTGGAAAAAGGTTGGATCACTTATCAGCTCCACCCATTGGTGGATTTTCAAATGGAAATGTCAAACTATCTCTGTTTTAAACGTAAAGATTTAAATTTGAATGTCTTACAGAGCTGTAATTCCTAAACACTCAGAAAAATGACAGCTTTGTGACCATTGATGGTTCCAATTCTAAAGCTCAGAATTCCCACCTGTTCAGGTGTTTTTCAGTTCCATTAACATTTTCTGTTTGTTTCTATTATTCTTATAAAAACTAGCTGCTGACACTAAGATCTGCTGGTTCCTCATGAGACTCACTTGGATTTATTATACTCAAACTCAATGTGGAGACAGTCCTCGATGCCAACTTCCATCTTGATGGAGGAGTTGAGCTCTGGATAGGTGCTCAGGGTGTGGACCACAATGTCCATCTCCTTAGTGATGTCATTTAGTCTCCTAACCACGGTGGCCCGAAGAAAATATCTGAAAAGTAAATAAATGACATCTGATTCAGCGTATGCACTTACTGAAAATATGACAGGTTGCAGTGTTCCTTTTAGGTGCAGGTTAAAGAATGACTGCTGTCGTCAGGCATCTCGCTGCCCATAAAGTGTGTGAATGATCAAACTTGCCTTAGCTTGACATTCTGTCCTGTGTAGGACTCGTAGGGTTTCTCAACGTGAGTGAACTCGAAGTCGAAGCTCTGGGACTGAGTTATTTCACCAGGTCTCGCAAGATCCTTCACCAAAGAAACAAATTCATGGTGGTTTCCTCTGTCGTAATACAACTCTGGAAAGGCACAACGGAGAAGAAGAAGAGTTAGCTTTAAAGTTCAGCTAAGACATTTTACACTAAAAGGGATGAGCTGATTCTATACAGCTACCATGGTTTTCTTAAAAAACAGAATATAAAAGTGGGGATTTTTCATTAGTGTGGAAAGAAGAGATGCATCAATTCATACTTTCATGCCAATTCTGCTTAGTGAGTTTTGATAGTGTGGTTTGCTGATTCGGATGTTTGATTCATTCCAAACTACGAATGAATGACATTCTCAAAAAGTCATCTATTTCTTTTAATAACAAAGTTTTGTTTAAATCTGAAATTGTGCTCATTTGTTTTTAAGTAAAACCCATACTTGTACGTTTACTGAACATTGTAAGACAGGTTATTATATGTGAAAAAGAATTTACCGTAATTCCCGGACTACAAGCCGCTACTTTTTTCCTGCGCTCACAGCCCTGCGGCTTTTTCAGTGATGCGGCTAATTTATGAATTTAATTGGTGGCCGCCAAGTACTTATTTTAGGACTCAGTGAATGGTTTGAATTCTTTACCTAACACTAAGCACCAGTCATTTGTTATTTCAACATCCTAAGCAGCCAAACAGCATGGATGTCACTTCAGGTCTTAGACACTTCAGTCATGGTTCAACAAAACGAAACACGCATGCCCGGCCGCATCCCAGAATCCTTTGGTGCCGTTAGACCCAACGTGCACGTGATCGCTGCTACAATATGATGAAGCTTTTAAGTTAAAAGCAATCGTTAAAAGCAGCGTGAAAAAATCCACCATCACCAACGGGATTGGAAAAGCCGGTCATCTGCGTGAGGGAGAGAACAGCGCATGTGTGAATAACATCAGCCTTTATTTTGTCGGGACACGACTGGAAACACAAATCCACGTGATGTTTTAACGGTTTCTGAGGACCGGAATTTTGCATTGAAAAGCTCACAGCCTCCGTGTGAGCTGGAGACATGTTCTCCTGCTGCTAAATCACATTGAGCTGCGGGGCCGATGGCAGTCCGAAGGCTCCCACACGTAACAACGCATCCGCCCCTCATCCACAAAACGTACAGTATTAAGTCCGATTGCTCTGCACAGACACGATTTGCTCCTCCCTGGAGCCGCCCTGGCCAGAGGTGTCGGAGAAGATAGGAAGGCGAGCGCGCGGCGCGAGCGCGGAGCTCAGAGGCGTCCGCGGAACTTCTGACGCACGCGCCGCGCTGAGGCGCTGGTATCGCGCTGAGGCGCGCGCTTTTCAGTCGCCGCTGCTTTATTTTACTTTTTTTTTTTTAACCAGCCCTGTTAGTACCATAATGCTGCCGCGACACAAGCGGAAGGAGAGCTGTTCCTTTTCACCCCTCCATCCACTGCTGCTACTTGCTCATTTTTAAACACGTACAACAGTGTGACGAGCCGGGTGTTGGCCCCGCCTTTAGCCCCTAAGACTCATGGGAAATGGGGGATCGTGGATGTAAATTTCCTCATCATAACTGAGGGATGTAATGTTGATTATGTGGTTACTGTTTGTAATTTTATGTGTGATACCTAGATTGTCAATAAGTAAAAAAACTAAAACAAATCTAAATAAATAAATAAACCATAACTGAGGAACTTGTGAACAGAATAGAGTCCCACGCTGTTTGTCGAATGTGGTCGCATTCGCCTGCATGAGCCTGAGGCAAAGCTGACTCCTCCCACAGTGTGGGATTGAACCTTACCTATGCTGGGAGTCATGATGTGAGAAGTCTGGTACTTAATACATGCGGCTTTTAATACGACGCGGCTTGTATATGTTTAAAAGTAGTTGAACAGGTGGAAATGGGCGAGTGCGGCTTGTAATAGGGAGCGCTTTGTAGTCCGGAATTTACGGTAATTAAATTTCTTCCATCCTTTTTTCTTTAAAACTTAATTCATTTGTGCCATTTGCCTTTTTTTCCCCTATCTCCTTTATCTAGCTCATTACTTTTTTTATGACTCAACCTAACTGGATACCATCATGCACCTATTAATTCCTGATCACCTGATCAAGGTTTCTGCTGCATATATTGGTAAGATTAGTAAATAAAACTTTAAATTCCCATCTGGTTAAATCGGGATCATCCTGCAAAATAGATTTCCTGTCAAAGTCAGCAAAAGTGTCCAGCAACAGCAGAAAAAGTCAGCAAACCTGAAGCTTGTGGCATTTTCAGCCTGGTGAGTGTGCACGTCTTTATCTCAGCTGCTGCGTTCAATAAACAACTTCAGAACTGCTAGAAGACTGTTAAAAAAACAGCTAAATGCAGAGAAGTGATTCCCATACACCATACAGTAAGAAAGAAAAATGAAGGCTGCCTCAGGGATGATCATGTGGAAAATAAAAATGCAGAGTTATTAGAAAGTGATTAAAAATAACATTTGAATTGAATGCATCCATAAGTCTCTCAGACTAGTCTAGCATTAATGCATTTCACTGGCACAATGCAACCGCTGCTGAATCTTATCTGGGACTGGTATCAAAGTTTATGTATTTGTACTGACATCGATATTGAAACATTTTAAATAATATCCTGCCCTAATTATAGTAGTTTTGCAAGTAGGGTTATACTTTTAAAAACATAATTCCGCTAAAAACCAGAGGAAAGCTTAATTCACCGTGGGCAGGATACACTGGGAAAGATATATCGTACTCATGCAAACATGGTTAATGCAAACATTTACTCCATTTCAAAAAAAGATTGAATTTTTTCTTTTTTTGGAAACTAAATCCAAAACCAATTTGTACCTTTTTAACATGAACTTTGTTAGTAAAGGAAGTTGAAAATAGGGCTTTTGCACATCAAAATGATGCACATCAATCAGAGAAGTGGGTCAGGGCTATGGCAAACAGATAGAAGCTACAATGAGGAGAGGAAGTCCTCGTCAGCTGCACAAGTAAGCAGTGAGTCACAGTCCAACAAGAAAACGCATAAATGTAAACGCCTAATGAAGTCAAATTGACCAGAAAAGAACTTATTTCATGTCATTCTGACACACAATTCATCATCTTCATTGTTACTATTCATGTATTGGCCAACAGCATCCCTCCCTGATCACATGACATCTCTCTAATCAGACTCCAGACCTTCAGGGGGATGCAGCTTCATTTTGGAAATGAAAAAGCATTTCTGGTGTTGACTTTTGTTTTTAGTTATGCTACAGAAACGCTTCCATACAGGGCCAACATCCTGCAGGTGTTTCAGAACTGCAGCCTGACCCGCTGCTGATTACCTCCTTCTGGTGTATTTTACTAGAAAGACGCTACAATGACAGCTTAGTTGGAAAACATGCAGGACACCAGCCCTCTGAGGCCTGGAGTCTGACACGTGTGTCCTTAATTGTTTGGAAAAGACAAACATGACTAAATTGAACACTAGCCTATAAACTTCAATGTTGTTGATATTTTCACATTGTGCTGGAAGAAGACAGAATGTTATTGTGCCAACACAGGGATGGTGCCAGGAGTCAGGAACAGTTTTAGGAGCCATCAGATGTTTTTTAAATATTATTCAAGATGAAGACAATAAATCTTTAGCATTTGATTTGTTAGGAAACTCATGTGACAAAACTAACAAACATACTATTTTACCGAAAGTATTCATGAACTCATGAGTTGCAGTCACTGCCATGGCCACAGGTGAATAAAGTGATGCTCCTGCACATGCAGACTGCTTCTATAAACATTTGTGAACCGATGGAGCGCTGAGCTCAGTCCAGTCCAGTGTGGTTCTAGAAAAAGATGCTTCTGCTCAACAAGTCCAGTCATTAAGGACACACTCCCATCATCTTTTGATCTATTTTCAAAGCATTCCCAGTGGTCCTTCAGTTATGATTGTCATTTTTAGCCAAAATTAAAAAAACGAAAACCTGTGCCGTTTTCAAGGACATAGTTTCTGCAGAGCCACAGAGATTCATTATAAATTCCCCTCTGAGATGTGGACAGGACTGCTGGAGTGGAGTAGGCCTTCCTATCAGACCTTTGTTAATATGCTCTCCTGCTAGCTGACAGCTCCTCACAACACTAATCTAACATTAGCGGTGAAACAAAAATGGCGAGCAATGTCGGTGTTGTAGAGCAGTAAAGTTTTGTAGCTTGTGGCCCGCCGATTGTAGTTTGTACGTAACTACATATCTGCTCCCGATTCAATACGATCGGTATAAAGAAATATTCAGAAATGCAGTTTTAATCTTAATTTTCTTTATATCTGTCTTCCATCATGAGAAAATGCTACAAGAACAGGTTGCAAACATGATTTCCATTGGAGTGGGTTTTTAAATCTCCACAATAGGTTCATATATATGGTGCAGCCAAACCATATACAACCGAGTGCAGTGCAAAGCTTTGTAAATCTGATGGAGAAATCAGCTGCCAGGAAAATGGAACTAGTCTGACAGCATTGTAACAAGCGTATAGCCCCTTCCTGTTCCAACCTGCACACCACTGTGCAAAGCAAGTCATGGAGCAGACGTTGGTTTGGAAGAACTTGACTGGCCTGGAGAACATTGACCTTAACCGGACAAAGGACCTTTGATGAATTACAGGACAGACTCAGAGTCTGACTTTAACACTCCACTCAACAGTAGAAGAATAGTCCAGCATTCCCATAAACGTTGTCCTGAACCCATCGAAAGCATTCCAAGAGGAGTTGAGGATACTATAATATATATACACCAGTAATACAAATGATACGCCACTCAAAAGTCCCACTCTGACTGTCTTTAGATCTATTGTAAAAGTGATCCCAGTGGTCTTTCAATTATGGTTATGCTGTTTTTATGAGAGAAAAAAAAAATTACATTTTCTAAAAGTTAGTTTAGTTTCTGCAGAGCGGCAGAAGTCCTTAGAATTTCACCTTTGAGTTTTGGGTGGGGCTGTTGGCGTGGATTATGCCCGCTCACACATCCCATCATCCATCTGTTAACATGTCCTCCCAGTAGGTTACAGCCCCTCACATCCCCAGCCTAATGGTGAGCAATATCAGAGCCAGATGCCAGCTCGGACGAGACAAAACAGAGGCGTCCGTGGAGTTTATCATCCACAAGTGGATTGATCAGAATAAAGCAGAGCAAGGAGCTTGTGGGCTGCAGTTTGTAGCTTCTACAACTACAAACTTTTCTAAAACTTCATTTTTTGTCACAACTCGAATTAAGAAATACTCAGAAATGAAATTTTAAGCTTAATTTTTTTTCATGTCTGTCCTCCACAATGAGAAAACTGTCATAAGAACATGTTAAAACCTATTTTCATTGGAGTGGAGTGGGTACATTCTTTTAGGCTGTGTTTAGGAAGTGTACCTAAAGTAGCAGTCTTTTTTTATCTAATGGCAACAAATGAAAACAATTACAGCATTTCAGAACAGTGCCTGTTAGTTCAAGCCTTTCCGCTTGTTAAAGATAATCCAGTTCCAGCTTAGTTTATGTAAAACCATGCTAGAAACAGACATATTTCACATATTTAAACCAATTTTCTTTTCTCGTTGCCTTCTATCCTTCCCAACAACAAACGAGAACAGGCATCATAGCTGTCACGTTACCCTCCTCCATCCAACAAGACATTTCCATAACTCGATGACTTTAACCAAGTTTTCCACTTATGTCTGATCCTCTTCCTTCAGTTGTTGGTGAACGAGTGTGTGAACACGTGTCTGTGCTGTGTGTAACCGTCCGTCCATCCACTCACCTATTTGGCCGACAAATTCGATCTTGATGCCGTAGTGCTCCAACCTCTTTCCGGGGTTCTTCAGCGTGACATTCACCTTTCCACTGACGGTCTCGCCATCGTAGAAAAGAAAGTACTTGTCTTTCTTCCCATCCTCGGTTTTGTGTTCCACCTTCTTCCTCGTTTCAGCGTCATTCAAGACCACGTCGATTTCTGCACTTTGTCCAAAACTGAAGAAACTCATTATGACGCTTTTTCTACACGAGCTCTTATTGCATGAAGTCCTCCTTGTCGAATCTCACCTCCAACTTGTTATCAAATTAAAGTGAAGAGCCCTTAATGCTTTAAACTATAGTAACACCAGAAACTAAAGGCCTGCCAGGGAGTGCGAGGCCAGCAGTTGTTCTTCGAAGCGCAAAAAATATTATAAAGTGTTTCAAATAAAACAAAAAGAGGATATATCACCTGGAAGAGCTCATTCGGTTACATGCCCACACTCAGGAGAAACTAGAAGAACGACGGCGATAAGAAAAAAGCTCATTCGTGCAGCAGAAAAATTAGCCGTTTCCTATCTTTTCGTTTTCCTTTTTAAATTCACGGTTAAACTGTCCAAAAGAAAAAAGACCTCGAAAAAAAATAATTTACGGTAAACGTAATTTCTATTACATGTTTGTGCTCAAAAGGATAAGATAGAAAATGTTGTCAAAAGACCAAACTGTAGCGTTAGCTTGCGCTATCTGTGTTGGCTAAAGTACTTCCGGGTGGTGTTTTTTCAAAATATGACCGGAAGTTTGTGTTTGTACACGGTTGTTTAGATATGTGCGTATAAAGCTTAAAGTAATAAATATACATGTTTTATGATGATTATTTGCTTGAATGTCATTAGAGCTATCTGATGAAATCTTCCTTGTACCTTCTTCCAACACATTTATTAAAGAAACAGCATATAATGCCACCATTTTATTATAATTTTTTAACAGTTTGCTCTTTCAATCTAAAAGTTTGTTTTTGCTTTATTTTATTTTTTTACTTCCCTAATTTTTCAAATCCTGCAACTTGACTTTTTTTTTTTTATTTTTCACAATAATGTGTTTTGTGTTTATTTTGAGAAAAATGTTTCTTGGTTTTCCTTAGAACATAAAGTAACTCAAAACCATATACTGTAAGCCAACTGTAACCTCCACAAGAAAAAGAAAGAAAAAGCTGGAACAAAGACTAACATAGGGTAAGGTACCTGTCAAAATAAAGTCTACATAAAGACAAGGTTGTGGACAAATTAATACTTGGCGCACACTTTACAATGTAAACCAAGGGATTTACAGAATATCCTAGATTTGAGTCATTTTTAAAAACAAAAAAAAATTGGGCTCGGTTTCAAAAAATATAATTTGTGAATAAAAAAACTGTCCGAAAATGATTCAATTGTTAACTAAAGATATGTTTGTATTTCCATATAAACCCAAATTGAATATTATTAGAAGTAAGTTGATTTGGGCTGCAATGTCCATTGCTTTCTTCAATCTATAAATCACTGCAACAGTCTACCAGAAGGTTTTAGAGGATTTTGTGATTCCTTTTGCTCAGGATCTGGATGGAGATGCAGATTTCACCTTCCAGCAGGAACTGTCTCCAGCCCATACTAGTGAATGATTGAAGGTTGTAATACTATATTGAAAATTGTAATTTATTTGAAGTGATCATATCATTTGTCTTTATCTTTTTGCGAAAACTGAGAAGTAATTGGGGATTTCTTTAAAGTATTTAACATTTTTTAAATCCTGTTTTTGGGGGTTTATGATCCGGAACCCCAATTTATTTAAACATAAAAAAATACTTGAAATCAATTAAAAAGTGGGCCCAGAATCTTAATTCTATGAAAGTCACATTATTTGAATAGAATTGTGAAAATGCATACACTTTTCCATTTTATTCAAATTTCTTGGAAAGTGTATTTTTATTTTTCTATCAGGCCACCATTATGACTTAAAAAAGCTCCATGTCATTTTTAATGTCAACATTGTGTTATCTGTAAAAAAAAGCATATTTCTTTATGTTTTTTGTTTAAAAAGTTATCCTTTTTTTACTCTACGTTACTTACGTTGTCAACCTTTTGTCTTGAAAATAAATTTCCACCAAAAAACTCACTATTTCTCAATACTTACAGACAAGAAAAAACACTTGTTATATAGAGTTCAAATGTATTTAATAGAAACAAACTAACAAGAAGGTATAAGTTTATTATCAAATGAACAGCATACATGTTCCCACAGTTCCTGAGTTAATACACAAAACAACATAAACCTCAGAAAAGAAACAGTTGTTATAGACAGATTCAACACTCGGAAAACACTCAACACTAAATACAGTGAATGTACTTCCAACAAACAGGTTATTGCAGTATTTACATGAATACAGTTCAATGAAATAAAATCAAAGGATTAGAAAAATGCATTTGTATGCTGGACATAGAGAACTGACTCAAAACTGGGCAATATGTCCAATACTGACAAATAAAAATCTTAGAGCACCAAAGGTCACTTATACACAGAAACAACACTCCAAAAAGTAACGCTTCACCACCTTCCAAGTAAATACATTGCAGCATAGTAAGGTATATCATATTCAAACTTTTTTTGTTTATTCTGTACTTGTATGTAGTTATTATATCCTCATAAATCTCAAGGCTGGTATTTGTGCCTTTATGAGTGTGTTCTGACCATCCCTTTTTTGCCTTTTCTATCTACACTATGTACAAAGACAAGTTTTGTATTTTGTGCGAGAAACAATTCAAAACATGTATGTCTGGTGTCAGACAGTTTTCTGAAACCGTAAAAAATGTGAGTTATCAAAAGGGATTGGTCTAAAAATGTACCTTGCAGTGACCAGTGACAAAATGCCAAAGACCAAATATCAAACTTAACAGCTTTAAAACTCTGTTATTGTAAGATACAATTATGTTGGAAAACGGTCTGGAGAAAAAAAGAAAAAAAAATTCAACGTGAAAATTGCAAATGTTCAAAAAGAAATAATTAATTACAACACAGTAAAAAATAAGTTGGATTCTAAAAAATGTGCTGCCACATATTGAATTAATAATAACTTTGGCAAGTCAGCTGATCTGATTTTGATGTGCATTGGAAAACAATGTGCCATTTTAAACTTAGATCAACTGGATCATATCTGTTCCACATTGACCTCAACAGGGGTTTTCCTTAACTTTTTTGTCAGCTGTCAAATGATGAATGAAGACTTGTGACGGAAATGACCCTGTAAAAGACACAAAGTAGAAATTTGCTTTAAATATATATATATATATATATATATATTTTTTTTACAATACTTATGGATGGAAAAAAATGAATCATTTCTTTGCCTATTTTGTTTACCTCATCTGCATCAGCATATTCAGCACCATTGTTCTGTGTTGGCCAGTTATAGCTAAAAAAAAGGAGAGAGAAAATAAGCATTAAAATACAAAAATCTTGACAAGATTTTATAATGTTGCTTCTATCTTTTCATAGAGAGATAAATGATACTCACTGATTTTCATTGTGACATTTATACTGTAGGCACATGCGTCTAATGGAACAGAGAAAAGCCATCAAAATGATGACCACAGACACTCCACCAAGACACTTGAGCACAATTCCAATGATGTCTACATCATCTGCAAAGAAAAAATACACGCCTTTGTTTTCCTTAAGTTATGCCAAGCAATATTGCAAAACAATAAGACTTAAATGTGTGTTACAATTTGTTCTTTTCTGAAAACCAGAAGCAAGTCAATATGCCAACAACTTGCTAAATCAGTGCATAAATGTGCACTGAGATACCTGTGCATAAATATAAACTGTGCAGAAATACCTTGTTTTAAGTAGTGAAAAAATAGATGCAAATATTATTTTTCTTTTCAATAAAGGCAACGTCTCACTCAAAAAAAGGCCAAACACATTATTTATAGGTGAAACAAAACCTTTATCGTCACAAATTCCAGGAGCACAAATCTTTATTTCTAATATACTTGTACTGTAATACATCAGTGTGCTATAAACCTGTACAGTAAGTTGTCTGTAATGTGTAATGTGTGAATTCTTTGATTTACAGTTTGTTTGTGTGGAAATAAGTATTTTAGTTCAGACATCACATTTTGATTTGGTTTTTGGCCATTTTCTTCTAAATGTTAGCACCATGCTGATTTTCTATGAAAAATTCTCTTAGTTTGCATCTCTAGGATGATGATTCTTGCTTAGATCCTTTGAGGTTTTTTCAGTCTTACCATGCTTATCTATTTTCTGCACTATACGGGGCAACGGATTATACGGCACGCTTTAATAAATAATCCATTTTTGAACCTGTGTCATATATAAGGCACACCAAACTATAAGGCGCATTAAGCGCGAGTAAAGGGTCAGAGATAAGTCCATCAGTCAGTCAAGACTTTATTAGCTGCATTCACAGTAACTCTAGAACTTGCATACGCAATACGTTAGAAGCATTGGGTGCATTAGCAAACTCACGATACCTGTAACTCTCAACCTTGTTTGTAACAAGTAAAACAACAGACTGATACCCCTAAAAACAAACATTACCAGGATTAACCCCCAACTCTGTTAGTAACACTTTAAAAAGACTCTTTGCCACGGCTACCTGTAGTCACTTTAGTGTATTTATAATAACACACAACCAAACATTTTAAAAGAGTGCTGTGTACCCCTAAAAATCGTTTTGACATCCGAAAGCACAACCAGAATTGATCTATATATAAGAACTACGGATAATAAAGCACACTGTAATTTTTTGAAAAAAAATCAGGCTTTTAGTTGCGCCGTGTAGTACAGAAAATATGGTAATACATTTGGAGATACGTTTTTCAAGATGATGAAAAAGTTCAGGTAAAAGGGCCTGATGTGCTGGAGATTTTGCAAAATCTTAAATCCTAGCTTTTCCTCTGTCTAGAGTTTACTGTCTCATATCCGTGGGATGTTTTTGGCCCTCAGGTCTTATCAACATGACCCCACTTGAATGCACTCCTGACCCCTGTGATACATTGTGACAGCCTGTCCATGGTGTCCATTTCAATGCAAAATCAGAACCTCAGCAAAAAAAAGCTGTCTGCATGGTGATGGAGAGAACACAGGGTTGCAGTAAACTTGTTTGCATTCTTTGTCCTCCTTATTTTACTCTCCCAATGTTGTTACTTTCTTCTTGCTACATCTACTTGACATCAATTTTCCCTTTTTCAATGAGGTTTCACTTCACAGGATTAGTAAAAACTTGTGTGCACACGGCGACTTACAGACTTCCATCACTTGTGTGGGACACTGTGCATGACCCGCATCATTCTTTGCCTGGCAGTAGTATTCCCCTGCGTCTTCTTTTCTCACTCGTCGAAATTTCTGGGAAGATATTCAGAAAATATTCCCAAGGCAATGTCACTGACTGGACTGTCAACAAGATGCTGCTGGATATCTGGCTCTGGTATGACTTTGTAAACACAGGCTGTTCTGAGACGACTCTTAGAATTGACATTTTGGTCAGACGGAGATGGAGGACTTTTTTCCCCCAGTTTTGATGTCTTTAAAATACTTGTCTTTGTGTTGAACTGGAATGCTTATACAGCTTTCGGTATGTGGTCGACCCTCCTCAGCAGCTATTTTTACATACAGGGATTAATTCTGCAATTAGTCATTCCATGGCAAAGGCTTTTTCAGATTAAGCTGTTTACATTACATAACATGAAACTGTCTTTCAAACACCTGAAAAATAACAGACAAATATGTTATTTCTAAAAAAAGACTGTATTGAAAGATGTTTGTTTTTGTGGTGATCTGCATCTCTCACCAGGCTGCCAGTGTCTGGATTGATGGTGTAGGAGAAATTGACAAATCTGGGGCTGTTTTTGGGATCCTGAGGAAGCTCTTCATTGTTGTGGAACCAGCGGTACTGAGGAGCCGGGAAGCCTTCGTTCTCCAGGCATCGCAGCTCCGTCGACGTTCCTACGGTTACAGCCTCTGGCACGCTGCACCGTGGCACGACAGGTTTCACTGGACACAGGCAAGAAGTCATGTCGGTTAGTGCACAATGTTCATTATGGTTCATACTACAACCATGGTTTGGGCACTAAAGAGGCAGCTAAATGCATGAAATCAGTCCAAAACCAGCATAAACTGTCGTTTATCCATTAACTCATCATGTGGTGCTTCAATTGGGACAAACACAGACTGAAAGGTTTTGGTTGGAGACACATTCTCACTTTCCTTCAGAAAGCTAAATAAGACGATTACAGATTTAACAGAAAGGACATGGATCATCAGCGCTAACCTATTCTGACGGCTGGTGGCTGTGCGTGAAGGAACTGGAAATATTTCACATTTGCTGTCAGCAAAAGGCTATGAGTCAGTGTCAGTTAACAGAGTGAGTCTGGGGTCTGTTTATGCCACTTGCTGCAAACACTGCTGGCACCGGCTCTTGTGGGTTTGTCTGAGAGCCGGCCAGAGTCTGCTGCGGTCCGTGGTGGCAGACAGAGTACTGTCATTGGGAGATAAAGCTAAAGTTTGTCTGCGATAAAGCAAATGACCCAAAACTTTCCCCTCTAGCCGGAACTGATTACTCCCCTTGTTTCAAAGACAAATAATGTTGTTTTTATTTGGTTTTCTTTGAATCAATAAATCAACTTTCAGACATCTCCTTTATGTCTGGTTAGTAGAAATAAAAAATAGCCTGTCTGCAAGATATTGTTGCTGGTTTCCGTCCCAGCAGCCTCATTAGCTAAGCCTGCAAGGGACTCCCAAGGCTAAATCTGGTTGCTTAGCAACCACACAGCCACAGCAGCTGAATGCAGTTTCGGGTTTAAGAAATAAAGTGGTATTGATCACGCCATTTAATCACTGACGTGAAAGTGGTGGAAGGCTGTTTTTCAACAAGTCAATTTCTTTCTTTAAATATCAAATATGCCCTGCATGAAAGAAACACAATGAAGGCATAAATGAGGTTCTCCTTCCGGTTAAATGACAAGAACTTAGACAGAAACCAGGTTTATTTCAATTATAAGCATGCTAGTTATGTGGTGAGTGTACATTTCCCACCTCTAACTGCAAGACTAATAAGTATCTCATCAAAGTCCCTTTGATCGTCGATGGCAGCCACCTCACAGCGGTACTCTGCAGTGTCTGATCGAGTGGTATTGAAGATCAGAATGTTGGCTGGCTCTCTTAGCTGAGCTCTATTCTCCAAGTCCCCTATCAAAGAGAGAGGAAGACAGAAAAGCAGTTCACAATCGCTCATTCTAACCCACAGCTTGACTTCACAGTTCAAAAACAGGCTGCGGTGCCAAACTCTTTAAAGCTACCATTCATTCAGCTATTTTTTGCACAGAGACATTGCTTTGATATTCCGTGCTGCACTGGCTAATGGGTTTTTTCATAAAGAGATTTTTCAAGAGGTTTACCTGCTATCTTGTTTTGAAAGTACACGTAACTCGGGATGCCATCTTTAATCTTTTTCCACTCAATCCTTGGGTTGTTTGTTGAAATGGACTCTATCAAACAGGTTAATTCGATGGCTGCAGAGGCAGCGGCATGCGTGACACAAAGAGACAGGGAGTGAAAACCAGAAAAACAAAAGCTACTTTGGTGAAGCAGTTAGTGAGATTGCCCAGCAACTTACGCTCAAACTCATTTGCCCAAACAATCTTGTCCGTGGTTCGGAGGATTACTCCAAGGGCTGATGGAATGTGGCCTGCAGACAAGGAAAAAAATACAATCGGCACTAAACCCTGAGTAACCCCGATATTACACATTTTCATCAGCGGACATCATCAAACCAGCATGCTGCCTAACAGCCGTTGAATTAGACTGATAAATAAGAGGAGCCCAGAGGAGCCTGGGGATCAGATTTAGTGTGAAAATCTCTCGTTAATTACTTCCAGTCCTATTTAAGGAAAACTATGCCTGAGGCTAAAACTCCTAAATTCTACAGTTTAGTGAACACATGGCCCACACAGAACTAGTAGTGGGAATTAAACCCGTGTTAGAAAAATTCTGTTTCCTATTTAATTTGATTCAGCTGTGAGGGTTAATTAGATAATTATCAGGATGTTGCTGAATGGTATCTTTTATTCTGACAAGATTCATTTAGACTTTGCTGAACATCAACGTGTGAAAATTGATCCCTTGTCTTTATTGATTTGGCCTCAGTCTAACATAACGCATCTCTAATGCAGCAAAAGGGAAGATTTGTGATTTCTTTTGGTGAGATGATTTTTGAAGTGAATGCAGCAGGATGGGCGTCACATTTTAAAACATAACTAAAGTACTTTTACATAAAACTGCAAAGGAGGCCACCCTGTAGGTGCTACATTCTGCTTTGAATCTTATTTTTGCTGCAAATGTGAATTAGATACAATCCTACAATAAAAAAAAAAACATACAAATCTTTGACTTGTACCAATAATGCAGCTGTTTGAAAGTGAGTGTCTTCTTTAATAGGACAAGCAGTTAATAATCAATGCTATCACCTAGAACAGGGGTCTGCATCCTGAGGCTCTGGAGCAACAAGTGGCTCCTTTATCCCTCCACTTTGCCTCTTTTCAAACAAATAATGGGTTTGTAGTTTTGGTTAATTTATTTGAGTTAAATAAGTTTTGTAATTTATTTATTTTATGTTTAAATGTCAGATAACTGAGCAAAATAATGGAAAAGGGCTCAATCTATAGACAGAGTTTTTTGTTTGTTATAACAAATTTAAAGCACAATATTATCTTCTGCTGCACAACTGTGTCTAATTAATGTGATGAGGCAAAGTTCTTTTAGTATAAAACTCCATTTATCTGTTTAAAGTTATATTAATCCAAAATGCCATGTCTGACTTGATTTTCTTGGATAATTCAAGTTACACTGCTGCAGCTGGAACATTTTATTTCACACAGGGTGTATTTTATTTTGAAATGAATTTATAAGTGCTGCTGTCAAAAGAAAAATAAGTCAAGTGTAAATTCTTAAAAGCTACAGTTTTAAATGAATGGCTAAATGGCTACAAAAACATAAATAAAGTGATTTTTTTTCTAAACATTGAAGTGGGTTAAGGTTAAGTTTTGGTTGTTAAGTGGTCTGAATGGCTTTTTTAGTTTTACAAGTTGAAGACCCCTGACTTATGGTAGATATCAGAGGGTACTTTTTTATTTTTAATAACTGAAGTTTTAACAAACGTAAAAAAGCCTAAAGTCATCAAAAAGAGTAAGTGTTTTTAAACCAATTAACTAAAACTATTCTATTAAATCCACACACTAAAAACCTTTCAATCTTTAATTGAAAACTTTGATGTTAAAATTTTTGGGAAGTTTAAAAAAATCACTTAATTATCTTGAAAGTATCTAAATTGAAAGTAAAAAAAAAACATAAAAAAAAGGAACATTGGGCTTAATTTTCAAACACAGAGTGAACCATGTAGATTTTTAGACCACATATGATATTTGGTCATTTTAGATTTAGGGACTGATTTTAAATGTCACGTTTTTTTTTTTTTTTTCATTTGGGTAAGAAGAATGTAAAAAACCAGTGGAAAATGTGCAGTTTTTGGGAAGAGGAGCTCGCAACAACAACAACAATAAAGGAAAATCTGAAAATGACCATTTACTGTCTCTTTAAAGCATAAATAATCATTATTCTGCCTTCTCCTGGCACACATCGCTTAACCCTTTTTGTCTGAGCCGCTCCCAGATCCGCTAATTGTTGGGTAGACATGCAAATAATTGCACCCACGCTGAGTAATGAAGGCATTCTTGCTCCCAGTGAGGACAGAACAAAGGGTTTCAAATGAGGGCAGAATTAAGACAATAGCAATCAACTGAGTTATTCCTGAATACAACAAGACATCAGTGTTAGCCTGGGGGCATTGTAGACACTGTGGTACTTATTTAGAGTAACCTAGATATCAGATCAGTGACCCTGAGATGCGCCGCACAATATGACAAGAGGAGCCTGCAGAATTCTAAGCGATGCTCAGCTGGAAAATTAAGAAAACACGGGTCCGGCCAAAGTCTGACTGAGGATACTTGATGAGATTTGACTCCCAGGTCTCAGCTTCCGCCTCTGCTGCTGACTTTCCCACCCTGTACATCAAGATCTATTTTTACCACAGCTGTGACTGGACATCCTGTGAGAGATGAGGAGCCCCTCGTCTGTCAGCGTACGCACGGACCCGGGCCCTGTCGCTGCTCTTCAGACGGCTTTCTCCTGACACCACGGGGCACAACCCGGCTTGTTTTGGAAACGCCATCGGAACTCCAGATTGCCGACCCATGACGACACATCATCAGCTCCAACGACCGAGAAGCAAGTGATCAAAGGTTGCGTGGGTTGCAACGCGGCTGAATGTCATATGTCACTCGAAAGTTCACAGAAAACACGTCCAGATTTGTCAGGACAACATCTGGTTTGATAAGCACTCGAGCAAAGGTCACCGCCCACACGTCTCCAAAAAGTTTTAATTTTTAATTCACGAAGCTGGTGCTTTTATCCAAAGCGACTTATGATATCAGGGAAGAACATGGGGTTAAGTGTCTCCCCCGAGGACTTTCCAGGGGAATGTTCAATTCAATTCAATTCAATTTATTATTTGTATAGCACTTATAAAAGCCAAGGCAACCAAAGTGCTTAACATAAAATCAACTGAAATCACAAACAATACGATGCAATAAAGAAACAATAGGAATAAAACAATAAAATCAATTGAACAATAAAAGATATAAAACAATAAAACAATAAAAGAATACGATTAATAAAATGAACAATGAACAAGCTGGCCCACTAGATATGCTCACTGGAGTTAAAAGCCTGAGTAAAAAGATGTGTTTTTAAAAGAGTCTTAAAATTACTGACAGTTCTGGCAGACCTCACAGAAAAAGGGAGAGCATTCCAGAGTTTAGGACCTGCAACTGAAAAGGCTCTGTCTCCCCGAGTCACAAGCCGAGTCCTGGGAACCACTAAAAGCATTTGATCTTCAGACCTAAGGACTCGACAAGGACGATAAACATGCAGAAGCTCAGAAAGATACTGAGGTGCCAGACCATTCACACATTTAAAAACCAAAAGCAAAATCTTAAAAGTAATTCTAAAAGACACAGGCAGCCAATGAAGTGAGCGTAATATTGGTGTTATATGCTCACACCGTCTGGTCCCCGTTAACAGGCGGGCCGCTGAATTTTGAACCAGCTGGAGGCGGCGGAGCAGAGACTGATCCATACCACTGTACAGAGAGTTACAGTAGTCCAGTCTAGAGAAGATCAAAGCATGAATCACTTGTTGAAAAGCGTGAGGAGGAAGATATGGCTTGACTTTGCTAATTAGCCTCAAGTGATAAAAACTAGACTGGACTACAACACTGACCTGCCTGTCTTAATTTGTCTTAATTTGTTCTGAATCGATTAGAGGGCGATTGCTCCATCTCCTGAGCTACAGCGTGTTCTGTTCTAATGTAGGTTATACTGCTGGGGCTCAGCACTCTGGGTTAAAAGGTTAAAATAAATCTTGAATGCTTTTACTGATTGCAAAAGATGAATCAATTAGTCGTGCTTCCCATCTACTCCAAAACATTTAAAAATACTGGACGTGGGAAAGGTTGGCAATTATCAAAACAATATGTAACTAATTACCAATGCAGGGCTTAAAGAAAACCCTTTAGACAACAATCCTTTGTCCCTAAATGACTACGATAAAGAGCAGGCAGTAATTCTGATTTATGGAAATAATCGCAAAGCTCATAAAAAACAAGCAGCCTTAGTTTAATCTCCCCCTTATTGTAATGCACAGGGAAAATAAGTCTATAGCCTGTTCCAAAAGATACCCGCTTTTAAATAGCTAAATTCTGAAATCCTCTTATGTTCTGGCTATGAAAACAACCCGCCGTCCCCAACCTCTGCGACAAAAGTTGCAGTGCATCTATAAAAAGCTTATTTCCAGACATTCCAGTGCAGCTGCTGCAAATATGCTGAAGGCATGGCAATGGAGCAAGCATCCCTGGGATTCACAGCACACTGGAGTGACTTCTTTCAGTACATTAGAGCATCTTATCATTTGCACTTCAGGGACATATAAGAAAGAGACACATCTAATGTTATTTTCTTCTGCGGCGTCTCTTTTTCTTTTTTGCTTTTTCCTCAAATCCCTTGAGGCTTCAAATATGACACGGGTCAGAAAAACATCACAGACTAAGCCAAGAGCTATTAAAATGTAGCTCCATTATGTTTTACCTCTTTAGTTTCCCTGTCCTGGAAGGGAACATAAATGAAAAGGCTAAACATATGATTTTTAATTACTTTAAACAATGTTAGGCTTTATTTTGGAGCAGAGGAATAAAACATAAACTTGTGTCAGTTTTTCCTTTAGTCAAGTCATAATTTTTTGATAAAAACGTTCCCAGTGGTGTATGAATTATGCTTGTGAAGTTTTTAACCAAAATCCCACAACCTAAATGTTTATCTGAACCTTTTCATTAAATTTCAGCATAAGATGTCAGACAAATTTTAAGAGATGATTGTTTTTCCACAATTATCTTAAATAAAACATGCAAAGAATCAACTAACATCCCATTTTCTCTATGCCCTCTTGTTTGTTAATTTTCATAAGTGGAAAAAGTCAGTAAGCTTATCAAAAATTCAAATCAAACTAAGTGGCTTTACTTAAAAGGCTCAAGCAATTTCAATTAGGTGAAGGAGTAGAACTGGACATTCCAAGACCAGACAAAGGGGGAGAAAAGGCCTTTTGTTGTTTCAAGGCTGCAAAAAAGATTTATGGATGTGATCATTTTAACTTCATTAGTTTAATGTTATAAACAATGTAACTGCTTCAACCTGACTAACTCATACTCATTCATGATCTAACAAAAAAGCATCATGGTGTTCGAACACATATCACAAATTAAGGTTAACAGGACAGATTTTTTGAAAGTTTTACTATTTTACTCAAGGATAAATAATTGATATTTCTTCCAACTGCGCTTTAATGCACACATGGAAATCCACACATGGAAATCCGTCATAAAACACTTATACACATGCTGCTTTAATGATGTAGATTTTAATGCAAACTCCAACACATGCATCTTTTGATCTATTGTTCCCAGTCTTTTAATCATGTTTATGCAGTTTTTAGCCAAAATCAAAAAACCTGTGTTGCTTAATAAGACATAGTTTCTGCAGAGCAGCAGGATTTATTTAGAAGTTGTGACTGTTGGTGGAGAATGAACCCGCCCCCATTTCCTATCGCCCTTTTGTTTACCCTCTCTCACATTAGCTTACAGCCCCTCACCACTCTAGCCTAACATTACTGGTGCAACAGAAACGGAGAGCAATATTGGAGCTGTCCAGCCGTACATCTACAAGCTTTTTCCAAATGATTTTTTTCATCTGCTCCTGATTCACAATGGTTTGAATAAAGCAATACTCATTAATGCAATTTTAAGCGTAATCTTCTTTATGTGTCCCACATCATGAGAAAAATGTCACAAGAACATGTTAAAAACACCTTTGAACCTATTACACATGCATGTTACTATGTCAGACTTTCTTTCCTTTAATCCCCAGCTACTTGATTCATCCTGAAAAAAAAGTGATTTTTGTTGTATTTAAGAGCTTTACATATTCACAGTGTCAATCCCTCAGTGATTTTGCCACTTTGCTCCTTAGAGAGCAGATGTCACCCTTCTTTTAGCTGATCAGCCAAAAATGAGCCCCTTTGCTTTACTCTCACCAACGCACCAGCGTGGCATTTGTGATCACAAAAGGTTAATCGAAAGAAACATTTTCGATTCGTTTTTGCTGTCTGCACAAAAACGCATAGCATTTTTGTGTGCAGCAAACGTGTCGGCGCTCTTGCAGGCCTGGGACACCCACAGGTCACCACCATGCGCTTGCCCCCCCTTTTATATTATTAAAACAGGAACACTTTTTTATTGCAACATTAATCTAGTAACGAATTTAATCGAGTAAGGAGGTGCTTCTTTGACGATATAATTTAACGTGAGACTACGCTCCTACGTCATTTTCCAAGCTGGATATCATCGTTTGGTTTGCATACATATGCCACATTCAGTGATAGCGCGTAAAGTACAGTACACGGTCTGTGTGTGTCATCAGGCTGCTCTGCCGTTCGCCCTCACAGTCCCCAGCACGGCTCCGGTTTCACCTCCAACCACCAGCTCAGGAAAAAAAAAAAAAAAAGCAGCCAAAAAATAAAATAAAAACTCACCTAAAGTGGAGTACAGCACAAAGCACGCCACGAGCCCCGCCATCGCCATCTTGCAAGCGTATCACTTTACGGCTACAGCTGCACGCAGTCAGCACCTCCGAGAGGTATGAGGATGAGGACGGAGAGCACTGGAGGATGCTGCCATCGACGAGTTTCCATAGCTACAAGCGTCCATTGTGTTGGTAATGCCCCGAACGCTTTCTGACAGGCGGCGGCGGGCGGGGCCACGTAGCTCCGCCTCCTCCTTTTTTTTTTTAGCAAACACTTGCACAAATGTTGGCGCACACAAGTTTGCGCAGTTCCACCTATGAGGGCTTTTCCTTCACTTTTATCAGTTAAGACTTGGACTTTTATGACAGTATAGCCCCAAATCTTAGCCGACCACTGGTTCTAACAGACGCATTGCTCCAACGGGCCAGTACAGGATGTGCCTCAGCATCACAGGACAAACCACACATGCTTGCACCATCGTGGGAAACCGTTGACCTACCCCTCTAGCGGTCAGATGTATTTTTTTTTTTTTCAAAATTACCATTTAAAGAAACATGCAACTTTATGTTTTTTTTATTACCGTACCATACTGAATACATCAGACAAATAGATTTTCACGTCTCTCTTTTTTTCAAATCACTTTCCTATTATTTCCCCATTTCTTCCTCATCTTTTTTTTATTTATTTTAATCATACCGAAATTTAAGTCTTTTTTAATATCTTTAAATAAAAGAATGATTAAATAATTTCTTTTTTACACCTGATGATAGAGCTAAACTGATATAACTATGCACTCAAACAGCGGCTGGATAGCTCAGTTTTTTAGGTGAATGAATCCAGGGTTCGTTTTTCAGAGGGCACGACGAGCTTCTTCCAGAGTGGGTCATTGGGCAAGACCCTTCACGCTACTGCCTATCTATGTAGACACAAGGGGGCCCAAAGCCTGGGTCTCCCTGTGCCGGTCCCTAGCTCAGCTAAAATACAGGGTTGTTTCAGGAAAGGCATCTGGCGTAAAAATCTTTGCCAAATCAAATGTGTGAATCAGTGAATGCTCAGTCTCTGTGGTGACCCCTGAAGGAATATGTCAAACAGGCGAACGAAAACTTTATGTACGCTCAAATGTCACTTCAAAGTAGGTAGCATGTACTTTTGGGGTAAATTCATTCCTTTGGTTATCAGCTGTAAGTCCCTGACCACACCCTTTTTTCTTGATTTACCTTTAAGTTTCATGTTCCATGTTTCAAGTTCCATGTGTGGATTCATATAATAATTTGTGGTTGCTGATATGATTTATAGTTATAGTTATAGTTATATATTGGTTCATTTTGAACAATCCGATTCACTGACCTTATATCAATCCAGGACATTTTTAGTCAAACGTTTAACCGGTGGGGCTCAGAGAGAAATACCTGGGTACTGAACAGTGCAGGTGAAGTTTTACAGATTTCTTGTATTTCTTGCAAGATAATCAAGTGAGATTGACAGGCAGATCGGAGCGGCGTCCGTGGTCATGCGGTCGCTTTATCGGTTCGTTGTGGTGAAGAGAGAGCTGAGCCAAAAAGCAAAGCTCTCAATTTACCGGTCGATCTTCGTTCCAATACTCACCGATGGTCCTGAGCTCTGGGTCATCATGACCGAAAGAACGAGGTCCCAAATACAAGCGGCTGAATTGAGCTTCCTCTGTAGGGTGGCTGGGCGCTCTCTTAGAGACAGGGTGAGAAGCTCTGTCACCCGCGGAGAGCTCGGAGTAGAACCGCTTCTCCTCCACATCGAAAGGAGCCAGCTGAGGTGGCTCGGGCATCTAGTCCGGATGCCTCCTGGACGCCTACCTGGAGAGGTGTTCCGGGCATGTCCCACTGGGCGGAGGCCCCTGGGAAGACCCTAGACACCCTGGAGGGATTACAGCTGGCCTGGGGACGCCTCGGGGTCCCCCCAGAGGAGCTGGAGGAAGTGGCCGGGGCGAGGGAAGTCTAGGCATCTTTGCTTAGACTGCTGCCCCCGCGACCCGGTCCCAGATAAGCAGAGGAAGATGGAAGGATGGATGGATAATCGAGTGCAAATTAATTATGTCTAAAAACAAACTAGTAAACCAGAATTAATGTCAAATCCATTCACATTTTAGTCTCCTAAAGTTCAGCCCACTGTTGTTTTTCATTAAAATAATTCAAAGGGAACATTAATAGAACTTTCAACCACACTGTATGATCACATGTCTTTCCTAAATTCAAAGTGTTTCCACACATTGGACTGGAATGATGACTAGCTAATTTTTTGCTGTCATCACGTGTGTGTTGTACTTACAGTAAATTAATTCTACCATACATCAATCCAAATGATATTTTCCAATATTGATCAAATCAATTTAATAATAATACTAATTATGGATTAGATTTATCTGCGTTTTTTCTTGGTGCTCAAAGCGCTTACATTTTGACATTACATTACTTTACAATTTGTTTCATTTTGAAGTGATTTCATAATAGTATATAGGTAGATTCGATTAACAACTTGCCTCAGACAGATTGATTAGAAAATTCCTTGAATAAACTATTCTCAAATACTAACAATATAATTAATTGATTGCGTTTAAATCTTTCAGAGTTTTTTTTATTGAAAGGCTATAAATGCACTGATTTAAAGCATGCACACTTTTGACCATGTTTGACAATGAAATAATGTTGTTTTACTGAAATAAATGTTGCTCATGAACAGCAGATGGCAGTGTTTGACAAGAAATGAACACACCTGCCACAATAGTAATCATGCAACAAAAGCAATGCACATGTAAAGGCTTTTGGGAATATCTAGTTAATGAGTTGTTTTGGAATTCAAATTTATATTTATTTTCTAGTATGGCTAATTCTACTAAAGGCTACAGATCACACTATACGATTAAAAGTCAACTTTTAATGTATAAGCAATGTTTAAAGTACTCTGTACTTTCAGGAAGGTGTGATTGCTATGCTTTTACTACAATACAGAGGTGAAAATGAACCTGTTGCCCTTGTTGAACACTCTCACTACATCACAATATCCTGCAAACGTTGCTAGGCAATTATTCCTTTGTTCTGAGGCCCCTTTGTGGTTTTTCTTTGTTGCTACCCAAGAAAAATGATGTACCTTTAAAAATAATCGCATAACAAAGAAATGCAGCGATTATTATAATATAGTATTATAATATTTTGGGTTCATGCATGAACACAAACGTGTTTAATAAAACTATGATATCAGGGCATAAAACCACAATATTTCAACAGTTTTTATCTCCAACAAAGTCACCATATCATCTCAATGTGGAACCAGATATGTTTATTTACATCGACATGTATAATTGGAAAAGTTACAAATTTACAAGAAAATATAAATAATGCACTATTGGCACATTTAGTCATTGATTTAATATCTTTTGTCTGTTCACTTCACGCCCCAGTCCCCTTCCTGGACTCTTTGACAGCAGCTGAGGTTGACGTAAAGTGGTGAATAATCACAGGATATGAAAGCATCAGCCAGCAACCTCACTCAAAAATTGTTCCACTTGCAAATGTTTTTTTATTTATATGTTTTTGGAATTTAAAGACAACTCCAACAAAAATCATGTTTTTGGTGTTTTTAACACGTGGGCTTTTCCTGATGATGGAGGATATATATAATTTAAAGAAAAATGTCAAAATTGCATTTCTGAGAATTTCGTTCTTCAAATTGTTGTAAATCAGAAGCAGATTAAAAAATGTTGCTTGAAATAGAACTTATTTGTGATGTGGAAAATATACTGGGCAGGCCACAAGTTCCTTCCTCTGAGTTCTTAGCATTATGGAGGTAAAAAGAGGCGGGGTTGCACCTCACCAGTCCCTTCCACAACACAGGAAAACAACACAGGTGTTTTGATTTTGGGTAAAAACAGCAGAATTATTATTAAAAGACCACTGGGAAATAAGCTAAAAATAAGATCGAAGTTGGTCTAACATGCAGAGGGTGCAAAGTTTGCTTACACTATCCTTCACCATCTAAATGGAAAAGGAAGCTGTAGTTGGAGACCCAGAAGGACATCAATGCTGAAACAAAGAAAGCAAGACTTTGCCAAAAGAGATTTGACAAAACCACTTTTCCCCAGAAGCTGGACAGAGCATAGGACCTCTACAACACTGATTTTGACTGAAAAGATTAAAATCCATTGTCTGTCTTTTATTATGATGTCCGCAAGTCATTGCTGTTGATCTATCCCTTTTTTTGAATTCCTTATTGGCTAATAATCTGTGTGTGAGAGAGAAAAAAGCTAATAAAACACTCTTACTCACTTTGTTGCAGCTAATATTAGTCCACTTCTGAAGCAAGACATCTTCCTCTCTTTTTTTAATATTTCTGCTGGTTGCTGCTCTTCCGCTTGTGCCTTAATTTAAGTCTGTCTAAGATGCAGTCTGTACTTAAATCTGGGCAGATTCCTCAGGCTATGTGGTGTTTGATTTTTATTCTGCATATTGCAGTCTGCAGCTGACACACATTTGGCTACAGCTTTGAAAAGCTGTAGGGCTCCTCAGAACAGGAGAGGGACTTAGAGTCGCAGCTTGAGGTTCAGATAAGGAAGGAGCTCAAATTCCCAGACCTGGCAATCAGATGGAAACAGCTAACAAATGAACAGAAATGGGAGGTTAAAGTTTTATATCATGTTAGATATACCCAAAGGACTTCCTTCAACTTACTCCCGTACAAACAGAAAAGTAGAGTACAGAAAAAGACAGAGGGATAGAGCGCAAAAGTAGTTTTCTATAAATCTCTTATCACTCCTCTTGTGTAGTGGGTTTTTAACATCTGTTGTCTTATTTTCTCTCTCTGTTTAGTAGGGTTTGTACCAGGGGTGTATATTGGCAAGAGTCTGGTGATATGATACATATCGCGATACGCATCTCACGATACCTATCGAGATGTTGTACCAAAACAATTTTCAGTATTTTTTATTAGGATTATGACTTTATGACCTGAATATGAATATGCCTCTCATTGTAATAAAATGGTTACATTTAATGATCACAACAACTGCAGTTTTATCTCATATAGGCCTACATGTTGCTTTTACTCAAGCAAATTTATAATGCTTTTCTTTTGGTAACTTAAAATATATTTGTTATTAAAGGGAACAGTCAGAGTTGCCTGCTCTTCAAAACAACATATTTTTAAGTATAAGAAGAGAAAAACATAGAATGAATGTGCCTTAACCAATAAGGTTCTGAAAGTGTGATTGAGGAAATAAAGTGCTGATTATTTCAAACATTGTAAAATGTAGCTTCTCCAGTACTATTAAATGGTTCAGGAGCCTGAACAGCATTTGAATGGGTGCTTTAAAAATAAATAAAAAATAAAAATAGCCAATTCCCTCCAAAAAAATTAAAGTGTGATAAGGCAGCATGAGGGTGCTTTAATGTTACTACATTGCTTTATTTACGTGACAGTCTGCACTACACGGCAGCATCCCACACGTTGACACGTTGTACACATCTCTCTGATTCATCAAATCGCTGAACTAAAATCCATTACTGTGAAGTTCTGTAAAACTTTCGCCCACTTTGCCAATGGCATTTTGACTGGGGCTCCGTGCATGATCCGCTGCGCAGCTGCACTGCTTCAGTCATCCTCATCTGAGCCTGCTACAAAGCCCCGCAATCTGGCTGCAACGTGGCACAGAGTTTTGGCTTGTTACCCATCCCAAGTAAAAACTAAGTTGTACATGTCTTAGACAGTGCAAGGCTGACTGAACATTTAACACAAGCTGGTTCTCGCAACATCTTGTTGGTTTGGTGCGGTGTGGAGCTGGTCAAAGAATCTCAGTGTGGTGTGCTTCCAATTAGCAGTCAGGGGTTTAAGTAGAAAACAAGAGTCAGATGCTGAAGGAGGCATACAAATTATAAAATAAATATCGTCTTGACTTATTATCTTAATAATATCAAATCGGAACAAGTATAGCCAAATGAAATATGGCGATGTATTGTCAAATCAATTTCCCCCCTAATCTAATGATGTTTTTAAAAGCCAACTTAAAACCCATTTTTTAATTGAGCTTTCCATTCACACTGAATGGGCCTCTGGCTGGCTGACTGTATTTTATAATTTTATGTTTTTTAACTGTGCTGTATTTTAGGTTATTTTTATGTTATTTTGACATATTTTTATGTTGTTTTATTTTTTGTCTGTAAGCACTTTGCGACTGCTGTCTGGGAAAGGTGCTCTATAGATAAACATAACTTAATAACTTACTTTTTAAGCAATACAGATAGCAAAATCGGGGACTGACAAAGACGTTTAGGTGGTCAATAAACAAAATGAGTGACAAAAGTGACAAAAGTCATTCAATGTTGATGCTGATAGTCTGTACATTTTCTGCAATACATTTGATAAAACAAATCTAAAAATTAAAAAGCAATTAAAGACAAGTTAAAAAGAGAAAATGACTTTAGTGCATATCCTTTTTGATGTATGTTCCAATAAAAAATTGAGAAATGAAGACTTAATTTACTGAAAAAAGTAACAAGAGACTTTTTAAAACATTTCAAAAGTCATTAACAGGCATCCCCACAAAATGTTTTTTTTCTTCCCAAATTAAATGATTCAGATGAGTCAAAGATTTGGTGGGCTACAGCCCACCAAATCTTTATATGCTTGTGAGTGATTGGTGCCTCGTTCAAAACAACTTGACATACAGGTTTCCTTACTGACAGAAACATTTTGTCTCCCAGAAACTGTAAAAATGGTTTCCCGTTTTGATGGCATATTTTTGTCATAATGATATCACTGATTTAAAAATAGCAACAATGAGTTTGTTTGGATCAAATGAAATGGATATTGCTTCATCTGATCTCTTTGTTTGGAAACTTCTCCAAAACACCTGACATTGTCTATTTAAAGGTTTTAAAAACCTCAATGAGCTATACCTCTCTTTGTTGCATCTTTTGGTATAATTGCACTTTCTTGTCAGCCCTTTGCTCAAAAAGCCTGTGTGCAACATTATCTGTCAGACTTTTTTTGGAAGCAAAGTTTCTGACTCTGCAGTGAGCACATTTATTTTGCCTATAAAGTAAACACTTATATTACCAATCAGGATTTTTAACCCTTTTACAGTATTAAGAGCCAGGGTATCTGTAGCTGCAGTGCAATTAAACATTCAGGAACAGGGTGTTCTAATCAAAGTACGAAATCAGATGCATTCAAAAACTGTCAGTGTTTGCTGCTAAAAAAAATAATAACTCAATACATTCACTAAAGCATGTTGAGCTGCATCCTTCTATAAAGACGAGAGCTTTTGGTCTCTGTTTGTCTATTAGAAGAGGGGGAATTTATGGATTATCAAGTAGAGAGATTGTGCAGACACTGCCTCTATAGCAGTTTACAGTGTGGTATTTATGGATTTCACAAATGAGCCATAAACTGATGTGATGCGTGGAAGGAAATAGATTTTAGTGTGAGCACTCACTGTAATTTTGGACACCTTTTTGCTGGTACCAGAGTTGCAAAAGTTTTAACTTGTTTATGATGGATTATTTGTGATGACTTATAGTCTATACCCCAATTCACATACTGTATGAACAGAACCTGTTTTATATTAGTATCACTATGAAATAATGAAGGTAGAAAATTCAAAATGATTGCAGGTCTTAATGAATTGCTAAACCGTAAACATTACATTTTTAAAAACTCTGCCATTGATAGAAAGCTGCTGCAGATTTAACATAAATTCAGAAGAAGCCTGTCTTGTATGGACGTCCATTAAAAAACTGGCTTTAAAGAGATGTTGCTAGAAAAAGAGACTTATTTCCACAAGTGGCATGTCCCCTTTAATAGCTGGTTAAAAACACAAAGTTTTTTTGTTATTAAACACAAAACTTTGAAAACACCCTGCCTTTTCTGTTCACTAACCTGTAGGAACATTCACTTTTAAGATACCACACTGATGAACTTATGATTTCATAATAAACTACAATGTTTATCCAATGTTGTTGCAGCTTACATTTTGTGGTCATGAAAAACAATATTTCATGAACAAAATAAACCAATTTCCCCAATGCTGAGAGAGGGATATGAGCCAGTCTCTTTTCTATGTGGACTGGTGTAAAAATGTGTTTAAAAATGGTCTGTGGATAGTACTGCAAGTTAAGGATATTTGGACCAAGTGTAAAGAAGTACTGACGTGCAGTCAAATGCTCAACCATGGAGCTATACTACCACACAGATAAATGCTCCAAAACAAGCTACCTGGCAGCATATGGTAGTATAAGAGACAAGCTAGGAAACTTCAAGTTAGTAGATTAAAAAAGATAACTGGTCTTTGGTTTGCCTGAATCGTTAATGTAATCTAAGAATATATGCAGTCAGTGGAAATATGTGGAAAACTAAATTTGTGCCATTTTTGTTATTGGTAAGAGGCTTTTTTTAAATCAACACTTTGAAGTGCGTTGTCTATTGGTTCAGTGATCTTAAATTGTGTTTACTGTGAGCTCAACGCCTATCTTGGAGTTCTACACAACATAAGTGGCATGCCATGTCACTTCAAAAAAGTAATTCAAAAATAATTCCAGTGTTCGGTTAGCCTGAATCATGAATTGAATCATAGAATAAAAATAGTAAGTGGAAAGCTGGTACGGTTAATTTTGCGTAGTTTATGTTTTGGGTCAGATACTTTTTTAATCAACACCCTTGAGTTTGTAGTTCATTGGTTCAGGAAAAATTTGCTGTGATGATGGAGTAACAAGTAAATGCTGTGCTTCCAAGACAAGGGGGAACCCAGATTTGAACTGGGGCCCTCTTGATCTGCATTAAAAGGCTGTACCACTGACCTATACCCCCAATATATTTTATCAGAAAAACTGAAGCTCAATGGCTATCTTGGAGTTCTGCACAAGTGGCATTCTATGTTATTTCAAGTTGGTGGATTCAAAAGAATTCTGCTATTTGGTTGGGTTGAATTCTGAATCGAGAAATAGAATTTATAAAGTAAGTGGAAAGCTGGTACACCTGGTATTGCATTGTTTATGTTTCCTGCTAGAGACTTTATCAAATCAGCACCTTGGAGGTTCTAATGTATTTGTTTAGTGAATTTTGACTGTGATGATGGAGTCACAAGTAAATGCTGAGCTTCCAAGAAGGGGGGGGGGGGGGGGCAACCAGGTTTGAGCTGGAGACCTCTTGATTTGCAGTCAAATGCTCTATTATTGATTGAGCTAACCCCCGAACAGTTTTAAGTGCCAAAATACTGGAGCTCAATGCCTATCTTGTAGTTTTACACAAAATTCACCTATATTATTTGAAGTTAGTGGATTCAAAAATATTTCTGATCTTTGGTTGGGTTGAATCGTGAATCAAATCATAAAATTTATAAAGTAAGTGGAAAACTGGTACACCTTATATTGTATTGTTTATGTTTCTTGCTGGAGACGTTATCAAATCAGCACCTTGGAGGTTCTAATGTATTAGTTTAGTGAATTTTAACTGTGCTGATGGATTAACATGTAAATGCTGAGCTACCATAATTAATTAATTAATTAAATGACAGAATAAGCGGTGTTGAAGAAGAAAAAGAGGTTTGGCGGATTGCTTATTCTTTTTAATTTTGAGTCAACAAATGCAGCTTCGTTATAAAAATGATAAAGCATTTCTGGTATTGACTTTTATTTTTAATTATGCTACACAAATGCTTGCATAGAATGTTCACAATAAGGGGACACGCAAAAATGGCGACCTCAACTTTTATCTTGGAGTTCTACATAACATAAGTGTCAGGCTATTTCATTTCAAGTTAGTAGATTTTTTAAAGAATTCTTATCTTTGGTCGGCTTGAATTAATTAATCGAATCTTAGCATATATAAAGACAGTGGAAAGCAGGCACACATGTAGTTTATGTTTCTGGTCAGAGGCTTCTTTAAATCAAAATCTTAAAGTTTGTAGTGTATCGGTTCAGTGAAATTTAACAGCGATAACTGAGATCTTAACATGTAAAATCTAAATGTTCATGACAAGGGGGCACACAGTTTTGAACTGGGGATTTCTCAATCTGCAATGAAAGGATCTACCACTGATCTTTGACTTGATTCCTAACTGAGTTCATTTTATTTGATCTGATTCACAGAGACTAAATTGATCCAGGACATTTTTAGCCAAAGGTTCAACCCGTGCAACTCAGAGATAAATACTTGGGTACTGAAGAGTGCAGGTGAGGTTTTCCAGAGCATTTGAACATTCTGCCACACTGTATGTGCAAATGCCTTTACAAAATACTAAGAGTTTCCTGGACTGTAATGGTGGACTAATCATTTTTTATTGCCATCACATGTGTGTTGTCTGCTGTGATGGCACTTAATCATTTTCAAATTAAATGGCTCAGTCCAAATGGTATTTTCCAAGATCAATTCAATTTGCTTTATTTCATTTTGAAAGTATTTAGTATTGGCATAAGTCGATTTGATCGATTCATTCTCAGACAGATCAATCTGGTTGGCTCGTGGGAATAGAAATCGATTAATCTGCTCTGCTCTTCAGTGGTTTAAATCCTATCTATCCGATAGATATCAGTTCGTTAATGCAAATGGACATTCCTCTCAGTGCACTCGAGTTAACTTTAGAGTCCCACAGGGCTCAGTCTTAGGACCCATCCTGTTTATGCTTTATATGCTACCCCTAGGAAACATAATCAGGAAACACAGCATTAATTTTCATTGTTATGCCGACGATACGCAGTTGTATTTATCCATGAAACCTGACCAGGATGACAATATAGAGAAACTGAATGCCTGCATCAGAGACATCAAGACCTGGATGACAATTAATGACCTCTTGAACAAAGAGGCGAGTGGGAGTGCTTCCAGATTCCAGTTGGCTCATCCGTGCTCCTGTACCTGACCGTGTACCTCGTCTCTGGCTCACCTCTACTACTGCTTCTACACCTTGATGTGGATCCTACCTCTGGCTCACCTGGCCGTGTACCTCGTCTCTGCTCCTGCTCTGACACCTGGCTGTGGTTCCTGTCTCCGGCTCGACTCGTCTCCCTGACTGTACACCCAACTCCATCTGGATGAAGCTCGTCTGCTGGACTTTATATATGTAGTTGTAGTGTTAGATAAGTTAATTCTTCTCCAAGAGTTCTGGTAAATCGCCTGTCCGTCCTGGGGGAGGATCCCTCCTTCATGTGGGCACCCCTGAGGTTTCTTCGTTTTTTCCGGAATCCGTTTTTTTAGGAGTTTTTCCTGACCGTGAAGGGGAGTCTAAGGGCAGGGATGCCAGTATAGCTTAGTCAGTTTGTTAGTTCATTTTAGTATTTTCCTATTGAACTCTTTGTATTCGTGATCCTTTTGAGTTCATGTTTCACTTTTTCAATTACCGATACAAAGCCATCGAGATGACTGTTGTTGTGAATTTGGGCTATACAAATAAAATTGAATTGAATGAATTGATCAGTCGCTACACTGCTAACATATATGTACAGTATATACTGTACAGGGCTGCCGGAGCCTATCCTGGCCAGCTGCACCACGTCACTGAGCTTTCCTCACAAGGCCCCCAGTTCAAGTCTTGGCTGGGGGACCTGAAACAGAACAACAGGGGACCTTTATGTGTGGAGTTTGCATGTTCTCCCCGTGCATGCGTGGGTTTTTTCCGGGGGCTCCAGCTTCCTTTCACCGTCCAAAAACATGCTTCATAGGTTAATTGGTTACTCTAAATTGCCCCTAGGTGTGCGTGATATCTTTCTATCTATCTATGTGTTAGGATGAAAAGGTTTTTGGAATTACGGCCCAATTGAAGCTGAGTTTTACTAAACCTAACTAAATATTTAAGTATTTTCAGCAAGACTGAACTTGTTAATGAATAGAAACTGCTGAGCTTTAAGAAGATACACTCTGATTTGAGACATAAATGTCTTAACAGGATAGGGAAGGAGTCAGACAAACGTCAGGTAAGATTATAAGACTTGAGTGGTGAATCACACATACGTTTGTACTCCTGTGAAGCAGCAGCAGGCGGTGCAAACGCTCTTTTTTGGGTGAGATCTAAGCTAGTGTGAAGCAGCCAAAGGCGCACAGGCGTTATGGATCCTCTGTGGTCATGCGTGGATGAAGCAGAGGGAAATGATCTGTGGCAGCCTTATCAGCTCCAGCCATGTGTGCGCAGTGGGCAGCTCGGCGGAGCTGCAGTTCCTCGCGGCCGTCGAGGAAAAGCAGGCAAACCGAATTTAACGCCGCCACACCCATCACATGCGGCCGGACGCGGCGGAAATCGCAGCGTTTTCCCGTCGGGGGACACGACAGCAGCCGAACGGCTGTGTTGTGGCTGAGCCGCGGATGAGTCAGACACACCTCCACCAGCGTTCCCCTTTCACATTCCTAATAAACCCAGAGAAAAAAACAACAACGAGGAGATGCTGATGAAGACTTTACAAAAAAGGGATGCATGGATGATGGGCGGTTATGGTGCACGTGGGGGCAGTTTCAGAGCGGTGTTTAAAGATGTGGACACGGCTCCCTATCAATGCGCATGATACTGCGGTTCCACTACTACGGCACGCTCCAACTCACCTTGAATCGGCGCACGGCCGTTCAGCTGTCATTCGGGTGCGGGGCGTACAGAGAGCCAATACACGCCCCAAAGCCTCAATCAGCAGCCAATCCAATGACAGCAGAGGCGGACCTGTGGCTGCATTCTCACACTTGGTTTCACTATGCGCTCGTAAAACGGCTCCGTCTACTACAAACGCAACGGTGCAGGTGCTCTGTCTCGTCGGGAGAGGATGCGGATGGAAGGACGGGGGAGGGAAGGGATGAAGGGAAACGCCACGAGGGAAGAATATAGGATATGAAGAAGGGCTTTTGCTGAGACCGTGAGGTGCAAGGTCGAATATGAGAGATTGGTTGAACGGGGCACTTTGTGTGGTAATAGCTGGTCGGCAATAGTACTATGATTTGGTATGTGGCCACTCTGATAGCAAGTGTATTCAGCACCAGAGGAACGGCCGCTCAAGGTGAGTTGAAGTGCAATATATGTTAAGCGTCTGGAAGCGGGTGATCTGTTTCGTGCGCGCGCGGTGCTGCTTTTTGTCATCGCCGGATATGTTTGGATGTTTGCTCATATGAACTGCAGGGTACAAAAAAAAAAAACCTTTACTGCATATGTGTGACGTGAAAGTTCAGCCCTGGTGTGGTCGCATCATGGAGAGAACTGTCTCCTGATATCTAAAATGGGGAAAAAAAATCTGCCATTGCAATTATGGAAAGAAAAAAAGCATACACCATCGCAGTATGATAGATCATGACTAAGATTGGCAGTGCTGACAGATAGGTGGATGCGTGTGACATCTGTGAGGTGCATTTGCGTGAGCAAATGGGATGAGTGCGTCCTCGCTGCCGACGGGGAAATGTGTGCGTTTATTTATTTATTTATTTTTAATCATGGCAAGCGGTCCCATTTGAGTTCTGGAGAGAGGGGTGTGACCGTCTCAGTGATCAGAATGGAAAATTGGCTAAATGATGCATCGCATGCCAGCTGATTTAAAAAAAAAAAGAAGAAGACAGAACCCACTGGTGCCTGCACATGATCGAAATGCTGAATTTGGCACGGCGCATGGCCGGGTCACACAGCGTTGAGCGTGATGCGCTCTACACATCCAGGCCGCAGGTTGCCTTGTGCTGATCAATGAGGTTCACAAAATACTCATTCTTGCAGTGAAAACTGCATATTGTCCATTTTGCCATATTTTTTTGCACTCTGTATTGACCCATGTACTCACTTAACCTTGCTTTTCCACTTGCGTCCAGACGAGGGAGACATGTGCCAAGTCGTCGCTTGGTAACTGATCCCAATGACCCCTCATACCCAGACTGAACTGGTCTGTTCACAGATCTTACTCCTTCTAAGATGCCCTAGGTCAGTAGGATAACCACAACAGAAATACCATTGATTTTAGGGACAGATCTCAAGGCAGTCATGCAAATGGGGGTTGCAGTACACTGATAGCGCTTTACATTTTAAACACCCTTATTCAGTAACAAATCAGCACGTTGTAAATCAGTAAATAGAGGTGGGTGTTCTTATCTTACCAGATAAAATATTTTTGTCACCAGCTGACACCAGCTACTTCAAATATAATGGCACCTCAAAGACCTGGTTCAATTAAAATGGTGTTTCTGTTGTTCTCAACATGTTCTTTTAGCATTAAGAAAATTAAGATTTAAATTGTGTTTCTGAGTATTTCTTTATTCAAATTCGCCATTTTTGTTGCACCAGTAATGTTAGGTTGGGGCTGTGAGGGACTGTAATTGCTTGAAAGCGTGTAAAGAAAGGGATGATGGGAAATAAAAGCAGGGGCACTCTGCACCAGTAGCCCCACCCACAACTCAGAGACACATCTCTAATGAATTACTGGCCTTTGCTCAACTGTGGCTGGGTTAGGCTCTGGCAATGACCCTGTAAGGGATACAACGGGTTCAGAAAATAGATGGATGGATGGATGGATAGTTCCGCTCTGCAGAAACTATGTCCTGGAAAATGACACAGGTTTTATGATTTTGGCTGAAAGTAACAGTCTGAATTAAGAACACTGGGAATGATTTTAGAATAGATCAAAAGATGATTGGAGTGGCACTTGAAATATTTGAAAAAATACATAGCCAGCAAATGTTCAAGTTAACATGTGTGGTGAAAATGTTAAACTTGGCACCCCAGTGTGAATTTTTAGTTGCTCACAGCTGATTAGCTCAGTTAAGCACCTGCTGTCAACCCATATTAAACCTTTTTCTTCTTCAGAAAAACTGCTTTAAATAGTTCTCTAGATCTAAAATTTGCTCTCCTGTAGAAAATGGACTATATCTGACCTCACAGCTAAACTATTTAGTAGAAAGTTTTAAGGTTTGTTTCATTATTTTCTGGGGCTGCTGGTCAGACTCTATTGCCACAATTTGCTCTAAAATAAGAAAAAGAAGAGAGCAGGCTTAGGTCAAGGCAGTTGAGCTGAAACCTGGCCCCCTGCACTAAAGGGAAGTCTGCTGCATGTGTGCACTTTGCTCTGTGTTAGGCATAAATGTAAAAAACATATGTTTGATTTTTCCTAGAAACATTTCAAAAACTGTTCAACCAATTTTGGCACATATCATGCTCCTCTGGATGCATCAAGAGGCAAACTAATATCAAAAGCAGTTTGTATTAGTCATGAAGCAGTGCTAATGAGGCTCTTTTTTTCTAAAACCAAATTCAACTTGTGTGTGTCACTGGAGCAGCACAATATGACAGATTCTACTTCTCTGCTAGAGTAAATTATTCTGTGAAGTCGTAAAATGAGAACGCTGTTCAGTTGAGAATGTAAAGCAGACAAGTGGAAGAACATGGCTTGGAATAGAATGTTATTTTTTCAGATGAATCATGGGTGTTCTCAGCATTTAAAAGCAATATAGACCATGAATGTTGGAGATAGGAAAAGCCCATAATAAAACAGGGCTGTGGTTTTTAAAATCTATGTATAGAATGTAGGGTTAAGTACCACACCAAGATGAATAGACATATTTTCCCCCATTTTCCCTATTTGAAAAACCTAAAAGACAGGAAACTACCCTGTTTTGTTTTTTTGTGATACATTGAAAGAACATCTGATCTAAATTGGTGAGAACAGGGTATATTTTTATTAAAAATTTCATGCCTAGAGGTTTATGCAATGACTAATTCAATATTTACAAAAACGTATCCATGCTTAAAGTGTGAGTGGCTATCAGGTATCTGTCTCAGGGGCTGTCTGAGTATTGCAGAACCAAAACAATTGTGTTTTGTCTCCTGGTCTATCCTCTTACTTTTTTGCTGTGCTTGAAAGGCCAATGTTGGTTTAAACTGATTACAGCTACTGGATTCAGGCCTCCAGCTGGATGATTAGTGCACCTCTACAAAAAAGTGCAAAGAAGATACATCTGTTTTTTTTAAAAATACACTATCACCTTATTCAGAGCTTTTCTTTTCAACTGCTTTTGATGTTAGAATCGAAATGTTTAGCGTTTTTCTTGCGATCATGTCTTTTAGTTGTAACAAAGATTCCTTTTCTAAGGAACCGTGTCAATGCATGCTTATACACAGTGAGCAAGGGATGCAGTATCAGCTGAGTTACAGTACAGTCGCTGGCAAGAACAGTGCTTTCTGCTGTGCCGACTTGCTCAGGCATACAGTTGCCTCTGCGACGACTACTGTCGGCATTGAGGCACGTCTGCTCTACATTAACATTAAACCCCCATTTCAGCTCTTTACTTACACAACCCACCAGTAACATCTGAGGTGTGTCAGTCCTCCCTTGAGTGGGCAGTATGAAAAGAGCTAAAGGGATAGTGAGAACAGCAGAACATACAATTGTAATGTACAGTTCTATTATCCCCAAGCTAATGGCTCCATGAATGCACACTTTCCTTTCGGTCCTTGCACATTCTAGTCGAGATGAGGTTAAACAGACAAGGCCATTTAGACAGTTGTAGTTTCTCTATCATAGAAGAATAAGAGGGCCTGGAATGTCCTTTGCAATGATAGGTTGTATGCTGTTTCCTGCTTAGTTGATATTTTGCTGAGTACTTTCTAAATTAAAACAATTGTTAAACAATTTAGATTTTACGTAAGCTAGCTGGTCGGATGTAATTCAGGTAAATTAGGAAATGGAAGTCCAGAGGACCCAGTTTGAATTGTGTATTGGTGGTGTTAACACATCAGAGTTAATTTGCAAGGAAACTTCTTTTTCATCTACCTGAGTTTGGTTGCTTCGTGGGATTGCCTTCTTATAGTTAGGAATTCAGGAAAATTAGCATGACATTTTGCTTTTTACACTGTTATTCGACCATGCTTACATAGCTTATTTCAGTGTGTTCTATCTGTTAAAAAAAAACCAAATATCTTAAGAACAAATTGCTCTTTGCTTTCATAAACCATGTCTCTCTGTGATAAATGCCTGCCTGAAAGATGAGCCATAAGAATACCTCCTTAGTAGAATCTACAGTGGATTCTGTCTCATGTTTGTTGTGGGATTCATTGTTTAGCAAGGTAGAACGGTTTAAGCTACATTCACACTGCCCTTGGCAACGCGCGTTCATGCCACAGCTACCAAAGAAAAGTCAATGTAAACGCGTATAAACACTTGTTTATACGCTATACGCATATATGCAAAAACTCTGCAAAGTTTCACAACCATTTTCTGGCTCTATGTACAAAACTCTTGCCGTTGAAAGTTAAACCAGGATGCACTTTGACCAATCAAGGATTTGTATTTGGAACTATACCAAGCCTCCTCGAACTGTAGGTGGTGGACATTGGCTAGTAAATTGTAGAAAAAGAAGAAGCCCCTCCCTGCCTGTCCAGTGTGAACACCGTGGCCTAAAGGCATGTTCAAGAACCCATGTTTAGTGCGTTCTTAAATGCACATCACATGCCTGGTGTGAACATAGCTTTGGAGTTATAAAAGAATCACTCTTAAGTATTTCATGATACCATCCCCAGTCTCGCCATCTGTAAAAATTGTACCTAAATATTACAAAAACACAACAAGGCACACATTACCTGTGATTTTTTCAGCACAGCATCAGCTACTGTTATTTTCAAGGGCTATAAGTCATTCCCCATAGTATAACAAAAAGCTATGTAGTGTTAATAGGTGTGATCTTTTACTAAAGCTCATGTTTTGTCAGGCAATAATAAGAGTGATTACTCTTTATATTTGTGCAAAAATACTCCCAGTAACATCAATTTTAAAGTGTTTTTTGATTATGTTATTTCTTAACACTACAAATTATTCCTTTACAAAAGTACTTGTCTATTTTACCTTCAATCAAAATTTTCTTGACATTCACAGACAGGTTGACGCATGAGCAGTTAGTCAAAGTAAATGGACATTAAAAGACATTGTTTGCGGCCAAGTACCCATGGGGGTGCGCAGCATATGGTTATAGGAAATCCGAGGTTAGTTAAACAAGCTGTGTGTTGGCAACCAATCAAACAAAAGCAAGAGGGATTCTAGCAGCAAAGTGGTAGTAGATACAAGTCTTTGGGAAAAGCAGAGAAATGGTACTGTTAAAGGTCTATTTTTGGCTGAAGGAAGTGACTACAGAAAGATTAATATTTAAGGTTCAATGCCAGAGATTTGTGATTTTAAGGAGTTTGTTGGGCTGGCTTTTTTATTTTATTTTTTAATTCCTTGATGAATCCTTCCTCATGGGCTGACACCAATGCTACTGAAAGAAATAGATCTAGTGGCAAAAAAAAAAGATTCACTCGCATATCTAACCTTCTCCTCGGAGCTGATGAAGTATCCCTCTTTTTTGAGTCTGGTTCATAAATTTGTTCTTTTAAATTATTCAGTCTTGGTGCTATGTGGATGCTGAAACTGACTGGGGGCTTTTCGATGAAAAATTTCAATGTTATAATAAAAAGTAAAGATGACTGGTCTTTTTTAAATCTTGGCTATACTGGAGCTTTGTAGTTTTATTGAAGGTTAAAATAGAAAAATCAAAGTTTTATAAAAGCAAGACAGTTTCTAAATGACTAGCTATATTTGGGAACAATCATCTAATTCAGGTTAATCTTAAAACATAGAGAATATCCTTAAAATATTAAAACATTTTAACCAATTAATTTACAAAGTGATACTCATATATCAAATACAACCATTACGCATAGATTGAGATATGTCAAGGCTTTTTTTCATGTAATTTTGATGTTCTGGCTATGAAAACCCAAATTCAATACCTCCAAAAAATGTAAATATTACATCAGACAAATGGCAGGCTCTAAAAAACTGTCTTAATTCCCATGGTTAGTTCACATTTTGCATGGATTAATACAGTAATGCACTGTGATATGGAAATAGGGTTACAGTATGGAAGCCCATGATGCGTTGAAAGCTCAGGTGATCTGCATTATTGGGACTGGTATTATTCATCTTCCAGTTGACGATATCTAAAATAGCTTTTAGTACCTTTGACAATTTGGACAGGTGCCAAGTACTGCTGGAAAATAAAATAAGCATCTCGATAAAGTTTGTCAACAGATAACAACATGAGGTTTTTTAGATTTTTTTGTAGATGACTGGATTAACAAAGACATGCAGTGGACCAACACCAGCAGCCAACATGGCACCCCAAAGCATCAGTCATTATGGAAACTTCTTACTGGACTTCAAAAGCATGGATTCTCCACTCTTCTTCCTCCATTCCAACACATTTATGTCCAAATGAAATGCAAAATCTTATTTGGTGAAAAAGAGAGAACATTGAGCATTAGTCTAACTTTTTTCACCTCATCCCATGTCAGTGGCTTCTGCCTTTGTCTTTGATTTAGTGGTTTGACAGAAGGAATGTGACATTTGTAGTCCATGCTCATCTGTGTGAGTTTGCTCTTGATGCACCAAGTTCTGCTTCAGTCTCCTCCTTAACATGCTCCTCCAAATTTTGTAAATGGTGTTGATAACTTTCTTCTCTATATCAGTTAAGTTAGCTGTCTTCCCCAATATTGGAAAGCCTACTGACCCAGACTGATAGAGCATTTAAAGACTCAGGAAACATTTGCAGATGTTTGATTGACACCATACATTTCCAACATTGATTTTTTTCAATATTCTATTTTAAAGTTAAGTTAATTGGGTTTGAAGGCTGTTATTTAAGCAGAAAACAACTTTCTTTTTAAACTTGGTCTGATGTTGATCTTGATCTTTATTATTTTGAGCCATAATCATGCTGAAATCAAATGAAATAAAGTCTTAAAACTTTTCGGTTTATTTTATTTAATACACACATACAGGTTTCACTTTTTAAAGTGACAGACAAAAAAAATACAAATTGTCAAGCCAAATTCAAAATTATGAAAGTCTCAGTCCGACGAAAATTATGCATTTAGTGTTTATAACATGCTCTTTGGCTTTTTTCTCATGATGGTGAACATATATATGGAAATTTAAGCTTAAAATAACATTGTTAAGTATTTCTTGATTCAGGTCATGGTGAATCATGAGCAGGTGAAAAAATGCCATTGGATAAAGCTTAAAGGTGTGATCTAGAAGGTACAATGGCAAGCCGCAAGCTCCCTGCTCCACTACACTCTGATGCATCCACTTGCAGACAAATAGATCCATGTACATGTATGTTTTTCTCGTCTTGCTTTTTTGTTGCACCGGGAATGTTAGGTTGGGGTTGTGAGGGGCTGTAAGCTAGCAGGAGAGAGTGTAAAACAGATGGATGATGGGAAGTGGTGCCAGTTTTACTCCTCACCAATGGTCCCACTCACAACTCAGAGGTAGATTTCTTATGAAGTCCTGCCGCTCTGCAGAAGCTATGTCCTAGAAAACAAAAAAGGTTATTTTAATTTGGCTAAAACTGCATAATCATAATTAAAAGACAAGTGGGAATGCTTTTAGAATAGATCAAAAGATGATTGGAGTGGGACTTAAAGGATGCAGTCGTATAAAAGCAATACAAAGTGGATTACAAGATAAACCAGTAAATTTACTTTGTAAAGGATAATAAAACCAGCTCATATTCGTGCTGTGGTTCCCTTTAGAGTTGTGTTAACATCCAACTTTAAATGTCAAAAAGATGAAGGTTTACTCTATCATCAGGAGGAAAGTCATAAGAAGATCTGCTGTATTTTATTATTGATTTTAATTTATCCTTTTAAGTTTGAGCTTTTCTCTTACTGTATGTGCTTTGATATAGCTTATGTCCAGGTGAACTGCCAAGTTAGGTGATTTAAAAAAAAACCCTCTGATATTTAACATAAAAACTTTCACAATTAACCATTTCCACGTTTTAGAACATTTTCAGACTGTTGTTGCTTTGTAACAGAAAACCGGTACCTAATAACACGTTGGCTAAGCTAAAGCCAGTCTGTTGTAACGGGTTTCTGTGAATTTGGGCTAAATTCACATAGAACCGTCTGATTAAAATTCTGAAAACTAGAACTGCTGCCGTTGTTATAAGCAAATAGTCTTGTTTTTTTTCTTCCTAAATGATGGTGTATGGATATTTGCAAAGAAAGATGCTTCTTTCACAGTGATCAGTGAAACTGATAATAATCATATTGCTACAATTTTATGTTGTTCTAGAAAATAAATATATTTTTTTACTAATAATTTTAATACTTTTGAAGATGCAGCACACGGTGATAGTCTCACATAGGACACTTTGCCAAACAAGAATGTGAAAAAAAAACTAAAAAGGAGCCTTCCTAACTTCCCAGAACCCCATCTGATTGAAATTGTTGCCATAGCGACAAGTGCAATGCAATGATCTCATCAGTTTTGCTTGCCAAAACAAAGAATGCATTCATATCAGGCTGTATTGAGCATTAGTAGCACCTATTAGGTAATCAAATTTCCCTCCATTCATTTACGGATCCATTGCTAGTTTGGTGGGAAAAAAAGTATCAATTACATGACACATCTCCCTATCAAATGCTCATCTTCCACTGATCTGACCTACATATTTAATCATAAATTATAACACACATGGAAATATAATATACCCTCTTACAAAACTTTGAACCTCTATAGAGCATTCAAATGCTAATATAATTAAAGACATAGAAAAATATATTGTCTGCATTTTTAATAGGAATATGTTTGGAGCATAAATGCTATTTCTAAATAAATGTTATTGTAATGTAATCGAAACATAAATTTGTGTGGAAAATAATATTATGTGTTCTTAAGTATCACTTCATTTAAAATTTCTGTAAGCATTAAATCAGTGCAGCAACGTTTCTGCAAATATCTTCTAAGCTAGAGTGACTAAGACTTACAAGTTAACCAATTTTTTTAGTTAGTGTTTGATATCCTTATTCCTTTTAAACTGTTGTTATTAAATGATGCATTTATTAAAAAGCATAGACTGTAGGTTTATTTTCCACATGGCACTATACTTGGTTTTTGCCATCTTTGTGATTTAATGATCTTTTTTTGTGATTGTTTTCTGTATTTTCTGTTTCTATTTGAGCATACTTTAATCAGAGACCACACAGAAATGATCTTCTGAATCGGTTCAGCTTTTTGTTACTGTTGCTCCTTTTTAACTTCCAGCAGACAAAAAGCATGACTTTCCCACTCAAATTCATTTTTTCCCCCTCCTTCTGATCTGTACTTCATCTCAATCGTGAGAGTAAAGCTTAGTAATGAGCTTAAGAGTGGGACTGTGCTCATGCTGTGGATGGCAGACTCAGCACTGGGCATCTGCCAGCTCTCTTTGGCGATGACCCATACTCCCCTCCCCTCTGCTTCAGTCAGTCCAGTCCCAGTGGAGTTTGCAAACAAAGCCTGCAGCATTCTGGGGGAAAAATGTTTTTTTCTTTTTTAATGTGGTTTTGGTGTAGCCACTCAACTCACTGGGTCTGCAAACATATGTAGTCCTTTAAAATTCATCAGAAGGGAAACAGAGTGAAGCAGAATAAGTCATTTTAGGTTTAGCTTCTATTTTTCAGTTTCCTGTGTGTTGTGACAATATCAACTTTGAAAAGTAGTCATGGTAATCCTATATAGCACTGAGCAATTCTAAAAGCAAACGATGAGTCATTGTTCATTTGTTACACCTGTTTTTACTCATGTTTAAAGTTTACTTTGAATAAATTAGTTAAACTCTGAATATGCTGACATAGTTACAGAAAATTTTATAGATGATAGATTTAATCATCTGTGATTGAACCTTATTAATAATGATTGTTCTTATGTGACCACTATTAGGTTGTGAAAAAGGTGTAAAAACAAACATAAGGTAATCTGTTACACAAATGCACTTCTGGTTATGTTTAATGAAATAAAATCATAGCTTTGTTTTTAACAAAAAGAATGGTGGTGAGAGTGCATGAATATGTTTGTCCCTGCTGGAGAGTTTGAAGTAGACACTTGAAAAACTCGAAAGCTGCCAATGAAATAAAGGATTAAACCAGAGCCTGTCGTGCTCCTACTGATAGTTGCAGAAAATGCACGTGCTGGGCTCAGAAGCCCTGCTCTTAAAGAGTCATCCAGTGGTTTATTTTTTATTTTTTTTGGGTCTTTATATTTTCAGCATCACAATATTTTTTCAATATACTTAAGGCCCGTACACACCGGGACGAATTTCGTTTAACGCCTCGTGACTAAACAAAGGGCACCAATGTGAGTGTGCACACCGACGCGAAAAAACGCCACGCGTTAAAGCGTCAAAAAAAAAACGCCTCGGGTTCGTTTTTTTTTCGACGCGTCGCGTCGAAATCTACTCGACCAATGAGAATGGCGCTTTTGCACACGTGTCTGGAGCTTCTGAAGTTACAGTAAAACACAACTTGGGGGCGCTCAAACACAAAACTGCCTTGCTGAGCACACATACCAGCGAAGAAGATAGACGTCAAGTAGCGTCTACACTGCCGCGAAGAAATAATGATGGACATTCTAAAATATCCCCGAACCAAGCACCAGTTGGAGCTACTGGTGCTTGAAATATTCATGTTTTCTTTGTTTGATTCTGACAATCGCGTAAATACTTGCTCTCTTCTTCTGAGTGAAAAGCGACTTTGAGAAGCGTAAAGTTGCGCAGCGCCACCTTGTGTACAGGAGTATTTCTGTTTACATTAAGCGCCATCTAACGTCAGGGAATGAAATTGCATGTTCGCTCGACTCATCGTCAGCGAAAATCGCCTGGGTGTGAACACAAAAAACGTGGCGAAAAACGCTGGCGAATAACGCCTGGCGAATATTCGTCCCGGTGTGTACGGGCCTTTATAATGCTTTAGTATAAAAAGTGAATTTTGCTCCTGTCTTTGTAGACCCGTTTAACTAATTCTTAATAGATTATACTACATTTACTTTTGATTTATTGAAATAATTTTCTACTTTATAACCTTTATAGCAGGGGTGGCTAACCCGGTCCTCAAGAGCCTCAACCCTGTTTGTTTTCCAGCCCTCCCTGGAATGCTTGATTCTGACAACCTAAATCAGGTGTGTTCAGTCAATCAGGATGTGACATCACTTGAGTCAGCTAATCAACAGCAAGCTGGTTAGGGAGAGTTGGAAAACAGGCAGGGTTGAGGCTCTTGAGGACCCTGCTTTATAGGTTGAGTTGGCTTCAGTTTATAGAAATCTGATTGTCAGTTGTGTAAATTAGGAGTTTTGTGATCTATTTTCTCTATTTTCTACTTTATGACATCTATGCCTTTTTGATTCTAAAGGAATGAATGTAAAAAAGCTTCAATCAGACAAGCGATACTAGTGCACATAGAGGTTTTTGTTGCAGAAAATGTTTCATTACATGATTATGATCAAATATCTTATTGGTTATTATAAAAACACCAGTGACATAAAAAAAATCTGGATTAAAGGAATTTCTGACTCATTTTTGCTGCACATCTGCAAGAGTGGCTCCCTCTTCACCTCTGGTAAGTCCATCTCACTCATCCCTTTTTTTATGTTTGTCTCCCCGCTGCATGTCCGAGCAGGTGTCAGCACATCCTTTGCACCCCTGACTGAGCATTGCCTGACAGTGTTGGGAGGCTGGGACATAGTCAATCAATAATAAAAAAAAGAATAGTGATAAGATCCAGCGGCGGACATAGCAGTTCGGGGGCCCCAGACGAACAAGAACATGGGGCCCTCTACAGCGGTTGGATTAATTAGTTTAATTTAGAGTTTTTTTTTATTTCTGACTTTTATTTTATTGTATCTGTCTTCCAGCACTTTGGGAAGAATTGTAACACATTTATTTTCCTCTTCTCATCGCCCCACGGATCACTGTGCTTCATTTCACCACCATTTTCCTTGGAATTATCATTTCCTCTCTGCCAGTGTTGCCAAATAGAGTCATGGTTTTCCAGCCTAGAAATCGTCTAAAGACCACCAGACCTAACAAAAAACCCCACCCAAAATATTAATCAGTGGTTAATTAGTAGTAATTAATACTCCATTATTTATTACTTGCTGATCTGGTTGAAAGTCCAACTTTGTCCAACACATTTTTAATGAAATTACATCCACACTATCTGCAGGCAGTCAGAGAAAAACATGCAATAATGGACTCATGTTGAACTTTACTACCAATCACTGATGTTTTCCTCAAATATTAAAAAAAGGAAAGTGAAAACCCCCACAAATATGTAAACACTACAAGATTTTTAGTTTATCTTATCTGCCTATGATAAACAAAAGTGGGTATAGCTCTCGTATTGTTACTTTTCATGAATTTAGGTGAGATAAAATATAAGCAATTGTCTTTGTAAAACATAAGAAAGAGGAGTTTGAGGATAAGAATTATTAAATGATTAGAACCAAACCTCTAATTCGCATTTATGGAAAAGGTTAGTGGACACATTTATTTTATGATCAGTAGGCTTTAGATCTCATGACAGCAGGTTGAGGAAGACGACAGGTGAAGCACTGCCTATCACTTGTCTCACCAGACTGCACTTGAAATGTGTTTCAACCAGGAACTAAAAGCTCCTGAACCGATACCAAACCCGCCAAGATTATGTCCATCCACCAAAAGCAATTTTTGCCCACAAAGTCAGAATTAAAACTACCCCACTGAGCAGGAAACCGCCCTGACTGGCAATGCTGCCTCTGCTCGCTAACTTGCGATCAATATTCAGCCAATTCAGTGATTGGGGTGTTTTTTCATGACGGAGTAAAAATAATTATGGATGTAAAATTTACTTTAGATCTAATTTTTTTTTTTAAGTTTTCCGCTCAGGGCCCCTAGATAGTTGGGGGCCCCAGGCAATCGCAAACCTTTGCCTAATGGTCATTTGTAGGTAAAAAAAAACTACTTTGTTGGAACCACCAGAAACCAAATATTAAATACTGTATTTGAGTGTACTTATACAGCTGTTTAAAAAAAAAGTTTGACAGATAGAAATAGTTTAAATTTAAGTTGCAATTTATCAAAAGTGCAAAACTCTATCTTTTCAGGAACATTGTGAATCTTAAAATCTGCTGTTCTGAACACTTAACATTTCCTGTAGAGACTCCTGCTGCTCCATATTAATTAGTTCAGCAAAGTCAATACACGATTCAGTATAGAAGTCCCAAGAGGTGCCTAAAAGTCAACATTGCTAAACAAACACAATGTGTTTAAAATTGATTTCTTTTTTTCATTCTGGGAATCAATGGTAAACTGAAATATAAATATATTATATCTTGGGAAATGTTATCATAATCCTAAATAGGGTTACCAAATCTCTGTGGTAAACATGTTTTTTCAAAAGTCTACTCGTGTGTTAGTGGGTGGAGTCACGATTTAAGACAAATGCCTTTATTTAGTGTTTTCCGTAGTGAGACGGTAAAGTTCTTGTCAGCAAACCATTAGGTCATGGTTGAAATACTGAACCCCAAACTTGCTACTGGTCTTCCAAGCGATGAGTCATTCCAAATTCTTCCTACTTTAGTTTTTCTGTTATATCAAAATAAAAGCCTTCAAAATATTTGTGAACTGCTGTGCATTGAAATCGAGCCCTGCAGACACGCTATGAATGAAGTTTGTATAGTTGAGTAGTTTTGTAGAGATCATGTTCTCCACCAGATGTAATAGAGGAAACTGGTGGGGGAGAATGGTTATTAACTATGAATGACAGTGGCAGGAACCTAAAACTCTTGACTTCCTAAATACACAAAGAAAGCCAAGGAAAAATAAGAATACCTAAATTGAAATTATTCTGTTGTGGGTTATGTTTTAAATTCTGAGATTAACACACCTGCAGACCCACACAAGCATACTGCTGCACAGACTAAGGCCATTCTCTGATGTGACCTTCAGTACATGCAGGCTGGCATTCAATTACCGCCCTGTCAGTGGCCCATCCAGCCCAGTGGCTGCGCGTCCTTGAGATTCTCTCTGCAGCCCGTGTCCAGTCTATATTCCATTACAGTCCCTGCATCAGTCCGGCCTTAAACCCTCCTCATGCCCTCATTGCCATGAAGCATGCATGCACAAAACCCAAAGCTTTATAATGTCTGATTCTCCCTACTCAGAGTCTGTGCCTGCAGTGACTGACACAAACTCTGGGCTGAATCACATCAAAGCAGTTGAAAATTAGATTTTAGCTTTTTTTTGCTGTAAAATATTGTTCTGGGGTTCAGGAAAAGAGGCTTAGCGAGTTTATGCTAGAAAATCTGAGACTTGCTCATCTGAAATTGCCTAAGTGAACTCAGCTGAACTCAGGTTTTATATTGTGACTCTTGGAGCTTTATAAAGTCTATCGCTGCTCTTTATTTGCCTGATTATCATCCCAAATTTGCCCAGAAGGGGCTATTTACTGTACAGATCTGCAGTCATTATCAAAAGTATGGTGTGGGCTGGGTTTTGTGTTAAGAGTCATTTTGAGCTGGTGCCACTTAAAAGCTCTTGAGGATTTAACCATGCGTGCCTCTGCTACTCTGCAGGAATGATTTGACAGCTGTTGATTGACCTCGAGCAGACGTCTCTTGTTGGTTTTCAATTTTTGTTATTGTTATTAATATTATCATTATTTGTTGTGTATTGGTCAGCCTAATTCTGCTGCCGCTTCTCTTTTTTTCTTTTGCACATATAACCATCTTAAAGTATGGTTTAAGGATGAATAGGATTTCTCATACCGACTGTGTGATTACAAAAAAACAAACTAACTGGTGGGGCTGCAATATTTAGCCTTTTAATCGGTTTATCATTTATAAATGGTTACCACAAATGGTTATTCTTGAAATCTGGATCCCATTTTGCTATTCTGAGTCCTGGATTAAATGCCGTGTTGTGAATTAGGGGTTAAACTACGTATTTTCAAGACTTTCTGTACGGCAAAGTTAATTATTTTCATGCAACTTTTATGGAGCAAATCAAATTATAGAGCGACTCAAAAGCAAAATATTTTATTTTGTGTGCACAAGATCTTTATGAAGACAAAAAAACATTTTGTCACACAAAAGCATTTTAGATTAAAATTGTTTTTTTTAACCTTGTGTAAAGGTAATAAATATTTGTGGAATTAATTTTTGTGTTTGTATAATAATGATTTGAACTCTAGATAGCTAGTCTAAATTATATTATGAAATACAAAAGTATATTTTAGACCAAAGATTAGAAAATCCTTTTCAGCAATGCTCTTTTTTTAAACTTTCAGCCTTTTTTTTCTTAGAGGTGAATGTTTAAACTTTTAATTGAAAAAATAATTAGTGCAGTGGTCGATAATGTAGCTAAACAATCATTACTTGAAGCCCAAGCATTCCCTCTGACTGACTCTTTGTAGGGCTGTCTGTTTAATCAGTGCCAAACACAAGTTGCAACACCTCCTGCACTTTGTTTTTGTACCTTAGCTATTTAGTTTACAGGTGATTAGTCTGACAATGATTTAAAAAACATTTATCAGTTAAACTAAAGTAAAAGGAAACAATTAATGATTTTTGAGACATCTGATTTAAGTAGATCCACCTTAAGAGGTTTGCAACTTCCATGCAAATCTGTTGTGTTCTTTCCAAAATGTCATCTTAGTTGACATTTAAGGTGCTAAAGCAATCACAAAATTGCAAGCAATTCTCAATTGCAAGCCAAAAATATTCCCCCCTGCCCTGACCATGCTTCTATAAAACCCACTGCAGTCTCAGAGTCTTCACTGCAGTCACCAAACTGGTGCTGATTGTTGCCTCATGAGTATCTCATAAAGGGAGGTGATACATATCAGCCCTGTAATATTTTAGGGTCCTCAGAGTATATTCCCTATCTGAGACAAGCTCGCCCCACCACAAGCACCTTAAAATATTGTCAACTCGAAACTCAAGCTGCTAAACTTATTCATCATAAACTGTCTGCAGAGCAAACAGTGGATTTTAGCATTGAAGTGCACGAGAGCTTTAGCCTGTGTTTCATGTCAAGTGACTCTACTTATTTAAACTAAACAATGTGTCTAGTGTGTTTCAGAAGGCATGCATTTTTTTTTTGGAGAGGTAGAAAAGTAAGTTGAAAAACGAGTGCAGGGAACAGTTTGCCTTAGTTTTCTATGAGTACTGGCAAATGTTTCTATTTTTTTCCCATTCATGGGGTCCTTTATATCGTGTTCCTATTTACCTTTTTGTGAAAATTATGTGCTTCATACATACCCTGTTTTTCAGTTTTATGATTTGCCAGAGGAAAAGCATCGCGCCTTTAAAAGGGAAACCTCTTTTCATCTTTTTAGTTTAAATAGTTGCAAGTACAGAGTAACAGTTGATCAAATTTTAGGTGGTTTTAATGCAGATCTGAAGTTATTAAATCTTTGTCCGGATCAAATTAACAAAACAAACATAAGTTATAGGGATTTTTATTTTAGCAAGCATTCTTTTTGAACATCAAAGAGGCAGAAAAATGTAAATTTCATCATTATTAGTGAGTATTTGGTTATGATTTATAATTTAATGAAAGAAACTTCATCTGCTGAATTCTTTTTTACGCTAAAAATCTTTTTATATGTATAGTAGATGGGTAAAGTCACATGTTTTGAACACCTGATGTCATTTTTTGATGTTTGAGCACACTATTTTTAAAAGTTTAAAGGTTTTCAACATTAAAATTATCTGAAGACATATAATTTTATGGGTTTTTTACACAACATTCACTTGATTTATACTTTTCTAAGGAAATCAGATCTCAATCAAAATTTGAATTGTGTCTTTATAATTTTGGAATGTGTCAGATTCAAAACAGGGACAAATATCTTTGAACCCAGTCATGGTATGATGTGGTGCAGAAGTGTATTCATGAAAATGTTACAAAGCGTCATGGGGCTCTGTGGAAAAACAAAAAAAAAGAGTTGAAAGGGATATTTTGAGCAGATCTTTTCAGTGCCTCTGATTGGATGAATAGGAGAATTTTAGGATATACACTAAGTTCTGGTTTTTGTTTCGAACAAATGTCCTGTTTAGCCACACATGCCATAAAAACAGCAAGGGAGATTCCAGCACAGACGCATGTGACCGGCAAACCACATCTTTGTTTCAGAATGTATCATTTGGTTAAATCTGCTGTGCTACAGTGCAGAATCTGTGCTGGCTTAAATGAACAAAGTGGATTAACTCTGTTACTGGATAATAGAGATTGAACTGGTAAACACAATTACTAAGGGGCACTTCTAGCATGAATGGCACCCTTAAAAGCCCCTCCCCCCACTCACAGCCCCAAACACCTCCTTAAATGAGTGTCTTTGTTTCCTCAGAGAAAATTTGTTTTCCATTGATATAATTGTTCCATTGAAACATTGTCAGGTCGTAGCTCATTTGGACTACAAGCGATCGGAATTCTTTCAGAAACTCACAATTTTACAAAACAAAAAATAATGCTGCATATGATTGTTTGTGTGTGAGTGTCTGTGATTGGGCAAATATTATTTCATTCTAAGGGCACAATAATAATGAGGCGGAGGGAGCTTTCTGAACAATACTGAAATACTGTTTAACGCGTTAAGACCCTGGGCAACTGCCCACTGTGCCTATGCCTAAATCAGCCACGGCATGTGGCCTGTATGGGCAAAGTGAGAGCTTTGCACGTTAAACTTTATTTTTTAGAAAAATTGTGTTTTGGTTTGGATTTTAGTGTAAAAGAAAAGCAAACATCATTATTGACCGAAGCGGCAGGACTACTTAGACCTGTAATTCCTCTCTGTCCTTAGTACACGTTTTTAGTGAAAATTAGCCCTGATAATGCAAATGATACTGCTAATGAAAGCGTTAAGTTATTCAGCTGGTGGTCCTCTGGAGGGAAACGTCAGCATGTCTCTTGATCCCTGAAGCAATTCTTTTCCCTCCCCCCCTCATTGGGTGAGGGCTGGTAGTCATCCTGCTCTGACGGCGGACATGCAGTCGGCTCAAAGACAGCGGGGGTGGCAGTTGCAAAAAATCCATTCCCAGAATGAGCGTTCTGCTGAGGCAGGTATGCCGACCTTTGAGTTGTCTGATAGGTCAATGCTCGGCAGCGTGCCAGGACATTCGTGGCCAAACGCCAGCCCTGGTGGTGCAGATACTAAAGCCCATCTGAGCAACAGCCAGCTATAATCAATGGAACCCCCTTTGGCAGCTCATTGATAGCATACAGTATGGTACCACCACTAACGCTCATCAACAGATGCAGGTGACAGATGACAATAGGGTCATGATAAGGCTCTAAAAAGAGAGGCTCTACCTCTGTGCCTGGCAGCTGCTCAGACTGCGTGGTCTGCTTTGTACAGTGCCTTACACTTTAAACAAAATATACCTTCAATCGATCTCTTGTTTTGGCACCTGAGTATTGTTTGTGAATTAGTCTTGTATGGCTTGAACCAGATAAGATTTTCCTGCTTGTGCTGCAGGAATTCTATGCATGAGGATTATCCCGCACCATGCTTTTCTGCACATGACACTCCAGCACTGCTGAGTTTAAAGACCCACTGCCACTTTTTTAGCATGTAGCATTCTTCTCATGATGGAGGACATACAGTGTATAAAGAAAAATTAGAATAGAATTACATTTCTGAGTATGTCTTTATTCAAATTGGAGCAGACAGAACAATGCCTTTGGGAAAAGCTTATAGCTGTGGGCCACAAGTTCTCTTCTCCGCTCCATTCTGAATGACCGGCTTGAAGACAAATAGGTCCATGTAGGTCTTGGTCTTCCTCATCGGACTTGGAATCTGGCTCAGAAATGAACGGCTGGATAGATTCAATTTGGCTTGTCATTGTTGTTGCACCCGTTGCTAGATTAAGGTTGTGAGGGGCTGTAAGATAGAGGCAGGAAGTGTAAACCAAGGGATGATAGGAAAATATCTAAAAATATAAATATTTTTCCCCCTGCAGGTGCCCACGGCGTTAGAGAGGAGCCCCGCTTTGTGACGGCACGCGCCGGAGAGAGCGTGATCCTGGGGTGTGACGTGTCCCCTCCCCTGGATGGCCAGCAGCCCCCTTATGTGGTCGAATGGTTCAAGTTTGGAGTCCCTATTCCCTTCTTCATCTACTTCCGCTTCTACCCTCCTCATGTGGACCCAGAGTACACTGGTGAGATCAAACCCAGCAGATTTTGTGTTGTGGAGTCTGTCTTCATGGGGATTTCAGAGCGTCCTGCAAATGTTTTTAGTACACAAGCACACTAAATCCATAATGCTGTTATATACCCAGCATAGTGTAAAGCATGGAGTTTACAGAATTTCATGCTGTTTATGGTAGAAAATGTTTCTCTTCCCATGGATAAGCAGCTCTGGCTTTACTAAAACCAAAAGCCTTGATTAAACAAAACCCATTAAAGATGCTCATCACAAAATTTCTTCAGATTAATGGAATTATAGGAATGCAAGCATGGGTTCCTTTTCTTAATTTGGTTTAATACTTGCATAGATGTTCCTTTTTTTTGGATAAAAGAATTATTATCTCCATTAAATTTTCCCTTTTTTTCCGTCTGTTACACCCTATCCTGTTAAGACGAATAGGTGGAGGTCATCTTTACACAAATATACCGTATCTTCCAGACTATATTTCGCTCCGGAGTATAAGTCGCACCAGCCCAAAAATGCATTCTAAAGTAGAAAAAAACACAGATAAGTCGCATTTTGACGGGAAATTTATTTGACAAAATCTGAGACCAAGAACTAATAACTTGCACAACCTCATATGACACAATCATAGCAGACTGTTTATCTCATAATTTCACAGTAATTCTATCTCAAACTTATTCATTTATTCCTTTCATGAGGCGTCATTGGCCAACTAATACTCTGTTTTCATCCTGTATTTGTAGAAAGTCGTCATTTTTATTGCATTTCTGAATCTATGAAATCATTGGAAAATAGAATATTATGTTGTTAGCCTTCAAGATCGTACTGTAAAAATTTTTTTTTGCTGATTCTCTGAGTCACTTAACATACTCTTAACACTTAACATACCTCATCCATCAAATTGACCCAGGAACATCATCTCTGTTCCTCACAAATGAACATAACAGGAGGGTTAACAATGTATTTATTTCAATTTAGTTCTAATATAAGTCGCTGCGGAGTATAAGTCGCACCCCTTGCCAAACTATGAAAAAAAGGGCGACTTATAGTCCGGAAAATACGGTAACATAGGAAAGGATGAAAAAAGACTTGATATAAAAAGAAAGGGATCAGATAAATTAAATTGTATTTTCTATCTCTTGCTAAGAAGGATGAGGCTTGGAGGAAAAAAAGGAATCATAGTATTTTACTAATCCAGAGGCCATAATGTTTATTTAGTCGCCTCCACAACCATCAGCATGATGTTGAACTGAAGATTGTTGTTCATTCAGGTTTTACTTCTATGCTATTTGAATGTCTGACCCCTTTGAAAGCTATTAAAATGTGCACAGACATTCCCTACACTGCTCTAGTGATCCTCATCAACGTTATGTAGTTACTGTTTAGTGTCAGTTTTTCTTGTCAAGCTTTGGAAATGAAAATAAAAACGTATAATGTGTCTCAACAATAAAGGATCAAACCAAATGATGTTCTGAAGCATTAACACAAATACAGCTGTCAGGAAATAAACGGGCAATTAAAACCAAACAACCCTGTCTTCGGAAACGCTCACAATAGAGAATCCTTGTAGAAATTTACTGCTGTGAGCAGAAATGACTTACAATATCTGTCCTGTCAGTGTCAAACCTGGAGGAACTTTTTGCTTAATTTGAGTATAATAATAATAATGATAATAATAATAGTAATAATAATAATAATAATATGTTATGTAATCCCAGTAGTTAAAAATAATTGTTTAGTTACAAGGTAATTAAAAAGGTTTGATGTTTTTTCCTGACATTTCTCTGAAAAGTCTGGAAAGTTTCACAACAACCAAGGTTCCAAATAGTCAAAATATGTGCTTTGAAATTTTGGTGCTTATCAATGAAACCATAAACTAATTTGGACTGTTAGTAAAATGTAACATCAATGTATTTTTTTTCTTTTTGTTTTACTGTTGCTGTTCTTTTTAGTTTTGTCTTAAACTGTACTTTACCTCTAAAGCTGATGGGTGTTGTAGTGAAAGGTTGGATGTCTTAAATCATCTCATAGCATTTTTATTAGTTTTTAAGGTATCGATTACTTTGCACTGGTGACGACTCAATCACAAAGTTCTTGCTGAGAGCAGAACAAATTCTGACAAGCGATTTCAAATAAATTGCCGTGCAAATCTTTTTCATTCGCAAGGCTGACTCACAATTAGGTCCTAATAACTCAGGTGTTTGGGTCTTGGTATAGGTGGTGTTTTTGAAGATTGGGGCCCTTTTAGTTTTTTTTAATGTCAAGCTGTGCTTGTTGTTTTCTCTGTCCATTCACACCCATTGCATCATTTTTGTTTGACAGTCTTGGTTTTGTCATTTGCTCTTTTTTTCATGCTTCATTGGAGGTTATTATAAAACATATGTATAATGTCTATATGTACAACATATACTTCTGCACGGCACATTAAAGCCTGTAAGTTGTAAGACTACGTGCTTATATAGTAGTCCATATAGAGCCCGCAGCAGCAAACTGAAAAACTGTAGCATGTGGAAAAACTGCAAATTTACAATTCTTTTCGCCAAAAATATTTTCACATAAGTATTATGTCATAAAGAGAAATTTAGACCATTTTTGGATACTAAAGCTTTTTATAGGAGGCTTACATTTTAAGTGTTTAGAATCCTTTTACAATCAAATATGTCAATAAGCATATACAAAAAAAGACAAAAAAAGAAAAGTACAGTTTTTGCTTTGATGTGATTGGCGTAAAGACTTAACATGTTTGACTTAACATGTTTGAACAAACTGTTTGACTGGAGGAAGAGAAAATTGACCTAATTGTCCAAACATATAATCAAAAAGGAGAAAGGGAATCGTGAAATAACAAAACTACAATGCAAAGGACTAGGAAAAAACCTCTTTTTTTACTATGAAGTAAAAAACCAAATATATATATTAAAAATGTATATTTGATATCTATCTATCTATCTATCTATCTATCTATCTATCTATCTATCTATCTATCTATCTATCTATCTATCTATCTATCTATCTATCTGCCCATTTGCAAGAATTAGACAATTGCTAAAAAATGAATTAGTTTTCTTAATCAAACCTTGTAGTTTTATTTCAACATTTGATATTTAAATTGATTTAAAGTTAAGGTATGCTCATCTCCTTGACAAATTGCAGGTGTCTTTGTCCTGCCTGTTTGCTAAAGTTCATCTATAGTTCAGTGATGTCATATCAAGCCAAGATGGCAGTGAGATCTGTGTTAAAAATATGGGCATCAGTTGAACCCAGCACAGACCAACTAATGGCGTCACTTCAAAGAAAATACTCTCTTTTAGGGCCCTCCTTGAATGGATATTCATAGAAATGTTTTTGGAGTTTGTCATCCTCTGATTTCTTTTTTTTATTCACTTTGTGGGGATAAACACAAGTACCACCTCCAAAATAAACTCTGTTTTACTACATTTTGATCTAGTTGCTCCTAAGGAAAATGTTTTGCTCTTTAAGTGCAACCTTCAGGAACTAATTACCGTTGCCCGTCAGTTGATGGAGCTTGGCTTCCTCTTAGGAAGTGAGATTCAAATTTTTATGTTGAAATCTGTTGAAGCTTTTTTTTTTGGCCAAAGTGATGCAAAAAATGGCATGAGTCTCAGTCCAAACATGAAAGTTAGGGATGGTATAAACAAAGGCATGGATGCTGCAATGCTTCCTGGAGTGAACTACAAAAACGCTGAACAGACCAACTCATTTCCCATTTGATCCACCGTTCAGTACTTTTAAAACTAGGGCCAGACTTTAACGTTATTCTCAGCTAGACTGAAAATGTCCTGTTGCCACAAGACACATTTGATTTCTTACTGTGGGAAATTGGATGGTCTTCAGGATCTTTGAGAAGACAGAAAATTTCCAGAATAATGACAGAAGTGATCCAAGCCCTACTACTGAAACCTAAACAAAACACATGAAAACCTTAAAACTGATTGGTTCACTGATGGAAATACTGTAAAATAAGTGTGAGCTTCAGGACAAAAAGAAGTTTTAATGTAGCAGAAAGATGCATCCGTTAGACACAAGAACGTGAACAAAATCCTCTGTTTCAGAAATGGTCCATGAACAGATGCATCATGATTATGGCCACTCTCGTAACAAAGATTAAAGCTTGTTTTGGGGATTGAATTCTCTTGGTGACATGGGATTCTGTGATATTCTTTATGGCGTTTTAAATATCCTCATGTGGCCTAAGAGCTTATTTGGACTATTTCCATGAATTATCACTCAGTAGGAAAGAAAATGGATGAGTTTAGTAAATTTGATTATGTTGCCCAGCTGCTACCCAAACAACGATATTTGTTGAGCATTTTGTACATAGCAATGTTTCAAAAACACTTCTCACAATGCAGGGTTTGAGCATTAGGCTCTAGTCAGGTCATTCTGTCTGTATTTGTCTGGGGTCAAGAGCATCTCACAAAACTCTGACTGAAGGAGAAGATGTTTTTTTTTTAATCAAAACTTAACACAATATGAGTTGGTTTTTGTGAATTATTTAAACTAATTATAATTTATTTACAGAACAGATGGAAACATAAACAAAATTTGAACCAATTCACAAAATGCGCTGGAAGACCTAATGTCACTCCACCTCAGTTGTAGTACAAATGATACGTATCAAAATGTCATGCAAAATATCCATTGCATTTACTCGAAAAGAAAAAAATAAAGTTGATTTTCAGGCGTGTTAAAATAAACTTGCCAAAAAATTAAACAGTTTGACCCTTTTTTTTTGTCTGATAAAATGACAATCGTCTTTCCATATTTGTCTGCGGCTCAATTGCCGCTACATTCCTACTCTTTACGTCGGCTCTTTTGGTTCAGTTGCTCTGCTCTGAGAATAGATTGCATTCAGACGGAGGAATCTCATAGCGATGTGATTGGAAACTAACTGAGACCACCTCGAAAGATGGGTCTGAGAGCGGTTCCTGATCCCGGACCAGGGGTGTATTTAGACCGAAAATTTGTTCAGGATTATCAGGGGAAACGAACTCGGGTTCACTTTAAGCAGAACAAATGTGTCCAGTCTGAAGACACTGCTGTCTATGCGTAGTTTTAATGTCAATATTTTACTAATTTTGTCTTTTGATTAATTGCAATTCCGGCTTCCTCCCACTGTCCAAAAACATGCTACATAGGTTGATTGGCAACTCTAAATTGTCCATAGGTGTGAGTGTGAGAGTGAATGGATGTGTGATTGAGGATATTCTACCCTGCGACAGACTGGCAACCAGTCCAGGGCATCCCTTGCCTACACCCAAGTGGCCGGGATAGGCTCCGGCAACCCTGTGACCCCAAAAGGGAATAAACGGTTAAGAAGATGAATGAATGAATAATTGCAATTAACTTCGATGTGATGACATGAAATGCTTAAAAACAAAACAAAAAACACAAATGAAGTGCTGCATTTTAAAGGATAACAGAATGTCTTAAATTTGAGCTTTTACCCATCTAGTAAGTTCAGTTTTGCATTAAGTGCTTTCACAACAATAAGTCTACAAAATCTGCCAAGTTTATCCGTAAAACACTGGATTGTAAGCTTAAAAGCAATTTTCAAATGTGTGGATGAGCTTTTGATGCTTTCATGCATTCAGGCTTTGATTTCTATGTTGGTATTGCAAGGAATTGTGGGATTGAATAATTTTCTTTCCTTTCAGAGGGAATAGTCTGGTATATCTCCTGCTAAAATAGATAATAAAAGATGCACTGGGCGCTCCTTTTGTCTCTTAGTTACTGAATTATAACGGGTCTTTCCTTTGCCTGAAAGAGGGTTGGAGCAGCATACACAATAATTGTATGCAAACATGTATGCGTGGTGTGTTGAAACAGTCAAATGGAGCATTTTTCCTAAAATTAAAGAGGGGGAAAATATTAACTTTCTTTCTAAAGCTTAGCTGACTAATGAATGCAGCAAACATGTTATAGAAGAGTAGAACAATGTCACTGCAATTAGAGGCAGCTCTATGGAGAAAAAAAAACTAAATTATTTCGTCTCCCTTATGCAGATGGAACCTCATGCCAGTAATTGTGGGAGTTTCAGACAGCCATATGTCCCACTTAATAAAAAAAAGAAGGACCAGTTTACAGTACATTTACTTGATCCACTTTTCTAAAGTCTGTGTGAAATGTTTGTTATTGTGGGAAGTTACTACGGCAACCGAAAAAAAAAATTGATTCGTCTTTTTTAGAAACATGAAAAAAAAAAAATCCAAAAATCAGAATACAACTGCTCCATAAATTTCTGATGAAATTACAGTCGATACTCCTTCTAAACTTTGTTACATTAGAGTGTAAACTGAGCCTTAAAGTTCCTGTTTCCTACCATGTCAGAATACAGCCCTGTGGTGTCATTCTTGTTTCTCAACTGACTTTGGCGTTCCGACTTCTTATTGACTGAACACTTTTGGTTCAGGTAATCAGCAGCAGGTAGCAAATTTCACTGAAAAACCACCAGGACGGTAACTTTTTCAAATTGAATGTCATGATTCCACATCTTTTTTTTTTTTTTGAATACTATTAAAAGTCTGTCATCTTTAACAGAAAAAACAACAACATGCTTTTAAAGTGATATTAATACATTTTGAAACCAAATATAATATGAAATATCCAAAAACTATATTTATTCCATTCTTCCCGAATGAATAAAAAAGGTGTTTTATAGCAGTTCTGCAGAACATTATAATGGAATGGAGCTCACACAGCATTTAAAACAGCTGTACTTGAAAAATATTAATATTTGAAGAATGCTGTGGCATGCCTTTTATGGATTCTTTTCATTTTTAAGATAGTTTTTGAACTCTTCATTGATCGTTTTTGTCATATCAGAAGATAACGTTTTTTTTTGTTTCTCTGTCTTTTTTGCCCAACAAAGCCATAGTGTGATCTGAAGATCATGTTAGAGCTGTGTGTCCTCAGAGGAGACACAAACTTGTAGCGTCTAAGTGGTCCATGCCCAGGGGGCCGGTCTTTCCGTGGATACAGCGCTGTTAACTCTGTTTACAGCCTCACCCTCTCACTCCTTGACAAGTGGGAGATCAGGTTGATTCTTACCCTTCACGCCACCACTTGTCTCCCTCAGCACGTCAGGTAAAAATAGACCTGACTTTTAAAGACAACCTACCTTTTGACTGTGAGACAGCACGTCTCTCTCCTTCTGCCTTCTGTTTGCTTTATTGATTTTTGGCTAATAAAAATAAAATGTCTGTTTCTGAGCCCAGCATCAGGGTAGGGCGTCTGTCTCTGGCACTAAGGTTTGCTGGTATAGTCATTTCGGACCACCCCAGATGTCTGGAACAGGAAGCTGTGCTTACAGTACATCTACATATCAAAGTTGGGCAAAATGCTCCATCTCTGAGCGCTTGTCAAACAGAGCAGAAGCAAATGTGTTAGTCTGCTGGGCTGTCAGCGGCAGCCATGTCAGCAGCAGGCTGGAAGCTTGAAGACAGACAGCTTAGCAGCTGAGGGTTTCTCCATGCTTACTTTCCTGAACGTCTCTGCTCTCTTGTGATTTTCTCCCTTCAGAATTCCAATTTATCCTTAGCTTTGAAGTAGGAGGAGGTGGGAAATGAAAACTTCCACCAGAAGCGAGATTTCTGTGAATTGCAGGATATCTCCACAGTGGCACCAAATATTTTAATTTAATTAAAAGGAAGCTGTGGTTGAGCAAAAAAAACCAACAACAAAAACTTTTCGAGCTTGATGGGTGTTACTTAATGTTGAAACACCATGATCTTTAAACTGTTAAAAGAATGGCTAGGTGTCGTATGGAATTAGATTAGCTTTTGAGGTGCTTGATGTTAAGCAATGACATACGAATTTGCACCGAAGCATCTGAAACATTTAACATTGCTCAAAAAGTCTGTTTTAAAAGAGCAGCTATTCTTAAACTTTATTAACTATGTTGCTTTTTATTTTTCCTCTAAATGTTATAGCAGGTATGGATCAGAAGCATGATGGACTTAAAATTCACAATCTCAGAGTGTAATAATATATATATATATATATATATATATATATATATATATATACATTTTTTACCTCTAGTTGACAACAAACTACATTGATGGTCTCCAACTATACATTCAACATACTTGCCAAAATTACGGATTGCAAAATAAACTTGTTGCATTTTCATATATTTGCCCCCCCCAACTTAATTTTTTTACAAGATGTTGAATGAAATGTAACCATTGATTTATATATATTTTGACAGCTTTTAAGCTTAAAAACAGTTTGCAGCCCTTAAATTACATTTAAAACAAATGTAATCATTTGCACAATCATTGAGAAGCTGCTTCGCCATCAAAACTTCATTGGACTATTGAACTTTATGAGTTTTTATGTACGCAAAATAAAAAGAAAACCCCAACATTGATAATATCTTTGGATCAACACAGTCTGCCCAAAAGCTGCAGCACAGTATGTATCAGGTCAAAGGTTAAAACAAATAAACCGAAATGTCTCAGAATTAGATAGGGGCAAAATAATATTTTGCAGTCACTGATTCTGCAAGTTCTCCTACTTAAAAAGCTGTGAGAGGCCTTTAATGTTCACCATAGGCCCTCGATCCTTTAACACCAGAGCTTTAGCCCTGGTGTTGACGCTCTTTAAATCACAGGAACCCATTGACTGTTTCTGCTAATCATAATCTTCCAACAGATTATGACAATGAATCTGATTCTTCCTCGGCTGATACTAAAGGGTTAGACAGTCAGACTGAGAAGAGTTCAACTTTTGGAGCAGTTTTTAGAAAACTGAATAAATATAAGATACAATCTTCCTCAATTTAGGCTTCTTGTACAACCTCACATTTTAGGGTACAAATGATCTTGAGAACATGCTAGGTAGTCATGGATTTTAAATCCTGCAGTAGTTCAAAAGTCCCTATGCTTAAACCAGCGCATGTCCAAGCCGAAAGTTTGCCGGAGACCATCTCGACAACCTAGAGGAGGATTGGGAAATGTCATGTGGTCAAATGAGACCAAAATGGAACTCTTGGTGGAAACACCAATTGCTGCGTTTGGAAGGGGAAGAATCCTGAGTTGCATCACCATACCCACATCATCTGGGCAAAGAAGGAGTGGCTACGTAAAAAGTATTTCAAGGTTCTGGAGTGGCCTGTAGGCAGTGTCTGGACCTCAGTTCAATAGAGAATATTTGGAGGGAGTTGAGACCCATGTTGCCCAGCAAAAGCCCCAAAACATCAAAGCTCTTGAGAAGATCTGCATGGAGGAATGGACCAAAACAGCAGTTACAGTGTGTGCAGTGAAGACCTACAGGAAATGATTGACATCTATTATTACCAATAAGGGTTACATTACAAAGGATTGAGATAAACTTTTGTTATTGACTGAATTGTTTATTTTCTGTACCGTTATACAAATCAATGCTTCAAAAATCAGACATTGTGATTTTTTTTGGATTTTTTTTTCAACATTTTGTCTCAAAACTGAGGAGTACACGTGACAAACATTACAGACCTCTTTTCAATTTATGTGGGACAACCTGCAGAATTGATGACTACCGTTGCCCTGCTGTATATCTTCTTTGTAGAAATGTGTTTGCAGTCTAGAAGGCTGCATTTTCTTAGTTTCAAAAAAAACTTACAAACTGATGATGGCTTCACAAAGTAATAAATATGAGACTGACATATTGACCTAGGTACCTACAATAACATCAATAACTTAAATACTGAACAACTTATGATCAAGCTTCAAACATTCCACTTCCTTTTAGTTTCAGTTTCCTTTTCAAGGTGCTGCTAACTTTGTTGCTTGACTACTTATTTTCTGCGTTCAGCGCCGTGTTCCAGCTGTGGTCATAAATTCAATAAACACACCCGTAATTTCATTATGTAAATCATGGATGTTTTTGTAATAACGTGTGCGCTCTTTTTTTAGCTTGTGATCTTTTATTAGATCGAAGATGTCAGGGTGCATGAAGCAGCAATGAAATGCTTCATGCTTTTAATAACCAGACTGCCAAAATATGAGCAAATACTGCGACAAAAGATAGCATGGGTTGAGTGGTAACCAGCAGTGGCTCACCTCTGTTTGCAGGTAGAGCCTCTCTGCATGGGAAGGCTTCCCTGCAGATCGACCCAGTACGCTCAGAGGACCAGGGCTGGTATGAGTGCAGGGTCCTAATGCTGGAGCAACAGTACGACACCTTCCACAACGGCAGCTGGGTGCATCTTACAGTCAATGGTGAGTAAGAACATGACTTTGTGTGTTTAAATAAAACAAAAAAAGTCCATTTGATTAGAAAATGTAAAGGCTCTATTTGAAAAAAGAAATCTAGCCTGTTTTTGGTATTTTGTTTATGTCCCCTAAAACATTTCTGGAAATGAGCTACATGTGTGTGTTTGGTTGACAATAAACCTTAAGCCAGGATAGTATGATGAAGCAAAATTAGATTTTTCTTTTACAAAACAAACATACTTTTACTTTTTCTTTAGGGAACAGAATAATCTTAATAATCAGATTCTGTGCAGAAAAACAAAACACCAAATAGGTATTTTCACTTTCTCTATAATGTCAAATGCAATCACAAACAAATAGCTGTGTCTTTTTTTGAATCATCTTGATTCATAACAATGTTTTTCTGTGACCTTTAGGGTACTACCTTTTGGGTCTGACTGTCAGTTCTGGGAAATTAAGTGAATGTAATTTGCCTGATGTATGTAAACTAATGCGTGCTTTGAAGTTCTTGGCCCCCAACAACCAATTCAGGGTTTCTGTGTCCACCTGTGTGTGAGGCCTTTGTGATGTAAATGTTGTCATTTGCACCAGTCTGCAAGGCCACATAATATGTGTCCACATGTTGCCTAACAAACAGTTCTGTTCCCCCCCCAATTATATTGTTACAAATGTAGTGAAATATAGTTAAAATGATGGAAATATCCAGTGCATTAAAAGCTGAAAACTCTAAGTTTGCCTGTTTTATTCATTTTTTTAAATGTCACAGATGATGTAAAAGAACTGCGATGATGCAGTTACAGGATTTCCCTGCTATCAGTGGGTTTGTCAGTATGATGAGTGAGACAGTCAGGCCAGCAGCTTTTCCCCCACAAAAGAGCTTCCAGTAAAAAGGACTCAGAGGCTGGTTAGAGGAGGATTGATTGTTGCTGGTTTCAGACAGTCTGAGAGTCTATCAAACTGATGACCAGGCTGGAAAAAATCTGCACCTTTGCGTTTCCCAGGAATACCCGAGTGGCTCCTGTGTGAAGTGTGTCTGTACATTGTTGCAGAGCACCACAAACAGTGACGTCGACTTGTTTTATAGCTGTAAGAGCTGCATCTGGTTAGTGTGAGAAATGCTTTCTGTGGAGCCTGAATGTCTTCATGTGTGTGCAGTCAGAACTGGTGGCAGGTGTGGTGGAAAAACTATTAGTTCAGCTAATTATACAGATCAGAACTAATTAAAAACAAGATTTATATAAGAGTCATACTTGGCAACGAGGGGTGTAACGATTATTTGACTTAATTGATGAATCGATTTATATTCCTACGATCCAACCAGATCGATCTGTCTGTGGCAAGTTGTTAATCAAATTGACTTATACATTTATAAAGTTGTTTCAAAATGAAATAAATTGACTATATCAATTTTGCAAAGATGTGACCATACAGTGTGGTAGAATGTTCTAATAATGTTCTGTTTGTATTATTTTGATGTAGAAAAAAAGCAGTGATCTAAACTGTAAATGGATTTGCTGTTAATTCTTGTTTACTTGTTTGTACACATTTAATTATCGTGCAAGAAATACAAGGACTGTAAAACTTCACCTGTACTGTTCAGTACCCAGGTATTTGTCTGAGTCCCACTGTTTGAAGTTTTGTACAAAGGTGTCCTGGATCGACTGAATGAATCATTCCTCTCCTATTGGCAACTGATTTCAGGCAGAAACTTTGGGTTTAAATTATTTAGATCTCTGATCTTCTGTGTTATTCTGCAGCAAGGTGATGTCAGTCTCACTAATGTGTGTATTTTTGATGTGTGAACCTGTGACTGCTGTGAGAAAATCATGCATATGCGATGTGATGAAGCATATTCATGTGGTGAGTCTGAAAGTTTTTGCTAAAAGACATTTATGAAAAGCATTTCGTGACCTGATGAGTTTAGAATAAAATGCTTACCTGCACAAAACAGATCATTTCATAAGACCTTAGCTCTGTGCTCTGGGTGCCACGTCTGCACTGAAACAAAAGCCTAAAGGAGACCTCTGTTGGCTATTAAAAGTGAAAATGCACAAATGGGTTAGTACTCTGCTGCCAGTGTCACCTGCACACTCACATGATGTTTGGGCTTTGTGAGCATCTGTAGGCGCGTATGTATAGACGTCTTGTTGTGCAGACATACTGCATCTCTGTAGCTGCCTCATCAAGATTCCCCATTACCCGCTCCCTCCCTCCAACTCTCCCTTCCGTCACTCCTGTCAGGCCTTTCACCAAAAACGGAGCTCTTCAGGCGGCAGCAGCGGAGCTAATAATACCCCTTAATGTCAGATGTATTTGACATTTTAAAATATGCCCACGTGACCTCGATGTAAAATGAAATCTGACGTGGCTTGGGATGGAGTGGTCAGAAGCAAACACACCTAATCTGTTGTAATGCTTTTACGTGAAAAAGGTTCCCATTTGTTGGAAAAAAAATCTGTGCTTTTTTCAAAGTCTAGACATGCAACAAAGAAGTACAACATGTACGGACGGGCCTGCTACGGGATGTCTGTGAAGTAAGCAGGTGCCATCTTTGACTGGCTTCCGCACAGACACTGAGGACACTTGCTTCCTTTAGCCATTTGTTTTTGCATAAACTCCTCCTTTGACTTCCTGTTGGTTGGCCTAAACATCCTGCCAAGCGGACAGGGGATTCATGCCCACTCAGTGGCAGGTGTCAGATGGCAAGGCCTTGTGCCCGAAAAATACACTAAGTCCTGTCTCTCTCAGCCCCCTCCTCTGGTCCTCTCCCTTCTCTTTCAGCATGTTCTCTCCTGTCTTCCCCCCCTTTTTCTTCTGAAGCTTCAGCAGGACTGATTTTCATCTCAAGTGGACACCCTGCCTGTTTGTCCCCATGAGTAATTGAAGTTGACATGTGGCCAAACCTTTAAAATGAAAAAATGCTTGTCCAGTTTTCAAGCGACAGATAGTAAAATCTTGTTTTTACCTTTTTATTCCTAAACCAAACTGAATAGGAGAAACATGCCTTAAAGTCGATGCACCGTGCAGAAGTGAAAAATTAAAGCATTGTTTTTGCCATTTAAAGAAATGCATTTGTTTAGTATTCCTTTTCATAAATATCAATCAAAGGTTCTTATAGAAATGCACGAGACAGTCTCCTCCCCCAACTTTTTGCTACAGTTGTTTACAGACACAATATTTGCACATAGAAGGACTGCAGTCTATCAGAAAAGACAGGAGAGATGGTCAGTTTTTCCAGATGCAACACATTAGTAAAGTCTCTGAAGTAAATGATCTCTTTAAATGTCCTTTTATTTGGGAAGTTTTCATTTTCCATCACAAAATAGGGTAAAATTGCTTGTTAGAAAGTGATATAGGATAAATTAACTAAATGTTTGGAAAACTTAATCTGAAAGTGAAAAAAATAAATTTAAAAAGGAGAAGCTTTGTTGATATTAACTTTTTATTTTTCTCTGAATGCAACTTTTTGGGTAACATTTGTGTTTGTTTCCTAATTTTCGTGATAACAACAGGCTATCATTAGAAAAATAAAAAAAATGCTAAAACATGATCATACAAAATACTTCTTTTTAACTTCAGCATGGGTGGTTATTTTGTTGTTTGTGAGAAGGTTTTTAGTCCTTTTGAAAATAATCTCAACACAATATTAAAGTTGTCTACAAATTGTTACAGATGATGATGAAAACTCTTCTGGAAATGTAGTCCTGAATTGTGGTCTGTTAGGATTAGTAGCTTCAACATTTATACCAAAGTAAAGCTAAAAAATGGTGTATTACTCAGAATATTCAAAGGTAAATGGGAACGAGAACACTTTTTTTTATTGCAGCAGATGTAAAATTGTATGCAGAGGATCAGAACATGCTTGTATTTTGGAACTTTGTGTTCATCTTGTTGGTTCTATGCAGCCTTGAAAAAAAGTTAGGTAAGAATAAGGCTATTAGAAACAGCTCTTTATCAGAAAATATAACACCCATAAATGAAACGTTTGAGATTCAAGATGTCAAGTGAATAAAACTCCATATCTCTATTAGTGTATTCTCTTGGAGTCAAATAGAGAAAAGAACTGGGGAAGGGACAAAAAGTTGCTAAATCACTTTCAGGTCTCTGAGCAAAGGACAGGGATAGAAACTCTCAGCCTTCAAAGAACAGGCTGGAACAAACATCTCAGCATTGCAGCCATCTGCTGATGTCTTGTTATCGGCAGAGAAGAACAGTGGGAGTTGTGACTCCCTTAACCATCATTTAATGTATAGAATTAGTAAAGAGCTGCAGTAAACAGGGCAGAATTTTCATGCCCAGATTGCTTTTTTTTCTAGCACAATTCCCAAGTTTCCCCAAACCATGGTGACACTTCCTCTATAACAAGCTGCAGCTGACAACGGGAAACAAATCCCAGGTGGGCCGCTGTACCTGTGGCTGTCACCAGCTCTGCCACGTGTGCAACCTACTTCCTGTCAGCTGATGCATGTCCCTTGAGAATAATCTTCTTAAATAGGTGTGGAGCTAAAGACAGCACTTTAAGTGGCAATATATTAAGTAAAAGAACAGCACTTACAGAAAAGTAATTTTGTTTTAATATCTTTTTATAAATAAGAAAAAAAACTGCATCAAACATGATAAAAAGTAAAGATAATGCAAAGTTGTGACTGTTCTAAACTTGCTATAAACATCTGAGTTTTTGTGTGATAGCTTAGGAGGATTTAAAATCTCTTACTTTTCTATGGTATTTACTTTCTCTTGCTTGAATGTATGCTAGAAGCATTTTTAATTGACCAATGCCTCTAAAATACAGCTTTATTTGTTCACAAAGATACACAGCAAATTAAAATAAAAGCTGTAGGAAAAATAGATGCCAATGTTAATTTTTTACATTTTAGAGTTAAAACATCAGAACAGGGGATGAATAAAAGTAATAATGGATTAAAATAAATTATATAAATGATACTTTTACAATTAAGATAAAAAAAACCTGTAATATTTAGGGAATTTCTTAGCCCATCAGGCAACTGGTTCAGTAACTGCATGAAAACTAAAAGCTTGTTTCCCTGTTTGTGTCTAAGGCACCAGCAGCAGATCCTTTCCCTCTGAGCATTATGGTTTCATGTGGTTCTATAGCACCAGCCAGTCTGTCAAATATTCAGGCCCTGCTTCCTGTAAACCAAATGAGTTATTAATAACATTTCAAAATCAATTCTTGATTCTACAGGGAGCCGATTTACAGTTTTTAAGGAAGTTAAATGGTCTTACTTCCTCTTTCCGGTCAGTACTGCTCGGTTTTTAGCCAGTTAAAGTTGTCTGATGAGCTTTTTGCTGCGCTCAGAAGAAAATCAGATGCAAGAATAAGGAGATTAAATTTATTGTGGTTTAAATATCTCTGACTTTAGCTAAAATGTTATAAGAATGTTTTTGTAATGTCTTTAATTTGGTCATTAAATATAAAGTAAGAATTAACAACAACACTAAAAAGTTCCCCTTTATTTCTTTGAAAACTGCAGTTGCTACTTGTTTTTGGGGAACTTTAGAGAATTTTTAAATCTAAACATAGTTCATATTTGTTTATTCAAAATGTGGACTGTTGATATTCTGTTGGTATAGCTGTATACAACTTATTCCTAATAAAATAAATGCACAGGAGAACAACTTTTATGTTACTATAAATCATTATTCCCAGTGAATCCTAAAGAAGACAGGTCCAAAAATAGATCCCTGGAGGATGCCATATGACAAGGGGACATAGGGTGATTAATTTATCCCGGTGGTGACAAAATGTATTCTGCTCAGAAAATTAATTTATAAAAATAAATAAAAAACGTTTAATTAAACTACATCCTGTCCTGAAATACAAATTGGAATGTTATGGTTCTGCACTTTCATCTGAACGTACCAGGAAACATTTCTTTCTTTGGAATAAACAACTAAATACATGTTTTAGTGCTGTTGTTGAATTAAAAAAGATAAATAGAATTTGATTAAAGTGGTTTATTCTAAAAAAAATTTTTTATTGCAAAACTATGTTAAGTGGTTAAATCCCCCTTTAGTTATTTATAAGTATTAAGTTCAAAATGTGTATCTGGTCGGTCAAAAAGAAGAAAATTATGAGGAAACAGAAAACAACATCACTAAAAACTAAAGTGAATTTGATAAAATTTATAATCTTAAATTAAACTGAAAGTAATATGTGTTTTTAATAGGTAAATTGAAATTATGCTTGCAGTGTAGTAATTGTGAAACACTACAAAGATAGCCAGCATAGGATGTTATCATTGCAGCAGAGTTTAGAATCAGTGAAGCTTATATTACTGTAAAATACTTCCTCTTATTAACTGAAATGTCACATCATGAACAGCTTAATGCACCTACTGACCCATCAAATGCATGAGCGCGGGACGCATGAATCAGTCTTGCATTTTATTAGAATCTCCATTAAGCGACCGTGTCATGTAATGTAATGAGTGTTCGGCAGTGAGAGGGCAGGATGGACAGGCAGATGTCTAAATGTGCTAATTGGGCAATCTGTTCATCCATGCCAGGTGCTGGTGGCATGGATGCGTGGCCAGACTCCTGCCGGCAAGAGCTGACCCACTTGAGCGGAACCCCTTTTTTTGTTGTTTTTATAAGTATATATATACTATTTATCTTAAAAAAATATTGTTGAAACTCTAAAAGCAGCTGGTTTAAGATGCTGCAGGTTACTGACAGATGACTTGTGGCTGTTCGTGGAAATGCTGTGAAGGTGCAGGAGGGTTTTCTCTTGTATTTTTAAAAATACACAAACGGCAGCAAGTTGTTCTCAGTGCAGGTGCATATTCACTATAAGGTATCTGTGCAGCCACTGTGGAAGTAGTCTTTCTGGCCAGAAATGCAAAAATGTACAATATATCTGACATGGACATGAATTTTGATCAGGAACCATGGATTATGAAAGCGTAACCCTGTGTGCGGATTGGTGACCTGATCTAGGACTGAATCCAACGGTTAAGCAGATTTTTAACCAACTGCCATTAAAAGAAGGGTTAGAGAATGACTCAAAGCGCTGTTTTTAACCGTGCAAAGGTTTATCTGGATTCAGAACGTAGAGAAAAACCTTTGATCTCACTGGAAGAGAGGGACAAATATGAGATTAGTCCAGCACTAATAAAGTCCCCCCAAAAATTACGCTTTTGTATTTTATGGTTTAAATTTTTTGTCTTCTCCACAGCACCGCCTTCATTTACATCAACACCACCCCAATATGTGGAGGCTAAAGAAGGGGGAAGCACTCTGCTAAGCTGCTCTGCCCAGGGAAATCCAAAACCAATGATCAGCTGGTTGAGGGAAGGGGAGGAGCTTGCAACCAATGCCAAATACTCGGTAAGAAATCACAACGGCCCAAACTCAGATTTATGATTGAGCACAAAAATAGAGGCAGGCTTGGTGCACAGATGGCATCATCCGCTGTGCCCATCTGTACAGTAAGTATGCTATGATCTTCATCACATCCGGTCTTTTAATAATACTCTTGTTTAGCTGGAGAAATATTATTTTGCTTGTTTAAAAGTCTAAAATATTTTTTAAGAACTGTATCAGAAACACTGATACATAAAAGAATGTTGAAGCAAATAGTCAGGTTTTTATTCAGATGAAGTGTCATCTGAATACGAAAATATCTGTTTATACACATAGCTTTAACCCCTCAGAGCCTTCAACTACGGTGGCCCTAAAGTGCAAATCACACCAGCAAATAAAAAAACAACATTTTAGAGATCAAAACAAAATTATATAAACCAAAACACAGTTCTCAAAAAATACAAATAAACTAAATAAAAATGAAAAGTTTCGGGAAAAAAAATTCATTTCCAGAAATAAAATAAAAAAATGTACAAAAAATAAGCACCATAAGAACCCAGAAAAAAGTAGTACCGGTAGTAAACTATGTAACTTCACTGATTAAATGATGCAGTTTGAGTTTTTTTCAAATGCGTCTTCAATGTCCACATACTAATAAAAGTTTAATGATGATTACGGAACACATCCAGTATCGCTTCAAGCTAAATAGCTTTTAGTTGAAATGTTGGTCAAACATCATCATCCAATCGGTGATGACCTATAATACCTATCTTTTCTGATTTCTCCTTTTGTTTCATTTTTTTACATTTCATTTTGATTTCTGGAAATTACTTTTGTTTTCCGAAATGCGAACATTGGAGACTCATTTGAAGAAACCCAAATGTCAAAAAAAATCAAATGTCATCATCCAATCAGCAATGACCCATAGTATCTATTGGTTTCTGGAAATTACTTTTGCTCTCCAAAAAGTTTCATTGTTATTTCGCTTTATTTTTTCTGTAACTTTGTTTTGATTTTCTAAAGAGTAATTTTTTTATCACTTGTTCCATTTCATCCCTCCTGACCGCCAGAGGCAGTGCTTCAAGCACTAAATGATCCTTCCTGTGTATGCGTAGTTTGAGAATTCACTGACAACGGTCACCTGTGACCTCCTGGTTACTCACGTGAGGCTATAAAGTCACATGGTCCCAAACACGAGAAAGGGGAGGGACCGGAACTCTGGCTGTCATCCGCAATTCATAGAACCGTAGTTATAGACATAATTTTTGTTTTGCTTTCTCAATTGTTGTTGAGATTTGTCATATGTTCTCACGTTGAGTAATTTATTGGTGTTATTTGCACCTCAGGGCCATCGTATCAGAGTTTACTTTGTTGCCTTTTGATTACAGATTTTCGTTCCTTCCTCTCAAAAAGGAAAATAAAAATCTGATGTTTTGACAAGGGATTTCTGTCATGGACACATTGTGGTTTGATTGCAGCAAAATGTCTCACTCAGCTATATCCTGCTACAACAATAAACACGCATCTCAGTTCTGCGGGTGTTAGAGTCATTGAACACGCAGCTTCATCACAGATGAGTCAGAAAGTGCAGAAGCGCTAACAAGCAGTGATGCTGCACCTTGACTCAAAACTGCAAATATCTCTTCCTCTGGAGGTGGAGAACAGGCGCTTTATCTTTTAAGGGAGGTTAACTCAACAAAAGGACCAAAAACTAAAAATAAAAAACTGTTAGTAAGTGCAGATGCATTAACAGGCATTTTTTAAAGGATGTCTTACAGTCGTGGTTGTCTGCTGGCTTTTCTGCCTGCCTTCACGTTCTCATATGTCACTGATAGTGCAGTCTGCTGCAGGCGCTATCAGGTCTTCACAGCTGCCTGTGTGATATACTGTAGAGGAAGTGACAGGAGCATACTGAGTCTGTAAAGGGCCTCTTTTTCATTCCCTTTCATTTTGCTTCCCAGCTCCAACATCTCTCCCTTCAGTCGCCTCTTTTAACACCATCCCCTCAGTAAATGATTAGACAACACTCTGATGCATAATTAATCTCTCCTTTCTGCATCAATATTACATTAGTCCTAAAATGAATGTTAGACTAAATGGGAAAATCTCATGGGGGGAACAGAATGTCGCTCCTTCAGCTTTGCTGCTTTTCCTACCTTTTCTCATCTTTTGCTCTGTGTACCTCCCTTTAAACTTTAGTGAAGTCTTGTGCTGAGAATGTGTGAAACTCATGGTATATTTGCTCACCCGCACAGCCACATCCAGGGAGACGGCGTGCTGAAAAGGAGGAATGTGACAGACAGGGCTTGAGTCAAGCAGGAAATCTTCTTTCTTCACCTTTTTTTTTTATCTGACTTTTTTTCTTTGGCACAGGAAAAAATAAAAGAAATGAAAACAGTTGCTTTTTGAAATAAATTTACATTAACAAAGCAAGGTGGGAAACAAAAGCAGCTTTTCACATTTCTGAACATCATCCTTTGATGTGCCAGAAAGGTGGATGTGACTGAAGATGCCTTCAAGCTTCTCTTACCTGTTATCTTGTGTGGGGTCTGGTCGCAAACAAGATGGTTCTTAACATCGATGGTCGGAAGTGGAAATTATACGACTTACCCTAATCCTAACCGTGAACGTAAACACGACCCTAACCCTAAGTATCCCATTTTTCATTTTAATCAACACCTGTTACCCCCCCCCCCATTTCATTTTATCCCACTGACATAAAAAATAGAAAACTTAGCATAATGATGCGGCTGACCTGTTCGTTTACCTTTTTATTCTATGTATTCCTTTTTTAATCGATTAAAGCGTTCCAGGATTACGTTTTAAAAGATATTTATTCTTTATATGTTCACAGCTCTTGTTTGATCTCGTTATCTCTTTTTCTGTATGAGGAACATATTAATGCCAACTGGCAAGCTAGAATTTTCAAAAACGTCACAAGAAAACAAGTAAATTCTTAAGACATTTGTCTAAAACCACTAAGTCCCACAGGAATTATGAACAGAGAAAGACTGTAAAAGAGGAAGCTGGTTAGAGAAATAACAATAGACAATCGGCATCTGGCAATTCATATTTATTTTGTCAAAAACCAAAAGGGCGAGGGGGCAGATTTCAAAAAGCTGAACATTTTTTTTTTTTTCAGTTCACTGTCTAATAAAGTGACGGGGGTGCTATATAGGCCCCTTTTTTGGTGGCTGTCTCCTTGGTGCTTGGTTTTTTAGGACTTTGAGCTATGGCAGACCTTTTCTGGTCTGGAGGGGCCGTTGAGTGGCTGTAAAATGGAAATTAGAAGTACACCCATCCATAAACCAGCAAAGATTAACACAATGAACAATAGAATTATCAGTTTATTAAAATAACAATAGTTTTAATAATAGTTTTAATTTATCCCAAATCTTTTAAATACTGCCAAAATTAGTTTTCTTCATATTGCAGGGAAAGAACAAACAGAGATTAGTTTACACTCTCAGGACTTTACAAGTGTTGTTTGTTTATAGCACTGAAACTGAAAGTGTGACAGATGATGAGACAGTTTGCCAGCCGACTTGCAGAAGTTTGACGTTTTTTCTTTTGGATTTTTTTCACCAGGATCATCTCCTGCCTAATAAACATTTCGGTTCTCTCAGCTGAGGAAATGGACAGACAACAGCTGTGCGTGACTCGAATAGACCCAAACTCTTGCATAATTTATGAGGGCTTCTCTATTAGTGTTGCTTCATGTGTTTCCCCACCATTCCCTGGATCTCTTCAGCGATTGCGCACAGGGATTCTTGGTGGTACCAAGCTCAACCTCTCCAAGGTTAGAGGAAGCAAGAATCAGAAAATAAGTTAATTAAACCTGACACTTTACTGACTTTGAAGGATTTAATGAGTTCACGATTTTTTGAAAACTCCCAGCTTGATTGAATTTATTAAGCTTACTTCATCACTGAGAAGTCCAACAAACATGCATGTTAATTTGGTTTTAAACTTTCCCAAGTAAAATGAGCCTGGAAATATTTTAGCAACAACCAGCTTTTAGAGGGATAAGACATTTCAGATTAGGGCTACATACTTATACTTTTTAGCGGATCTGACAGGCAGTTTTGCTTTCTTTTCAAACCGTTCTCAATTTTTTTTTATTAGTGGGCTGTCCAGACGGTGGATTTATTTTGATCCAAATATAATTTTACCTTATAGAATGCTCCTTTATAGATCTGATACAGATCCCATTTTGGACCTGATTCTGTGTGCAGTTTGTGTGCTGTGTATTGATTTCAACACAAGAGAGGGTGTTGTTGTTAATCGTTTAACCTTCATTGCTAAGGAAATGCAAAAGTTTTCTTCTGCCAATTCTTCTCAAACGTACATAGATCTGTTCATTATCCCTAGCAGACCAAAACAAAAAATCGTTACTATGGAGATAAAACCAACAGAAAAGCTGCCATTTTGAAAAAAAAAAACGTTGTTTTTTTCTATCAATGTATATGCATTTCTGACCAGGCTGGCAGAGGCAGAAGGGGGGGGGCAATGAATTTTCTATATAGACCATGAGAAAAGGGGTGTGTAGCAGCGGTTCAGCAAGTAAGGCTGGGTCAAAGGCGAGCAGCTTTAAATGTTTTTATTTTGAATTTTTTTTTCCCGCTCTCAGTTTTAACAAACTCTCGAACCCCTGCAAATTCTTAAAAAAATAGAAAGTTTTACAAAATAAATGCATGAATAATGTTTCGCATTGCAGTAAAATGCTGTATGAACAAAAGTTTAATGTTGTTAGGCACAATTGAATTTCCACCATCGTTCAGCAATTAGAAATTTGAATCTGAGTTGTGGGCGGGACTGGCGTGGAGCAACCTCGCCCCCCCTTCCCCTCCCAGTTGCAGAGCTTTTGGCCTGCCCAGCCTGTTATCTACATGATAATCTACAATAAACTTTTTTTTTTTTTATCGAACTGTATTTTAAAACTGCTTACTTTTCTCTGTATATGTCCTCCATCATTAGCAAAATTCCACAAGAACATGCTAAAAACACCAAATACACAATTTTCATCAGAGTGGGTCTTTTATAAGCTAACAGAAGAAGAGTCAAATTTCAATAAAATTGTGGATTTGGGACATTTTGGGGTTAGGTAACTTTCTTGACAATAAAAACAAGTAATGCTGATTTGTTTTGAATCACAGGTACATGATGGCAGTTTGACTATCCTTGCAATCACCAGAGACGACAGAGGAGCGTACACTTGCAGAGCGTACAGTGACCAAGGAGAAGTGCTCCACACCACCCGCCTTCTAGTTCAAGGTAAACATTGCCATATATTGCTTTGTTGCTGTACAGTAAGCTCTGTTCACAGATGCTCTCATTAATCATATTTCCTGTTAGCAGGTCTCCTGATCTCGACCTGCAGCCTCGTGTGGCGTGTTCTTCAGCACAGCAGGCTAAATTTCAATGTGAAAACCCAAAGGCAAAGAACTTTGGCTCTCTAGCAATGCACTGATGTGTGTAACATACCGTGTGGGGCTGCATGAGCGATCCAACAGTTCACTCTGAGGCCTTTTCGTGTGAAGGTGTGCACACGCTCTTGTGCACAGCCGTGTGTAGAACAGGATCCGTCTGCGAAAACGTCACTGTCTGTCTCCGGTCCATTAACCGGGCTTTCTGCTAGGCACGGATCAGATTGATGGTTGTGATACCAGCCGCTAGTTCCTCTGAGCCGCTGTATAGAGCAGGGCTTCAGGAAGTTAACGGACTGTATTTAACAAGCAACTGCGCATCTTGTTTTTACGGCAGTGGGTCCATTTTAACACTTGACTTCTGTTGGGTGCAAAAAGCAAAGGAATTAGTCTTATCTGCGCTCACAGCAGAGTAAGTGTGAGAACACAGAGGCATTGCAAACACGAACATCAGCGGTGATTGTGTTGTGACCTAGCGAGGAGCGTGCCTAATGCATGCCATTGATTCACTGGCATAAAGATACAACACGGCAGTGGCCTGGCGTCTCTTTTTAAACATTTAAAGGCAAACTAACTGTAAGACTTCTCTACAATTACAGCCATATTTGTAAAACCGTGTCAACATCGCATTAACAGTGCAGTGTGACCAACAGGTGGAATATTTTGTAAAAATGTTGCAGCAGTTCCACAGGCAGTGTTGAAACCCTCTGATTAAAATTAAAATGTACAAGTTCACCAAACGCGTTCTACGTGACTTATTACATGCCAATTTGAGAATAATTAACTACAATGAAAAGAAACATGCTTAGGGCCTTGTATTTATTGTATTTTATCTAAACTTTTTCTTTTCCTTTCGGTTTTTCCCTTCAGGCTCACCACATCAAATCAGTTTTAGGTCTGATTCGCATATTTGGTTTGGCAAAGATTTTACATTAGATGCCCTTCCCGACACAACCTTCTGTTTGACCAGGGCATGAGACTGGCACAGTGAGACCCTGGTTTTGGCTCCTCATGGCTACATTAGTTTTTTTTTAATCAAAACAAATGGACATAATATTATGTATTTTTAAAATATGGTCTTTTATCCTAGAATCCAAGTCTTCTTTGTCCACTCTGCATGTCCCTGAAAGAAGTACAAACCAACATGTTATCCTATATTTGATGAAGAAGACTGGTAGATAAAAACAACAATTCTTTTGTCACCAGCTATTAGAGAACTACACTGCAAGAGAGGTAGCCTAAGAATAAGAAAGTAGCACTATTCTTAAGAAAAAAACAAAGGAAAGTAGTAAAATGATTTGTCCATGCAAGAAGTAATTTTCTCTTCATAAATCTTATACTAAAATATCAAAAATATAGAAAAAAGGGGTTCCACACAAGGATTCAAAGAGGGAAAAAGCTAAAAAAATGATAATAGTTAGATAGAATTACCGGTACTTCAATTGAATATCATACAGCCCAATAATATGTAGGTTTTGCTAGTTCTAAGCAAATGGAGAGTATCTTTTGAGTTTTTATTTATTTACCTAGACATTTTGATTACAGTGAATAAGTGGAAATGACTCATTTTAGAACAAAATGTGAATACAATTTTAGTACAAATTGGCCCATCTTAATAAATCCTCATCTCATGTTCTTTAAAACAAATGTATTCAATGTTGAAAACTGAGATTTAATGTGGCTAAATCAGTGGTATTGTAGACTGTCTGTCCTGAAACTGGAAGGTTGTGACTTCAAATTCACAGTGACATCATACCAAAGACTCTAGAAATGGGGTTGAAATGTCTCCGTACTTGACACTCAGCATTAAGGGGTTTGGATTGGGGATGTTTTCTCAGGGGATGGGTCACATAAAAGAAACAAATGTCACGCAAGTGTGACAGCTAATGGGACGATTTTATCTTTTTATTACTTCTCCACATTCTGAGGAAATTCTGTTCAAAAAATGCATTTAGATATCTTATGAACATTTCTTTAACCAAGCAAGTTGAGCTTTTTTGAGTCTTAAATCAAGTATTTCTATCGTAAGACTATGGAGCACAAGGATTTCTTTATTTCTAGATCCTATCTCTCAATGAGCAAACATTCTCAACTGTGCTGTTTTCAAGAAAAGCTTGGAAAAGTGTTGAGCAAAGAGAAATTTAAACAATTTCAAACCTGGTAAAATACATTGAATGTCTAAAAATATTTTGCTAGTGTCAAATATTTTGTAGTGAGCCTCCAAAGTAAAGCAGGTACTTTTTTGGGACTTCTCATCAATTCGTTGATGCTGAAGCTGGTAAATATAGGTGGGAAAAACAGAAGTATATTGCTCCATTTGTCCCTCTGATTTGCACATTTCTTTAAAAGCCAGAGTTTAGAAACATTACAGCCTGCTGACAGAGCAGAAACCTTAGAAAGTTCAGGGCATTCGACAATGTTAAAGGTTAGAATGTGCACACATGCCAGACTGCCACATAAATCTGCAAAGCATGTGATGTTAACAGTGACAGAATCTTTTAATAGTGCTTTTTAGGTTTTTAGGTGCTAGTTACTGCTGCACAGGCTAAAATTAACTCAAAGTATTGTTTTTTTTTAATGAAACATTCGTAAAACACCTGTCTGTCATTCCTCAAACACCTGTTCCTAAAACACAGACGTCTGAGCTAGACAGTAGGGCTAAGGGGTGCAATTCAATTTTTTGTCTGAAAAACTAAAATACTATTGATTTATAGTCATTGTTGCTGGAATAATGATTTGATGATAAAATATAATGCTGCAATAAACTGTTTCCATGACAAAGACTCTCAATGGAGAAAGGTTTTGAACTGTATTTTCCAAAGATGAAGAAAGTGCATGTAGTTTGCATACTCACATTGATGGTAGAAAATAATGAAACAAATTACTTTTTCTGGAGTTTGTTTATTCTTGTCTTGAAGCTCACTGTGAAATAAAAGCTGTGATTACCACTCTCACATTCACACAACTACCAGGCAAATATCTGAGGATTCTCACCACAATCATGCGGCTTTGACTGTAGGATGACTGCACGTGTCTCAGCTGATTTATCAAACTTTGCCAAAGCTGAGAGGAAAGTAAGTAGGAGGTTTTGATCTAGGCCCTCTCATAAAAGACAGCTTACCTTTCATATCTCCTGCTGTTTTATTTAGACTTTAGAGCAAACCCTTAAGAACCTCAGGGGATGGAGACGTGCAATGTGAAGCACCCATAAGCTGCAACTCTGACGACTATTAGGATTACATTAGGTGGCTGCTCACTGTATTTTAGGGTGTATACAGACTGGACATATTTGTTCCGCTTACAGTGAACCAAAGTTTGTTTCCCCCAATAATCTGACACAAATTTTCAGTCTGAAGTCACCCAATCGGACCCTGGTCCAGAACCGGGAACCGCTCTCTGACCCATCTTTTGAAGTGGTCTCTGGGTTCGTTTTCGATTGGACTGAGCTTCCGTTCGCTCTGAGATTCCTCAGCCTGAATACAGTCAGTCCTCGGAGGGGAACAACCAGACCAAAACGGCCACCATGGCCACGTCACGTGCTCTAAACAGGGTCAGAATGTAGCAACAGATGAGCTACGGACTATGCAACATTTGTCGTTTTATCAAACAGGAAAAAAAGGGTAAAACTCCTTACTTGTTGGAGTGTTTATTTTAACACCACTGAAAGCTCTTCATGCATTATTTTCTGAGTCTCGTTACACAGCACGCTCTGCTGTGACATCATCTTCAAAGCTACCTTGTAGTTCCTTAACAGAAGTCTCTTAAAATAAGGCCTTAACACCACAACGATGAGACATAACAACTCATTGAAATGTGATCGGATGAATGCAGGCTAATTAAAAGAATTTTTAACGTGATACTCATTGCTTCCCACTGTTTCCCCCCTATCTATATGTCATAAACACTTATCAGTGTGCCTTCTTAGTTGTCTTCTCCCCATTAACCGCCCTGCAGCACGTCTCCACCTGATCAAAGCAGCAGTGAATTGTTGAGCCTGATGTTGATACAGACGTTTAAAATTTGGTCAGCAAAATAAAACGTTTGGATGAACTAACCTCGAGAGGCCTGAAAAGCGCAGGCCTTCCATAATTTCTGTCTTTAGTTGCTTTGCTTCGGCCTCGTAATTCCTGACCAATGAGTGAAGAGATTTTGATTCATGTGGTCTTTTTATACTGGCTTTGGTTCAAATCAAGAAAGGCTGCTTGATGGCAGTTTGAAGGATCGATAAAGGATCGATAAAGAATCTGTTCACTGTCATTTTTGGATTATATTTTAATATTATTTTCAATATGAATTAGTACTACCAGATCACAGATTTTTAAAATATTCAAGGACACAATATGTGCCTTTGTTATTGTAATATTCTGCAAAATATAGTAAAAAAAGGGTAAAACATATCTTATAGACATTTTGTCAGCCTTTTGTGTAGTATAACCATGCAACTTCTTATTTAAAGAAAGGCATCTAAAGCTGTTGATGACATAGATTTGGTATTTAGGGCAGCTACAATAAACGTTTCTTGGATGGACTAAGCCAGAAGCAAAGTAACAGAAGGTAACAGTGGATGTGATATGTCAATATTTTTTAAAGACCCATTTTTGGGGGGTTCCCAGATGCTTTCTTGAAGCAGTTTTAACAGGCACAAAACTCATATGCAGTTTTTGGAAGTTTAACACCCTGAATTGGGACTTTAACACCATGGAAAAGGTAGAGAAACCCACAGTCAACCCACACTTTTATAGTGGCAGAGCATAGTCTGTTAAAAACTAGTTGGTTCAACTACATTTATAAATGTGGCATGGACAGATTTTTCCTTGAAGTTTTGGTGGACAACAAAAAATGACCAGATGGCCTGACCAGAGATTGAAGCTAAAGGTTTCTTTTAGGAGCCTTTAAAAGTTGAAAAGGTACTTTTTCTGTTGCTACAAAACACAATAACATTTTTTTCTTGCCTTCTCAGGACCTCCATACATTGTTTCGCCACCTGAAAATGTCACCGTAAACATATCCCAGAATGCACTCTTCACCTGCCAAGCAGAGGCGTATCCCGGCAACCTGACCTACACCTGGTTTTGGGAAGAGGATAACGTCTACTTCAAGAAGTAAAGTTACTTTTGTCCTGAAGCTGCTTGAAGGTTATGAAGGGAGGTTTATTAGTGGTTAAGACTTAAGAGTCTCTGACATTTAGAGCACCACCACACTGACACCATGAGGCCTCTATCCTCCAGGTCTGGGGATGTGAGTAACATTGTGTCTCTGAACTCTTAACAGAGTTGTGTTTTGACTGGCTGTCCAAGGGCATTTGGCATCTATGCGCCCATGTGTGTGTGAGTGTCCTGTCCTGCTGTGCCCCTAGAGGCAGTTAGAGTGGGCATAACGGGGGCCCGTCTGGCATGTGCCAGGCGAGTTAGTGTGCTCTGATAATAACACCCCGTGACCTAGGCCTGGTGTCATCTATGTGCTTCATGCTGTGATGATTTGAAGTGCAGGCCAGACCTCTCACTGGCTCTCAAGAGTTTCGGGCCTCATAGAGAACAAGTGACAGGCAGAATGAACGAGGGACTGGAGGATTTGACAGACAGTGAAGGTGAGTCTCTGTAGGACTTGGACTGTCGAAACCAATTTGGAACAGGATTTCTAACTTCCTGAGGATACATGTAAAGTAGTCAAAGTTGAGCTGCACAGCTACAGGGAAAAGGCTGTTTATCCAAGTCTTCAATCAGTCTTTTTAGGAGTCAAAAAGTCACAGAAGTACATCTCAGGTAACAAGTCATGCACTTCCAAAGTGCCACTGAAGTACATTAGTGCCTTAGCGTCTCTTGCTGGTGGATCCCTGAGAAATCATACAGCCTTTAAGTCTTTTCAAGCAACCTAAAAAATAATCACAAAAACTGAGTCATTATATACTAAAGATATAATAACTAAAGATATATTACGTCTCATCCTTTGTATTTATAAGAAAGCAGAATTCCCCCATGATATTCCTCTTCTTGATTATTTCTTATGCTATGTAAACAGTGATGCGCAGTCAAGAACTTGTCTTTTACTGTTTACTAGCGCATGTCCGCCACCTACAGTTGGAAGAGATTTGGAGCAAAACGTCAAACTGAAGCTGATCTCGCTAGTCTTAGAGTTTGTTTATTATTGTCTTGAAACTCACTGTCAAATAAAAGCTGTGATTACCACCGTCACATTCACAGCAACAACAGGCAAATATCTGAGTTTCTTTCAAAACTCTATTCTCATATATGAAAAACTTGGTGTCATAGAATTCCGTCTAGGTACAAACCGAAATGATAAATTTCTGCTCCATGATCAGTTTGGCACTTCAGTAATAAAACGGTTGGCACTTCAGCGAATTAAAGGGTCGCCCTCCATACGTCACTATCAAATTTGAGTCCCTGATTGGTTAAAGTTCAACCTGGTATAACTTTCAGCGATTGTTCAATGGCCGCATGTTATGTACGTAGAGCAGAAAACGGTCAAAGAAACTTGCGTAGCGATGCTTGAACGCACATATCCATGAATTTACATAGACTTTTCATTCGAAGTGGTTGCTTGAACGTGTGTTGCCGAGGGCAGTGTGAACGTAGCTTAAGACTGTTTTAAAAAGCGTGTCTCCAAAACAAACATACCTCATTTTAGGTGGTGCAGTTGTCATCTAAACATCACAATGTCAAAATAAACAACTTTTATCAGTTTATGGATGAGTCTGCTTCCTTGTGAGTTTGACTGTTCTCTGCTAGTGGTGCCATGGTCCAGACAGTTACAGTAAGGGAAAGTAGAAATAAAAACCTTTGCACTGATCTGTAAACTATTAATTCATCTGTTTTTAAAGAAAGACAAAAAGACATCCAATTTAGGACAGTTTGTTTCAGAATAAGATGAAGGAGCCTGACTTCTGTGAGCCTCCAATGTGAGCAAGCACTATCACTAATTTTAACAAAGCAAACGGAGTATATGCTCTGTCCACTGGTGTGTTTAGCAGTAAAGGATGTGAGGCATGAAAGCATAAAGGTTGCAGCACATGGCAGTCAGCACATTTGTTTGAGTCATTTGCTCTGTACTCTGTGTTCTCTGGGTGCCTCTTCTGGCTGTTGTTTGACTCTCTGCTGCTCTCTTATGGTACCTTGAGGCAACTTAGTATCAGCAAAAGAGATATCCACCCTGTCCCTGTTGGTGTGTTTCAGCAATGCAGTGTAATAAAAAAAAAAACAAAAAAAAAACATGTTTTTCTTTCAGTGATCTGAAGCTGCGGGTGCGCATCCTCATCGATGGCACCCTTATCATCTTCCGGGTCAAGCCGGAGGATGCCGGGAAATACACCTGCAGTCCGAGCAACAGCCTCGGTATCTCGCCCTCAGCATCAGCCTACCTGACTGTTCAGTGTGAGTGTTACCGTGGCAACAAAGTGAAGGGGGAGGGGTGGGAAACAAGCGCTCTCAGCGAACAGCGGCAGCATCCGTATGGAAGCTGTTGTAGTTTTTAGCAACACAGCCCCTTTTCCTGACTGGAATGAGGGGAAACCCTGTAGACGTGTTTGATCATTTACATCACTCCTGCTGCTGCTTTCACATAAAGCTGGAGACAACTTCATTCCCTGACTCCATCATTCTTGATGGAATCCGGTTCTCCTGCTTAAAATGCTGACATTCCTGTGCATTGGCTGTCGTTGGCGAGCGAGGACGGCTGTTCCTGACCAAAGGAAATATTTCTCCAGGCCTCTGTGTTGTCTTGAGTTAATCTGCTTCAGAGATGCTGTTGGGAATTGATTATTGTACTACAGGAAGAGGGAGAGAGAGAGCTGAGGGATTCACGGCATTGCAGGCATCACTGGACTTTCATGCAGCAGAATGTAATGAAGCCGGTGTCTTTGAAGCAGCCTGCAAAATGCATGCAGACTTCATGTCCATTGGGAAACCCTAAACCTCTCCCATAGGCCCAAAGAATTGAACAAAGGGTCATCACACATTTAATTTCAACTTAGGTTTTCCAAGTGTTTAACCTAAAGCTTTAAAAAATCTCATGCTTGATTTGAAGGCTGTGCTAAATTCACTTGCTTGGATGGATACATAGCAAAGTGGGGTAATTTGTCATTTTAACAGAAATGTATATAATAATTGATGTTGACGATAGGATTCATTGTCAATATTGGTTAATTTTAAATGATCCGATCTACTGACCTAAAACTTTATCCAGGACATCTTTAGGAAAAAAATCAACCAGTGTGAATCAGAGATAAACACCTGGGTACTGAACAGGTTTTCCAGATTCCTTGTATGTCTTGCAAGGTTATCAAGTGTAAATTGTGTACAAACAAACAAGAGTTAATGGCAAATCCAATTAAATTTTAAACATGTAATACATCAAGTTCAGTCCACCTTTGTTTTTCCACATCAAAATAACCCAAATGGAACATTATTAGAACATTCTATCACACTGTATGATGTCATGTCTTTGCTAAATTCAAAGTGTTTCTACTCATTGGACTGTAATGATGATCTTGATCATTTTTGGCTGTCATCACAAGTGTGTATTCCACTGTGATGCACTTGGTTGTTTTTACATTATAGTAAATTAAACCTACTGGGCCTTGATTCAAATGGTATTTTCCAATATCAATATGATCGATATGTTTCATTTTGAAATGATTTTATAATGGTATAGATCGATTTGATTAACAACTTGCCTAAAACAGATTGATTTAGTCTGATTGCAGGAATAGAAATCGATGAACCGATGACGTTGATTAAATGTTACACTCCTTGCATAACAAAAAGCAAAAGCTTAAAACACGCAAAGAACCCAAACATGTTCAAATGTTTTCTGTTCAAGGACTTTAAATGGGGTTTTGATACTCTAACTTTGTGTGAAGATAGGCTAGGATAACAAAAGCCCACCCCAACCTTTAATGGTAAAGAATTGAGTATCAGACTCTTAAAACAGATAAAACATTTAACAAGTGAGTTGCATTTTCTGCCATAATTAATGAAATGCAGTATGATGGAATGATGAAAAAAAGTTCAGGGTTAGGATTGACAGAATGGAGGGAAAAGTTAACACCCTACTGTAGCTTTTGGAGTACTAATGCAGAAGTCTGACCCTGCACTACAATCTCAAATGTCTCATCCCCTTAGCATCTCAAATCTAACAGCAAAGCTTTAAACACATTTATTTATAACTATACTTTCCTAAAATACCTAAATATAACAAAAAACTTTTTATAATATCTAAAAACAGTCACCATTTGAACCTTAAACAATATATAGATACATCATTAGGCGTAAGAGATTAATGTAAAAAATGGAAAACTCCCTCCTCCAGGCCATAGAGCAGCGCTGTATTGGCGAACACAGTGGCTACGCTCAAATCTTTCCTGCTGGCTTTCACTTATCTTTTCTCTTGATAATTCCCCATTCAGCACTCCTTTTATGTTGCCGGCTTGCTGGGAAATGTTATTACCATAATGTCACCTACTTCTAAAATGTAGCATAGAGCTATGAGAGTCCACCTCAAATACGCTTTGATGTTTGAAATGTGAAACAGTTGAACAGAGTTAAAATGTTTTTTTTTGTTTTTTTGCCCTTCATGCAATAAAATTGGAAGAGGCTTTCAGATGGCACTTATGCGCCCTTGTGGGGGTGTTGCTGTTTTTCCAGCGAGTATGAGATCTTAGTCTGTTTTTGTCTACATGGCCTTTTTGTGGCATTGGAGTGCCTCGTAACACCAAAAGTATTCTCACATTTTAAGGGTCTATTCAGACTGGACACATTTGCTTTGCTTAAAGTGAACTAAAGCTTTGGTTCAAACCAGGAAAGGCCGCTTGACGGCAGTCTGAATACAGACCAAATGGAAAGAGCTCGATCCGGACCAAATGAAGCGGACTGGGCCTTAAACAAACGGTTTTCCCAGTTTTCCCAGTTCCTTTGTTTGCTCCATGTTTATTTTTGCTCTTTCAAAATGAACAGTTGCCTTAATACCAGTTAAAAGAAAATAGCCACATTGGTTTTTACTGAGAGAAAAGTGAAGTCATTTACAATAAGTAATTAATTAAAAGTATGCAGAATCTCAGAATTCACAGAATGGGTAACCTTGAAGCAAGTGAGCTGCAGCAGCTGGAGGCCACACTGGTTGCCACGGTTGTCAACAGCAACAAAAAACAAAAAAAAAAAAAACTGAAGCAACAATATGCCTGGGCAATGAAGCAGTGGAGAAATGTTCCCTAATCTGATGAGTTTTGATTTCTGTTAAAAGTTTAAGAGGATGGGGTAGACTTTGTTATGGATAGCATGATAACTTAGATCCATTCTGCTTTGCATCAGTTTGGCTGCGTGGTGTGATGCTGCAAGAGATGCTTTCTTGGAACACTTTAAGTCTTTGACTCCCAACTGTATATCATAGGTCAAGGTCATAAACACATTTAAGTGAGTTTTATTACTGACCATATTAGGCCACAGTCTACCTACTAGCTAATAGCTGATTCTAGCAGGAAGGTGTTTGTTGAACACGACAGTGCCTCCACTCTGATGAAACCTTCTCTACTATAACTAAATGTCCGTTGAACCAAGCTAATTTGGAATTGCACATCACATGTTTGCAGCCAACAGGTCTACAACAGGAATTTGATGAGTCTAAAAGAAGGATTCTGTATTTATTATTTCACTCTTCCTTGTCCAGATCCCGCTCGAGTGATCAACATGCCGCCGGTCATCTACGTTCCACGGAAACTGCCAGGCATCATACGCTGCCCAGTGGACGCCAACCCGCCTGTGACATCAGTAAAGTGGGAAAAGGATGGCTACTCACTCAGAGTAGAGAAGGTTTGCCTTTAACAAATATGTTAGTTTCTGTGATATATATATGTATGTATATATTATATATATATATATATATATATATATATATATATATATATATATATATATATACATATATATACACACTCACTCAGAGAATCCAGTACCCTTTACATGGATGTACCTAAATTAGTAAATGTAAAAAACATTCAAGTTATTTCCTTTTTTCAGTGGAGCTCTAGCTCCGGTGTTGGACATTCTTTTGACTACCCCAATTTTAGCCATTTACACAATTAACGAAATTCATGCAAATTCTGAATCGGAATAAAAGCTGCTTTGCTCTGTTATGTAAGACTGCCCATTCGTGAAGTGCTTACGCTATCTATGTACCGGTACATTGGATATTGTCGCGGGGAAAAACAGCTTTGTATTACTTTACGTTAATAATGTGTTGCATATTGGTGCAAAGCTTATATCAAAATTAACTTTTCTCTACGTCAGAATCAACTGATTTCCGTCGATTGTGTGAACGGTCGAGGAGTCACGGTGTGTCAAAGAGCGTGTTTTATTTTGTCGTCAGCTCCGGTGTTAAAGGGTTAGAGCTAAATCATTTGTCACCAACACAGTTTCTTTGATTATTCTGACATTTTTTTTCTTCTTAACATGATTTAAAGGATCTACATTTTTTAGGTGTAGTCCAGAACTCCTTTAATGACACTTGGAGAGCTTCAAAAAACCCTAAAAACTCACATTTTCATGGACTCCCCTTCTTCTTTTAGTACCCTGGTTGGAGCCTGTTACCTGATGGAAGTATCCGGGTGGCAGAGGCCACGGAAGACTCCCTGGGCACCTACACCTGTGTGCCTTATAACGCCCTGGGTACCATGGGCATGTCCCCCCCTGCCACTTTGGTGCTAAAGGTATATCATTTCCCACATGTAGTTGTGCATGCTTCTCTGTATCTTTCTCACCTTTTTTGTTTTTTGAAATGTATTTGTTTGTGTAAAGGATCCCCCTTACTTTAATGTGAGGCCTGGGGGGGAGTACCGTCAGGAGGCTGGGAGAGAACTAGTAATCCCTTGTGCTGCTTCTGGAGACCCTGATATACCAACCATCACTTGGAGAAAGGTGCCACAGCATAACAAATAACAAGTGTCTCAAAACCAATCCGTTCTTATTTGTTGTACCCCATGCCTAATCTCACTACTGTAATTTTCATGTCAATTGAAGGTGGGGAAGCCAAGCAGGAGTAAGCACAACATCCTACCCAGCGGCAGCTTACAGTTTTTGTCCCTTAGCAAGGAAGACCATGGGGAATGGGAGTGTGTAGCCACCAACGTGGTCACAAGCATCACTGCCAGCACTCGTATCCTAGTCATCGGTATGATTCTGCACTGTGCTTTCTGATTGCTAACAAAAAAAACTACTGTTCTGCATTCAATATTTTTCTTTTATTAACTGTTAATTTACTGTATAGTTTGAGCTAAAGCGACTCATCCTTCAAACTCCTTACCTTTCCTCTTGGGCGTCATTAAAATTTCATTTGATCTTATCTGTAACAGCTTAATACAGTTCAGTTAAAGGCCGAATCTGTGGCTGCTGTGCGTGATATCCACTTTTTTTAATAGGACAATGTTCGCGTCCGTCGAGTCATTGCATCAAGGACGTCTTTTTGTCCTTAAAGTTGATTGTCCAGAGTGTCGACAATGGCAAACTGGAACTTGAAGAAAGGAGACTGCATGGAAAATCTTCATCATTGGAATATATTTTACTACTTTAGAAAAGTTGCTGACAATTTTGTATTTAACCTGGGAATTAAATATGTAAACCACCAATGCCTGAACAGGCTTTATTTCACAGGAATAGCTTAAACCGCCTCAACCATGAGTCTAATCCCCTTTCTTGTCAGGCACACCAGGCATCCGGGATCCCGGCTAAGTTACATCGTCAAAAACTTTTACAGACATCTGATTTCAGTTCAAATTGGATGAAATATGGAACAGTATAGATGGGGAAAAACATTTTTATTCTCCAAAAAGTACAAAATTAAACTTTTTAAAGGTTGTCTTTTAGTTTTTTTCATTTTTTTAAATATTTGCAGCACAAAAAATCAGACGTTTTTCCCTTTAAACAAGAGTTATTGACTTACAGTACTTCTGCTGTAAATACACACAGAGAATTGCTTGTTTCTGTCTCATCAGTGTAATGAAAAACATTTTTGGTGAAAGTTAAGGGTTTGATGAGGAACCCAAAGATAAACAAAAATATTGTTATATGTTGGATATTACATTGAAAATTATTTGCACTAAATAAAGGTGTGTTGAGAAAAAAAAAATTGACTTGTATGCTAATAGTACTACAGCTAAAAGCGGCTTTACTTTGTTAGAGGAAGATTAAAGAATAGAGAAAATAGATCAATTGTGTCTAAAGGTTAAAATAAAATAGATATAAAGAGCTTAATTGATTCCACGACAGGTAAATTGATTTGTTACCATAGCTCCAAAAATGAGATAATAATGGAGAGAAAGAGATAACAAAGAACAAATAGCCTTGAAAATATTCAGTAAATGATATAAACAAACAAGCAAATAAATGAATACATATTCAACATTTGATCCTTAATTATAGATAGTGTTATTTTGATTACATAATTTCCTTGATCCTGTTGTCATTTAGTTATTGCTGTTTAAATTAATAACAATCAGGCTGTTTAAAGGTTTAACTGAAACCTTTAAAGATTATGTCAGTCAGTTCGTTTGTTTGTGGGTAAGATGTATGGTGGCATAGCTGGCAGCACGTCTGCATGTGACCAGCCGAAGCTGGGTCACGGGGTGGCACAGGCAGCTGCGCTCCTTAGACCATGCTCACGTCCCTCTTTAATCCCAGTGAGAAGCAACTGGCTTTGGTCCACGCTGCACAGCTGTTAGGTGGGCGGGATGAACTTGACCTCATGCTTGTGGTCACCTCAGTATGCATCGTATTATCCAGAGAGATCTGCCACACACATGAAACGCTCATATATTCTGACAATGAAACCTGTTACTAAAGTCTTTGTGCATTTTTGTTAAGGTTCATGTGAACTTAAGCAGATAATTATCTTTGCAGAATAAAGGACAAATGAGCCTGTTTGCTGTTTCAATTTATTCTCATTCTTGTCTGTTCTTGTAAACCACTCAGGCACCAGCCCACACGCTCCTGTCAGCATCCATGTATTGCCCTCGACAACCTCTGCTAATGTCTCCTGGGAGCCTGGTTATGATGGCGGCTTCGAGCAGACATTCTCTGTGTGGTACGGTCCAGTGTGAGTGCTCTTTGTTTATTCTAAGACAGTAGCAGAAGTTTTAAAGGTGTTGAAACAGTCTGCAAGTCTGACAGTGCAGTCAAACAAACATGTTTGCAAAGAAAATGCAAATTTATTTAGCTGCACAGATAAAAACTTAGATTATCAAATATTCTAAGTTTTATTCCCAAAAAATAAATATTCACAAAAGCTAAATTTAGTATGATAGACTGCTTATTGCAATAATATCCAACTCAACCTTGTGTTTATTTAATTGAAACCACACATAGTTCCTAATTGATTTAAAAAAAAATACCTCAGGAGCATAGGCTACATAATTTCTGATCGCAATAAAGATACGACAGAGTAATCATGTTTACTTCCAGAGCTAATAATGAGTCAAAGCATAGAATTGTTTTTCTGTGAACAATTATTACATGCTGAATAAATATCTTTCTCACTGTAAAGCCAGGCATATTGAAGCCTTGTGGAATATTCCCTGAAAGTAATAAAGATCATAATAAAGTAGGCATAAAATTGTAGAATAATCATAAAAAATGTAACGGTTAACTGTAATGATTTTTTTTAAACTAGCGCAGATAGTTTTAAACAGCAGGCATTTCTTAGTTTAGAAGGTTCCTTCCAATAACTTTATTGTTCTATTTTTACGTAAACTGGGATAGTAATGGATCATTTTGCAATAGTGTTTGTCCTCTTTGTCAGTAAAAGTTATAAATGATGTCATCAAATTCTCATGAAAGGGTCCATACAAATAGACAAAACAACACAAGTGTCTTCAGTTCTATTATGTTTGAAACATTTTAGGCCTGACGTCATCTTTCAACACTAAGATTGTAGTGTAAAATATCCATATAAAGGGATTTCTATGAAGGAAACACTTCATGAAGTTAATCTTTTTTTTTTAGAGTAAACTATTTTTTTAAAGAATATCATAATGCAGAAAAAAGGAGCATTGGATACTAGTCTAAATATATTTGCTATATAATAAATATGGATAATATATGCATAATATTTATAATAGCAATTAAACTAAATACCACATATGATACTTGAATTTCAGAGGAGTTTTTTAATAAGTATTTTTAGTTCTGTGAAACAAAATTAATGTTTACAATATTATTCTTATTGTTTTATTTTTATAAACCTTGTATTATGTGCAAAAAGTTTTTTTAGATAGATGATGTTAAGGCTATATTTATCTTAGTGTCTTAAATGACTTGTGTTTCATGTCTGTTCGTAGGTCAAAGAGAATAGACTTTGGTCCTCATGACTGGCATTCAATGCCAGTTTCTGGTGCTCAGATCTGGTTGGTGGTGTCAGGGTTGGAGCCCGGGACGGAGTACCAGTTCAGTGTGCTGGCACAAAACAAACTGGGTACAGGCCCATTCAGTGAAGTTGTGACAGTCACCACTGCAGGTGGGTACTGCAAATCAAAGGTTAGTCAGTCCATGTTTGGCCACACAAGAAAAAAACTGAGCTACACCATAATGTCAGACAATTATCATTTGGCATGGCAGGAGCACACTGCCCTCTGGTGATTTGTAAATATATATGTTAATCACAATAGACCTATTCAAAACTCAAACATAGTAACTGTGTGAAAGACAGATGCTTGTATGCGGAGACATAAACGCGTGAGTGTTCAATTCAATTCAATTTTATTTATATAGTCCAATATTACAGCAATAGTCGTCTCAATGGAATTCATACCAGTAATTGTATAATAAACGGGAAATCATAAAGAATATGACATAGAGAATATGAAGTCATAGAATTCAATGGTTAATTTAGGCTAAACAAAACTAAACAGACTAAGCTAAACTGAGCATCCCTGCCCTAAGACCCTCCTTGTCAGTCAGAAAAAGCTGCTAAAAAGTGCTTCAAAAGATGTCCACATGAAGGAGGGATCCTCCCCCAGGACGGACAGGCGATGTACCAAAACTCTTAGAAAATAATTAGGTTATCTAACTCTACAACTACATGTTTAAATAGTCCATCAGATGGGCTTAATCCAGATGGAATTAGGGGACGGCTGGGGGCAAGAGACAAGCCAGACGTAGGGTCCACGGTCAAGAGAAGAGCCAGAGGCAAGGTCCACAGCCAAATATAAGAGCACGAACAAGCCAGCTGGAATCTGGAAACACTCCTGCTCCCCCGGAAGGGAGTTGGAAAGATGGAAAATACATGAATCCCACTTCACCAAACAGAGGCACGGAGAACTAAATGAGATTCAAATGATCAGGACTAAAGGAGGAGAGGAGAAGTAGTTGAGAATAGAGGACAGAACCCCAGTGCACCATGCTTTCCCCAGCTACTAACTTCTAGCAACCTACTGACAACTAATTGTTATTGTTATTAACTTTAATTAAAACATGTTAACAGTAGGTTAATCTCTGATTACTAGCTGGTCTGGCAACAAGCCTGTCCAAAGAGGAATGTTTTGAGTCTAACTTTGAATGTGGAAACTATGTCTGCCTCTCTTACATGAGCTGGGAGCTTATTCCATAAAACAGGAGCTTGGTGGCTAAACGCTCTACCTCCAACTGTACTTTTACAAATTCTGGGAACCACAAGCAGTTTCTGCATTTTGTGAGTGAAATGTTATGTTTGGTTGGTAAGGCACTATGAGATCTTTAATATAGGATGGGGTCATACCATGTAAGGCCTTGTTAAAAAATAGAATAATAATAAAATAAAATTAAAATAAAATAAAAACATGTATATTAGCTGGAGGCTTTTGAACTTATTTTTTCTGGGTTTAGGAGGAGGTAATTCATTGTCATCCAGGTCTTGATGTCTCTAATGCAGGCATTAAGATTCTCTATATGGTCATTCTGGTCAGGTTTAATGGATAAATACAACTGTGTATTATCCGCATAACAGTGAGAATTAATGCTGTGTTTCTTGATTACGTTTCCTAAGGGCAGCATGTAGATCATGAACAGCATGGGTCCTAAAACTGAGCCCTGTAGGACTCCGTAGCTAACTCAAGTGCAATGAGAGGACTGTCCATTTACATTAACAAACTGGTACAGTACCTATCGGATAAATAGGAATCAAACCACTTAAGCACAGATCCTCTTATCCCTGCTCTAATCTTTGGAGTAAAATACTGTGGTAATTAGTCTCAAAGGCTGCACTGATGTCTAACAGGACCAGAAAAGAGAGTAGTCCCATTTCTGAGGCCAATAACAAGTCATTAGAGACTAAACTAGTGCAGTTTCCGTACTGTGGTGAGCTCTGAACCCTGACTGAAAATCTTCAAAGTGCCTATTGTCCAGTAGGTAGCGGTAAAGCTGCTTAACTACAACTCTTTCTAGGATTTTTGAAATATAGGAGAGGTTTGATATTGGTCTATAGTTGGCCAGATTGCCAGGATCTAAACCGGGGTTTTTTAGAAGAGGTTTAACAACTGCATATTTAAAAGGCTGTGGCACGTAACCTGTTTCTAGAGAGTTATTTATTATAGTTGATATAGATTCAGTAATTAGGGGGAACGTTTCTTTAAAAAGCTTAGTGGGGATTAGGTCTAAGAGACAAGTTGAGGTTTTGGGGACCATAATAAATGATGTTTTTTTTGCTTGATCTACAGCAGTGAAGCAGTCTAACGTTACAGAAGTTTATATGGATGCCTTCACTTCTATTGCTTCAGCCTGCTCTGGGCTGAAGTTAGGAATAACTCGATTCAATTTATGTCTAATATTTGAGATTTTACTATCAAAGTATTTAAGAAATCTTCAGAGTTGAGAGTAGCAGGAATATGTGGTTCCACTGAGCTCTTACTGCCGGTTAGTCTGGCCATTGTACTAAAAACAAAAATCTTTGATTATTCCCATTCTCTGCTATTAAGGTTGAATAGTACTCAGTTCTGGGTCTACACAGAGCTATTTTTTATAATTTAAGAGGCTACGTTTCCAGGTATTCAGAGACTGCTCTGAGCCGGAGCGACGCCATTCTCTTTTCAACTTACGGGTTACTTGTTTAAGAGAACGTGTTTCAGCATTAAACCATGGTGCTACTCTGTTTCACCTAACAAGCTTAGGTTTCAAGGGAAAACAACATAGAGTGTTCTCCTGAGGGCTTGTAAGGCATCATTAACAAACTGGTCGTTTTTACAAGGACTAAAGCTATGGGAGCTGCTCTCTGAGTATTTGCTCAGTATGTATTGGTTGAACTTTGCGTTTAAACTCAGACACAAAACGATCACATAATGTTCTTCTAAGCTGTTTGTCATTCACTGGAGCAGAAGCATGTTCTAATGTAACTGGGAGGTAATTACAAAGGGATCTGAAATGATTGGGTTAAGAGGAAGGACACTCAGCTGGCTAATCTCTATACCATAAGTTAAAACAAGGTCCAGGGTGTGCTTGTGACAGTGAATGGGTTCATTTACGTTTTGTGTGAAATCAACATTATCTGATAAACCTGTAATGGATTTCCTAGACAGTCACTAGTGTTATCAAAATGAATATTAATATCCCCTATTATTATTTTATCAGTCTAAAACAGTAGTTTATCGAAAGTGAGAAAAAAAAAGTTAAAAATTCTGAATATGGGCCGGGAGGGTGATAAATAATTATGAATAAAACTTTTTTTTTTAGTCTTCCTGTTTTGGTGATTTATAGACAACAAGATGTTTTCAAATGAGTTATAAACATGTTTGACTTTAGTGCTAATAAGTAAGTTAGACTGTCACACTACTGTCAAACTACCTCTTTTCCCTTTTCCCTAAAATCCTGGATTTCTGATTGTTATTATTTCTCGGGGGGGGGGGGGACTAATGTTTGGTTTGTGATTTTTGCATAACAGTACATTCAACAGTAAAATTCAAATTCCACAACAAATATCCATAGGTGCCCGCCTACGCAAGGTCATGCCTTCAGCTTGTTGAGGCATGAGCTCCACTGTAGTTCTTAGGGAGGGCCCTGAATTCTGACAGGAAGACTATAGCAGAGCCTTTAAATCCAGTAGAAAAAAGGGTGTAGTCTTCATGGTTTGGACTTGTTTTCATCCCACGTGCTCTTTATTCCATTCTGATCTGTAGGATTTGGGGTTTGAATCAAGCTTCCAGACAACAGTCATGATATATACGGACACATAAATTAAAGATTAAAGATCGTCACTTTGAGCTATTTTCTCTCATGTAAAGAGGTGTAATGGGCTGTCTAGAAAACATGCTGTACTGTTTAGGATTTTAAGCTGAATGTTATCCGAAGCATTTTGAGGTAGGGGAAATACGCATCACTGACATGCACGTATACACTCGCACAAAACAGTATTTCTTACAGAAGCAAACCGAGCCTAAATTGACGACGCCCAGCACGGCATCTTGGCGCCTGTCAAGAATAAGCCAATACCCCTTTTTCCTCTCTGGGATGCTCGTCAAAGTAGATAACTTGCTCAGGCTGGGCGGAACTGGTTTAAAATACTTTAAAAAATTCTATATATTAGAATCAAATGATCAAAAAGAAAAGGATATTTTGAATTGTTAGGACATTACATTCCTGGTCAGATACTAGTTAATCTGACACGTTTTCACTTTCATTTTATGCACAAATGCTTTTTTAATGGTCAGAGAGAGGTGACTGAAGTTCCAAAAATCAGTTTATTGTTGTTCAAATGAGGCTGGGGGATTCCAAATCCTCAGAAGATTTATGTTGGTTCAGGAGTGAGTAAAGAAAAAACGCTGATGTGACCATAACACCAAGCTGATGGACTGGCGAGGTGTGGATGGTTGTAAATGCAGTTGAGTGTAGTGAAGTCATGGTTTGCAGGTGCGCTTGAATCCCCACCCATAATTCCAAACATCTTTGTAAAACTGAAAGAGAAGAATAACAGCAAAAGAGAACAAAAGAAAAACAGGCTCCAAAGGAAGAAGAAACAGCCAACTGAAGACAGTATTTTTTATTTTATTTTATTTTTAGCTAATTTCTCTGCCTCCATACCTGCAGATTTAAAGCTGTCAAGGTGCTCGAATCCTCTATGTGTTAATCCCAAATCACCACAGGTACTATTGTAACCACATTTGAAAATTCCAACTATTGGCTGTAATGTTGTTCCTGATTAGTTGGCATGAATGGCAGTTTTGCGGAAGGTTTGATTCTGTCCACAAAGCAGGTTTGCAAATAGGTTTTAACACTTAGAGCTAACACTTGTCATTGTTTGATGTCAGGAATAACAACCCTCACTGCAATTTTTCAACGAGTTATGGCAGGAAAGCCTTGGGTGTAACTAGTGACATTAATAGCGGTGCTGTTTCATTTGAGGTGTGCTAAAAAGATAAACACAGTTATTAATGTAATTAGTTCCACTTCATAGATTATTTAGTATCTTTCAAATGAGAAAAAATGATAAAGGAAGAGGTTGTTTGTGAATTGACAACTTAAAAATATGTGCAGGAATGTGCGACTCTTCAAGTCTGACCTGCAGATGTTCAACCACAGCACCTTAACCCTATAATCACCGGAGATTTAGCTCCAATGCTGACATACTTTAGACTACTGAAACCTATCAGGCGTTTACGCAGTTAACATAATTCCAGCTGATTCTGTTGCCATAATTACTGTGTATTTCATATTTAAAGACCAGAGATAAAATAAAGAAAGGTCTGTTTGGAGGAAAAAACCTACTGTGAGTTATAAATAATTCACAATTAAATGTTCACTGTAAACTTCTAAATGTAAATCATGTGAAAAAGAAAATACCACAAATAGTATTCTTATTCAGCAGTACAAACCACTGTGGTTTGATCACAGAAACACATCTGTTCTTCTCACTTGGCCTTAAGGCTCTAAAGGCTAAGTTTACACAGGTTGTTGGCACAGATTTACAACAGTTTACAACCCAATTTAGGAGCCTGCAGACCGGTAGAAATGGGAATATAGGCGCATTTAGCCCACAGGCCGAACTTTAGACATGCCTGGTTTAAGGGTTGTAAAGAGAGCACACAAATGTGTTTGTTAAAGGATTTTTATTAAAATCAAACAAGTCTCAAATGGCCTGTTTTAGTAGATATGGGATCCAGGAAGGATTGACAAATGAAACTGTAATGTCATCCCAAATTGCCTCCTGACCCCAAAAGTGACATAGCGGGTTAGTAAAATGGATGGATGGATCCCAAATAAATTTTGAAAAATTTGACCTTCATTCTTTTTAAGCAAAGATTAAAAAAAAAAGCTTAAATGTGAATGTCGCATCTTTGATGGGGAACATTGTGTTTTTGGTGAATTTAATGTCACCACACTTGAAACAGTTCAGCTTTTGTGTCACGTTTTGACCTGCTGTTAACAATGCAAGCATTATCGCACTGGAAAAAAAAATCTTAATTAAGGCTTGCAAAAGTCTGACCTAATTCACTGACACCCACATGCCATTCTGTCAGTGGATGGTAATTCACAATAAGGTGTCTTTTATGTATTGTGCAGTTGCATATCCCTCATTCAACCATCTGTGTGTGTGTGTGTGTGTGTGTGTGTCATTATCCACCCCCAGCTGGTATCTGTCACTCAATAAGCTGATTATCTAAAACATTTGTTTCGAAAAATGGTTTTTAGTACAAATGAAGGGTGGCAGAGCGAGCCTGACCTTCATGGCTTGATACTAAAAAATCCTGTTTGCCTCCAAACTGTGATTTATAACAGACATAAAAATGTCTGCGTGAACAAGCAGCCAATCTATGTCGATGTGTTTTAGTCGAGAACCTTATCTGCATTCGTGCACCAGGATGGTTCCAAGACAAAAAGACTCAAATTCAGTCTGCAAACTCTGATAAATTTGATACTCTCATGTTTTCACAGCAAAATGTCCCTGCTTCTATCTGTGAATGATTTTATGTATCTATTTTTAGATCCTTTCACTTCCCATGCCATGCCTTTTGTGGAATAATGTAGTGCTACCACTGTGTTGCTTTAGGTGAAAAAAATCACAATCTATATTGCCCAGATGAACAGCACTATCTTTAACGTCTGTGATTGTGCATAATGCTCCATGTTCTCATGCTTTTCAAAAGCTTATTTAAAACTACGCCCTGGCCGCAGGCTCTCCTCTGGGTACCCCAGAACCACTGGTGCTTCTTACTCCACCAAGGTGCCTCACAGCCAATCGCACGCAGCATGGTGTCCTCCTCACGTGGCTCCCTCCAGCCAACCACTCCTCACCCATCGACCGATATATCGTGGAGTTCCGCCTCGGGGAGAAGTGGGAGGTTCTGGATGACTTGATCCCTTCCACGGAGACTGAGCTCATTGCCAGAGATCTTGTTCAGGTCAGTTATCAACAGTACCCCTAAATGTTACTTATGACACATGTCTTTAAAACCCCACTCTGATCATCTTTTGAGTTATTTTAAAAGCATTCCTAGTGCTCTTTTGATTATGATAATGCCAGTTTTAGACAAAATCCAAAAACTAGTGTTGTTTTCTAGGACATAGTATATCCAGAGCAGCAGGAGTTCATCAGAAATTCACTTCTTAGTTGTGGGTGGGACTGTTGGTGTGGAGCAACCCCGCCCCTCTTCCCCTCCTTTTTGCTGAGTGCTCAGAGCAGGGAGTTCATGTCCAGCATAGTATCTTGTTTTCATTGAGGGTTGTTGCTTAGTAACAAACCTTATACTTTGTGAAATAGTGCTGTTTTTTATTGTAAAAGAAACAGTATATTTTTGTTGCTGTCACAGAATGAAGACATTATAAAAAACAGTCCTGTTTCTCTAAAACAGAGTCGAACAGTGTCTTGGTTACACAGATTCAAACAAAAACCAGATCAACAAACCATCATCAAACACCATATTTCTTTGGTAGGAATCCTGGTATGAGTTTCGAGTGATGGCGGTAATGGATGACCTCATCAGTGAGAGCAGCAATGTAGTAGGAGTTTCTAGTACTGGTGAGTGATTTTGTTTTTCTTTTTTAACATAGAGACTTAAGTTTTTTGTAAGAATCCAGTTTTCTCTAATGTCTTGTGCATGTTTTTTGTGCCTCAGCAGATCCATTCCCCGGTGCAGAGTTGCCTGAAGAGGGGCTGGCGCGGCCTGTGGTGGCAGGCGTTGTGGCAACCATATGTTTTCTGGCAGCAGCAGTACTGTTCAGCACTCTAGCAGCTTGCTTTGTGAATAAGCAACACCGACGAAAACTCAAGCGTAAACCCGGTTGGCCTCTCACTTGTACTTACACGTGTTAAAAATGTCTAAGTCAAGCAGGGAAGCTTTAACCAATGTGTCACAAGACTAAGTAGTATTATTTTACCACGAAATCACACCAACAGCAAATTGACATAAATCAACTCGGGTTTTTGTGTGGTACAGCATTTTTTTTTTGTTTGAAAATTATTTATTCAATCCAATTCAATTGAATTTTATTTGTATAGCCTAAAATCACAACAACAGTCATCTCGATGGGCTTCGAAGTAAAACATGACCTCAAAAGGATCATGAATACAAAGAGTTCAATAGGAAAATACTAAAATGAACTAACAAACTGACTAAGCTATACTGGCATCCCTGCCCTTAGACCCCCTTTCGCAGAAATGTACTGGACAGCACAAGCTGACGCACACAGAGACTAAAGATGCAGATTATATGGAGCTCAGTGGGGGGACGTTAACTGGCAGAACCCAGGGAATGTAAATACTGTCAGATGCAGATGCAAGAAAGCAAGACAATGGTTGGTTCAGATCCAGTCAAAAATGTAACCAATTAATTCTGCTCACTCAACTTTAATGGAGAGTAAGTTGAGACTCCAGCACACAAATGTTGGTATGTAGACCAGTGAGTCTGTGAGTAGTCGAGATTAGAGTGGTCAAAGGAAATCCAGAAAAACTAAGCGACTAAGTCCAGAATCCAAAGTCCAGAGAAAATCTAAAAAATGAGCTCTTAACATACAGTTGGGTCAAGCTGCAACAAAATTAGGGGTAAATTAGGGGTGTAACGATTCATTTTAGCAATGATTCAGTTCAGGTTATAATTTGTAGCTTACCGTGCCTCAACCCAAATGGTATTTTCTAATGTCAATATAATTGATTTATTTCATTTTGAAATGACTTTATAATTCAATTAACATCTTGTTTCACACAGATCGACCTAGTAGAATCATAGAAATATGAATGGATCCATTGATTAGGTCTATTAATTGTTACACCCCTAGAGTAAATGGACAAAATCAGGGGAGGAGTGAGCAGGTGTAAGTGCAGATCCTGTCATTTGTATTTTCATTTTTTACGTCTGTAGTTTTGTTTTCAGGTTATTGACTTTAATGTTATATTTAGTAGGTTCTCAGATTTTCTCAGCATTTCTAATTCCTAAATAAAAGCTGACTAAAAATACATCTAGCAGCTTTCTGGCTCTATTTTAGGTGTTCAGAGACGTGAAGCACAAATTATTTCTCTTTTTTTTTCACCTTCAGCTGGAGCTCCTGTCACTCCTGTCTTCATACCAAAGCACTCAAAACATAAAGTATAAAGAAAAACTACGGGCTCCTACAGCAACTTAGCCCTGCTGCAAGCCCAAAGAAATGTTTTAAGCCACATATTTGTTCTTAGAAATTACATCATTTTATGACCTCATTTTTTAAACGAGAATTGAAAATGTGATCAAAGTCAACAAGCTTGCTAATTTTTATCGAGCAGCTCAAAGTTCGAGCTGCGTTATAAGCATCAGATGACTGCATATGTAGCGTGTTTAGTGCAAGCTGACCATAGTAGTTGATGGATTGCTCAATAAGTCTGCAGCTTCAAGGTAGAAAAGTGTTCTTCATATGTGTCTTGCTTGTTTTGTTGTGGGTGGGCGTCCTATTTTTATTTCTTCTCAAAAACTATGGATGCAACTCTCTACATCCCATCTGAATGTTTTACTTGTGTGTGCCTGGTTTAGCACATGAAATGCAGAAATGCTACATTTTAGTGTGTTTTTTCCCCTCTCAGATCCTCCCTTGTCGGTGACACACTTCAGGAAAAGCATTGAGTCGCCGTAAGTAAAGCTACCTCAGGGCTCCTGCAGCCTTTTCAAGATGGTTACTACTGCTCATCTTCTCTTGCTCCTTTCAAACCACTTTTTTTGGTCAATGCACGCTGTGACAAGACATGCATCATAATGAAAGTTTTATAACTAGCACCTGCAGCTAGTGTTATTGGTTATTACACACAGCATGCTCTCTCCAGCTGCAGTGAGCGAGGATAAGGGGTAAATTAAAGGGAGTGGGGCGTGTTAAACGCGCATGAATGAGAAGCAAAAAAATATTGAGGTTCTGGAAAGGGTGTTGGAGAACATGTATGGGGGAACCTTTTAGCAGATCATGGAAAAATAAAGCTGAGTTCAAGGGAGCGGAGTCAGCGTTTTAAAAACACATTACCCAGAGTTCCCAAGCTGCTGTACATGAATTGATTTTTTGATCCATCTGTTTTTCCTAAACTTCAAGGGCTGTCTGCTTTCTGCATGATTCTCAATGTTTAATGTTGCTGTTTCTTGTACAGTTTGTGTGTGTGAGTGCATATGTGTACTTTGTGTCTGTAAATCTTGTGTACATATATAAATGCATATCAATATCAAAAGACACTCATTTCTAACTTCAGAAATTCCATCCAGTGCTCATGATTTTAAACACATGTAAATCTTCAGTATCAGATCACTTTTTGTTTGTGTTTATGAAATGGTCCAGGCAGGTCAGGAAGTTTACACTTAGCCCTTCCTGCGAGTAGCATAGTTAGAGATGAACCAGGCCCATGTCGTTTGTCTCCCATCGCAGGCCTCCTCTCACCCCCTTGCCAGGGGTAGAGCCCTGCTGGGACGAGCCTGCCAGCAGCAGTTTCTTGCCCCCGCCGGCCAGCCCCTTGTGAGTGCCTGCCTGCACCAAAATACAGAGTGTGCTTTTCCGCACTTGGCTTGGCTGCATGGTTAATGCACTGCAAAGAAATGACCAGCAAACACTTGTACTTGTAGTGGAACCCGTTTCTTTCGTATTTGCATGCAGAGACATTCAAACACCACACCAGGAGTAAACTACAGTACTTTTGCTGGCATGTATAACTAATAAAAACTGTGCAAATGGATTCATTTAATTTTGCAATTATTCTGAAAATTATCCATACCCATGAGAAGCTCTGGTTACCTATTTTTTTGACAGATAGAAAGTCCAATGCTACTTAAAAGCAATTTGTCTTTGTATTAAAGACTATCACGCTGGTGTTTAGTTCCCTCCACAAATTCAGGATGGGATGCAAATATGATTTTCTCCAACTCTCTGACAGGATGTTTTGGATAATTTTCTTGTTTCTAGAGATTGATGTTCTAAACTCTAACCATTAGTCAAGGTTCAACGATAATGCTGATAAACTAATCACTTCTGCAACATTTGTTAATGGGCTACACGATGGAAACGTCTCTTTTTTTCTGGTACACAATAGTCGGTTTGATGACGGACAGCAAAAGCATGAAATCCCAAAAATGTTCCTTGTTTTGTATGGGGGAATAATTGCAATGTAATGTTCTGGACCCTTCGTTCATTTTTTTTTCTCCTTGGCATGACAAACCCACTGAAGTAACAAAGCAAAGAGAACTACAGTGGAAGTACAGTGTGCGTGTGCGATGAAGTGATAAGCAAAGGCCCTAATTGCAGTTTGCAATTAGAGCTGCAGTCAACTAAAGGTTTTCTGCTTCCCTCAAATTCTGGTGGCTCATAAGATGGATAGAATGACGGTAATATAAAGACAGTTCCAGGGAAGCCCCAAAAATGTCTCCAAAAACATTCTGATTGACAAAAAACAAAATTTCGAAAATTGGTGTCAGTGGCTCAATGTGAAAAATCCACACAAATTTGAGCATTTCATTAATTCTTTTCCATCTTTAATTTATTAGAAAATATTTGTCAAGAAATTCTTGTTTTTCAGAACAGTCTGTTTTTCTAGGTCACTATTACCCAACTTCTTAGTTGAATTAGCTGCAAACTGTTGGAGCTCAGTCAGAAATTATATAACTCTATAAATAAATACATAAATCAAAAAGACAGAAATGCTCAAAAAACATGCACAGAGACAGATATATTTGGGTTACTTCTGAAAAAAAATGCTTAAGAGTAGATATTCCGAATAACATTTTATTTTTAATGGGTTTTTGGTGGCATGAAAAGAAATGAAACCTAGAATCTCTTGGGAACTAAAGGCCAAAGTGTTAGAAAGGCACGTTTTAATGTTAAGCACCTAAGTCTATTTTAACAAAAAAAAAAAAAAAGTTTATACCTTACCCATGAGAAGCCATGTAATTTGCTGTGATGGTTTTGCCATCAGTTCATACAAAAGGGTATGATAAATTTGGGGTATGGCTTTTATTCAAAGATTTTCATTCATTTCTTGCATTGTTTTCTGTAGATGCAAATTTTCCAACTAAAAGAGATCTGTACATAAAGATCTAAACTTTTTCATTGGCGTAAAAATTTTTTGGTAACGTTTTTCAGACGCCATAATTGTTTCTCCTGTCACTTTTTGGTGGATCATTTCAAAACTGGGCCAATTTTTGCTCTAAAACTTTCAATTTAGAAAATCTTTTATCCTGTTGCCATAGTTACATTGGTAGTTATCTTGCCATTTTCAACTCAAGGGGTTTGGTTCATTACCTGATGCGCTATCAGAATGGTGCTGCAAGCATAATCTGTTCATTATCATATTGTAGTTCATAATGGCTGCTTTGATTGAGTGCCTGGGCTTTGTTTTGTGTCATTTGTTTAGAAATCGCTATGATGCCAAAATGCCTCCTGTCTTTACTTACAGTATTAAAGCTTTAGTTTTTGTTGGCTTTAGAATAATTACTCTACTTGCCCTTTGGAATTCATCTGATCTGAATAGATTTAAACAAACATCTTGTGTCTGTTTTCTTCTCAAGGTTATCATCAGGGAAGATCAGTCCAGAGAGCTCCCCTCCATCTCGACCACGCTCGATTTCATCGGAGGGTTCCCATGGTCCAGGCCTCTACGTCAGAAAGCTGCCCAGTCCTCAAAGAGAAAAGGACAAAGAGCTCTCTTTCTACAAGAAAACCAAGCGTGCCATAGCTAGCAAGAAATACAGTGTGTCCAAACATGAGGCTGAAGTCACCACACCTATTGAGCTGATAAGTCGCGGTCCTGACGGTCGCTTCGTTATGCAGACCAGTCCGCCTGCCCGCCGCATCCAGGGCTTCCCGTTCGCAGAGGAATCAGATATGTACCCTGAGTTCCGGCAGTCCGATGAGGAGAATGATTTTGACCCTGGGCCTCTGCCGCCCATCATGCCCACGCTACGTCCTCAGCTCTCCCCAACGTCCTCCAGTCTGGAGTCAACGCAGCCCCCAACCTACAGCCCCCGCCTGCACAGGCCCATGGAAGGTATGAGCTTTGCAGAGGGCAGTGCACTTCACCCCTCAGGGCAGGCCCCAACCTCCCACTATAGGGGCTTTCCCCAGGGCCCGTTTTATGGGTATCTAGGCAGCCGTGCTGAATCAGGGATTCCACCACCATTCTATATGCCTGACATCAGCCCGCGTAGCTCTGCTCTGTCCTCGCCCCCAGGTACCGCTGAGGGGCCCTTTGGTTACCCCTCCATTCCTGAGGAGAGTGGAGAGCTGGAGCACCCTCAGTACACTGCCTCTGGCCATTCTCTGTCACACACACACAGCCCTCCTCCCCGCTCACCTGAAAGCTGGCAGCCTCATGAGCTACCCTTTCTAGGTCTAGAGGCCCCACGGTTCAGATATCCACCTCACCATCCTTTACACCACCCCCAGGACCTTCCTGACCCACCCCCGTATCCTCCTCACTCTTTCCCCCCAAGTCGCCTTCACCTCCCTCATTTAAAAGATCCAATGAGCCCTGGACTCCTGCAACTGGAGGTACCTATGGCTCCTTCAGGCAGAGACAGGCCCCCAGGGCCTCCGGTTAGGCGTTTAGCTATGCAACAGGCCCAGAGTCTCGGCCATCTCAGACACACGGCCCACGGTGTGGGTATACCAGTGTTGCCTTACCCTGACCCGGCAGCCCGTGCAGGGAGCCCAAGCACAGCCCCCAGTAGTAGCCCTCAGTCCTGGCTCAGCCCGAGGGCAGGGCGCCGGGCAGACCCCAGCCTCCCCCCGTTAGTACTCCAACCCTCCCGTCTGTCTCCACTCTCCCAAAGCCCCCTTAGTACCCAGCCAGGTTCCCCAGATATTTTAGTGCGGCCCCCCCCACGGCCAAGCATCCTCCGCACCTCTCGGTCTCTGGAGATGCCTGAGATCACCCTACAGCCCTCAGCCACTGTCAGTTTCTCCCGGAGGTCGTCCTTGTCTGCCTCGCCCACTCAGAGTCAGGGTGCCAAGCAGCCCACCCCCAGTTACCATGCCCACATGTCCTATGCCTCCACTGCAGCCAGTTACCCCTCCCAGTCTCCCTCTCCTCCTCCAGAGGGCAGGGATGTTTTCGGGCAGAGGCCATCCCAGAGGAGGACAGAGGAGGAGATGCTACCCTCAGAGCCCTCCCAGCTCCAGATATCAGCCTCAGGGTAGGTGATCCATTCCAATAGAGAATAGTAATATATTCATATTAGGAGGAGAAATGTCTCCTCATCTGTTCTCTTTTCCAAATTTCCCCCTTATTTATCCAACATTTAAATTGTTTGTCCATTTAGAAATAAATAAGATGCATATTTTTCTCAATATGCAGAACGCATGTAATTGCATTTAGCACAGTGTGTTATTAGATCAAAATTATCTCAGCAGCATAGGAGGTTTAAAGGACATGAATACGTTCTAGATGTAAGTTTTATTTTACATTTGTTTACATATTTGTCTTAATAATTTGATATCACAGATTTCATCTTAAAATACTGATTTCATTGCGACATAAATCAGTTCTAAATGAGAGGTTTTGATACACTATTTAAACTTTTTTTTTCTTAAATATAATTTGATAATTTATAATAATTAACCCTTTATATGTTATAATTAAAAAATATTTTTACTTCAGGGAGAACCGAGGTCAAGCTCCAAACATTCAGAGAAGTCTAATGTCAATTTTTTCTGGCTTTTCCTGGAGAAGATACAGAAAATAAAATACTAGAACAATTAAAAAAAGAAGTTAAAGTAATTGATCAATTATGAAGAAGAAAAAAATCCCAAAACAACAAAGATTTTTTTTTACAATTATCTCAGTTTTTATAACTTGACATTTTGGCTTGTTGTTACTTTAATTTGTCCATTTTATTTCAATTTTTTTTATTTTATTTTGCTTTAATTAATTTTTTTAGAAATTTTAAATTTAAACAAAATGTCCCCAGAATATTTTTAGACCCCCCCCTTTTCCCTTTTAAGTCATTTCTCTATGAATTATTAAAAGTTAAATGAAAGAGAATTTAAATTTAATTGACCACCTATTTTATTTATTTAAACATTTTCTGTGTTACAGTCATGTATGATGGCATCCATGGTCTTGTCACATATTTTAAAAAAATATAAAATACTAAAATATTTGCAAAGATCATTAAAAGGTTGCTTTTCTTACAGTAAAAAATCTTGCTGAATAAATTATTTAGACGTATTTAAACACCTGAGATGTGTGTATACATTTGAAGATACAGGCTGGTAACTTCCAAACTACAACCGTTAGGATCTATGATTATTGCTGCGGATATTCGCGAGCCCGATTTCACATCCGAACAAGAGGCAGTGTTACTGTAGCAACAGCCATGAAGCAAAGGCTTGCTCATGCACCATCACTGGCCTGTGAAGGAAAGTAGCTGGTAGGGCTGCTGCTTTGTAGAGGGTAAGGGTCTTACCTGATTTGTTTTTGATTGATCTCAGCTATCTGGGCAGCGTTGTTGTGACCCGGTCCCCTACGCCACAATAGGTAAGGGTCGGACCCATGTCTGAGAGGGGAGGGGTCAGCAGGGGGAGGGCTCTAGTCACTCTCTCCTTTAAAGGGGAATCGCTTTGGGTTGTGCAGGATTCGAGTGAAGTACAACTAATGTTAATAATGACACATTTGTCAATAGCTCCATGGAACAGTCAGCCTGCTGTGGTGGAGGCTACAGCATTTAGGCTTGTGGCCGAGCTTAGCAAGTGGCTGTGGACTGTTTGGAGAAGTATCTCATTTTGTACTTTTCAGTGTTTGAACACTGTCAACTCTTTCTGCCAAAAAAATAGGCATGTATGATTGACTGGAGTATTCCCCTTTAAAGTTTTGTTCCATGTGCAAAATGCCATGCATGCATTCTCTAAACTTCTCTCTTTGACCAAACAAATAACAACAATTCTCAAACTAAATTCTTTGTTACATCTGTTGTTCAAAGTGCTTTCGTTTTTTTCTGTCATGTGACTGTTTAAATGGCCATTTCCTCTTCCTGTCATGTGACTTGTTCTTTAACGGCCATTTCCTCTTCCTGCCATCTCCTCCCGTCAGCATGGTGAAGCCTCTGTACGCAGTGTTCATGTTTATGAAAGTGTGCTGTACAGTGTTCATGTTTATGGAAATGGACTATATTTTAACAAACCGTGTCTCTCCTCTGCAATCTTCTGTTTTGTTGATTGAAACGTCTTTTATTTGTCCAGGACTATTGCAATTCTCCGATTTTTGTCTACCCCTCTCTGACTCTCAATCTCTCTCTCCGCAGTGACAAATGATGGACAGCATCTCTAAAGCTTTGCATTCCTAGACTGTTTTTTAAATCAGTTTGGCACAAAAGCTTCCCTTCATACCTCATTAAGTGGAGTTTTTTTGAAAGATATGTGCATTGAAACACAGATTAAACCTCATGAGATTTATACTTGTGTTCAGAGTATGTAAGGTCATTGACCTTGTTAAAACTCTCCATAAGAGACTGCAAAACCAGAGTATTCTTAAGGTAAACTGTCTTATGAACAAAAATACAAAAGTGAAAGATATTCAAGGTGATTCTACTTCTAGGTGCTTTTATAAAGATATTTTTTTCCATTCTACTTGGCATGTATCACTCATGAAATGAAAATTGTTCCTCCTGATTTAGAAAGAAAAAGGGACCAATTTAAACTTCTCATGGTGGGGGGGTCTGCAACCTTTTCTGTGAGCATCACAACTGCGGTTTGGCCTTAAAGCAAATTTTTTTCTTAGATTACAGTAGAACTGTTCCTCAGTTAATATTCATAAACACAAAATAAAATTTCTGATTAAAAGAAATTAAATTGTCTCTGCATTTTGACTGCAGTTTTCATTTAAAAACAAGAGGTTTATATTTTTTCTTGCCTATAAGCCATCTCTAAAGTAGCAATGGATAAAAAGTAGGATTTTTTTTTGTTTAACGACCTGCCAGTAGCACAAGACAAAAAAATTTGAATATGTAAAGACATTTTGCATAAGAAGTATAAAGTGTTGTGTCACTATATTGCAGTTGACCTTGCAGTCTTGCAGATTTTTTCAGCACAACTTTGCATGCCTTCTTTTTTATTTGAATGGCTGTCGATTTTGTCTATTCTGTTCCTCTGCGATGTGGAAATTGCAGCAAAGTTGCCAGAGCGACATACATTTATGATCACAAGCAGATCATTCAAGATTTGAACTTTTAGAGCTTATAAACAAAAGAAAAGTGGGAAAATTTTAATGTCTGTCTGAGAAAAATGTATCAAGTGTGTAGCGAGCGGTTTTACCGCTAAAAACATTTCTAATCCTACTTTGTAGATTTTACATATCCTGAGTTATTTATCAAACGTATTCCCCGCCATAAATGAGGGAACACTGTATGTCCTTTTATTTTTGTAAAACTTCAGCATTTAAAAGACTTTAGTAATATTGTTGGCCATTTTCATCTGTGGACAATAACCAACTGTTTTAAGGTTATTTAATCCTAATCATAAACACTCTAGACAAGCATTAATAATTTTGGGTTCAAAGCATAAATGATAAAAATGAATAATATTAGCATTCATAAAAACTCATCAACTTGGTTGAAAGCTTGAAAGTTTAACCAGCACCATCTGCAAACAACAAATTTAGAATATATATTTGAACTGAAGCATTATATGTTTGCAATTTGGCAGCAGCTTTCAGCACTTTTTGTCATTTTGCCTGTTTTGTTTTGCTAAAAAAAAGAAGTTTTTCAATAAAAGACTGAAACCGCCCTTTTCCAACCTACTGACAGGTAAAAGGTTGTCGATCCCCATCGATGATGAGGCAAAAATGATTACATTGGGGCTAGTTTAAGCAAAAGTTGTGAGAGCGATCTCAAAATGTGTCAAATAATTTTCATTTTATGAGTTTTATACTGCAAAAATATAAACACCAAATTTTCTGAAACAGTCGCTGCTGTTAAGACCCAGAATAGAATGAGTAAAAGTAAAAGTTATACTTGCATTACGTAAAATAGACCTACAAATTTCTTCTAATATACAAAAAAGATAAAGCTTAATTAAAGCTTTTGTTTGATTCCTTATTAGGTCTTCAATGTAGTGACTGTTTAAGAACAAAGGTGTTTTCACCAAAAACCACTGCCATCCTCTGCCAACTATTTCCTCTGTTTTCCATTCTATTTATATCTTTCCTTACATTTAACTTGTTTCATTCATCCATACAGATAAAAGTGGAATTCCATCATCTTAGTGGAAAGATTCTCAGTAGAGGTTCAAGGGCTCATTAAGTCATCTGATTGCATCTCTTGGAAGTAGCAATGAAAAAGTCTTTTCTTTGTGTTCACTCTGAGACTCGAGCGGGCGCGGCGGCTGGATTAATCCTGAACTGTGTGCTGTGCCTTCTCTCGTCTTCTCAGGGAACCTCTAGGTGCGTCTAGGAATACTGCCGGGTCTGAGAGCTTACCAGCACTGCTACACCATTGCATTACTAAAGCCAAGGGAGTGGCTGCCAACAACAACAACAATGCAACATCCGCCAGAGCAGGTCAGTTTGGTTGTCGCCTAAAAATGACGTTGATGCAAGCACTGGTGGTTCACTCCTGTGGCTTTCTCCTAGGTGTACCTCACTCTCAGACCCAGCAGCAATCTCAGACACCCCGAGGGGGAAGGGAACACAGCTTCCACATCAAGAGGAAAAAGCAAAACAAGAAACACCCTTACAACTACTTGACTTCCTTACTTCACCGGAGGCAGTCCGAGGAGGACCAGACAGGCATTCTGGTCGGTGCAGACTCTGAGGGCCCAAATTATGGGACTCTCCGCTGACCCGGTCCCCCACCAAGCCATTGGACTCAACTTAACCGGCTCCTCCTGACAACCCCACCTCAGCCCTCTCTGCTCCGGCACAGTGACAAGCAAATATGTTTCTTATTATCTCCTAAAGCTGACCTGTGTTTTCGGGTGGCGCTGAACTCTTCTGGGCTGGAAATCTCAAAACAAGAACAATGGCTTTTGGGAGTTTTCGCTGCTCCTCCTCTCTACGGATTTTCACTTGAAGATGCTCTGAAAATATATACTGTAAATAAGTAGTAAAACAAGGGAATTAAGCTTCCTCTTACAGTAATAAAATGTGTTGGTCAAGTATGTCACAACACATGAAAGATTTTTCACTCACTGATCATTGAGGTCCATATCTTTAGGTTTTTCAGTGATACAGCGTACTGTTAAGCCTGGTGCGTCCTCGTGCAGGGACAGCCGTGTATCTTTCCTACAATACAACTAGCGTCAGTATTTAAACACAGGGTTCTTACCACAAAATATACCTCAGAGTAAACGCAGAGTTGCTGTAATTCTTGTGGTATACTGTGCATATTTGACCTTTTGACACATGAAAAGTATAAAAAAAAAAGGTTTATATCACCAACCACTCATCAAATTTAAAAAGAATTATCTTACCATGGCCTAACTTTATCTAATTTACATGCATTTAATTATTAGTTTCAGCAAGTAAATTCTGTTTATTTTGATTTGTGATCCAATGCCAACAACTGACTTCAGTACTTGATGCCTCAGTGTGTCGTTGCAGCATGACATTAAAGTAGGACTTCAATGCTCAGCAAAAAGAGCAACAATTGTAAGTTTTGTGTATTTCATCACCTAGAAATAATTTGAAAAGTGCGGCACATCTTGAGGTGCCTTTTTTCTTTTCTGTTTGCCTTTGCTATTTTTCATTTTTTTCTAACATAAACTGCCTTTCTTTTTCTTTGCCTTCTCATCCGTGTCTCTCTGAGGGACTTTTAATGCAATGACTGGTTTTACTCCATTTGCCAAGGACACATGGAGGGAAATACTACAGGAGATGCGCAGCTCTCGTTTTGTTCTTTTCTTTTCTTTTAAGACTACTTTAACTGTCAGACATAAATGGAAATGTGAAAAAAACAGATGATAAGATTAGACAAAGGCAAGAACTGTACATAAAAATAACAGCAACAGTAAACCGAGCGGTACAGTGAGGACGTTAATGTTTAACAGTAGCTGTTAAAGGAGAATGTGACTATTCTATGAAGCTGTTAACAAGCAATGGGAAAATATTCAAACACATGGCCACCCTGACTGTTTATTATTAACTGTATATTACTTTCTAGCTACTTCTCTGTATGTTAATTTTTCAACACTAACCGATAATGAATGTATGCTTTGCTGTACAGGAGATGAATGTCCCGATATCACAGTGCATTGAGTGATTCATTGTATTGCTTACAGCTGTGGTCAGTGAGATGATCCTTCGGCTTATTTGGCCCAAATTCCCGTAAGCGCTCACCCACACAGGTTCTGAGCCAAGTACCCTTTGCTGGATCAATAATAGATTTTGCTGTTTTTTGCTTAAGCTAAATCTGTCGCTCATCAAATCATCAAATCAGAGTTTGTTTTTTAACTTGCGGTTAATATCCACAAGAATGACCAGAGAGAAAGTGGGGATTGCCCGAGCGTCAAAGTGCACATTCTACTTAAACAAGTTGGTTAGACGTGGGGAAAACAACAACAACATAAAAATAATCTATATTTGTTATGTACTGTACATGCTGTGTATTGTATTTGTAAAGAGAAATCCTACCCAGTTTTTGCAGGAGGACCCTGCTTTGCGGCTGTGTAAAAATACGGGAAGGATCCCAAGTTAAAAGAAATTAGATTCTATATCAAAGTATTTGCTTACAGTACGGCTTTAAGTGAATAATGTTTATAAAACATTTTGAGGTGCCTAATTTGTCATACTTTAGCAGACGTAATTTTATCTGAGAAGAAAAGAAATACTTAATGTTAGTACCGTACAGTGTATTATTGCCATAGCCTGCTGGCTGCACAAGTTGATTAGTATTTTCTCTGATGTATAGTATGTGGATGCCCACTGGGGAAAAGCTTTAGAAGCAGAAATGTGTTGCCCTCTATTATATTTCTGGAACACAGTAATACTGTATTTTGCCCGTTCATGAGCACACATGTAGGTTCACTTCAGATCTCTTCATCTTCACGTGTCCAAAGCAAATAAAACTAAAGTTTTTATAATTTTTTTTTACTTTTCAGTTTGAAAAACGGACATGCTGTAGTCATGTACAGAACGTGTAGTGGAGGAAGTCGTGTTTACATTAGTTTGATGAAGACAAGTGTGTTAGGGCATAGTTGCTTTGACCATTACAACTTGGTGCTATGTTTAACCTTGTGGTGCTGTAGAATAGAAGTCTAAAGATTTTCCTTTCTGTTTCCACAAGCGACTTTTCTCAGCCCTGTGGGTCTGAGCAGCTACTGTAAACTAGTTTGGGTAGACACTATTCGTCTTTATCATAACAGTGTGACAACAAGTGATAGACAATACTGGAAAGTAGATGTATAACCTCAAATAGACTTGTGACATTCAACTGAACTCACAAAGGCCTGTTTTCTATGGTGTGTTTGCAATGTCTGTCTGTGCTTCCAAGGTACCCTCTCTAAAGTATAATTGTGAGAATAATGAGATTATTTACCCAGCCTAAAAGGAGAAGCATAGCCTGACTTCGATTAGTGCTCACCACATGACATGTGGGAGGGGGAACTGAGATCTTTTTTGTACATGCGAGGTCTTTGGTTAACATCTCTGTTTTTCAAGCACACGACTCATATCCGGGGGGGGGGACACACTAACAGGAATAATAAGTCCAGTGTAGCCATGAGCTGTCCACAATTGACTTTACACTCCTGGCAGGAAGGTTTTAGGAACTTCATGCATCCTCCCCACATGTTAAATTTATTTAATTGTTTTGAAAAACAGATGTAGTCTTCCGGGCGTTTGGTTTTCTCACTCACTCACTCAACAAAAACATGTACAGCATTTAAGAGGGCTGCTTTGGATGTACTGTTAGCAATTGGTTTTCTTCTTTTATTGTTTTCTTCTGTTGTTTGTTTTCTTATTGCCTTTAGTGCATCACTAGTTGCTGATAGGATGATACTGATAGATTTGATTTCTTATTGTATTAAACTTGCATGTAGAGACAATACAGAAACGCCTATTAAGCAATCAATCGTGGACATCCAAGCTGGTTGTTGCTGGACGGAAACTAGAAGTATGTAGTATTTTCTGTATTCTCTGTTTTTCCATGTGTATCAGCACTGAGAAATTAGAATGTATAGTTATTGTAGGCTACAATAAGCGCTACATCGTTGACTGTTTTAGCTAAAATGCTCATACTCAAACAAACCAAGTAGTGCTTGAAGAAAGAAAATTGACATTTCATTTAACTTCCATTTACTTATGTCTGTGCTGTACATCACATGTTTACATTCTGTATATGATTTTTATATCAGCTTACCATAATGTTTATATGTAAATACCTGGGAGATTTTCTTTTCCTGTTTTTAAAAACTTTTTTTAAATAATCACCCAATGGTTTTGTCTATTTGTCATTCTTTTCTGTCACTACATAAGGTTATTTAAGCTTCACTTAACGTTTTGTGAGCAATTAACTCATACTGTATGGTGCTGCACCAAAGCCTTATGTACAATATTTGTATTACGTTTTCTCTTGTTCGCTCTGCTGTCAAGTGAACTCATGTCTTACACACACTCCTCATGCTCAACTGCCATGGATCGCTCTTATTTTCTTTGACCCTCTGGTCTGATACCACGCCGGCCTGGATGTACAGCAACAGTCGCCATCACAAAAGCCTTTGTAGGGAAAATGCACAGGCTCTCTCCTGGTGGCCCACGTGACGTAGACATGGGCCTAGCACATGATCTATGCTCTTATCTCTGGCACGTCTGTGGGAACATGAAAACAGTGTTATACTCATGTCACCATATCATTTCAAGAACTTAGTCCCATATGAAAATTTCCTCTCAAATTTTTGTATTTTGATATAATAAAAAATCTAAAGAGTTTGTCCTTTTATTGTGCTTTTTTTAGAAGTTTCACTCCGATCATCTTTTGATCTATTGTAAAAGCCTTCCCAGTGTTTTTTTTTATTATGATTATGCCATTTTTAGCCAAAATAGAAAAAAACTAGTTCATTAGAAATTTGCCTCTGAGTTGTGGGCGGGACTGTCGGGGTGGAGTAGGCCTGTTCTCACTTGCTGTCATCCATCTGTTGACAAGCTCTACCAGTAACTTACAGCCCCTTACATGATAAATCATGTAATGAAAATGGTATGGTAGAACAGGGGTGGGATTATATAAGTTCGCTTCCTTCCACTCCCTTTGAAGCAATCTTTAATTTAATGTCTACGGTAATTATTCTAAGTTTGATACGTCTTTGTATGAATGTATAACTGCTGATTGCATTGATTTGTGCATTTTTCATTTTGATTGCTTGAAATAAACCATTTCAAATCAAATCAAAGCAAATTACAACTCCAACCTAATGTTACAGATGCAACAAAAATAGCTAACAATATTGGAGCTATCCAGTCGTTCAGTTTTGAGCCAGATGCCAGATCAGACGAGGAAAAAAAGACCTACGTGGATCTACAGGTAGATGCATCGGAATGGAGCAGAGGAGGGGGCTTGTGGTCTGGGTCTGTTTCTGATTCATAACGATTTGAATAAAAAAAATACTCAGAAATGAAGTTTTAATCCCATTTTTTTTCATATTTGTCCTCCATCATGAGAAAAATGCTACAAAAACACCATTTTTATGTGAGTGGGTCTTTGAACTCATTTTTTCTTTTGTGAGGAGCTGTAATACATACGCTGGACACATGGTGTAAGTGTTGGGTAGTAAGTTTAGTATAATACAGGGGGATGAAGCTGCTTAATCAGGTCAGAGGCTATGAATAAAAAAAAAGAAAGAAAAAAAACTATGTCTAGGTCACAGAGATAGCAGAATTGTGTCTGGTTTCAGGTCCCTCCAAAAGAAAAGTAGAAAATCAAATCAAATTATTTTAAATCTGACAGACACACTTAAGTAAAACTACTACAATATTGTGGCAGCTGAGTCTCAATGAGAAAATTGAATGGAGGGAAAGAAGATGAAGTTTGTAAGACTGACCTTTGTACTTTTGCGTGTTCTCCCTCAAGCAGGCTGGAAAGCAAACAACAGAGCACTTATCTGCATAATCTTCAGGAAAATGAATGGCTCACTTCAACACTGTTTAAATACTCAGACTCTTTGAAGCCGCCTCACCTAAATTTCAAGTTTATGCTGGGGGGGGGGGGGGGGGGAATTTACTATATGTATTATGTGCTTTCTGATAATTTATGTTTATGACAGGAGAAAAAAACAAAAAAATAAGTAAATTATCAAGCATGATGAGAGGCTGAGCTTCGTAGCATCCCTTAAGAATAAGAATGTGTGAGGATGGGAGACATCAACAGCAGTTTTCACTCCTCTCACTGTTGCCACCCACTTATGTTGGAGCGTTATGTAATTCTGTACCAAGCATTACCTAACACAACTGCAGCTCTTACACTGGATGGACGCCATCCTCCTCATCATCATCATGAACGGGGCTCGCGCGCACACACTCACGCATCCCTCAGATCTGGGTGCTTGACTTTAAAAGACGTAAAAGCTCTGGGATTCCCAGAGGGTTAAAACATCCCAGGCGCGGGCACGACACCAGTTCAGCGGCGCGCGCGCTCTCGGCAGGTTCAGTTTGCGGAGAGGGACGCTCCCACACTGCCACAGCTATGCCGCACCTAGCCGGGGCTTTTCTCCCCGCACGGATCTACCTCAGGTGATCAGCACGCGTCCAGCCTGTGCGTGTCCGCCGGGCGATGCTGACGGCATGTCTGCTCGTCGACGTGCGGCATAGAGGAGCGGGGCGCGCGCACTTACAGGTATGTTTGGATGATGTTCCGGCGCATCCGCTGGCCTGATCGTACATTTGGCTTTTATTTTTTTGAAACTCCGTTCGGATGGAGTTGACACATCGTAGCGGGTGTGCGCGCGAGTGCGCACGCGGCGGGCGCGCTTAGCACTCTGTGATCTATGAGGCCCAACAGGTCAGAGTACACTGGCTGTAAACTTTCCAGTTTGTATTTTATAAAGGACTGCGTTTTGAGCTTTACTGCATCACACTTTCGGAAATTAACAATACAAACAAACGAACAGAAAACCCCTAAGAAATGTGGAATTTTTTAAAATCTATAATAACACAGTACATTGCTTTTCAATGACATTTACTCATTTTAAGCCAGTGCACCTGTTTTAATCATTGACTCGTGAATTGTAAATATTTTAGCTCTGGTTACATCCATACAATGACTTGCAAAGCTGTGGAAAACTGCAGTTCTCTTGTTTCCAGCGAGGTGCTGCTGGATCATTTTACATTGTAGACAAGGAGTTCAATTCAATGTTTTCTTGTCTTGTAGTTTTCTGCTTTTGGTGGAATAATCAAACTAATTAGCATTTGATTCTTATTTTCTTTTAGTTAAACACAAGTTAATTTGCACGAGTGTGTATTTCATTTCACCATGATCTGATTTAAGAATTTCAGCAGACATAATATCTCATAATATCCCAGAATTAGTTGTTGTTTAAATATTAAAGTTATGCTGTAAACTTGGCTTTACCACAGTTATAGTTAATGTGAACTCTCCTGGTTTAATGGGTTGATTTAGTTTGAGGTTTTTCCTTCTTTTTTGGCATTTCGTAAAACAAATCCAAGTGATCCTTTAATTAGAGGAGAGTGTCTCTAACCACCTTACAACAACTGTCAAAATATTGTGAAAGCGTCTTCTCTTGTTGGCATGTAGAGTTGATAAAAAGCTAGCAGTTTTAACCAGTGTAATGGGAACTGAGAAGCTAAACGTGCATCGACTTCAAATTAAAGGAAATTTGATTAAAAATGTTTGAAAGCCAGTCACGTGTTCTAAGTTGTGTTTGAATGTTGTTCACCTTTTGACCCTTCAGGGGGTCACCTCAGCGTAACAGCTTTCACTGATTGGCACAGGTGGTTTGGCAGAGATTTTTATGCAGGATGCCCTTCCTGACCCATCCTTGTATTTTATCTGGGCTGGGGACCAGCACAGGGAGACCCAGACTTGGTTCCCTTGCAGCTATTAGGCAGTATCGGGTGAAGGGTCTTGTGAAGGATCTAGCCCCCTTTGAAACGAACCTTGGTTTCCCATGCACCTGTCCCACAGGCAGCCTCTATGTTGTGATTAACCACCATCTGATTTTACACCTAATTTCAATTGCAGTTTCTTTGTTTGTTTGTTTTTTGTTTTTTACACATAATAGGCCAAGTAAATAATTGAGAACATTGGCATCTTGAGCACCAAGCTATAGTTTCTCAGTACTTTTAAATTTTGAGGATTCACCATTTAAATGGTATGAGGTAATGCAGTCCAGTGGGACAAGACAAACTCAAAAACAGAGTTGTGTCCCTGCAGTTGCTGTAGATCTTCCAGTGTATTATGTAAGCCTGTGGATATTTCTGTAATCTTATATGCCTGAATGGGAGCGTTAGCGTTCCTCTCGAGCTTTCCCATCGTACTCCATAAATATTTGGCTGACACTAATGATTTTCAAAAAATCCTTATCTTTAGATCTTATTGAAAAAGGGCTGAATCTTTCGCTTAACGCCTCGCTGTGTTACGCTTCTGTTGTTTTTCCTGGCCGACAGATCAGCGTGTTGATTTAATATTTGGATCTCAGTTCTGGGCTTCATCACTGACTCCCAAGATTCAGTCGTGGGATGAAATAATCTCACCATGGTCGAATTTAAGAAGCTTATAGAATCAAATGACCCCCACACCACCACCCCCATCCCCATCTCTCCACCAAGGTGACACCAGCCACAAAGCAACAACAACAATGACGGATTTTGTTCTGGCGGCAGCGGCTCATGGCGGATGAATCCCGCAGAGCCGCAGAGGGGCTGATGATCTGTCAGGGCTACAGGTCAAAGGTTCAGGCTTCATTTGCCTCCTTGTTACTTCATCACCAGGCTGGTGGAGTATCAATTAACAACGAATGTTGTCATGGTAACTGTGTGGCTTTCTGCGGTTTCTCTTTCCTTTTATTACTGTTGACCAGAGTTTAGAATGAGAGCGTGAAACTAACTTTGACATCGTTGCTGTGGACGTGTCAGACACTCTCTGTGTAAAATCAAAAGTCAAAATATATTAAAAGGGCAATCTAGCTGTGAAAATCTTCCCTGCCTCCTTCGAAAAGTGTCACTTTACATTCACCAAACCTTGGAGATGGCCTCAACTCCATTTAAGATATTTTTTTGTTCTGCTTTTGCAACCTGCCACGCATCCTATAAAACACAAAGGCGGTGATGACAGCTGCTGAAGACCAGCCTTTCTCTGTCAGAACATGATGGAATGCCAAACATCAAAACGCTCTGCAGGTAGCTGCTAATCCTTTTTTTTTATGCTGGAGTTGTTTGTCTTCAAATGAGATGTAATTATAGAATGCGTGCCAAGAGTGAAGGGAGTTGCTTTTCTCCAAGGCAGTCTTGTTGGAAACTGAAGCTTGTTAGGCGGTTTTTGAAAACAAGTAGTCTAAAAAATTTGTAGATAATTCATCTACTTTCACTTGGAAGAATAAGAATTTAAGGTAGAATGATTATTTTAAGTGTTTAAAATTTTAAGACATTGCATCCATATGCATGGACTTCACTTTTTCAATTATTTTACCAAAGTAGTTAACTCATCTTAACTGGAGCCCTGTGACTATATGTGTAGAGAGTTAGCTCAAATATTACCTTGGGTCTTAAAGTTAAAGAAATAATGTCAACATTTAAATAAAAAAAAATTGAGAATTGTTTCAAATTTGTGCTTGCTGCCTGGCAGTTTTGAATTATACTGACTTTTATGAACTCGGGTTTGATTTCCTTTCTAGCACTGGATTCACAGTTCAAAACTGGCCTGGACAATGAAAAACTGAGAGTAAGGAGGTGTGTAGTTCACTTTGTTTGGCAGATGGTTACATTAACATCCTAACTTTGTGTCAAACCAACAAAGGCTGGGCGCCCTGAAAACAAGGATCTATTCCAAAAAAATCTTAACAAAGAGTTGTCAATCCAATACTCAATACTTTGAGTCCAGTAGGAAGAGATTAGGGGCCATTTTCATGATTTTTGTGTGACCCGACTGTGAAATCAGTCTACAGTCTTCCAGTTTCAGTGCGAAGACTCTACCGTAGACTCTAGCATTTGAGCTGGCAACAAACGTGGTGCAAAAAAGGGAACAGCCCACAATATAAATCTAAAGTGTGATTTAATGGCAAGTTGGAAAATTTTGCAGTAAAGAGATCATGAGGATTATTAGTATTTAATAGGCAGATTGTAAGCATTAGACGCTTCTAAGAAGCACAATACACACGCATACAATAGTGTGTGATCATTAACCGAATGTGTATATCCTGTGCATTATTATGACTTTCGTAGTTCTATTTTAGAATTTTTTTAAATTTATTTAGCAATGAGAATTTATCTGTCAATAGTCCCATTCTGACCATTTTTTAAACCATTCTAAAAGCGTTCCCAGTGGTCTTTTAGATATGATTATACAGTTTTTAGCCCAAATCACAAAACCTCACGACTACAAGCTTTTTCCAACTGCATTTTTTGTCTCTTCCTAATTTTACAACGATTTGAACAAAGAAATACTCAGAAAGGCAATTTTAATCTTACTTTTTTCTCCTCTATCATAAAAAAATGCCACAAGAACATGTTAAAAACAACCAAAACGCACGCTTAAATGGAGTATGTTTTTTAAGTCATGCTCCAGCCCCAAATGAAATCACTAAAGCCTCCTGAAATTAATCTTTTTAAAGTCATATCAGACCAAAAGAAAAATAAAGAGCAGGAACATTTTAGGGAAATTAAAAAAAAGAAAATCTAACAGAGAGGGTGGCACATTTTGGTTTCTGTATGTGAGTCTGCTTTGCACTGTTGGTTCAGCGTTCTCTTTGTGCGGTTTGTCCATTTCACCACTCATAATTGTGAGTTCTTTGTCAAATGGTTTGCAGGTTTGTTCACATGCACGCATCTGTGAACCTTCTTGCACAGAGACACTTTTAAAGCCCACAGTTTTGTCTTGTGCTCTGCAATGTTCTGCACAGCGTGTTCCTGCACTTGAAAAGATTTGCAGTCTGAGGTGAGACAATCAGCAAGGTCATGTGTCCTGTGCACTGAATTGCTTGGTTTTAATCACAAGAAGGGTTCAAACGATCAAAAATCTCAACGATGCATTTAAGTTCTAGAACCTTCTTAGTTAAGATTGTTAAAATATTAAAGCTTGTGTTGCATATTGCTTTTGCATTCTTTTTTTTAAATAAAAGAATCTATATGCTGAACCCAAAAGGGCCATTAAGGCACTGCTTCATGGAACTTTTGTTATCAGTCAGTGAAGTTCCCGCCCCATGTGTGATAGGTTTTGCTCTGCTTTGGCAAGTTTGTTTTGTCTGATTGAAAGGAGATAGAGTATGAACGTTGGATGGAGTGGAATCTGACCTGGCCCGTATACTGTCTGCTCGTTCACATTCTGCTGAGTCAGGAGGCTTTGTGGATGTTCATCAGCAGCAGCTCAGTGGGACTCTGGGCCACAGGGGCTGATGGGAAACTGTTTCCACAACAGCCCCTCATTTAGGCTAATGAGAACCTACTCATAAATGCAAAGCAGGGCTGCATTAAATTTGTTCACAGGAGTTTAACAGCATTATTGTAAAAAAAATAAACTTGTCCGGCAAGTATATAAATGTTAAATAACATATTTTTCTTTCAATTTTACAAAAAGTTGATTATTTTCGCACTGTTATTACAGGTAGTTTAGCACCGTGGCAAAGAATAGTAGTTATTACCACAGAAAAAGAAAATGAAATGGGTTAAAACCAAAACATAAAGAGAACAGAATAACAAAACTAAACAGTTCAAAGGCAGAAAACATTTTTTTAAAGATTTTAAATCTAACCTTGACATAGAGCAGAGCCATCTGGTGGTCTATCAATGCCATAGCAATGTAATTATTTTTCAAAAGTGTAGAAAACTGTGTCATCTAGTTATGTTTTTTGTTGAGTTAAACAAATACATTTTCCCTTGTTATGAGAAATAATGAAATAATTATTGAAATAAACTGCAAAATAACAGCAGTTCTCATATTCCATGTTCCACACTGGCTTAAAAAAGGAATATCAATTATACCATTTAAAGTTCAAAATCTTGAAATACAGCACTACTTACAACTTGAAAACTAACGACAATGTAATTTTTGCTGTAGTCTCAAAACTAATGGCTTTTGAAGCAAAAACCTTCAGCTTAATTGAATGGTTCATAAAACCCAGATTAAAAAAATGTTGCTAAAGTAAGATATTGATTTTATTTGATTTATTGTTAGATTTCAAACAATAATTATAGACAATATAATACATCTTTTGGATTAAATTTATTAAACCCATTTCAGAAATTCAGAAATGCACTCATTAGAAAAAAAACAAAGAAAGATTCATAAAAATGTAAGAAGTAAATCTTATAATCATAAAGATTTGTAAAAAATGTACACTTTTATATTCATTTAATAGGGGTTAGTGCCTACTATCAAGCAGAGTTTAATTTATTGCTTTGCTTGGGAAGAAGCAAATGTATATACTCTCACCTCTATTTTTGACCAATCAAAAAGACAATCAACATGGTTTTATTAACAACAGGAGCTCCTAAGTTAAGTTTTTCTTTTTTGTTAAGTCATGCAGTCTCAGTTTGCTAACTAAAGGGATTGTTTGGTTTAGGTGGACTTCAGAGCTCTTACAATGACCTGTTTTTGAGCCCACATGTCCTCAGGACATTGCTTGGCCCACATTGGTTCAGCAAGTGGTTATGGGAATGTTGTAGAAACACAGTGAAGTGCAGTGCATCAAGGGCATTTTGATTTATACATTTTTATTTTGTTTCTGCACGTTTGGTCTTTGTTATAAATCATAAAAAACGTGATCTAAATTTTAGCGATTAAAAAAAAAAGACAAACTTTACCACTTGGAATTTAGTTTTTTTACAGTTTCCATTTCACAGTTGTGGAATTACTGTGTAAAATAATGAAACATTATCTGAATTAAGCATTGCCACAAAAAACTGTTTTAAAAAGAAATTATTAGAGCAAATTTGTAAAGTTGTAAAAACATGCTAAAAGGTCATGGACTACCAAAGGTTCATGGGCAGATGTGGTTGTGTCCTGTCATACCTTTACAGCAATTTAGATTTGTTTTAACTCAGCTCAGATACTATGCATTTGTTTACATTGCCCCACCTTATTCATCATAGATCCACATCTCTAAATAAAACTACAGTTTGTCAGGAAAAAAAACAAACTAATAAGGATATTTTAAGAACGGTTTATTACCCCATTGTTAGAACACTTTAGATGACGCTGACAGACCTTTTTGCATCAGAGCAGCAAGAAAAAAACCTGATATCCTTTGAACTTGCAGCCTGTCATGTTTTATCCCTGAGACAGCCCTGAAGAATGTAGCATGATGTCATCACAGATTACAGTCTGGGCTCTCTGGATTGCAGCCCTGAGAGATGCCCACACTGCAGCCTCAAGTGGGTTAGCGTCTTGCAGCTTCATGGTTTCGGACTCATCCTGCCCCGTGTGTGATTTCTTACCGACCCTTCCCTCACTGCTTTCTGCTTCTCTCTCCTCCCACTCACGTTTCTTTACAGCGGGCTGTTGCAGCAAGGCGGCATCATGGAGACTGGATGTGTGGTTGCCGCGGTGATTGAGAATGCTGCCTCAGGACCCCAGGGAGAACCAGGAAGTAGTGACGTCCTTGAAGGGTGAGCTCCTTTTTTTCTTCCGTTTGTTTCATGTCATCTTATCTGGGACATGAAAAGCCGTGCATTTTGAGTTGCATTTGTGTGCGTCCACTGTATGTGAACGCTCATGTGGGCATTTGTACGTGTGTTTGCATTTGAGATACTGTCTGAATTAAATAGGAATAGTGTTGAGGCAAACACGTGACCCAGTTATCAGCACAAACTGTTCTTTTTTTCAAGATTCACCAGGTGCAGATTTCCCTTTATTCCTGATATATTTTCATGTCTGGATGTTTTGTTGTGCCACAGTGGACACATAAATTACAGAGAGTTTCTGTGTCTGAGGTCAGATAGTCTGATCTCATCAGACTGAGTCAGTGTAATAAATCCAAGCTTCGTTAAAGTTTGTTTAAAGGGACCTCGCCCTTCACTCCCAAATACGCTGAGTTACATGAGACGGAAAGGTTTTCTAAAGCACTCCCTTGTGTGTGGTTTGCTTTATGGACCAATGAACAGACAAGCTTAGAGCGCAAATAAAAGACTTGGTGGCTTATTATAAGCTGAAGATCCTGATTTGATGCAAACTGCAGGACTGCAGTTTGTTTTTTTGCTTGAACTAAATTGCTACTTGTCTCCTCTTGTAGGATTGACATTTGTAATTTACCAATAAAAGTCCCTGCACACAATGCCATTTGAGGCTTGTTGTTGCAGTGTCATGATTGCAGTCCAAGCCATGACAAAGCCTCCAGTACTTGCTGCCTTTAGTGCTTTTCCTCCAACCCACTTCACTGAAAATCATGTTGGCACTTTCCTGATGATGGGGGATATATATGAAGAAATTTGAGGTTAAAAAAAACATTTCTGAACATTTCATTTATTCAGGCATCTTCAAAACCCGTTATGTCCCTTTTGGGGTCACGGGGTTGCCGGAGCCTATCCCGGCCACTCGTAGGTTAAGGCACGGGACATCCTAGACAGATTGCCAGTCTGTCGCAGGGGCCTTCTGAAAATGTCTTTACTCAAATTGTTGTGAAAAAGGAACAGTTTAAAAATGCATTTGGAAAAAGCCTGTGGCAGTAACATAGGTGCTATAGCCTAAGGCCATGTCTCACAGCCACTACGTACATCTTGCTCATTTTCCAATTATGAAATTTTTGGTGATACATGCGGGCGGCCGTGGTGCAGTGGTAAGGCGGTCGACCCATGATCATAAAATTGCATGTTCAATTCCCGCCTTGCAAACCCACAAGTCAAAGTGTCCTTGGGCAAGGCACTGAACCCCACCTTGCCTCTGGTGGTACGTTGGCGCCAGTGCTCGGTAGCGGAGCTGCCATCAGTGTGTGAATGTGTGTGTGACTGACTGGGTGAATGGGTCTGTGACTGTACAGCGCCTTGAGCCTTGTAAGTAGAAAAGAGCTATATAAGTATACGCCATTCATTGATGTGATGTCTGTTGAGGGTTTCAGCCAACGGATCTGTATGTGTATTCAGTTTTGAGCTGTTCAAAATTTTTGGTTGGTTGAGAATTACGCAGTTTAAGCGTAATTTTACTTAGTTTATACAAATTTCTTATGTAAATCTTATGCAATTGTGCGTGATTTTTGCGATATGCATACACAAATTTGTTGCTTTCCATAGCTGTTCCATGTATGTCTAATGGACTTTTCATGCTTGTACCACCGATATATAACTATTATATTGCGTATATGGCGCACATATCACATTAAAATGATGTAATTGATGCACAAATTACTAATGTATTGCAAGGTTCATGTTCTACAATGATTTAGTTGTTCTTTGCGTGGTTTATTCGTACGTCTTTCATGGTTTTAACGTGGTTCATTTGTAATAAATCTGTGAAAATTTCACATGAAGACCACGATTTTCTCACTTTCTCCACGTACAGTCACGTATGACCCATTTTCATACATGCAATACAGTATGGGCAAAATGTACGTAGTGGCTGTGTGACATAGCCTTTAAGTTGAGGGTGTGAGAGGCTGTTGGGCAGTGTAAACAAAGGGATGATGGGAAGTGAGGGGGGCTTACTCGCGCACAACTTAGAGGTGAATTTCTAATGACCTACTTCCGTTCTGCAGAAACAATGTCCTAGAAAACAACACTGGTTTATTGATTTTAGCTAAAAATGGCATAATTATAATTAAAAGACCACTGGAATGCCTTAAAATAGATCAAAAGATGATCAGAGTGGGACTTTGAATGAAAAACTTCCATGATTTTATTCAATATTCCTACGTTTTTAAAATGTTGTCTGTCTGCAGAGATAGGCTCCCATCTGTGGACTTAGAGATGAGCAATGCCTTACTTCCAACTACCAGCAGCACTCCTCTAGAAGAGAGGCAGCCACTAGAAACATCCAATGCCATGGTAAGCGCCCACGTACATGCAGTCACACACATGACTCTGACTCATCAGAGCAAGAAAATGAACATGGACTTGATGTCCTTCCTTGAGGCGACTCTGGCCTTCCTTACAACAGCTAGACTTTTTATTTCTATATATAAAGCTGTGACTTGCAATGCAAAGGGTGAAGCACAAAAAACAAATGTATTTTAAATTATGACTTTTAAGTCGTGAATTTCCGAGAACTAAAGTCATAACTGTTAAATTACGAGAAAAAAAGTCATAGATTAACAAGGAAAAAAAACAGAAGTTTTCCATTTATCTGAGCCTGGATTGAAGATGAAATATGTGGAGCCTTTTGTGAAGCTTTATTTCTGGATAGATTTAACAAACAAAGAGATTCAGAACCTTTTGGCGACTCAAAATTAGATTATTGTAAGTGGAGCCAGCTTTCCGGGGTTTGGTGGCAGTAAAGCGGAGTTTCATATGTGAAATAAGGAGCTCAGAGACACGTTTGGGTGTAGAGGACCGCTGCAGCCTTTATTCTTCTTTTCGTTCACATAACTTGAAGTTCATTTGTCGCCTTACGTCATGAACCTGTCATCCGAACACTAATGCGAAAGTAAACAGTGTTACATGCGCCCCCTCCTCCAGATGAAACGTCCCAATTCAGCATAAAACAATATAGAGGAATGAAAATAGTCTGTTATATTAGCATTAGAACGTTGAAAATGCCCCCCAAAAAAGTGCTCCTCCTCAGACGGAAGCATCACACAAACGTAGAGATCCTGTCTTTGGTGGAGGAAGAAAGGATTCAAGTGGACAGCTGCAGGGACACCGATGGCCTCATCGGCTGCAGAGATCCTGCAAACCACACAGCAATAAATAAAACATTAATAAATCGTAAATTTAAACAAATGAGCTTCCAAACATTTGGATCGTTATCAATAAACATTCAGCTTACCTGTTCAACAAAGTTTAGTCAGTCTGCTGTGCTGCGTTCATTTGCTGCTCTGTGTGCTCACTTTCACTTTAATCTCTTAAAATTACGATTTTTTCTCTCGTAAATCTACGACTTAAAATCTTGTAATTTTTGTTTTGTTTTTTTGGCTGCCCTAAAACTCTGTTGTAGCGATGTTATTTTTACTGTTTGTGAAAAATGTTTTATCCTAATATCCGTTTAAATCTATTGCTAGTGTTTTCTTCTTTGCACTCATTCTGAATGACTTGGAAGCAACACATCTACATCCATGATTGTTAATATCCATAGTTCCTCAGCTGAGTGCTATGCGGAACAGCAGATTTTGAGAACAGCAGATTTTGTCAGTGATAAGATTTTTTTTTTCTCCTTTTACTAAAACTATAACTTCAGCTCTCAAATAGCATTTACAACTTTTTCAGTCTGGATTGTCAATAAACTTTTAATGTTTTCAACAAAGATTTAAGAAGTATAGCTGATAAAGAGCAGCCTGCATGTCACCAATTAAATACGCAATCTGAATATTTAATTTGATCATACATTTTTTTTAAAGTTAAAAGTAAAATTCAAAAAACTTTACATGCTAACGAAATAAAAAACACATGTTCAATGTTTTTATTACGGTTGTAGCCAAAAAGACTATGATTTCTTTCACGTCTAACTCAGTTCCTGAATGCAGTTTCGTAGAAAACTCTTGCTTTCCTGTGACGGGATAATACGTTTCCTTCTCTGCTGTTTGCATTTGCAGGTGAGGACTGATGACATCACCGAGCTCCCCGCAGAGCCGCTCCTGCGCTCCTGCGTCAGTACAGCAAGCATGAAGGTCAAGAACATGAAGAAGTAGGCGCTCTCGTCGACAGCTATTATAGGCTGCAAACCAGGCCTTTTATTCAGGCCACTGAAATTAGGTCCAGTGAAATAATGGTGATCTCTGTCACATACTCTGGTCTGATCCCTCTGGTTTGCAGCTTTTTTTCCCCCCTACTTTGCTCTGCTCCTTAACACCATGACTTGAATTGTGATGAGCTGCTGTTCTGCTTATTTCAGGTTAACGTTTCCCAGAGGTCACTTCCCCAGGTTGGCAGAGTGCGCCCACTTCCACTATGAAACTGTTGATTTTGGCAACGTTCAGGTGAGTTCTGATAGTATTCAGCAGAGACTCACTGTGTTTTTGGATTGGGTCTTTGGCTCAAGTTCAGCAGCGGTTTTGTTGGGTTGATCCAGAAATGCTTAACAGCCGAATCAATACTCTTCTCTTTAACTATTTGTTAGGTTTTACTCAGGAGGGGAGAAACAAATGCAGACTTTTTTTGTTTAATTACCAGCATTTTGATAAGGAGGTGCAGTTAGGTCCCAGTGTTTGCTCAGCCACGTGTGAAAATGGCTGTTAACCGCTTGGATAAACTTGGTGCAGTTCCATATGATAACCAGCAGAGTGCACACAATTTCTCTGCACATCCAGAGGCTACTGGGCTGGCTGAATGCAAAAATGTGCATGAACATTTCCTGGTGCATATTGTTGGGTTACATCCATGCATGTTGCAGTAATGAGCTGCATTGCAGCCGGCCTCTTTACTCCTTTGGATTGTGGAGCTCTGTTTGGGTAAACACCCTGCTGAGGCTGCCGTGACTGTGACCAGTTCATTTGTTCTGGGAATGGAATTGGAGCAGCACAAGGGTCCCATTGACCTTGAAAAGCTTCATAATGAAACAAAAAGCTGAAAAACACTTTTTTTTATAAAGACTAAATAAAGGTTAGCACAGAAGAGCATTGTGAGCCACTATGCGCAAAAATCTTTGACTCAATCTGGATGGCGAGTCTCTGCTGTTCGGCCACCTGTCATGCTATTGTTTTGCCTTTAATTTTGAGACTGTAGCAGCATAGAGGGAGGGCAGAAATCAGATCTTCTGCTTTCAGAATAGCAAAGGGCAACACAAGGATGGCTTCTGTCTGCAGCCACACCGACTGATTCCCTCTCCAGATTAGCTCTCCTTGTTTTGAAACGAGGAAGGGTCATCTATCTGTCTCACGCTAGATAGACGGGCTATTGCGTCTGCGTGTTCTGGCTGAGCCCATTTGCTGGCAAAACCCCCTTTTGTCACTGGAGAAAAAAAGAATGGATGCGAGGGGGAGGGTGATGGAGCACGGGATGGGGAGGAGGGTGAAATGATCTGAGGAGAGAATCAAGGAGGAGGGGGGGGGCTCAGGCGCACACAGAGAAAAAGCATGCTCGTTTTATGCTTTATGCTTGGAGTAAAGCATGGGTATGGGATCGTCCAAAGTTCGATAGAGAAGCTGGAGACACCAAGAAGGTGAGTCAGGAGGTGCAACCTTTTAAACTCTTGCACTCTTGCTAAGATTTGGCGTTCTGGAGGAGCTCGCTGTGGTCCAAGCTTGCAACTGCACGCACAAAGAAGGGCTGCTTCGCTCAGCTGCAGATGGAAATCTGAGATGTTTTAGTGGGAGGTAACATGAACTGTTTACCGGCTGTCGTGTTAGCTGCAGATGTTTGGAAATAAATGAAAAGACGTGGGTATCTTTCTGTGCAAGATCCTCCTGACGTTAGCATGCTTTATTTTGAAAGGAGGTCTTAGCATCATAGGGGAAAGAAATGCTAATTAGAGCATGGGTGAGGGTTTTGTTATCTTTTCTTTTAAAATTTCCTCTGTTTCTCAAACTACTTCCGAAAAACAGTTATCATAACTGGGTTAGCCATTGACATCTATCAGAAACTGAATGTCGAAGTTTGGGTTTGATCAATTTTTGGGATCAATCATTTGATTTCTTTTTTTAAATGCATTTTCTCTTTCTGTGGTTTATAAGGTTCTGCTTTTATTCCATTGCTCTTGTGCAGTAACTAGGTCGCAGTATGTTGTGTAACAGTATCTGGATGAGTTGCAGTTATAAATAACCAGAACTTCCCTTGGCTGGAGAGCCTTTGAAGTCTTAAGTTACGCCTGTCAATATATTCCCAAACTACTTCAGGATTTAGATGCTTATTAGCTTTGGAGTACATGAAACATGTCAGCAAAAGAAAAACAGCAGCTGATCTATTTTACATTTTTCTCTGCATGATTTATGCAGATGTGGGAATATAGATCACATCTAAATGGAAGGGAAAGCTCCCATCTTATTTCACATTTTCCCATGATTTCTAGCTGCTTGAGTTTCTCTACTTCACTTATAAAATGGCTTTATTATTTTATTAACTGAGGATGTGATGCACTTCTTGTATGCCAAAAAGGTTGCTGTATAACACTCATACAAAGGTTGGTGTATAACACTCATACAATATTTAGACTGGCACTGCTCTCTTAGTGTTTGTTTCCTGGTTCTTTTCTCCCTATAGCTGACCTTTGCAGAGGAGCAGAATGAAGGGCCAAAGGTTGGTCTGGACTCCAAAGAACTAGTCTTTCTGATCCAGATCACTTGTCAGGTAAGACTCCTTTGACAGTTAAACGATTAAAAAAAAACAGCTTCTATGAAAATTGTGCTTTTATTTTGTTTTGTTATTAACATGTTCCTGTGGCATTTTGTTGGTGATGGAGGACGGAGGTGAATTTCTAATGAACTACTGCTACTCTGCAGAAACTATGTACCAGAAAACGACACAGGTTTTTGGATTTTGCCTAAAAATGGCACTATCATAATTAAAAGAGCAATAGGAACACTTTTACAATAGATCAAATGATGATCAGAGTGGGACTTAATTGAAAATTAATCTTAAATGGCCTTGAGGGTTTTATCCCACAAAACCCCTATAAACAAAATTTATGAGACTTCTGATGGGTTTCCTGTATTTTCTCTATCAGGGGCGAAGCTGGTTGGTAAGGAGATCTTATGAAGACTTCCGGGTACTCGACAAACACCTCCACTTGTGCATCTATGACCGCCGTTACTCCCAGCTCACTGAACTTCCACGTCAAAGCACACTGACTGACACCTCTGAGGTACAATGACCTCTTTTAATCTCTGATGTTAGAGACCAGAGAAAAGTTCCTATGTCTGCCAGTGACATTCTAAATCCATCCTTTTCCCTCCAGTTGGTTGCAGCAATGTTGGCAGCCTACCTGTCGCGTTTTTCTGCCATCGCAGACAACAAGATCAACTGTGGTCCAGTGCTGACATGGATGGAGGTAACTGCTTTTCCAACAAGAAACAGAATGTAGTTTGTTTTTTTACATTTAATCTTTTAATCATAAAAAGAAAATAGATTCAAATAAAAACAAGTAAATGAAAAAAATAAGGTGGTATTATAATTTAAAAACTATTTACAACATTGCATGCAAAAATATGCGAGAATGTGCAAACGTTATCTGTTCCCCTGTGAGTTGTTGTAATGTGTTATTGTGTAGGGTATGAAGGATTTCCTGTTACACTGGACCTTTACAGCTTTTTTTCAAAAGGAAATCAGGTCACAATATGCATTTTTGAGTCAAGCTGGTGATCAAACCCGACATTTTGGTTTAGACCAGTGGTCCCCAACCTTTTTCAGGCCACAGACCGGTTTAATGCCAGAGATTACTTTCACAGACTGGCCTGTATGAGCCGGAAGTGGGCGTCTGATTTCTTTTTATAGCTTACAGTTTCCATTACCTTTTGAGGGTAAAGTTTATCCTCATTATCTGTAAAATATCTGAAGCTGGTTTAAACTTTAATTGTAGACCAGATGTCCCGTATTAACCAACAAAATGTAATATAGGTATTTCATTAACCCATAACTGTCAAAGTGGAAGCTAAGAAATGGGCGTCAACTTTAGCCTCATATCACTAAAACTAACTTTCTAAAATAATATTAGATGTCAAAATAAATCTATATTTGAGTAAAGAGTCCTGTTTTTTGTCTGTTTTGGCTGCAGATTTCTTTTTTTTTTTAATTAAAGGCTTTTCTATTCTTCTTCTGTTCCCACAGTGGCTATTTCTGCGAAAATAAACTTTTCAAATATGTTTGTTGTTTGTTTACTTTGCTATCTTGAGTAAGGAAGTACTTTTCCATAATAAAACTTCATTCAGAATCAGATTTTAAATAAAACAGAAAAAATGTAGGTCATGTTTCTTTTCTTTTCTCCCTGGTACCAAATGTTTCATGGACGGGTACCAGTTGGGGACCTCTGATTTAGAAGAAATAGCACATTATCTGAAGAGTAATTACAAATTTGTCTCCTTCTGTAAAAGAGCAGTAAGCATCAGTTGAACTCTGATTTAAGTGCCAATAAGACCAAGAATACTAAAATAACTCAACCCAGAACCGGTTGCCTTTGATGAAGCTCCAGACCTCTCAAAGCTGGGCTCACATGTCGTCTTTACTTTTTCCTTTAGATTGACAACAAGGGGAACCATCTGTTGGTGTCGGAAGAAGCATCGATCAACGTCCCCGCCATCGCAGCCGCCCACGTCACAAAACGCTACACAGCGCAGGCCACAGACGAGTTAACCTTCGAGGTAACAGGGTGTCGCTCTGCGTTGCCCAGGTTGTCCCCGTCTTGGCGTCCTGTTCCAGCAAATTTTTTTCTCCTGAAGCCTTTGTGTGTTGAGGTTATCCTCTTTGTGCTGCAGGTGGGGGACATTGTGTCAGTCATCGACATGCCTCCTAAGGAAGACACAGGCTGGTGGAGAGGGAAACATGGCTTTCAGGTAAAAGCCATGTTCAAAAACAGCTTTTTTAAAACCACAAAATCATTTAATCCCTACCAGCACTTACTTGTTTTTTTTTTCTTCCTCCTGCAGGTTGGTTTCTTCCCCAGTGATTGCGTTGAGCTCATAAATGAGAAGATCCCCTCTAGTGTTCAGAGCACCATCCCGAAACCAGGTAGTCCTCATTGAGGAAATTTGACAAAAGGCTCAGAAAATATGTCAGAGTGGCTGATATGTAAATGTGTGTTTATGTCAGTGTTTAAGAAACACGGGAAGCTCGTAACCTTTCTGAGGTCTTTCATGAAGTCTCGGCCGCCGCCACAAAAGCTCCGGCAACGTGGCATCCTCCGAGAGCGGGTGTTTGGCTGTGACCTCGGGGAGCATCTCCACAACTGTGAACATGAAGGTATAATATTTAATGGTAAAACTTTGTTTTTTGTTTTTGTGGCTTACTTTGTACTATTGACTGTTGATCCTTTCGAATCAAGCAGACGTGAGAATTCAGGAAAGATGTTGTGTGCTAGATTTTCCAAAGGTTTATTATCAATTAGAATAAAACCATGTTAATAGAACAGAAAATGGCCCGTCATGATGCATTCATCTATTCTGAAGTCAGTCAGTCTGAAGAATCATTATATGACTTTTTTATTTTTATATCATCTGGTCTTTTATTTTTCTTGGACATACTTCCTCTAGAGCAGCAGGAGTTAATTAAAAATGTGCCTATTAATTGTGGGTGGAACTCTTGGGGCTTAGTAAGCCCACCCCTACTTCCCATCATCCATCTGTTAACATGCTCTCCCCCTAACTTACATTCCCTAATAACCCCGACTTAACATTAGGGGTACAACAGAAATGGAGAGCAGTATTAGATCCAGCCGAACAGTTTTGAGACTGATTTCTGCTTGGATGAGGAAAACAAAGACGCAAGAATGGAGCAAAGCAGGGAGCCTGTGGTCTTCCGACTGTAGCTTCTACGTCACAGCTACAAGCTTTTTCAAACAGCATTTTTTGTCTGCTCCTGATTCACAATGATTTGAATAAATGCAGTTTTTAATCTGAAATTTTTCATATATGTCCTCCAACATGCAAAAAAATGCCACATGTTAAACAACATGTGGCATTGTGGAACATGTTAAAAACACAAAAGAAAATCATTTTTTTTGGTGTAGCTACAGAGTTGTTAGCATGGAAAGAATGTAGTGACAATTGTTGATCAATTAGGAAAGACTGGACTTACATAATGAACTTTATGACTGACTGGAAATACAAATCATTAATCCCGATAATTGTGGATAAATAATAGCAACTTTTTAATGAGTTTTCTCTTGGCAGTCCCACAGGTGGTCAAGAGTTGTGCCGAGTTCATTGAGAAGAACGGAGTGGTGGATGGAATCTACAGACTCTCAGGGATTTCCTCCAACATTCAAAAACTGAGGTTGGTTCATGTTGTTGACTTGAAACAGTACGGTGAATCCAGCAACACCAGGTTCTGAGGATCTCATTCTAAATATCTGGCATACAGTCTTGTTACAGGCGTTATTAGTCTCACTTTCTTTTTCTAAAACAAATTAAAACTAACTTCGAATGGTCTGAATGGAACTCCTTCTTCTGATCACATATAATGAGAGGAAGAAAAACTATATAATTTTTCTGATAAATGATAATATTCCCTTTAACCATACTTTAAAAAGGATTTTTCAAATTTAGCAATAGAAAATGAAACTATACCCTAATTGGGAATATTTTGTTATTTTGATAATAACTCTTAGATAATTTAAAAAAAGAAACAAACATGATTGTTCTATGGCTTCATAAATTTATCATTTTTCATCTTGGTGGACAAGCAGCAGCATAATTCACAAGGTGTGTCTCTCCTTTTCAGGCATGAATTTGACTCTGAGCAGATCCCAGACCTGAGCAGGGATGTGTTCAAGCAGGACATCCATTCAGTGGGATCCCTGTGCAAGCTGTACTTCAGAGAGCTGCCCAACCCTCTGCTCACCTACCAGCTCTACGACAGGTTCTCAGTAAGGTCCAGGGCGGTGGTGGAGGTGGAACTTTATGCAGGGGACGAATAGGAAAACAGGCACCTCAGAGTCAGGGTACTGAGAGGAAAAAGGCAGACATTCAATTTGATGTTATTTTCAAAGTCAGAACATTAAAATATGTCATGATTTCTAGTAACAATATGGAATAGTTTTGCTGAAACTGGCTGGGAATCAACTCCCTGAAACAGGATGCTTAAAAAAGGTTAAAGGAAGACTTGTGGAGATGTTAAAGCAGCTTCCTGCTCTGACTCTTAATTATCTCAAAGATGTGAGCTTGGTTTGTTCTCTGCTTCTTCACAGGAAGCTGTGTCTGCAGCAACGGATGAGGAGAGGTTGGTGAAAATCCACAATGTCATCCAGCAGCTGCCTCCTCCACATTACAGGTCAGCTGGAAGGCTCACTGCTGCTCTCTGCTGGACGGAAGTTTAAGTTAAAACTGAGCAGAACGAAGCACACCTTCAGTGCCTTGAAGTGAATTTGCTGTTAAATTACTCATTTTTAGCTTCTTTTCAGATCTATTAAATAGCTTTCCATTAGAAAAGGTAATTCATGTCAATGTATTTCCTGCTGCACTAAATCCAGTACGATATTAGTCATTGCTCCACCTGCTGGTAACAGGAAAGATGACACTTTTCTCAATGACCTACATGAGCCTCCATAACTTGGCAGAAAAACTAGTGCTTACCTGATTCTAAATTTCCAGGACACTGGAATTCCTCATGAGGCACCTCTCCCGTCTGGCTACGTTCAGCGGAATCACTAACATGCACACCAAAAACCTGGCCATCGTTTGGGCCCCCAACCTGCTCAGGTAACCATCACTGTCATGACACTGCTGAAGTCACAGGCGTTTCTGTAACGCTGAAGTGGGGCATGTCTCAGTTGCCCAAAGCAGTGAAATAGGTCATGGTGTGCTGTGCTCTTTTTTAGGTCCAAACAGATAGAGTCGGCCTGTTTTAGTGGCACAGCGGCGTTCATGGAAGTGCGCATCCAGTCGGTGGTGGTGGAGTTTATCCTCAACAACACAGAGACCCTGTTTAGCGCCAAACTCAACACCATCATTAGAGAAAGCACTGGTAGGTTTTTCACATAAAAGACAATTTTTTTGGATGAATTTATCTCATCTTTTATTCCATTTTAGGTAAAAGCACCTTATCCAGACCAAAGTCCCTGATGGTTTGCTCCCCTTCCACCAAGCTGTTGTCTTTGGAGGAAGCCCAGGCTCGTACCCAAGCACAGCTTGGTTCGCCGGCTACCACGCCCTGCCTCACCCACAGTGACTACATTGAGGTCGGGGAGGGGCCTGAAGCTCTCCTCGGCAAGTTCCACACAGTCATCGAGCTCCCAGTGGAGAGGTAGATTAATGAGCTGCCACGGCTGTCCTCCATGTGTGTCTAATATGAATCCTTCCTCTGCTTGCTCATCACTCTGCAGGGGCGTGATTTGATATTTCACCTACATACTCTAAGGCTTTAGAGAGGAAATGATTCACCACACGGAGAAAGGTTTCGGGATGCCTGAACTTTATTCTAATAGGAAATTAAACAATAATGCACTTAAGATAAAGATGGCTTAGCTCTTTAAAAGATGCTTTAGTATTTATTAACATTGGAAAAGAAAGATTTCTTGCATAATTTTCACATGCAACACAATTTAAAGACCTGATGGATCTGCTTGTAGACGGTTAGAGCCATGTACATTTTTTTTTTCTCGTCCGAGCTGGCATCTGGGTCAAAACTGTACAGCTAGATAGCTCCAGTATCGCTTGCCATTTTTGTTGCACCGGTTCTTGAGCAGTTGGTTAGCAGAAGTGCATCTAAACAGATTGGGGATGGGAAGCGGACAGGCTTGTTCCGTGCCAACAGTCTCATCCAGAACTCAAAGACAAATTTCTAATGAAGTACTACTGCTCTGCAGAAATTATGTCCTAAAAAATGACAGTTTCTTTTAAATTTTGGCTAAAAATGGCAAAATCATAATTAAACGACAACTGGGAATACTTCTAAAATAGATCAAAAACATGACTGGAGTGGGACTTTAACAGAACAACTTATTCTGAGCTTTTAGAGACAGGAAAAAAATGGTAAACAATGTTGCTGTTAAACTCTTTAGGTTTAATTATTGCAATATTTTTAGGGAAAATTCAGACATGCCAAACTATTCAGAGAAACGTTACATAGATCTGTCAGGAAATGGTGTAGGACCCCAAAATACAGGAGACCAGACCAGGAATGGTGACAGAAAGTTAGACATTTAATAAATAAGCTTGAACAAGACAAACCCCACAGAGAAACAAAGGTGACATGACAGAGCAGAGTAGAGTAGATGACTTGACAAGGATGAAAAGAAAACCAGACACTTAAATAGTCTGAGGGCAATTAACTGAACTGAAGACAAGTGTGGATCGTGAACCTGAAACTGGTTTGACTGACAAAAAGAAACCAAAAACATGTCCAAGAATAATAGAAAACCAAACTAAACCACAGAATCATTACAATATCAATAGTATTTGCCAGAAAACTACTGTTCACAGACCATATACCAGCCTTATATGTGTTCAGCTCCCGTTTCTTCCATTTTAACTTGGATGCTGTTACCTTTTAGAATTGAATTGTGTGTGTTTTTTAGGTAAGTCCGTTTTAATGTCTGTTCCTGCTGTATTTGTGCTGTTATTCCTGAACTATGGTGGTCCTGAAGTTTAAACCACATCAAAAAATCCCTCAATGCAAAAACATATAAAAGACCACAACAAACATTAAAAAAGCAAAACAAATAAAAAACATAACCTTTTAAAAATCAGATTTAAACGACAGGAATCAAAATGTATAGTAAAAACATTTTTTTTTTTAGTAAAAACATTTTGGAAAGCAAAAGTAATTTTCCAAAAATCAAAATGAAGTGCTAAAAAATGAAGCAAAATAAGAAACCAGAAAAGGTAGGTACTACGGATCATCAATTAGTAATGTTCGTTGACGTCCCATAATATCTACCCTTTCCAATTTCATCTTTTTTTATTTCTTTATCATTTCAGTTTGATTTCTACAAATTACTTTTCCAAAATCTTTCCTATTTATTTTGTATCATTTTTTGCAATTCTGTTTCGTGTTTTTGACATGTTTTGGTTTATTGATTGTTTTGCTTTTTTATATGTTTGTGGGTTGAAAGATTTGTAGATGTGATTATTATATTAATAATAATTAATAATATTACATTATTTTAAATGTATTTAATAGAATGATTGTGGTAATTTATGTTAAGAACAGAGCATACCAACATTGTTTATGTTTGGGATTTGAAATCTGTGCTAATAACTACTCAACACTATTATTTGGGAATAACTGTTTTCATTACTTAATGATTTAAAAGCCTAAGCATGAAAAAAATTAAAGGTTCCTGCCCTTTAATGTTTTTGATCTCATCTTCCTCCTTAGTGGAGCATTTTTTTAAATAAGACTGACAAGTTAAAGTGTTAAATGGGATATGTTCCTGTGTTGCAGCACTAAGCGGCTTCCTGCCAAGGCTAAAAAATCTCCTGTGGGGAACTGGCTCTCTTTTTTCCACCTGGGCAAGTCACACTCTGTGTCCAAGCGTAAACTGAAGCGACACCCCAGTGAACCAAATGAGATAAAGAGCATTGCACTGCCAGGTCAGCTCACCGCTTCTTCTCAAGCAGCCTGAAAATGTCATGCTTCTTTGCTACTTTCAAGGACTATTTTTTTCCAGTTAAATATGTAATTTAATTCTTGCACATCTTATTGTATCATAGTATTTGATTTCAGCGACTTCTTGTCTCATTGGTATGACCCAAAGTCTCCTAAAAAACATTTAACCTAACTTGGTCTGCATGTTGTCTGCCCTGTAATTCATCATCATTCCACTATGGGCATTAGAAGGGCTTTTAGTGCTCATTTCAAAATGTCTGCTTCCATTAAATCTCAAAAGCACTATTGGCGGGAAAAGTTTTGCTATTTTATTAAACTTTATGGTGAGAATAACTCACGGATTGTTACAATTTTTTTATGATTATGATTTGCATTGAAAGACTGGAAAATGTTTTGATAATCAATTCTTTATAGTACAGATTTATGTAAGTATCAAATTTGAGACAGTGGGTAGATACTGTATTTTTTTCCTGAATACCGTACTTACTTCAGTATTTTTGCATCTTCAACTAACATTGTTGTGAGCAAACTTACCAAACCACCCAACTCACCATTATTAATACTATCTATATCTCATATAAAATGTAATTGCCAAATATTTCTTGTAGATTTCTTGAAAGGCTTTGAAAAATACAAAAACATTTGTTCAAATTTTTGCAGGTGGACGAGGACACAGCGGCACATTGCGCTCTACGAAAAGTGAAGAATCTCTCACTTCTTTACAAAATTTAGCAGGTAATTATCAGTTGAACTTTGTTTTTGTTTATTTCTAAGACTGATGGCAAAAAATAAGATTCAATGTTGGACTTTTCACCTTAGGGGATCGCTCGAGTTACCGCCCTCTCCGACCTCGTTCAACAAGTGGGGCCATTTCTCCAGTCAGCAGAGAAGACCTGCACAAGACCAGGAGAAAAGATGACATTGAAAACCCCCAACTAAATGAGGAGCAAAGCGACGAAGATCAAACCTGCACTGCAGGCGTTTCTCCTCCAAACATGGAAGACGATCTGGACCTTTCCCCGCCAGCTACAGGCATTTCTTTCCTAGACTTTGACCCCATGAGTTTTCAGTGCAGTCCTCAGTCAGTAACGCCTGCTCTGCAACGCAACAAAGATGGGAGTAAATGGAGGAGAAATGCAGGATGTTCCAATGAGTCTGAGCCCGTCTGCTCTCCAAACAACCACGGTAGCCCGCACTCTCCAGATGTCAGCCCTGTTCTTGGTAAAGGTGGTAAAAAGATTACCTCTAAGCAACTCTCACCCAAATTGAAGAAAAAATCATTTAAAATGCTGGCAGATGGTCAGACTGCCTCTCTGGCCCCTGAGCCAAATTCCTCTCCCCAAGTAGATAAGACTAAGCCTCCAGTGGCAGATGGAAAAGAGTCCAGAGTGTCCTTTCAGCGGTGCAGCCCACACAGCTCTGCAAGTCAGATGTCAGCCATGACAGACATCAGTCAGTCTGCCCAGAACCTGCCCGATCCAGGTTAGTACCACTCCTCTTATACATTTTTTGTTATTTAATGTGTAAAGCTAGTATTTATCTAATTTTTTAACTTTATAGTTTCTTATGAAAGCTTTTGTGTCTTGTCCCATCATGTCTTACCATAGCTTTGTTTGTCCTGTCATACTGTAGCGTTGTTTGTCTTATCCCTCCCCAGGAACAGATAGACTTATGAGTTCAGTTTCTGTTCTTCCTCCTCATCCTCCTTTGACGAGTGCTGCACGCAAGTTGGCCTTGGCCCTGGCTGAATCTGCCCAGAAGGCCGCCAGTGGCCCCCAAAGAAAGAGCAACACCCCGCTGCATCTTATCCAGAGACAGGAGGTGCATCACCCGCCTAGACCCTCAGTTCTGGACGTCAAAGAGTGTCCCCAGGAGTACTCCTTCCCTCGCAAGTCCCCCTTTTCCTCATGGCAAAGCCCTTCGGAAGCGGGCTGCGGCCCTGACCCTGCTCATTTTCAGCGTTTGCACCTTCGTTCAGAGCCGCTAAACGTCAGTGAAAGCACATGTCATTTCACTCCTAATGTCAGTCCTCTTGGATCAGGGAGCTTCGATGAAGGGAGCACAGAGGGAAGGGAACAGAGAGACGACAAAGAGTCGGAAGAAGTCACACATGGCAAGCACGCGTATCACAGTGTTGGAGTTTCAACACCCTGTCAGCCCGTCTGCCCAGCCTGGAGCCCGTCAGCTTCTCCTATATACGCCAACACTGACTCTGTAGATGCTTTTAATTTCCGCGCTGTGCTAGCAGAGTCATCAATGCCAGCCTCCATTGAGGAGGTTTTTCCTCGACAGTTACAAACCCCCTCTTCTCATCTTTACTCCTTGGAAGGAGACAGAGTTCTGGATGTCTTAACCCATCATGTAGATGATGCCTACAGTAAGCATCGACCACATCTTTATCACTTGCCAAACTATTCAGGAATAATTCCTGAGTATCGCTGCCAACGGCCCAATGCTTTGCCGCCACACCTCACTAGGCCTAAAGGCTTGTACAGGCAATCATCAGAGGGCCGATATAGTACTTATGGTCTTAGGCTCCCGTTGTCACCTCAATACAGACGTTTCCATAAAGATGAGCACCTTATCAGTGGTTGCCACAGACAGCAAGGGCAATGGCAAAGGTCAGAAGACAGAGTGGTGGTGAACCCAGCAATCCGGAGGGCTCGCTCTTTTCATGCCCCCCACGTTAGCCACTATGACCTACCAGATACAGAGATCTTGCACTCTGATGCCATGTTTTATCTCGAGCAAACAGCAAGTCAAGAGGCTCCCTATCAAAGGCTGATTCAGACCGGTCTTCACTCTGTGCGGCCACAGTTCAACAACACTGAGTTTTACTACAGACCCTGTACAGATGGGAATTTTGCAGAAGCCCAATTTTGTTCTGGAGAGCCCTGTCTGCAGACAGGGGCCCATCATAGTCAGTCTTACACTGTACGCTCCTCTAGAGGAGGACAGTCTGATCACTACGACTACTCTCCACACAGCGTTTCCCCCCAAAACAGGAAGCTTTACACAGAGAGCAGAGACACCAATTTGTACGAGGCTAGAGATGCTGAAGGCCTAGGAGATGTACATCAGCCATTCAAGCATGAGAGTATATCCCGACATAAAAACACATATCAAGTTGTTTCTTCCTATGGTAGTCCTGGTTCTCCAGTCGACACGAGGAGCAGAGACATAGTGCACACAAGGAGCAAGTCAGATCCAGGGGATGCCAGCCTTCTCTCCAACAGCAGAACAGAAACCTTTAACAATGTAACTTCACCCACAACCTCTTCTGTGTCCAAGGCAGAGCCCAAGGTCCAAGGTAACACTCACCGCTCTGCTGTAGACTCCAGACCTCTGAGACAGATTCAGATCAAACAGGGCTCTTCACAGCAGCAAGGGCTTCGCAAAGTCCCTTCACTTCCAGAAAAGGGTTGTCACAACCTGAAGACCATGGAACCGAATGACAGAAGCCACAGTGGGGGTCAGGACCATGATCTTTTAATGGTGCTCAATAGTTCCTCTGGGGTCATGAGGCCCACTATCCTCAAGAGACCTAGGCGCTCTCAGAGCACTAGAGAACACCATCACTACTATCACCACCACAGCAAATCACCTCTGGATCCAGATTATAGGGAATGCTGTTCTGCTCAGCCCAACAGAAGGACTCAGAGCACTAAGGTCAGGCCAACACAATACGACCACATGGGGGGGTACTTTGCAGCACCTAGACACAAACCTACTAGAGCCACTAAAGCAGGGGCAGGGTATTTACCTGGCCCATCAATACATGGGCGGAGACTGTTGTCAAATGTTCTGGGCCATGAGGCCTTTTATCGTCCTCCACTGAGACCAGAGGCAGGCATCTACGAGTGATTCCCACCCCTGCTTTGTATCCGTTTCCACAAAGGGGGCCAAAGGAGGATTGCACTTTATCCCCAACCAGACCAACAGACTGTTGTCTTCAAAGTGTGATTGTTTTAACTTTAAGGAGCTGCTACCATAATGTGAAAAAAAGTATAGATGAAGATTCAGGTAACGTTGATTTGAAGTTGAGATGTGGACTAATTGTCTCCTCTTCATGAAATATTTAATCGCTCATCCAAAGAGTTTAATCAGTCTGAAAGAGACTGCTCAAGCCACTGACTGTATATAGAGAACTGGACAAAGCAAGTGTAATGTCACCTATATAAAATAACGTACTTTCGGTTCGAACTAAAGTAAGTCAATTCAGTTGCCAATTTTATGTCCATTGCCATGTTGGAACCAGTAAGCCATCATTTTTCCGTGTCGGTCTTAGTCTACATTTTAAAGTTATGGTCCCATTAGCTGTCAGACACCTCGGTGTCTGAAATTTGTTCTCCGCATTTGACCCATCCCCTGGGGGAGCGGTGAGCTGCAGACACAGCCACGCTCGGGAACCATTTGGTGGATTGACGCCCCAATCCAACCCCTTAATGCTGAGTGTCAAGCAGGGAGGCATTGGGTCTTTGATATGACTCTGCCTGGATTTGAACACCCGACCTTCCAGTCACAGGGCGGACACTCTACCACAAGAGTGGTAGAGTTTCTATGGCAACCACTCTATCTGTAGTGAGCATGTTACAAGAGCACAAACCTTCCACTGAAAGCGCTCTCAGGAGAATCTGTCAATCAAATGCTTCGAACATTTGACGAGAGGCCACCTCCTTTTCTTAAAAAAAACATTTGATTGGTCAGTTCATAAATTGAATAACTTGTGCTACAGCAAACATATCATTAACAAAATAGAATTAGCAATACATGTTTAAAAGATGTAGAGCAACAGAAAATAGGAAGTACCAGCGGGTACTATTGGTGGTAGTGGTCCTATTCCTACTTCCTACAGTCAGTGGATGAAGCCCCACAGATACCCACTAAGTGGATTAGCCACATTTATACAACTGGATGGTCTCATTAAGGGCAACAATACTGATGAATGCTCTTGGATGTGAGGCAAAACATTTCAAGAATAGACAATAAGTCCAGAAGTAATGACTCAACTTCAAGACAATGTGAAACAAGGCTGTTGCTGGGACCACCCTGTCACCGGCAGAAACATTTTATGTGGTGGGAACAAACCACATACAGATATTGTCGATGATTTCAACATCTGGAAGTAACTGTAAGAAGCATTGATTAAAAAAATACTTCTGACAAGTTTTTATGTAATGTTTTAACTTCATGAAAAAGGGATGACAAGGTATTAACTGGTTTCAATAAAGGTTTTGTAGAGCTATATATATGAAAAAAACATCCATTTTAAATGTATTATATTTGTATAAAAATACAGCTAACGTGTGGCTAACGTACTGTACATTTTGTTTTTTATTCTAGTCTGCTCAGACATCAAGAAGCACTTTTGAGGATAACTGTGTTTAAACACATTGTCTTAATGTGATGTACATGGAGACTCTTGATATACATATATATTTTCTGTAAAAAAAAATGCAGCTTGCTTGAATTCATTGTTTGAGGCAAAATGGCACTTTTGCTAGGTAAAATTAAGGGTAAATGAACACTTTCTAGTGTCTCATGTTTTTCTTTTTTACATATTGTATCTTGCAGCCTTTGAAAAAAAAACATATGATCTCTGTGAGTCCAAGGTGCCATGGCAAAATATGCTTGACTTAAATGCAACTCAGCTCATGCTGTCAGGTGGAAAAACGTATTTTGTATTGCATTGTCGTTTTTGTCACAGAAAGTCAAATTCATCCTCTTTATGGAGAACTTTCAACAATGTGCAGTTTTTAATTGATTATGACCTTTTACTCATTAAATGTGCTATTTCAAATCCAAACATAGATACTTACAGTCTGTTATGTTTAAATTACTTATTTTAGTGTAAATGAATCAAAAATAAAGATATATTATCAGTTATTGCAGTCTTTTGAATTCTTACATCATAACAGAATCTAAAATGACAAAGTACAGTTCTTAAAATCACTTGAGACCTTAGGTACCCAAGTTGTTCCTCTATTGTCTTGCTGGCAAGTCAATGAAAATATCATTTACCGCAAGATCTTGGGGTGAGATCCTGTGGGGAGACCCAGATGGAGGGAGATTATCAGTGGTCTTCCATTTCCTAATAGTTGCTTTCACAGTTGATTTCTTCACACCAAGCTGCTTATCTATTGCAGATTCAGTCTTTCCAGCCTGGTGCAGGTCAACAATTTTGTTTCTGGTGTCTTAGACAGCCTTTGTTCTTGGCCATAGTCGAGCTTGGAGTGTGACTGTTTGAGGTTGTGGACAGGTGTCTTCTATAAAGATAATGAGTTCAAACAGGTGTTATTTATACAGGTAACGAGTGGAAGACAGAGGATCCTCTTGCATAAGAAGTTACAGGTCTGTGAAAGCCAGAAATCTTGCTTGTTTGCAGATGACCAAATATTGATTTCTATGCCGGAAGAAAACAGCTCCAAGAACTTAAAGGAATGATGGGTCAGGTTATGAGAACCTTTCCTAGTGCAAAACTAAAAATCTTTAAAGAACTGGCCGACACCAGTAACTTCCCCGAAAGATGTGCACTTTTTGACCAAGGTAAGTAAATTTTGTTAGACTTTGTCAAGTGTCTGTTCTGTCATCAAGGTTCCTTTTGTAAAATAATATTAAATGTTTTGCTGAGCCAGCAACATTTAGGAGCCAGAATGTTGGAGCACTTAATAATTAAGCTGAAAGATATCAAGGAATATTGAAAAAAATGATTATTTTTGTGCGCATTGAGATATATTTTGTGTTTTAGAAGGTCAAAAATATTTTCAGTTATAAAAAGAGTCATTCTGAAATATTTAACATATGTGGCATTTGTTCTTCATCTCTGGTGTGGCCCTTTTAGTTAGTAGCTCCTGTAAAAAATGAGGATGAGGAAAGAAATACTTTAGGAACTTCAACCCATCAAAACAGGAAATCTTTCAGACATTGTTCTAAACATAGGCAAATCAAAACAGATAATAGTTTTAATGTATATTATGTATATATATATATATATAATAATATATATATATATATATATATATATATATATATATATATATATATATATATATATATATATATATATTACAAATCAGTTCTATCTTTACCAGTGCTCATTTTTTTTGTATCGTAGGTCAAAAAGCACTCGGATAAAGGAACCAGGTCTATTGCACATTCTAAAACAAACCTTTCAACTTCTGCAAGTGCAATGTCATATTTTATTGTGTTGTGTTTTTCAGGGTGTTTTTATAATTATCATGTATGTGTGTATTCTAAGTAGATGAGTGCAAGTTTGTATGTAGTGCGTAAAGTTTTGTAGGAATGCATTGGCAGTGTGTGTGCATGTGAATGAGACTGTGCGTGAGTGTATTTTGTCTTGGTGTATAGTTGAACGAGTGTATTGATGTTTACGGACATGCACAACAAAGCCACCGATTGTGTATATAATGATGTTTTAGCATGTGCCACTGTAATACCCTTTGTAGTTATTCCTCCCTTTGGTCCTCTGCAACTCACTCCCCCTGTTTGCCCTTTCTTTGTCCCCATGCTGGACAGGATACAAAAAAGAAACAAGGAAAATATGTGCTCTTGAAATTCAGTATAATCCTAGTAAGTGATGGAAGGAAGTGAGGAGGAAATTGACATGCACAGCTGTATAATGTCTGTGGTAGGATTAAATGTTGGAAGCCATTTCCAGCATTTTCAGGTGATAAAGGAATTTACAGACATTTCTTGACATTTTTTACACAGGATTTTTTCTTTGAATTCACTAAACGGTAATTGATTTTCTTTCCCTACAGCTTCTATCTAATGACAGACATCTGTCTTGTGTAATTGCAAAAACAGAGTGACAGCTGCAGGGAATAGCTGTTTCTTACTTTTGGGTATTGAGTGTGAAGTGGGTTATATTGTATAAAAACTGTGTTTGTACAGCGCTAAATTGTATGTATTTTAAGTTTTTTTGCAGAATTGAAAATATCTTTTAGTTGAGTTAAAGGGGTTTGGTTTGATGCATTTATTAGTGCTATATTAACCAAACAATCTGATCTCAACAAGCAGCTATAGCATATTATAGGAATATCCATAACCTCAGAAGATTTATGAGAAGATCACAAACTGCATCTTTAGGGAAATGTGTTTGTCAACTTACAATATTGATAATTGCTCAGGTGTTAAAAATGATACCCGTTTCTAATTCATTTTTATGTTGCCTTATCTTTGCCTCTGTTTCCAGTTTTATCCCGTTGTTGCTGCGTTACCAACCAGTGAGGCAGGCTGATGCTCACCAGATGGCACTGTAACACAGCAAAGTCGGCTCTGCTTTGATCTGCTCTGCAACATGCATGTTCATCAACACAGCAGAGAGGCAAAAAATGCCATTTGTTGGATTAATTTTGACATACATTTTTAAGTTTAGCAAAAACTTCTTTAGGATTTAGATGCAACTCCACGAAACATCGATGGATCCATAGATCCTAACTCCTCCTCTCCGCCAGCGAACTCAGCTGTGAATGACAAGCTGGTTTGTGTGATGCTTTGCCTTTGAAGTTGTAGCCACACAAGTGCGTTCAATCTTGATCTATATAGAGGCAAGTGTCTGGAGGATAATCAGGAAGCCAGGAAAATCGAGCATGGATGTTCAGTGTTGCTGGGAAATCACTACTTTGTTAAAATTAGGGAAGTGTTCCATCCAGATCAAACAACCTCTATTCACAGCTGACTGAAAAGCTCGGTCTGTGGCAAACCATTAAGAGAGCCTGCGGACTCAAAGCAACGTCTCCCCGGCAGCTTTGCAGTGCTCCTAGAGCAGCGAGGCATTGTTTATTCATCGCCACATTGGCATTCAAAGTGCAGCTCACTGTTTTCTCTCATAACCAACAAGTTGCGATTTTTATCCATGTGAAGGTTGAAGGCAAATTAGTTATGGAAGACTGGACCTGAGAAAGCCAGCGACCTCTAGCAAATGATTTCGTTGAGAGCAATCCTTTTCCATAGGCTATTGAATTCTCTGGATCACAACAAGATATGCATGTATTATCAAGCTTTTCAAAAAGCAAATTGTTTCCCCCTTCTTTTTCGCACATTGTGATGCTTCTGAGACCACCACTTGCCTTCAGGATCCAGTTAGTGTTATTTTTCAAATGTAATGAGTGCAGGGGGCTCTTCTCTGGTGTTCCTCCCTAAAGGTTTACACTGCAGTGGAGAAATTAAAGTAAGAAATTTTGGAGAAAATTGCATTTGCATGTCTGTGTCTAATTTGAAGGAAATATAAGCTGAAGTTGAGGTTCAGCTGGGAAGGTACGGAACTTTCACCCTTTTGTGAATTTATTCGGCAGCATCTGGTGGTATCCAGATGCAGATGGGTGAAGTGTGGCACCAAAAGCAGCTGCAGCTACAAGGTGAAATGAGCCTTGCCATCTCTCCAGGGATGGGTGAGATAATGAATATAAGTTGACCTATGTGCAGGAGGTGGCAACGAATTGGAACAAAACTGTGCATTAGGAACCTTTAAATTCCTTGTGAAGCAACTTGCAGCCTTTTATGGCTGCAACTGTGTTTACACACTGCAGATCTATTAATGTCTGGCGCATGGCAGTAGCTGTGTTTCTATGGTTCACACGGCACATCAGAGGCTCCGCAAAGAACCATTTTACTTGTTCATTACAGCGTAATGTTCCATTACAAAACATTAGTGGAACTTTATGAATGTAGACCTCCTCATTGTTTCTTTGATGGATCTTGACTGTGGAGTGCGGTGCATGTTTAAGCAGAAAGATGGTGCAGTAGAAGCTCCTACGTCTAAGGCATTACTTGGAATAATGATGAATCCTCCAAGTGCATTATTTTGGAATTCATGTCATACTAAATATTACTTGATTTCCTTTTTCTCCCTCTTCTTGTGAATATGGATAAAGAAATGTGTTCTTTAAAAGTGCTCCCGCTGTATTGAAGTGGCAGTGTGAGATGGCCTGAAATTGCACCTTAAAATGGATGTTTTTATGTGTGCATGTAAAGCAGTACCTCGGGTTATTACAAGCAAAAACATCAATTTCTGCTGCATTTCCTTGTTCATCCAGCAGCAGAGAAGTCTTATCCCCGCTCTGCCACTTTGACTTCATGCCACATTGTCCTGGGTGGCAGCAGATGAAAGCTGCAAAGAGCTAAACAATATGAATTCCACTTTTGACACAATCTCATTTTCTTTCAGCGTCTTGCTGATTATATTATTAATAAATCTGCAGCCTATTGGACCCAAACACCACAATCTTACACATTTTGTCTTTTTTTTTTATTCCTGCATAAAGTAGTGTCTAACCACAGATGAAGGTCCTTTAAAAATGTGTGTTGCTTAATTATGCTCTTAAAACAACAGTTTGCAATCAATAAAGAAGACAAAAAAACAAAACAAAAACAAGCAAGAACATTGGATTTAGCTGAAGGAGCATGACTATTGGCAGCATTTTTATTCCTGTGGAAAATGAAAAATCAGCTTTCCAGATGATGCAAGAAACAGAGAGCACAATGCTTTGTGATTAAATAAGTGATTAAACTCAAGTTAACACAAGAATCTTCAATTGCCTGCAATAGCTGCCTATTAGAACTCAGGTCTTTAATTTGCCGTTCGTATGACAGAAACAAACCAAGCTAAGAGTGTGTTTGTGTGTGGGGAAAAAACAGTGCAGAGCTGAGATTGTGTAACAAATAATGCTCTTGACCTTCAACTAATGAATAACAGCCGGAAAAAGCAGAATGTGTTTTGAATTATAAAATAAATAAAAAAAATCTAAATAGAAATATGCAAATAATACAAGATTATTCTTGTTTCCACTCCTTTTCAAGCACATGGTTTTGTTTTATCTGTCTATTTTGAACTCTTGACTTTATTTTTGTGCTTGAAATTAAAAAAAGCAAAACAATTTTACTAGATGGTGGATTTATCCGAGTAACAAATTAGAAGGCCGCGAGGCTTGCTTGTAAATGATGCATGTGTGCTGTCTTGGGACTTTTCCTCTTCAAAACCATGAAAGATCTCTAGTGTCAAAAACAAAGAGCGTGGTCGAAGTCCCTGCTGCTGTGAGAGATTGTATCCATTGGGAAATTAAAGTGTTGTTTAACGTCTCCAGATCAAGAGAATAAGGTTGGAAAGAAAAGTCATGCAAGACTTATTAACAGGAGCTACCGGTGTGTATCGTGACACTGCTGCAGGGGGCTGGACAGTACATTTCTGGGGTCTGTTGATTTACAGTTGGTCAGTGACCCTACAAATCAGTTTGCTGTGTCATGTTTCACAAAGACAGGTAGAAGAATAAATGGCAAGTAGTAAAAGAAAATGACCAAACCTTTTAGGGTTTTTAAAACTTCTGTTAATGTTTTTCCATTTAACCCTTGATATAGAGCTTACTTTTAGAAACAAGCTAGGGCAAGGGTTTGCAACCTGATGCCCCAGAGCGGCATTGAAGTATAGAATTGTATTAATATGCAGTTTAAAGAAAAAAGTTTTATCCTACACTAGGTTGTTTATATTCATAAATCTAGAGGGTAAAAATCGTTGAAGGCCTGCCAAAGTCATAGTCGACACAAACTGACAGTCTCCATTCTCAAAAGGTTTATCTCTAGCGATAAAGAAACTGTGAAAAGTGACATTTTTGTTTCCAAATCGATACTTTGATAAGTCCATGAAAAATGCTTTGAATTGCATTATAATTAAGGCTACCATGCACTAGCAAGCAGCACTGGCTGTGGATCCAGAATTGATTTGATGCACATACAGGTGTTGAATTCACTTGAACACCAAATAATAGAAATGGCAGAAAGTGACTGACCGAGCGTAATTTTCAGAATCTTGTGCAGCATGTGCTGAACTTTATTCCTAGCTGCACTGACCAGGAGTTTAGGATTATGGGTTACACTTGAGCTGTGTTCACACCGAACTCGGTTCATGCGGCAGAAGCTGAGGTCCTGCGGCGTGATTTTGGCGGCATGCCATGGTGGGCCAGAGTTGAAAAATCTATACTCTGGCGAGGTTGCCATGTTGTGTCAGCCTGTCAGGACTCAACTTTAGGCATGTGGCGTTTTCAGTGACAAGCGGGGAGAATACATTCAATATTGCGGTCGATCTAACAGTTCTCTCCTGAACTCCCATCCATTTTCTTGCTTACGTTTCCCTTATGGGACATTGGGTTCAGATCATCCCGGCAACTGTTGGGCAAGGTGGGTACACCCTGGACAGTCTGTCGCAGCCTGGCCCATGGGCTGACGACTGCCATTTCCCAGGAGGTGAGCTGAGTGGCCTGAGCAGAACCTGCTGCGGAATGGGGAGCTGGCCTGCTCGGGCCTCCTAAACTTTGATATTTTCATTATTTTCAGATATAAGATCTTTAGAAAGGTCCCCTGATTTTATCATTTTTATTTTTACCCTCTCTGGTTAATGCGGGACAGCAAGCCTTCAAACTCAGAGAGAGACAACAAATGCGGGTAACACATTTCACGCACCTAGTTGAGTGACAGCTAACGGGACTTTAAGTTTAATTTTATATACGTCTGGCCAACAATAAAATCCAGCCTTGGGTGCACTTTATGTGTGGGCAATGCAGCAATGTGCCATCTTCTCTTCTCCCACACCTGAGCTCATTAATTTAAACCCAGCTTCTTTGTGACAGTTTAATGGACAGGGATTTAAAAATAAAAATACTCAGACATGCAAATTGTATGAGTTTATTTTATTTTTTTATTTTATTATATTTGTTCTTTTTTTTATAGGAAAAATGCCACACATATATTTTTGAAACTCAAAAAACAGGATTTTCTATCAGAGGGGGGCTTTGTTTATTATGTGTAAAATAAATGGATTTAAAGCATGCTATAACTCAGTTATTATAAATGTTTACATTTATGTATAAATAGCTTCATGGCTACAAAAAATAGTTTTTCTTAACTGGGAAGTGGGACTTTGCGGCGCTCACTAAGTTTTGGTTAATAGAAAGTTCAAACAAATAACTCTTTTAGCGTTAAAAGTTGCAGAACCCTGGGGGAATAATTGTTTCTTCAATCTGATGAAAAGAAATCAAGTTACATTTTAGGCATTTTGGTGTAACTATTCTCTATAAAACGTCTCATTAGTGTCTCATTTATAAATGGGAGTACCGGCAAATCTGAACAAATCTGCTCTGCTTTTCACAAGTTTTTGTGTTTATTTTTTAGCACTGCTAAAAAAATAAAGTTGGTAAGCTTGTTTTCCCAAGCTTGAGCTTGATTAAATATTACACAGCACTTCAGTCAGAAATCTTTTACCACTAATTAGAGAGAGATTTTGCACACTTTCGTCAAACTGACACAAAAAGCTACTAAAGGAACCCAAAAGGGTAAATATGTAACCAAGGTAGAAAGTGTGAAAGCTTCTTGAACAGAGGTAAAGGCCCTAATGATGTGTTTAGAGGTAATTATAAACATAACTGAAGGAGTGTTGTTTACCTAAATGCCCATAATTACTTACATGGCGCATAATGGCCTAGAAATGACACATTATTATTGGTCCTGCTACCATTCCTCAAAACACTAATTAAGCATAGTGGAAAAAGTGCATTCCATCTTGTTTCCATTAACTTGTCTGCTTTTGTTCTTTTCCTGCACACATTCTTCTTGTCTCAGCAGCTCTGTTGCCTTTTGTTCGCATTCGGGGAGAGTTGGTTGGAGAGCGCTGACACTGGCTGGCTGCACATCTCCCATACAGGCTGTAAATCTAAAAATGAAACGACTGTGATAGCTCTGGATTTATTCCCACGGTGACGCTCTGATCTCATGGTACTTTGTCTCGCATGTGTGCAATCTCAGCTATTGCGCCATACCGTGGTTGGTGTATGTAGACGAAGCAGCACAAAGAAACAATAAACAGCCCTGTCAACAACACTTTACCAGCCAGAAGCTAATGCAAGGCTGAATGACAAATACTTGTATGTAAAACCTCCTGTGAAGCCTTTAAACAGCTTTGCCAGAGAAATTACAATCATTACCAAAACAGAGAGTAAAATTGAGAAATAAAAAGTTGAACAAAAATTTCAGCAAACTGAAATTCCATTCCAATCCTCTTTTAAATGGTGAATTGTGTTGTATTGCGTTTTTCTACATTCCTCAAAGGCCCAAAGCGAGTTACAGTCACAGACCCATTCACCTGTTTACATGCACATTAAAAGCATTTCCAGTGGTTTTTTGATTAAAAATTCTAAAGCTTGTGTTGTTTTCTAGGACATAGTTTCAGCAGAGTGTCAAAAATTCATTAGAAATGTGCCTCTGAGTTGTTAGTTGGACCGTTGGCATAGAGAAACCCTGGCCCCCTTCCCCTCCCCATTAATAAAAGCTTAAAAGTTGTGGCCCACCCAGAGTATTTTCTTTCTTTCTACATTACAAATACAATTTTTTTTAAACCATTTTTTTCATCTGCCCCTGATTCACAGAGATTTGTTTAAATAAATCCTCAGAAATGCCATTTTGAGTTTAGTTTTCTTAATATTTTTCCTCAATCATCAGATAATTGCAACAAGAACATGCTAAAAACACCAAAAAATGCCGTTAGGGTGGGTTTTGATGCCAAAATAACATCTTAAAGGCTTGTTTAGTCCAAGTATGGTTGACAAATTTCCTTTTTAAAGTGTGTAACTGTGAGCTTTCCAATTGCATCGGCTGATCAATCCTCGGCTGTAATGAGGCAAAACCTAATTTTAACTTAAGTACACTGCAAAGTAGCTACTGCTTTGAGTAGGAGTACTTAAGTTTGCCCCTCTCATGCTTCACTGTATGTAACTACTGATCACTTTACCACGATTTTATATTTATTTATTTACAATCGGCATAAATGCAGTGTGCTATCAAAATGATGCCACAATTTCTAAACTCTAGTCATGTATTATCTGGTTGTCCTTTGCCAGCCCCAAAACTTTAGCATTGACCTGGCATCCCTGCAGTGAGACAGAGGTGACTGGATTATGTGAAATTGAAGGGAAAGTATAAAACGCTCTAAAATATATTTTTTGCGTGCACTCCAGTACATTTTTTTTTTGTGATAGCGGTCACCTGTAGGAGTGTTATCATTACCAGTAAGGGAAAAGGTTTCCACTGAAATTAAATTTTAAGGAACATTATCTGTCAAATCAAGTATAGCAAAAACAATGTTTGCTTTGTTTATCATCATTATAATCTTTTTGTGTTGAGTGATTTGTTGCATTTCGGGACCCCCACAGTTCGGTGTTACTTTTAAGTTATTTTTATTTTTTTTGTAATACATGCAGTGATAAGTGGAATTGTTTTATCGTCTGCGTCTTCTTAGCCTTTCCCTTTTCTCCAGTTGTTTGTTACTATGCACAGCTCTGCAAAATATTGCAGACACCCTCTATTGAACCTGCATGAGCCTAACATCCACAAATTAACATGAAATGCAATTCAAAAGTCAGAACTGCTTTATGTTAGGAAAACAGCCAGTGTCCAGAATCAAGACTTAACTGATGAAAACTTATTCATTGGGGGAAAAAAGAAACTACTCAAAAAAAAAAAAAAAATAAAAAAAAATAAAGACTTACTCAAGCCAAGCTTTAATATGGTAGAAGAAAAATTAGAAAAACTCAATGATGACTTGACTTAATAAAAAAGGCTTTGAGCTCAAACAATATCTTTATTAAACAGAAGCTGAAAAAGCTGCATGGTGGGGAAACTAAAAGGTGGAGTGATGGTTATGTAGTAACTAAAACAAACAAAACAATAAAAAAGACAAAATATGACCAATAACAAACCATTAGTTTCTAAATGAGTAACAAGCTCCATGCTGTACCTGACAATTAAAAATCATACACTTCCTAATTTAGCAAAACACTGCTACTGATAAATTACATCATATAAACCAAAGTATTTTCTTTTTCAAGCTTTGCCAGTGTACGTTTAACAAAACTTTGAAGCTTTCAGAACTTCTGCTGACAGTTCTGTTGCAGTTAACAGGAGACTCCAGTCTTTCCTGATAGCAGCATGGGGGATCAGTGTAAATAAACACAAATAATGAGAATATTTTTACTGCTAACGCTGTAAAAATGCCAAAAAATGAACTCCACGTCTGTTCGGATTTATTTGAACTGGGCAAACGTCAAATCATGCAGCTTGCAGCTTGCAGCTTTAGAAAACTGTAGAGCACTAGGAAAAAAAACTTAATGCAAAATAAAAACGACAATTTGTTATTGTTTCTGGTATATTTTGAGCTGCTGTGTTAAGGTGGCTTTAAATTGGCATTCCACATGATTTTTCTTTAAATATATGTAAACTGTCATTAATCATACCAACATTGGTTGTTTACCCACTTCTTAATAGTGTTTAAAACATTTACAAGCCAGAATCTTTCAATTATTAAATAAATTGAACTAAAAGTTGAAACCCTATTTCTTATTTTAATCCTCCTTGAGCAATTCAGTGTGTTGCTATCTCTAACGCCTGCAATAAAGGCTGCGACTTGATTGGTTACAGGACAATAAACAGATAAATTCAAACTTAACCACATCTTCCCAAAAGGGACTGAATTGAAGTCAAAGCTCATTCAAGCTGACGACCTGTATCCCACAATGCTTTTCTCCGCTTTTGGAGAGCGCCTGTCAGCATTCAATAGTAATTTAATTAAAACATGTAACTTTTAATTACTAGACTAATTAATTTAATAAGTCAAAATAGGCTCGGAGTGATAAATTATTGAAGTGGTGATGTTCCTGCAGCAACTCACTTGTGCTCCACGGGACTGACTTCAAGGCTCTGCACTGAGCGTTAGAATGCTACACACTCGGCCCCACCAAAATAGAACTCTTTCATATGCTGACAACAGACTCACACAAAACATACAAAAAAAATCTATCTGGGAGTTGCAGCATCTCAGACAAAAGCTGCCTAAATAAACTTGTACTGCAGCAAAAACCTTTTTTTTTTTCAGACAATATCTTGAAAGATAATCAAAAATAGTTATTGTGGTGATTCAATTAAAAGCCTGCTTATAATCAAAATTAATTATGCATCAACGGCTCTAAAATTGATAGAAAGATTGCATCCAGACGTAGAAGAATAAAAGATGAGGGAAGAAGATTGGGAAATGTTTGCTTTGCTTTATTGTATGTGGGTGGTTTCTGTGAAGCGGAACATTAAGAGCGAATTTCTAAAATAAAAAAATAAAACACAACTTCTTTTTGCATCTGTATTGGGGAGTCACCTTGAGATTTGGTGGGAGGAAAATCAGAGGATGCTGCTTGAAGCATACGCTAAGCAGATAATCACAGATATCCTTTTTGAAACATTTAACCTTTCTTCTCTGGGGATGGAAGGTTAAGAAAAAAACCGGTATTTTTGCACCAAAAATTCTAAAATTAACATCAAGCACGTTTTCTCCCTCTAGCAAACATCAATCTCTGATTACAAATTCGAATATTGAGCATCGAAGAGGAGCATCACTAATATTAGAGCCAGTAGTGCTGTTCACAGCATCTTTCAGGATTGGAGTTAATCAGCTCACAAACACCAGCCTTTTCTCTCTGATACTTTCAGACAGGATTAAGAGGCAGGCTGTGTGTGCATCAAATTAATGCCGATTTCTCTGGGTCATACTGCAACACTCAGAGATAATTGTGTTGTGGCTGTCACAACTTCAGGTGATTGTCCCTTATCCTTGTTGATAACAACCAGCTCATCTGTTTCATGGGACATGACTTGGCATTTCTCTCACCACTAATAGTACAGTTTTGTCAGAAAAAGGATAAAGTAGTACACTGAATGAATAAATCCTAGTTATATTTGCAAATGAGGAATGCATTGGCTGTATATCGGGTAGTACTTTTTCTTTATTCTAATTATCAGGAAAAACACCCCAGATATGCTGATTAAAAAAATGGTAGAATAATTAAGTAGAATAACTAACAGTACAAAGTCATCAGTAACCACAAAAAGCCAATTTAGTCGCCATTTTTTGCAATATGGACACCGCCATGGAGACAATCAAGTCGTTCTGTGTCAACCTTTCTGTGGCAACCACTCACCACTCGGGAATGAGTTTGTTGGATCATCATGAAATCTGTCAAACATTTTGAACGCTGGACGTAGAGGGGCAGTAGGCACCACATATTTTATTAAAGCATCTGATTGGTCAGTTTATAACTGAAATAAGATGAACTAGAGAAAAGTATTTAAATAATAGAACCTGTTAAAAAGAAAAGGTATCGGAGCATGAATGGATATTCTGCTGTTTATATCTCTATAGAAGGCTACATGATTTTGGCTTGTTGGAGCCAGCTGGTGCATCCTGTTTGGAACACAAGGAGACAGAATTACTCAGTCCAGTTCTCATTTACAGTTAATGCATGAAATCATGTAAACAGACTTACTGTAGCAAACCACACTAGGATGTACCTGCAAAGGCAAATTCCATCTTATTTTTATAGTGTAGGAGTCCAGTAACAAACAGGAAACTGGATTTAAAAACTTTGACAATAAATCTTTAAAGAAGCCACACTGTACCAAACAACTCATCAATAGTAAGAAAAATATAAAGACAAGACATTTTGAATATTGTAATTGTTCTCCCACAAGTTAATCCTACATGATTTAATAAATCCTCAACGGAGCAAAGTGTTGCATGCCATCAATCTCAATCAATCAATTAGTCATCTAAACAAGCCATGCTCAGACATTCATTCACTCTTAATTTCCCCATTGTACTAATTACACTTGAACGTGTCATCCTAAATTAAAATTGAACATTTAAATGGGATCTCTTCCAAGTACCTGAAAAATGACCACCCAACAGTCACGTCCTTGAATTCCTGAACAGCAAATGCTTGTTGTCCAGGGATCACTGTCTGGTTGGAATGCTGCTTAAAAGGATGTCTGTCTAGAAAGTAACTTACATTTAGACTCTATTTGACTGAAAGGGAGATAGTAAAGATGTTGTCAAAGATCTGTAATCTGCCTTGTTGCACAAACCAAAAAAAATCAATACAGAGACACCTCATGCTCCTTGAGAGAAGCATTATATTTAAATGAGTGCATGAGTAAGAGAGAAAAGTGGCTGCTTTCTGAGGTTAAACTACTCCCATTAAAGTTTGAATAATGTTATTGACCTTTACCTGGGATGGATCACTTAAAGTAATGGGAAATGGTGGTGCTGACAGAATTATGATGACAGAATAGCTTATGGTTATGAATTAGGTCCTGTTCTTCAAAATGCCTATCAATTTGTCAAATTACATTCATGTGTTCAGCTCGAAACTTGAATGTGGGCCATGGAACCGAAAGGTGTCAGTCATTTTGTCACATAAAGCATTTTCATCCTCTGTATGTGCACAACAACAGCCGTGCCAGTCATGGATGTGAACTCGGCACATCAAATTTAAAGACCCACTCAGATGTAAATTGTGTTTTTGGTGTTTTCAACGTGTTCTTGTAGCATTTTTCTCATGATGAAGGACATTTATTAAGAAAAGTAAGCTCAAAAGTGCATTTCTGAGTATTTTTCTATTCAAAGTGTCATGAATCAGTAATAAATGAAAAAAGGCCATAGGAACGAGCTTGTAGTAGTAGCGTAAAAACAACAATCGCAAACTCCCTGCTCTGCTCCATTCTGATGCATCTACTTGTTGACAATCAGATCAATGTATGTCTTTGTTTTCCTAGTCTGAGCTGGCATCTGGCTCAAAACTGTTCGGCTGGATAGCTCCAATAGTGCTCGCCATTTTCGTTGGACCGATAGTGTTACCTTGGTGTTGTGAGGGATTGCAAGCTAGAGGGAGAGAGTGTAAAAAGAGATAATGGGTAAATTAGTTCAGGCCTACCCCAATACATTAGTCCTGCCCACAACTCGGAGGTGAATTTCTAATGAACTGCTGCCGCTCTACAGAAACTGTGTCCGAATCTGAGTTGCTTCCCTACCACTCTCCTCCCTACATTTTCCATATTCCTCCACTTAGAGGGATAAATGTAGGGAGAGGGAGAAGCCATAGGGGTAGGGTAGCAATTCAGATTAAGGCCTATGTCCTAGAAAATGACACAGGTTTTTTTCTATTGGATCTTAAAAATAGCATAATCATTATTAAAAAACCACTTTGAACGCTTTGAAAACAGATCAAAAGATAACTGGAGTGGCGTAGCTTCTATCTCAATCCACTCATTTTGGCGGAATTGTTAAATTTATTAAAGTAAACCCAATAAAACTATTCATACCAATAAAATAACAACCGCACATGATTTTGACATTGAAATCTTTTTATTAAGACAAGTACTCTTCAGATTTTTTTTTTTCCTTTTGTAAAAATGTTTGTGTGAACCAATACAAAATATGCATGGTCATATGAGAAACATCCTCTTCACTACACAAAGGAAAAATGTCACCTGGAAACATAGAGAAGTTTCAGATTTATCAAGAAAAGCAATTTTTTTAATAGGGGGCATCAAAAAAACAATCTGCACTCCATACCTTCTTGCCCCAACCCCTTCCTTCCTCCCAGGTGTTAAAAATGAGTTTCACCCAAATATCCAAAACGTTACAGATCATTCATAAAACTGCGTCACAGTAAATACAACCACCATCATTTCTGGAGACTTATGCATGATACTTGATTGACTATCTGTCGTCACATCCTATAATTACTAATTAACAGATACTGTATGAGCAAAGTGTTACAGTGGAAGAAGAAGTCTCATGAACATCATTGTGATTTGGGTAACACTGACTGTACATCATTGTTGTCTGCTTAGCAAATCTAGTCGTCTTTGAGAACTAGGTCTATGCAAAATAATATTTAACATTTATTGTAACAGTGCACCATATTCAGAACACAGTAACATGTACAACTCAGTAAAACATGTACACCTTGTGATTACCTAACATTGTCAACAGCTCTTGAACTACTGGAATATACTTGGGGCCTGGAATTTGCATTCTACCTGAGATGCAGAAAAGCAACCATTAAACACTCATGAACCTGAGAAAGTGAAAAAACAACAACATACTAGATATGATGCTTCAAAAAAACTAGTTATCATAATGATGCCTGGGCCGCCTGTAAATGTTTGTCCATTGAAAAACACAAACACCATCCAGAAAAAACATGTCTTGCACAGAACTGTTCCCATGACACCGCATTGCTGTGATCCCGAAAGCATTTTCATTTTTATCTATATTCTAATATAATTTATGCCTTTCCATAAATGCTTTTAAGATTTCACTGAGTAAGTCAGCAAAGTTGACGAAGTCATTCTGGCAAAATTGAACTTTCTACGTACGACATTGGCATAAGGTGTTCTATTCGCTGGTAAACATGGAAAGCTTTCTTTTATTTCAAAGCATTGAATTTATTCTATTACTTGTAAATTCTCTAGATTTTGAATGAGATGCACGCCTATGGAGAGTGTACACAGTTAATTAGAAGGGAATTATCCTTCAAGATCAAGATCCGACAAGATAAGTGTGGGCACCAGAATTGTTAAATGCCTCAATATCAGAAAAAGAAGGCACTAAAATAAGTCCTTCAGTCTTTTCTTTTGTGAAGATGGGTCTCAAGAAATCAGTTTAAGGCAGTGGTTAACCTTTTTTTTCTTGTTTGTTTTTAATCTGCTAATCGTCTTTCGCCTTGGTCAGCACTGAATCATAAATTATCAAACGATGTTTGCTTCCACGGTTGTGAGTCACAGCAGAATAAAACCTGTGTACACTGCCAAACACAAAAAGAGAGATCTTTATTCTTTTTTTTTTTAACAAAAGGCTACTACTCTGAAGGTTTGAGGCTGCAAGATGGGAGTAGAAAAGTTCTTAGAGTAAAGCTGTGCACAAATTTCTGAGAAGCTGTAGGAGCCTGTGACCTTACAAGATTCAACACTGACCTAAAGATAAAACATCTGTACAGAGCAATGAAATATGACATTCATTTTTTTTTTTTTTACTTGTGTACAGGCAATGGCTTGGCATGGGTTTTTAAGCCAGAAGATGACCTCTTTTTGTGAGGCAGCAGATTTGTTTTCTTAACAGAAAATGGGGATTTACATAGACATGATACACAATAGTTAAAGTAAAACATTGAACATTTCACACATGTTTATTCCCTCTGATATGTCACTCATAAAGTTAAAAGTGATAAACAAGTGACAAAAATAATCCATAGGTTCTACCCCTAAAGGCCAATTCACTGGAGATGAGCAGTCAAAATTGGGGGCTTTTTAATGCAACAATAAAGTTTAATGCATACATTGACACCATGGGGTTTACCCTTTTTATTATTATGGATGAAAATCAGATAATTTTTCACATACTAAATAAGTTAAAGTGAATTCTAGTTCTAAATTAATGCTAACTAACATCCTAATACTATATTTTAGTGACAAAATAACAGGAAGTAAAGGGAAAAGCTAGCCTGATTCCACTGACAGAGACAAACAATAAGCATTCATACATCTCAGGTAGCCAAGTTATGGGCTGCTGATTATCGTCAATCATTTAGATTTTTTTTCGAGTTCTTGCTTTGGAGTAATTTCACAAAACAAAAGTTAATGTTTTTAAACAACATCTTACACACAGCCTGCACCACCCTGACATTTGCTGCAGACCCTGACAGGTCCAGTTTCGTTTAGATAACCATTTTGGAATCTGTGATTCCACCAGAGGAGCTGCAGTGCCTCAGAAGCCTCCCAGCAGCACCTCTCTGTTTCCAGACGCCAAAGCAAACTGACCAGAGTGACCTACTATGTGAAGATCATTTAAATTTTACAGTTCATAGATTGTTGAACCTTTATCTGGGGAAAACGTCCTTTAATTACTTTCTTAATAAGTACCTTTTTTGTACATTATCTTTGCTCTTTTTGTTTGGATGACACTGGAAAGAATGAAGAATGGGAAGTGAAGTGTTGATAGTGTAAGGTGTTTTGGAATTGGATGTCATGGAAATACAAGAATGTACCTAAACCTATGTGTTTGGGTAGATGAAACAATTTGCCTCTAAAATGCTGCCAGCACAGTTTAAAGCAGTCTTAATGGGGTCTCTAAACTGCATCAGCCATGAGGTGATACAAAAACTGCTGCTGGTGGAATTCTGGGAGTAAATGTAAGAGATTAGGAAAAAACAAAAATAAGACTTGTGCAGTAAGTTTATAAATATAATGGCCCCTACATTATGAGCATTCTAGCCTGATGCTTACAAAAGCAATTGGTACAGTGAACCTGATTCGAAGGGGATGAAAGTAATCGCCCTGTGGATGGAGGCACCAAAGGACTTCTGACCCAACATGAAGAAATGTGTTGACACTCCTGTTTCATTTACTGAAGGCTGCAGGAAAGATGTATGGATGAGCTGACTTCTCAGATCTGGTCATACAAGCTAAAAGCTAGCAACTCGCATGAACACCAGACCCTTATAATCTCCTCCTTAAAAGCCAAAAGCAACATGGGATCAAGTGAAGTACAAGGGGCGGGGAAAAAAAATCAATCCAACAAGCTTTTGAAAGAAGACCATAAAACAAACAAAAGAAATAGAACAAGGCACAAAATTGTCTGTAAAATAATCAATCTGTACAGTATAGGACACAGAGGTCCAGGAAGGGTCGGATAGGAGACTCAACCTCTTCTTATCCCTTGGCTGTACCAGTCCTATTTTCCACCTTTTTTCTGCCTGTCTCTTTTCTTTAAATCTTGCCATCCTTTCTCCCACGCTGTCTTGTAACCAATCAGAGTTTGACATAATACTCCTACAGCACCATGACCACCAGCAGCAGCATCCCCACCCGTCTCTCCTGGCCTGTCCACTTCAGATATAGTACTCCTTCTTCTCGTCTGTGTTGTTGTGTCCCCCCTCTGCATTAATAATGGCCGTGTCTGCGTCAGCGGCATCGTCCGCCCCTTTGGCTTCATGAGTAAAGTAAGTCCCTGCAAAAGAGTAAGCACTAATTAGCCCAAATCTTTATCACTTCTAGTCCTCTTCCATCTATTAGCAATAAAAAAAAAAAGTACAAACAATTTTTTGATCTCTTCATGATAGTGTAATTGCAAAGCTTGTGATTTACCTTTGTGTCTGGCAAAGTATCGACCAAGAACAATGAGTGCACAGAGGATTGCAAACATCACCACGGCAACCACTCCTCCAATGACAGCGTGGTCAATTTTTTGTGGTGCTCCGCCAGCTCTGGAGTCTGAAAGCAACAAAATAAGATTATTATTATTATTATTATTCAAGATTATTACATTTTCCCAGTCAATAAGGGAACTTCCAGTACGGTCTACACACATGATCTCTCCAGACCAGTGTAGAGTGTTGCACCTTTTGGCTTCTAAAGGCCCTCTTGAAGCAAGGTTAAACAAAAATACAGACCATTATTTCACCATGAAACAGTAACCTGCTTGCCATTGTATTGAAAATTCTCACACTGCAAAATATACTATGATTTAAGAGGTCATTTCTGGAAGCTATAGAGCTCAATCACCTGAAATAGACACACGTCTAGAGATGAATTGGCACCTTGTGTCCCCATGCAGAGAAATGCATGGCTGCTTCAGATCTCAGGAAGTATCACTGTCCAGTACTTAGCCAGATTTATCCATTCTCCACAGAAGAACAAGGCAAAATTTCAGGCCTTTAAATTTCCCGTCTCAGAATAGTTCAGAAGCATTTATCAATAGTCTATATCTGTGCACATTTGGACTGATGGAAGAGTGGTGGCGGGGTGGGGGGGAGGGTTGCTGCTCTGGTCTTTGCTGCATGAGAGAGCAGCTCAATTTTCTATCAATCTCGCTAGTCATGCCCTGAACTTGAATGATTTTGATAAAAGACGAGTGGTGGGTGCAGAATTTCTTCACACTTTTAAGGCCGTAATTGAAGAGTCCACAACTGGTGACGGAGTACCACGTAGAGCTAAAACAACTCCTCAATCAAGCGGCAGGCACTTAGCGTGAGGGCATGTTGGAAGAAGTGTAACAATAAAAGTAATTAATGAGAAAAGTTTGGATTCAGTTGAGTGCGCTCCAAAAATAGACTTGTCTTCACGGGGCTCGCCGTTGCTGCACAGTGGTGTGTGCGAGGCAGGGGGGGTGCGAGGCACAGTTTGTTTACTGTGTCAGGGATGTCAGATAGCCCAGCTCATTCCCAAAGGAGAGCGAACAGCCTCTGCTCCATGCTAATGAAAATGCACCCACTAAATGGCTTGCGCTTGGTCCTGTCTGGTTTTGCTTCTCCCACCACCACCCCTACCCTGCCTCCCATCTACTATTTGACACATCCACATGGAAACGATCAGGATCCCGGCTCCCTCTGTGCACCATGGGAGAGTTTGCCTAAAAAGGTAGAACATCTGCACTATCAACTGTTATGCTTGGTTGAGTTTTATGTAGCCTACATTAAGCGCATGGCTAGATAGCTGTTTATCAGGTTCTGAGTTTACCACAGAAGTAGTCTGTAAAACACGGCCTTAAATCCTGTCAAAGCTAATGCAGAAAATGTTTTCAACAAGTTTCATCCACATTTTTGGTATACATGTATCCTGAACTGAACCATTTTTAGCATAGCGGGTTAGGTTGGTATGTCAGACAAATTGTGGCTTTCGTGGCTCAAGCACTAAATTTGGCATTAATGCATCTTAGGATCCCCTCTTTCAGAAAAGTACATTAGCCATGAGAAAAAGCCAACATGGCGACCATGATTAAAGATGGCGACCATACACTCCAATTGTTACAAAAATATTTAATGTTTATTTGTCCCAGTCTCAACAATATGGGCTATTTATGCACAAAATGCAAACTTAAGGGCTACAGACAGAATAATATTATATTTGTATATATTTGTGATGTGCTATATATACAAAAATATTTGTATATATTTTAAAAACTTGGATTTTCTTGTGGCAAACATGATTTTCTGAAAGAAGGGATCCTAAGGTACATTACACTTGGTGCTTGTACCACAAAATGCACAATTATTTTAATTAATTAATTTCGATTGTAAAACCATTCCCAGTGGTCTTTTCATTATAATTATGCAATTTTTAGCTAAAATAAAAAAGCCTGTGTTGTTTTTAAGACATACTTTCTGCAGATCGGCTGAAGCTCAGTAGAAATTAGCTTCTGGGTTGTCGTTGGGACTGCTGGCAGAAGTTAGCCTACCTAATTTCCCAGCATGCCTTTGTTTACACTCTCTCCTGCTGGCGACAACCGTCTCACAAGCCCAAGCTATTAGCGTAGCAAAAAACGGAGACCAATATCGGAGGAATCCAGCCGCACAGTTTTTAGCCAGATGGCAGCTTAGACAAGGAGATTAAAATGTACAGAGCTATTTGACTACAAGTGATAGATTTAGAATTGGAGCTGAGCAAGCAGGACTTTTTTTTTTTTTTTTTTTTTTTTTTTAGCAAGCAGGACTTAGGCCCACCCATGGCAGTAGCTGCATCATAGTTCCGAGCTTATTTAAAATCCTGTTTTCATCTGCTCCTGATCCAAAGGGATTTGAATAAAGAAATACTCAGAAACGCAGTTTTAATCCTAAATTTATTTTGTCCTCCATGATGGGAAAAATGCTACTCTTCTAACTTGTTAAAAACACCAAAAACATTACTTTTCATTGGGGTGGGTCATTAACATATTTTGTACATTTTCTTTTTCTAAAGATCAGCTGTCATCAGCACTGGCATACGGTTCAAATACTTGTATAAATGCATAGTAATCCATTATGCCCACACTAAATGTTGCCTGAGGGGGAAAAATGCCACTTTTTTCCAAGTTTGCTTCCATTTTTTCCTGAAAGTGAGGTCAATAAAAAGAATTTATTTAATAGTTAGAGGTAATACTGTTTGCAGCAGTTAAAGTTAAATAAATATAGAAATTTGTGGGTTAATGTGCAATTAAAATAATCTTTCTAATCTGTTAACCAGTTCTATGTTTTGGGACATAGGACACTGAACAAACCCTTTGTCAATATCTCCTTAGGAGCATCATTTGTAAGCATGCGTGTGTGAGCTTGATGGGGCTTCACATTTTACTCAATGCTAATTTGAATAAGTTAAGCTACATGTGACATTGATTTCAACACAGAATCGGCGGGAAGCCTCATCTGCTGTTCTCCACGTGCCGCAAACAGAACACGATGGTTTCCACCGTGGCCCAGCATCCTGTGCACGCCAACCATTGCAGAGCTAATTTTCCCATATTGATGGGCTCATATTCAAAGTTGCAATAATCCATTTGAGGAAATGTATTTAATTATTTGGGTATCATAGATATCCTGATGTTACAAATATTGTTTTTTGGGGGGCAAGTTCAATAAACTAAGTTTCTGCCTTCTTCCTTCAAACATGTTTTGCGATGGTATTACTATATAGTTGTTATTGTTGCTATTATCTATAAATTTGTATTATGTTGATTGTATTGTAATTGTTAACATGTTTGAAACAAATTAAATAAAAGTTTAAATCCCCAAAATAAAAAAATGGAACTTTTAAGTAAGATTGTTTTTAGGTTAAACAGTGAATACATCTTTGAACAACACCAATAAAACATCAAACGAAATAGCAGCTAAATTAGATTTTCTTTGAGAAGATTTCTGTTTTGTAATTTGCTCAGTAATTGTGTCAGAAGTCAGAACTCTTTCTCCCCCTCTGGTCACCAGCGGGAGCCATCTCCAGAGTTCTAGCCACACTTCCTTCTAATACACCTGACTGTCATTCACTCAATCAACCACAGCATACTTAACACACTGCACTGAGCTGAGATGAGTGTTAAGTATTGTTTGTGCCACTCTGCCTTCATTACTGAGCATTAAAGCTGGACCTGATCTTCTGACTCTGTTTGTGCCTGCCCCGACTTTCGCCTGGATTTTTGACCACACTGTCTCTCTTATGCTTTCATGCCTATCATGGACCCCTGCCTACCTGACCCTGATTTATCTTTGTGGAATTTTAGCTGAGCTAATAAACCTGCTGTACTTGGATCCAGCCGTCTGCCTGTTCTTGTGATAATGAGATAAGAAGGCTCCAGATCAGACACTGTGGCATATCCTAGTTTTCCAATATTGTTTAACCTTTTCTCTTTTTAACATTTAGCCCTTTTAGCATATCCAAGAGGAAGCATCTCGGTGACTGTGCAGTCTCAGTATCCTGTTTTTGCATATATAATAGCAGGAAGCTAGAAGTAAAAAAAACAAAAAAACAAAACCTTGAAATGACAGACAGTGCTATCATCCAAGCCTCTGTGGCCTCACACTTGAATTAAGTCGAATTTGATTATGTCTGTAATGGGGCTGGCTAGTGTCCACATCACCATTACAGCTCTGTCTGCCCTAGGCTTGATCTGGGAGTGTTGACATGCCCACACTGGCATTGTGACAGGATGTGCGCAGCCGTGGGGATTTATGAGGGAATAAAGGGGATTTGCAACTGATGCCTGCGTGTCTGGACGACTGTGAATTTTGCTTCGCTGAAGTCCCTGCATCAGAGGCTTTACAGTTGCACCTTTCTGTCTCTACACTGCAATGACTAATTGCTGCTCTGGTCACTTACAGAGAATCCTATTAGACTGCTGCTGCTGCCAACAAGGGGTGGACCTGTCATTAGGCTGATTACAAAGACACATCATTTCTGTTATTTTTTTCATTTTGACACTGTTCTGCTTGCATAAGGAAACGCATCACCTACACACGTGTATATTTGGATTTATAGATCTAATGACACAGCTGTGATGTAGACCATGTCTCTTTCCCTGAAACAAGAAGCCCCCGCAAACTTACTCCTGACATTTTCTGGACAGATCAATGAGTGGATGTGCAGTTTGAAATATTTTTGTAAAGCAGTAGTCACATATGGGTCACCGTATGCGTGCTGCGGGTTTTGGGTTGTCCAGGCCCATAGAGTACCATTGGCAGGAGTCATTACACCTTACGCTGATTGCAGGTGTGTCTTGAATTATAGACATTCTGTCAATGGAATTGTCGTCAAGTGTATGGTGAAGTATTTGTAAAGATAATGAATGTATGTTGCACATACTTATGACGTACGGGTTATGCTGTCGTATGGAGCCCCTACGGCGGACTCTAGTTGTTCATAAGGGGCTACATGGGGTGTGCAGCTGCGTGTAGGATACCCACACAAAGGCTCGGCTTGTCTAATACCCTAAATTCTAACAGTCAGGCTGCAAGAAAGAAGCGCACACTTATCCTGTGAACAACACTGATGGGCTCCTAGCGCAATGCCCAGGATTTAGAGAGTTAAAAAAAAAAGGAAAAACCTGTACGACGCGCCTGCATCTCACATACTTCACCATTACTTACCCTTATGTGTTGTCAAAGTGTCATCACACAATCTATGATCTTTAAATTTTGTGTGGGCCACCTGCTTACCACTTACAGGTTTGCCCATTTTTCACAGCACATATCTACCTGTACGGGCATTTATAACCAAGGCTTAACAGTATTCCCCCCATATTCGCAGGGGTTGGGGACCAGAGACACCCGTAAATGAGCAGGAACTGTGTATATGGACCCTCTGTCCACCAAACTCACAGCCGAAGACTGTCCATCACCGATCTCTATTCATCAAAAACCCTTCTGAAAATGTTCTGATGCTTTTTCAAACATTTATGAAAAGAACATTGGAATGTTGCTCAACATAAAGAGTTTTTCTCTTTAAAGCAATAAGACAGTAGTGTACTTTATAACGCACATAAGGAGTGTCAATCTGTCTCTCTGTGCCTTAAAACCAGGGGCCTGTGCTTCCTTCTTCATCAGACAAATGCGAGAGGCCATCTTCTTCCAGAAGAGGCCTGTTTCTTTTCATCATTCCTTCATCCGGATGATAATTATTCCCTGCGATTATCTGCCTCCGCGCATCAGTATTTTTTCTGGCCGCTTTTTAGTCTGCTGATGCCATTTCTCCATGCAGGGACACAAACTTCTGTTGGCAACAATTGAGGAACCAGTGGAAATAGCTGTGAAATATTCCTTAGCATTCAGCAAGGAAGCCAATGGGCCGGCGTACTCTTCATCTCTGCTGCCCTCCTCCTTCGCAGCACTTCCTTTGGAGGCAAAAGTCTCAAACAAGGTCTGTAAATGTATCATCCCAAACTTTTAAGCACTCTATCCCTGACAAAATAAAAAGAACATTTTTTAAGGCTTTCATGGCACAATGACGCAAATCTTCTAAACGAGGGGTTGATGTGCAGATTTGCTAATCAATAACAGTTTTGTCGCAAACTTAAGATAAAAGAAGTGAACTTATGGAAATCGAATCACCCTTATTTGGACATTTAATCACATGTTGACTAGAAAGTTGTCAACTAACTTTCAGTGACATCCTTCACCTCTTAAATAGACTCCTTAGTTTTGGAACCTCCAAAATGGAAAGTTTGGTGGAGTAACATTTAATGGAGTCGCAGAGAGCAGTGAAGGTGAAGGTCTTACTTAACTGAATAGAATGGCTGCGAAAGAAACTTGAACCCTTCAGTGGCAGGTTATTTTAGTTTTTTCTAACTTGATAAAATTCTTTAAACAGGAAGAACAAATAACAAACAAGAAAAAAAAAACAGTCGGCCCCTTTATTTATATCCAATGCATCCTCCCCTCCTGTGTGCGTTTACCCCATGAAGATCAAGGAAACGGAAAAGGATGAGAAAGAAAAGGAAAGCGTTTCTCTCTTTGTGAAGTTGCCCAATGTCAGGGGCTTCAAAAGTGCTCAGTGGGCTGCAAAAAAGAGGCACATCACAAGTTCAATGGCAGCTTATTCCGTCTTTAAATCCTGTTACGGCTAAAAAAGGCTTCACAATATTTTAATACTTTATTGAGTAAAAAAACATTAATTATTTCAATGGACCTGCTTACCTGTTCCTTAGAGACCAATTAAAATAGGCTGTGGTAATATTTTTTTTCTTTGATGGATTTTTAAAAGACTAAAATATGTGAAGTTTAAATAAATAAATAAAACTTTAACTGGGAACCAAAGTAAACAGAGACAGACGAGGAAAGATTCTCTAAATAATTTTTGTTTGTTTTCACACAATCTCTTTAAAGGGTGCAGATACATGTGGGAATTAAAAAATGATTGTAAATTAATGGCTAGAACTGTTGAAGATTTGGTTGTCGGCTAGCAATCATGGAGAAAAGGGTTCAAAGAAGTCAGAAACATGAACACTAAATAGCACAGGAACATCAGCACTGATAATCCCTAAGCACCAATCATGCTGAACAAGAAAAAAAATAGATTTTTGCTCTCAATCATGTGACTTTATCTCACTAGGCAAAAAAAATAAAACTGCACATAAACGGCACTAAAGCCTTGTAAGTGTACATATTCCATGCCTTGATGTGAAGACACAAAGATCTACAAATCCCTCATGGCTCATCCAATAAAAAGACCCAGTTAGTAGAACGATCAAGTCGACGGGGCTCAGCAGAGGCCAGGTTCATGTGTGCTGTAATGTTGGCTTGCAAATCTCTTATTGGTAGTTATTTTTCCGCTTTATGAATTCTATAAACCATGTAATAGTTGACCCTAAAAGCTCCCTTAAACCTAATGACACCAAGGATCCGTGTGCAGCACATTTATGAGGGACTCAATAAAGTAAAAAGGCCACATCATGAATGACAAATGCTCTCTGATCTCTCCATTACTCAAGCTAAACACTGTGGCAGGTGTGACGACAACTTTAGTCCTCAATAAGGGGTTTTTACTGCTCTGAAATATTTTTAACCTTAAATGCCTGATGTCTTTGAGGAACATACCGTCAGAAATAACTGTGAGAAAATTATGTTAGAAAGGAAAAAAGACTTTCTGGTACTTTTTGAGTAGCTTTTTCTTTCTTAACTTTGAAATACGAACTTAAAGGCCCTATACCAAACTATTACTAAGCCTTTTATAGTAAGTATCCATGTATATGATAATACATTACCTTTGGTCCACTAAAGAGAGATTTTTTAAATGAAATATGAGTTCTTTTCGCTGCTCATTTTCCTACCCGGAAGTAAGACTACTCGATCTCTGAGGCACCGCGTTTCGGTCCATGAGGGTGCCGCCCATTTCACGACGTCAACCTAGAGCCGGCTTTGGCAGCGTGTCTGTTTCTTTCACGAAAACAAACATCTGAAGTTTTAAAAAAATGGATGTTCATTTTGTGCATTTAAAACAAAATCATTTTTGTCCATCACCACTAGCTCTGCAGAGAAAGTGGGTGTGTGTGTTAGCCTGGGGGTGGTGCTGGCAGCGAAGAGTCTTCCTGAATGGGGCTGTTACCCACTTTGTTACACAATGTGAGAACCTGCTTGTTTTTATGAGGGGCTGATGCTCACAGCGCAGGTTTTAAGAGGAATGCTCAGAAATGCATGAATGGATCAAAATACTGCTTTGGGGTTGTTTTTCTTTGCAAGGAATTTACATTATAATTCACTTTAAGCTAAAAAAACAAGATCTTTCATGATATAAGCCCTTTAAACAAAATTTCCATAATCATTTGTACATTTACATTCCGGAATTTTAAGCAAACTTGCCAAATGTTGTTGTCCATTAAAGGCCTTCTGGAGGGTGGTTTCAAATATTTTGCTATTGACACCCATTGTTAGAAGTCAAACTTTACACCAAAAATAAACCTACTTACAGTCTGGTGTCAAAGTTTATTTGTTGAAGAAAAACTTGAGCACATTTTAGAGTGTGTTGTCAGATTGGACTTTGCAGGTTTCAGTTACGTCTGATTACGCCAGAAATTACTGGTCCAGTCAGTATATGTTCTGGGTTTACATCTAAAGCTACGAAAGAGGTAGAGACTGAAATCTAAATCTGAAAAGTGGTATGAGCATCTGATCCTTATCCTTCCACAACTCACGAGTTTATATAAATTAGCAGAAGTCTATAAAGTCTGTAATGGCGTAATCTGCTGAAGAGGGCTCATGTTCAAGTTTACAACACAACCATTTGTTTCTCTTAGCTCTCTTCAACAAGGGGTTTTAACTGGAGACTTATCCAGGATATGATGTTCCAGCCTTGGATTGCCTCGGAGCATCAGATGAGCTCAAGTATTATCACCAAAGAGTCACTTTATTCCTCTAGAGCAGTGGATTGTGGGTAAATTCCACTTGCTGGCAGAAGAAATACAATCATTGACAAAAGAGAGAAAAAAGGTGACCTACATTATTTCACCATCCATTTCAACTATCCACTGTCCATTCTGAAGAGTTATTCTATTTCTTTTCTCATATCATTGATTTTTAGGAACCATTATGGAATTCCATGTGATTTGTCTGGCTCTGGTATCGGCAAGGGTCAGTGCCACAGATGTCTGCTGCAGGTTTGCCTTTAAAAGCCCACCAACTATAGGCATTTCTGCCTTTTTGTAATAATTTGGTGAAAGCACAGAAGTAAAACGTTTCATCCACACGAAAGAAATATTCACTTGGATCTTTGTCGTATGACCTCCAACACCCTCCAAACACAGTGCACAGAACATAGTGATGTGAACTCTTCCAAACTCTCTGAATGTAAAAAAATGTGCATTCTCCATTAGATTACTTATTTGGTAAAAACCTTATGGAAATTTAGCTGTAAAATAAATGATAATAAATAAGAGGCTACTATGATATTGCATTGGTTATAGATATAGAAATTCTACAGGGGGTGTGGTCTTCATGCTAATGAGAGCTAAAAAGGCCCTACTGGCCCTGTTCTAGAGACATTATGGAATGACATCTACTGTTCTTAATTGAAGGAAATAATATATTTCCAACTAACTTTGTTTGAATGACACTAAATATCACTGATTACCTTTGCTTTCATGGCAAAATTTGCTACTAGAAAAGTTCTAAATTGTAACACAATTTATTTACCTACCAAAATAACAATTTAAACAAAGATTTGTTTAATATATACTCCTGAAAATTGGTTATAAATATGAATATAAATGCAGAAAAACAACAAAATATTAAATTGACATTTTTGCACAATGCGTGGTCCTATTTTCTGTGTTGGTTAATTTATTTGCTCTTTGTCTGAATGTCTTGAGAACACTTTAGTCTATTTCTGAAAAAAGTTTAAGTAAAAAGCCACAATCCCACACCAACATTATAAAAATTTGTGATGTTATTAACGTTACCGAAGAAAAGCAAAAAAATCTTTAAAAAAAAAATAAGAGTTTCTAATCCATTCAATTGTAAGACAGGAAATCCAGCTTGGGCAGGACCTAGTTTCCCAATTACTAAACTATGAAGAGGAACTCATACATACACGATATTTTACAAAGCTGGTGAAAAGATTCCAGTCACTGAGGACTTGGCTGGAGTTCCTCTGTTGACATAACCACAAAATCATTACCCTTCTGTTTTTGCTGATCTTTAGATCTTGATTATTCCTTTAAACATAAATTAAAGTCTCCAAGGGACATTTGGTCAGTTGCAATGTGGCATCTGTAAATAAAGTATTTTTAGTTCTATTAGAATTTTAGTATTTTAGTTCTATTATTTTTAGTTCTATCACTTCAGGGGTAAAACAACATGAACAACTTTAAAACTATTTAGAAGACATGACTGAACCTGCATAAAAGAGCAGAGTCTTTTCCAACTCTAAAATGCAGTTTTTTTCTTGTAACATGGGTGATTCTACATGAATCAGAATTTTAATCTGAAAATATTATTAAATATTAATTATTTTGTAGATGATGTATTAATAATTTTAAGTCAGAGGTTTTGCAGATTATTTGTAGAATGTATGAACTTTAACTTTGCTGTGGGTCATTTAAACACAAATGTTTAAAAAACAAAAATAATTTCTTAAAATAGTGCGAGATTAAAATATATGTATAACAAATCAAATATGTCAACATGTAAAACATGCAACATTATTCAAATGACAGTTTTTGTTTTTTATCAAGGAAAAATTTATTTTACTGCAACTTCCCATGTAAGAATGAGAATGCTTTACTATTTAAAGAGCCCATATTATGCAAAATCAATTTTTTGAGCTTTTACGTCTATTATAAAGATCACTACTCACAAAAGTCAACCCCAAAGCAGTTCTTTGATCCATTTACGCATTGATCCTGTGCTCTGAGCACCAGCCCCTCCCAAACCAATCCAAGAAAACAAGTGGATTTTCACATTGTGACATATGAAAGGAGCAACCGCCCCTTCAAGGAAGAGTCTTTGCTGCCAGCACCGCCCCCCCCAGGCTAACACACACCCACTTTCTCTGGAGAGCTAGCAGTGATTGGCAAAAAATGATTTTACTTTATATGCACATCCATCTTTGTAAAAATGTAAATGTTGTTTGTTTTCGTGGGAGAAATGCAGTCACGCTGCCAAGGCCGGCTCTAGGTTGATGTCATAAAATGGGCAGCACACACAAGGAGCAAAAGGCGATGCCTCAGAGATATTTGTCATACTTCCAGGTAGGAAAATGAGCTGCAAAAATAACTCATATTTCCTAAGGCATCTTTCTTTCGTGTTCCAAAGGTAATATATTATCATAAATATGGATATAGTTTGCTGTGAAACGTATTAGAAAAGCATGACATTCGCCCTTAAAATAGTTTTGCTCATATAAAGACACTACTTGGGTGAAAGTTCTTTTTTTTCACAGCCAAAAAAAGTTGTTTTTAGAAATGAAATTTAACAGAAACATTGATATTTATTGAATCATGTGAAGCTGGTTATAAAAATCAATTTGCGAACTTGTGAATAGATCTGGCAGTTTAGCAGTAAAACCCAGCCCATTTGTGAAAGTCTCCTAAAAGGATGTAGCTGATAAATACATTAAAGTTGAGCTAACTTGTAGCAATGATGGATTTGACAATGAGAAAAAGAAATTGATAAAAAAGATGCTGGCGGCACCTGTCAAGTTGGAATGGCATAAAGTAGCACTTCAGAGGCCTTTGACCACAACAGGAAATGTTTGTGGTGGTTGTACTGATCTTTCCCAGTGTAATCATAATGAATGCACAAGAAACTTTGATGTTTGCTTCTTCATTGGCTGGAGGAAAACTCTATACTGTGTGGTTATGCTGATTAAAGCAGTGCAAAGCAATCTACTGCAAACCAGCTCAGAATTGCCCCAGTGACAGGGTATTTAGAAGAGTAGTGAAGTGCAAGAAAGCTCAATTACATCCTCCCAGCATGTTGCACATAAATCACAGTAAATCCTCTTTCAAGCCTCTCTTTCGGAAATGACTGTTTCTTAAAACACGGAGACTCCTGCTACAGTTCTTCTCTGAGGACAAGAGGCGATAGAAAAACTATGGAGTAATACGCTGATCTGCAAAGCAACTTCCTGTTGAGGCTTACCACGCCCAGAGGGAGTCAGAGAGCGGAATATGGCTGCGGCACCATCGTTGGTATGAGAACGCTGCAGATTTATCAGCTGAGGCAGAAGAGGGAAGCTTTGAAGAATCAAGAGACAATCATTTTAAACGTGCACTGGCACAGAGCGGCGGTGCAGGGAAATATATTTCAATAAATAGGCCTATAATGCACAAAAATGCCGCTAAAAGGTCAGCTGTTTGATCAAATGAATATATAAATGAATGGTTTCTGAAAGCTTTTCATTAGAATATTAAAGCTTTTGATCCAGCCCCACTTTGAATTTCAAACTTATTATTGCTCGCCCTGGATTTTCATGACTATCTGAGTTTCAGAGCGCTTCTGATAAAAAGAGAAAAATTGAAATATTCCTGAAGTAGCTATTGATAAACCGATCTATTCTTTAAGGATATGTTTTTGTATTAAAATGGCATATACAAATGTCAACTCCCAAGGTTGCCTTACCCTTCTCACTAACCTTAATGCTGCTTTTGAAATAATAGCCATCCTACAAAATATTGTTTATATCGAAATGTGTTTTTGAGGCAAAAAGGGAACAAAAGACTTGGTGCACTTAAAACCTTGCTGTTGAACTCCACCGTCCACGACATATGTCTGGGAAAAATGCTTATTGATGTTTTGCGGACTTGCAAAAACAAAATGTGACTGGCATTTGTGGAGGAGATGTAAAGGGCGTTGGAATATGATGAAATATAGCTGCAGGTGCTGATAAGATGGTTGGTGAAGTTTTCTTCAGATCAAACAGGAGTGGAAAAGGGCTGTGACAGGTGTCTCTAACAGCCCCGTGCCTCCCGTCCTCATCCTCACCTATCTGCAGCACTATCTGATTAAAACTGACCATCCACAGGCTCTCTTCTCTGCCAGTGCACGCCATCGCTGAACAGCTTATCACACATGCATGCACGCTCACACACACTGCTGCTGAGAGGGACAGCGGTGGGGGAATACAGTACCTTGTGTGTTGACTGGATTGGTGGTGGGTGTGGGGGTAGTAGTGGGAGCATCTAGATGAAAAGAGTGGAAAAAAAATAAAGAACATGTATAAGAAATAAAGACCAAGAGTAAAGAAAGAGACAAAAGCCATTGAAGATGAGGAGCTACAACAAAAAAACAAAAAAACAACAAAAAAAACGGAAAAAAATCGTGCAGGTTTTAGCTGCAGAGTGAACTTTAGAGGCTATGTTAGTAGATGTGACTCCTGACGGATTCACATCATTTGAAATCTAAACTGAAATCCATGTCAGGCGAGCATGGCAACAGTAAAAAAAAAGTAGGTTTTGTTGAGCAAGATGAAGAACAAACATGCTGCTTTTATCCAAAAGTGGCTTTCAAGCGGGAGATAAGAGGTGGCAATGTGGGCTTCCCCACATCACACACTTTGACCTGCATGCTGGAGAGGTTTTGGTATGGATCCACCACCTGTCTGACTGCATGATAAAGATAGGGTGAAGTATTTTTTAGCAAAAATTGAACAAGGTAGATTTATTTTTATGAGCACTTTTTTTTGTTTCCATTTCTAAGTGCAAGTGTATCGTGCACAATCAGCATTTATGTATGCACATTCCTTTGTGCTCTCCTAAAATTCTCTTCTGTATATCCTTTTTTTTATTGCAAATATACAAAAAATAGACTTTTTACCAGCTTTACTTTGATCTCAGAAATTTGCTAAAGTATTTTTTCTGTGTACTTTTTTTTTAGAAAAAAATGACACATTCATGATTTAAAAACTGTTAAGTGTGAATGTACATGTTTTTTTTTCATTATTAAAATATAAAATGTTTTGCTGTGGAGAAAAAAAAAAGCTGCTTAAGATGTCAGTCCTTCTATCTCATGCAAAGCTTCACTTTCAGTCATCCATCAATCTTCCTGTTTGGCTGCTATCACCTGCAAATAAAATTGACCAAACTTTAAATCACTTGAATAAAATTAAAACATATTTCAAAAAATTATTTACAAAAGTAGTATTAAAACACAAGAGTATAAAGTCATAGTGTACACTTCAAAAAACAAGTCTTAAGAAAGTAATAAGATCTCTTAAAAAATGAAGTTAGTGGTTTGAATTATTTTTCTCAAAATAAGAATTCTTGATGAAACCAGTTTTGTTATCCCATTGGCAGACTTTCACCAGTTTGAAACGAGCCTTTTTTGGGTTCTGTTATACCTACAAAGAGTTGCATTTCAAAAAAATAAATAAAAATAAAAATATTATAATAAAAAGTAAAGAAATCTTCATCTTCTTGGAAGCAACATTTTTTACTGTCCTCATTCTCCGTCTCAATTTTACATGAAAGCATTTGCTGGTAGGCAGTGATCAGAGTAGGAAAAAGGTTTTTCAAGTGGACAAAATTAAAGCCTTTTTATTTATTTTTTATTGTTGTTGTTGTTGTCCTGGATGTCTCAGCCAAGTTTGTCTATCCTTTTATCCATACAACATCCAGCTCCAAATGCTGAAAAGGTTGATCTTGGGCTTAATAATCACAACGCAAAAGGATGACAATTGGTTTTTGTGTCACCTGAGCATATGAGTGTTTCTGTGAGAGCAACTAAATACATTTTTTTTCTTTTTTATCACCAGACAGAGGGCATCAGGGTAAGAACAATGAAATCTCAAACTTTAGTCTGTTCTTGTTTGTCTGAAGCCTGAAATTTAAAGCTTCAAACAATAAAACATTTTGCTGCATCCTTGATGAGATCAGGGAAGGATAGTTGATCACGCTGAAATGAAGCGTAGCATGACAGAGACCGGATGTGCTGCAGTGGTTGGTGTTTTATGGGCTGAACTGTGTTGGAATCATGATTTATTTCAATATATGTATAAGGCATCATCTTAAGAATGAGTTAATTTACAATGAAAAGTGGTTGGTAGAGCAACATGGCACCCACTGAACCATTCGTGTTCCATTACTAAAAACACAAAGAGCTGAACATGTTTGTCACTGCTTTGGTTGGATTATACTGCCTTATAGCATGCACTTTTAATACATTTCTAATTAGGAATAAATAATAATGGCTGGCATTTAAGCAAAGATGCTACTATTTTCCACAGTCACAATAATTAAGTCAGACTGCAAATTAAACTACTCTGGTCTCCTGCTGTCACCGAGCAGAGCCTCAAGCAGCATCCTCTGCCCCACACTGCACTGATTAGCTCTGTTAGTAACCTCCAAAACAAAATAATCAGAAAGACAAAATGCAGAGCATTCAGCTATGCAGTAGAACTAAGGAGGACTGAAAGGTTTCCTCATCAGGGGAATATATGCCAGTCTCTGGTGCAGGGGGAAGATAGCACGACCCCTTGCTGTGGGAGAGCAGCAGCAGGGGAAATTGGCAGGCTGTTTCCAAGCCTTTACTGTCTGCACTCCATCAAAAGACAGCAGTGGGGGACCACACACTCCCAAACTAATGATAAAACATCAAGGACAGCATAATGCTGCCGCCGGGGATGGAGTGAATAGCAGAGGTGGTGTTGAGGGTGGTATGGGGGTATCAGGAGCAGATTCTCTTCTGACAGCATTTGAAGAGAGGGGTGGGCTAGATTTCTTTCCCTATGACCGAAGGCAGTGTGATAGCTGAAATGTCAGTGTCTGGAAGAAGGAAATTGGCCATTCAGGGATGAGGGTCTTCACAAAGGCTAGGATAGGATGTGGCACATATAATATCCACACGAACAAGAATTCTCCATGGGCAATTTCCAGGCTGGATGACTCTGGGCTCAGCATTATAAGTGCTGAAATATAACTGTATTTTGAGAAAGCATATTTTTGGCAGCAAGGAATTTGATTTGAGAAACTTAAACCACAAAGTGAAACAATGTAGGAAAAATTGTTTATGCATGCCTGCTTAAACCTACATTTCTTCCCAACATCAAGGTATTTTTTTCATTTTTTTTTCCTGTCCTGTCCAAAAATAGTTACTGCATTTTGCAAAAAGTTGTTTTTTTGTCATTGTTTGGCCATAGGTGTGACCTAAACTCAGGAGTGACTTATTTATGATTCTTTTTTTTTAAACATAAGTAGGCGAATTTATTCCTCATTTTCCCACTAGCAGCTAGTTGCCTTTTTAGTGGTTGTTTCCAATTAGCAACCATTAGTAGGTGTATCAGAGTTGGCTACTGACGGGAAGGCAGAAGAAGCTTAGTCTAGATGGAGATGTGCTTACCGTTGATTTTGTGGAGCTCTTCAAAATAAAAAAAAATCAGATCTCTCAACAGACAAAATCAATCTGTGTCTTCCGTGCATTATAAATGAGATATCCATGCTTCCATGTACCGATAAGACTACAAACTTGAAGGTCCTCCCACACGGGACAAAAGAATCTAGTTTCTGAACTTATTTTTGGACTAGCACTGCATCAAATTTTACACGTCAAAAAAGTGGCAGCAGACGCAAACTCAACGCGTGAATCAGGCACGAAAGAAGCGCAGCATTACGCCCAGGCTTGGCGGATTTGTTCGGAAGCAAAGGTGCGACTTATACTCCGCAGTGACTTAAATAGGATTTTCTTTATTATATATTTTTTTTTTTGCGACTTATACTCCAGTGCAACTTACAATTCTGAATATATGGTATCTATTTAAATAGTGGTCTTTGAAAACACTGAGGTATCTTCAAAGGTTTGTTCATTTCACCAGTAAAGTATTTTTGCGAAAAACTAATCTTGTGAGGTGCTGACAGTCACCCCAGACTGTGTAACTGTGCAATTCACAAGGACAGTTTCCCAGCAGCGTTTCATAGGAACAGGGAGCCTCACGCTCATGTTATGTCAAAACCCTGACAAACCCTAAATTTGCTGCATGCTGTCAATCTATGACTTTTTGTCCGCGGAGGATTTATAGATCCAAAAAGTCAATTGCGGACAGAGTCGTGGTGGTAAATGGAGCGGCAGCGTGTGTGAGTTATAGCACCAGGTCACCTCTGAGAGTAAAAGGCTTCTTTCCAGCCTTAGCACACACCAGCCAGGGGGCACAATTCACAGACTATTGCAGACAAACCCTTGTGGAGAACAGCACGACAAGCCTCTTTCCCAGCCTTTCGACCGCCCATATACAATACATGCCACACAATGGGACTTGATTTGACGTGGATTTACATCAGCCTCCCACCTGTCCAGACTGTCGCAGAGTGAAAGGTCATTAGTCTTTTTCAAATAAGAGGAGCCCACAGGACTGACTGAGGCAGAAGCCGACAGAAGACTGAGAAAAAAGAATTCATAGACAGTTTAACTTGGGCCTGAAGACAATGTAAACATGTGCCAATCAGAAAATTGTAAAAAATATTTATATTTGACACATTAAGTAAATGTTATATTAGAAAAGAGAGCAAGTACAATTACATTGATTTAATTAAAAAAAAAAATTATTTACTGAAGAAGATCTTTGTTTATTTGAAGTCTAATAGCTTCACCAGAAATGTATAAAACAAAACACGTAAAAGAATAAAAGAATAACATATTAATGAATAACATATAGTATAAGTTGTGGATTTTTGCATAGTTTGGCTGAGGGTGCAATTTATACTCGAGTAAGACTTGAATGTGATTTAAATAAAAATAAATAGCAACAACCGCTGGGGGGCACTGTAAGCGTCTATCTGTGTTTGATACAGACAGCAATGCAGAAGAAGAGGTGCGACTCAGTCTTAAGATATTCAATTAAATTCAATCCATTCAATTCAATGCAATGCAATTCAATGCAATGCAATTCAATGCATTGCAATTCAATTCATTTCAATTCAATTTTATTTATATAATTCAATTTTATATAGCCCAATATTTACAACAATAGTCACCCTTCAAGCTACATACACTGGTCATACGTGGTGCATTCCAGATCCAAGTTTTTAAACACGCCTTCAGTTGTGTTGACACTGGACTGTCGCTAGCCTGAACTAGTGCATGTCCTCACAGTTGGAAGAGGCTTGATGCGAAATGTCAAAGCGGTGCAAAACTCTCAAATCTTACCCTAGGTTTTTTCCTTAACAGCTCATTTCTGATACACGAAAGACTGGTATCATATAATTCTGGCCCGGCACAAACAGCAATTATTGATTTCTCCTTCATGAACAATTTCAAATGCTTGACAATCGCATGTGTCGGAAAGGATGCCATCCAAACATCATTACCAAAGCTGAGTCCCTGATTGGTCAAAGTCCAACTGGTTTAACTTTCAGTGGACGTTTAAATGCTCTGCTTTTTGTATGTAGAGCCCACAAATAGACTTAAAAACGTCCTTAGCGACGCGTAAACACGACAGCCAAAAATGCACGATTACACACATTTATATAAGGTTTTCAAAAGAAGCGGTTGCTTGATTGTGCATTTCCGAGCCTGGTATGTGTAGCATTACCCCGGGCTCTGCAAACTTGTTCAAAAGTGACACAAAGGATATAGAATTCAATGGATTTTGTACCTTAAAGTCATACTTAGAGTTTAGTTGTTAGGATGTTCTTTACGCTATGGTTATCATATGTTGCACTAACAAACTAGATTCCTCCTATGTTTCATAAAGCTATATGAGCATCAATGTGTTATAGTAGTAAGGCAGGCATTTATTCAGTATATTATTGCTACCTATTCTGGTACTATGATTTGCGTCTCAAGATAAAATGTCTGTTCTTGATCCCATATTTTGTTAAATAAATTTCTCCCAGGAGTGCGACTTCTACTCCAGTGCGACTTGTATATGAATTTTCTTTTGTTACTATCCTTTTTTGTCAGCTGCAACTTATAGTCCGGAGCGAAAACAAGGTATAAATAAATTTAGAAAATGTCAGTGGATGCTCAGTGGTAGGTTAAGGTTGTGAATTGATGCTCAAAGGCTATACAACACAAAGTTATCATGTTAAGAGCAATCAATGCAGCAGAAACACACACTAATTAAGTCACTGTAGCAGACATGATTAGCCTGGGACAACAAATCCTCACACAGACCAAAACATGATTTTGCCTGGCATTAAATCCTCCAGAAAAGAGAAGTGGGAGTCACAGACATAATTATATGCAGTTTGAACACCTATTACCAATCTCCTGTGTCTCATTACAGAGAGGCGAGGTCATAAAGCTTCCAACATTCAAACACTAGAGAAATGGGCTTTAATGGAAATTGGTAAAATATGTGAACATGAAGTTATTAATTTATGGGGTCATGGCAAGAGATTCAAAACCCGACAATGTGTTTCTTTTTAAGGAGCACGCTGTGGTTACTGCCCTTTGCTTTGGGTAAATGTTTCAAGTGATGCACGATTTAGCCCTAAAGACCAAATATTTGGGAATTAGGAATTTCCCACAGGCATTTCAGTGAAAATTTAGATTCATTATAATATTATAGCACAACATTACAGTGTTGTGTATGTGCAAATAAAAACCTCCTTTTCCACTCGTCTTTGTTGAGGAACAAACCCCCAAAACACACTGCCTACACTTGTTGTTTTCCAGGGAATCTTTCCTCGCCTATTAAAAATTTAGCCATGATTGCTTGATAATCTGCTCTGAGTGTGTCATTTGCCGGCATATGCTGGGCTTTTGTCTGGGAGTGATCATTACGGGAATAAGCAGATGCCATCATCTGCCTGGCAGAGCACGAAGATGAATAGCCATGACACTGCAGTGCCATGAGTGTTAAAAGAAAGAAAAAACAGGGAAGAAATCGCATACTTCTGAGAGGGAAAATAGCATGTTGCTTTGACCAAACTGTTCAGAAGTAGGAAAATGGTGAAATCTTTGTCTTTTACACAGATTGCACTGTTTTCAAGCAGCCTAAATACAAACAAAATTCTTAATTCTTTCAACTCTGTTAAAAAACGGCTTTGTATTTGTCCTTGAAATTTCTTTGTTGCATAAGTTTTTGAGTATTGAAAATGTGTTGTAACTTACAAAATATCAAATAAAACGTTCAACCTGACTTGATTTCCTGCTATTCTCTCTTAATGTATTTGAACCTGAACAGTTTTCTAGGCACCTCTGTCTCTCATCTTCCACTAAAGACCCACTCCAATTAATACTGTGTTTTGATGTTTTTATCATGTGGCATTTTTCTAATGAGGGAGGACATATATAAAGACAATTCATCTTAAAAATTTGGATTCAGAAGCAGACAAATACATGACATTTGAAAAAGCCTGTAACAGTGACGTGGAAGCTACTACTGCAACCCACAAGCTCCCTACTCTTTCTCCATTCTGTTGTGTTCACTTGTAGACATATAGAAACTATGTTCTAGAAAACAACAGAGGTTTTTTTCAATTGGCTAAAAATGACATAATCATAATTAAAAGATCACTAAGAATGTTTTTACGTTAGACCAGAGGTCGGCAACCCATGGCTCCGGAGCCAAGTGTGGCTCTTTCATCCATCTGTTGTGGCTCCCTGTGACTTTGGAAAATAATGAGGATTTTATAATAATTAAATTTTATTTTAGTTTTTCATTTTTCATGGCATTTCAAAGGCGCTCATGGTAAAAAACAGCTTCGTAATGAGCTCGTATTTATCGGGCGAGACCTGCAGAGCTGATAGCAGGAGGAGACATGCGGGGCGGCTTCAATAAACACTCCGATCTTCTGCCGGGAACTTGACGTGCCGCGGGACAGAGACTGATGACAGACTGAGAGTTCGCGCCAGCGTTGCCAGATAGTCACAGTTTTTCAGCCGAAAAGTCATCTGTTTTTGGCCAGACCCAGCCAAAAACCGCCCAACACAGCTTTTGTTTATGTTTTTTTTTTCATACTGGACTGATAAAATAAAAGATTTTTCTAAAAGATAGTTCAGAATAATAATAAAATGTGTACACTATTGAATATTTCTTCAGCGGGCCGCCTTCTTTCATTCATTTGCTTAACCTGCTTTATCCCCGCTATAACCTGCGTCCGGCTCTTTCATCCTTGTGCGGCGCTGGAGCGCCCTGACCACCGTATTTTGCGCTCTCTGTGTAGGACACACCGGGAGCGCAGGGGAAACAAATCTCAGCTGCAGAGGATGTGAACAGGTGAACAGTTAGAGAGGAAAAGCAGGCGGAGAGGCGGAGGAGGGGCTTTGGCTTCAAACTCTGTCAGAGAGATGCAAACACGGGCGTCAGATTCAGACGCAGCTTTCACTCCGGGAGTTGAAGCGGAGACTCTGGGATTTATGAACTCAAACATGGAAACATGATTACCAAGTAGATCTCTTCAAAAATAATAAACTTGATCTCTCCACATTCTCAGTGTCTACCATGCATTGATAAACACATCGCTCCATGCAGCGATCAGACCAGAACCAGTAGCTCCTCCCAACGCGGCCGCGGTATCATCCTTTAAAGAACACACTGTGCATTTGCAGCGACGTATGCTTCAGACGATGTCCGATTGGCCAATCTACATGTCAATCAAGTCCCATACTTCTCAGTGATGATTTTGATTGGCTAGTGGATTTTAAAGAAGTACTTTTTTTTTTTTTATCTTTTCTGGCCCGCGATCTACACTCATGTCATTGAAGATCGACCGGTCGATGCGATGGACGTAATGAGCACCTTTGAATAATATATACATGCATAATATATATAATGATGTCAAAACGGGTTGTGGCTCCAGGTGCTTTCTTTTTTATTAGGGGCGGTCCCAAATGGCTCTTTGAGTAAAAAAGGTTGCCGACCCCTGCGTTAGACCAAAAGATGCCTGGAATGGGTCTTTAAAACCCAAGTCAGTGCATACCATACAGTTGATGACAGTGAAACCCAATTTCAACTATTCTTATTACTAAAATCCATTTCCATACTGGTGGATGAGACAGACAAATAAATATCAAGTTGCTGTGGTTTTACATGCGGTCTGTTGCTGTCAGCATGTCCAAAACAAGTCTGCTGACTGACAACAAAACAATTTCATCACAAGGAACCCCGCAATTGATCTTTCCACAGACCAATGTCTGAGAAAAAAAAATCTGTTGTAGCTTTCAAAACAAACCACTGAATTAAATATTTTTCTTTTGAGATGATGCATTTCAATTAAACATGCATATCTGCATCTGAACTGATGCAGATCTAGCAGTGTGAATTAACATGACGAATCACGTGATGAGAACTGTTTAAAACACTGTCTGCTCCAGGTGTTTACTTGCAGACAGCACATTATTTTGCTAAGTGACACTTCAATTAATCAACAGTAATAAAATGAAAAACTTTAAACAAACATCAACTAATTGTTTAGTAGAGCGGAGGAAGATCTGAGCTCCACCACAGGAAAAGTATTTATGAAGTAAATCTCAGCCGGTTTAACAGTGTGGGATTTTAAAAATAATCTCCGTCTTAGCATTTTCCTCCAAAATGCTCTATGCAATTAATTAGGTAATTGCTTCATCAAACAACTTTTAGTGACTTCTAGGTCAACCAATAGAGTAACAAGGAGGATGTTGACTGGAAAGTGGTTGAAGAACAGGCATAGTATATCTTTCCTAGAGCAAGTATAGTAGATGGACGCCATCCATAAGTCACTACCAAATCAGAGTACCTGATTGGTCACAGTTTTACTCATTATTACTTCAAATGTGCGTTCAATGGGTGCCCGATTTGGACTATTTGTGCTTTGCGAGAATTTTAAACTTGGAAGCCCCAGTTGGGCTTACAAGTGGTCACTTGAATGCACGCTGCTGAGGGCAGTGTGAACGTAGCTTTAGATATTTACATTGACGAAACGGGTTGATTTATATGGACTAATAGTTTTAAGTTATAGAGTTTTTAGTTAGTTAGTTATTAAAAAGTTTGACTGCTAAAACTCTTTATTTATAAAGATACTGGTCTGAATGGATGTTTGGTGTGTCCACTTATGTTGAGGAAATACACATGTTGCCTGGGAGCATAAACAGCCTGTTTCTAGTTACTTCTTGATCACTGGTAATTTTTTTGACTCACAACACAAACCAATTCCAACCTGGGAGTAAAACACAAAGTGCTTTTCTGAGCAGCAGGGAGCAACTTCTCAATGGATGGAAAGCTAAACAAGCAGCTTCCACTGAAAATGTATTTTCCCCTTCATCTCCATCACTCCTGCTGGCCAACAAAAATGGGAAATGAAAGTCTGAGCCATGTGAAGTTCAGGGATGTCACATTGCCTTTGTGTTTTAAAGAAACTTTCACCTCCCTTGATTTGTTTTGCAGCTTTGGCTAAAATGAAAAGTAAAAAAAAACAAACAAAAGAAAAACAGAAGTTGTAAAATGGCAAAAGAAAAATGGACAGCAGTGTTGTTAAAGAATAAAGAAAATGAGGCCTGAATAAAGAGAGGTCAACGCAGAGCCGCCAACAGTCTGTGGCATTTAAAGGCAAGTCCTGGGAGAGATGGTCCATCTATTGCCCTTTACAGTTTGGCTGCTGAACACACGGAAACTCCATCAACTTCAGTGAAAGTCAATAATCAAATGGCAATCGCCAATGTATTCCACATTTTAATTCTTGTATCTTAGCAGCATATTGCATGAAGGGGGGTTAAAAATGTGCTAATCCTTTCCTTAGCTGGAAATTCACGATCCTAGTTTTCCTCCATTAAACCAAACTCCCTTTAACCTGGAAGTAATGTGGCTTTATAAGATAATCAAACAGACGAAGATATTTAGTTGGGTATAAAACTAGCGTACAATGTCTTAAAGTGAAACCAGAAGCTGGTTGTGTATTATTATAGAGCCTGTTGGCAGACATAAGGACATAAAACAAATAACAATTAAAGATAAAGTGAAAATAAAATTTAGAAAATTAATATAATCTGTCACACACGTTTAACATTTTTTAAAGTCTAGTCAGGTTAAGACCCTAATTCAAATTTAAAAACCCACTCTGATGAAAATTGTTTTTGGTGTTGTAAACATGTTCTTGTGGCATTTCTCTCATGATGGAGGAAATTTGCATCATTTGCATTGTAGATGTGCATTTCTGAGTGTTTCATTATGAATCAGGAGCAGACGGAAAAAAATGCAGTTGAAATAAGCTAGATGTGACATAGGGGCTACAATCGATAAGCCAGAAGCTCCCTGCTCCACTCCATTTTGATGCATTCACTGGCAGACAAATAGATCCATGTATGTCTTCATTTCCCTCATCTGAGCTGGCATCTGGCCAAAACTGTATGGCTGGGTGGCTCCAATATTGCTCTCCATTTTTGTTGCACCTATAATGTTAGGTTGGGGTTGTAAGGGACTGACGGCTTGCGGGAGAGTGTGTAAAACAGACTGATGATGGGAAATGGGGGTAGGCTTACTCTGCACCAGCATTCCTGCTCACAACACAAGAGGCGAATTTTTAATGAACTCCTGGAGAAACTACATTCTAGAAAACAAAAACTTTTTTTTTAATTGTCTAAAAATGGCATAGTTATAATTAATTATACTAATAATTTACAATAAACCAAAAAATGATCAGAGTGGTTCTTTGAAATTGTAATGACCATAAGAGAGGTCGAAACAGACATTCTAAAAATTTTTTATAAATGACAATTGATAAAGCAATGCATATGCACATATATAAACAATTTTTGTACTGTTTTGAGTTTCTCTGTCTTTTTCAAACAATTAGTTCCTACTTATTTCTTTGTATGTCAAAATAATTAATCAAGCTACATCACAAGTGAACAATTTAACGCTAATGTCCTGGGTTTTAGTGATCCTTTGAATAACCTCTTAGTATCCAATCATTTATGTGTTAAATAGTTTTTTTTTAAAGAAATACCTACCATACACATAGAGGATATAGTCATCAAAGGCCTCTCCAACCGTGTTCGAAGCCACACAGCGGTAAGTGCCATTGTAGGACTTGTTGAGGTTCTCAATGTAGAGATCAGAGCCGGTAACCACAGCATGAGGCGGCACATCCTCATCCACTCTCAACCAGTTGATCTGATGGGGACTGTTAGGAGGACAAATGCCACTAACATTAGTCAGGCTTTCCTATCCTTAAGACTAATTGAAATTAAAGGTGAGATCTCAGATCAGCACAGAACTGCTGGCAGCTTGTTGAATGATGTACAGGATGACATTAATCAGCTACACATTCACTGGAAGATAAATGTTAAAGTCTGTCTGACTGCCTTAGAGCAGCAAAAGTTCCATAAAAGTACCTAAAATTCATCACTAAAAATAATGAAAAAAACGCTATGAAGAAATTATGAGAACAAAGAATTTAAATTAAGGCCTTATTAAGAAAGTTGCTAAATTTTCTTGAATGAGTTGTGCCTAATTTTTTTTTAATCCAAACAAGACCATTTTTAAACTCAAAATTATATATATGGAATACTGTTTCCTTTAATCCAGATAAAACTACACATTTTGCTGTTGGGATTAATACATTTTAGTTTTGTTTTCTTGGTTTAAGTTTGTTCTGGCCATGAAGCTTCAGATTCTGTCACCGACACTCTCTTGATCACACCAGGTTTTATGTGGTCAATCAACTCAGCTGTTTCAGTTCAATCAATTGTCATTCAGTCTATTTAAGCTCATGGTTTTCAGTTACTCTGTCATGTTTGCTGTGTTAGCACTGCTTTACTCATGTGGTTCAAGGTTTCACCAGTTCTGTTTGTCATGTTTTAGTTTGCTTTAAATGTTTGTTTCCATCAGCAAGAGCGGGTTTTCTGCATTTGTTTACCTCCACACTATCATTTTCTAGAATTTGTTTGAAATGCGAACTATGTTCAGATGTAATCCAGAAAAAGAATTGCAATAAAAACAAAATGGGGGGGGAGGGAATGCTTATGAGTTGAGACTCTAAAAACCTTTAAAATGTTCCAGAAGTGGGTATAAAATTACTAAAAATTTTGTTTCTAAAAAACAAACAAAAAATAACTTTAAATGGGTAAATACATTTACAAATTCTCATTCATTTTAAGTTATTATTTTACTGCCAGCAGTCTGTGTGAAATAGCACTAGAAAAGCTTTCTAAATAAATGCCACCTGTGGTGGTGGGCATGTTGAAGCTTAGATGAGAAAACTATATTCCAGCACATTGAAGCATCTCCTTTAGATATTACAGAAAGGAAATGCTGTCATTCTAAATGAGAATTGGCAGCTGCACAATAAAAAATTTTTTTCTTGGCAACTTGTGAAAGATTAGCTGGCATACCATAACATATGATGACATACATAGGTTGAATTTTTGTTTAACTAATTTTTCTAAACAAACTTAGTTTTCCCATTTTTAAACTTTTTATTGATTTCGATGTAAATAAAATTGGTGTTTGAAGCTTATGTATTTATTTATTTTTTACTGTCAATTTATAAAATTAACTGAAATGATCCTAGCAGCAATCCCTGAGGCACACCACTGCAACAGTATTTCCCAATGGAAAAATTGAGTTTTACAATATCACTTTCAGTATGGGGAAGCCACAACCTCATATATATATATGAGTTCATACCATAAAAAAGTGTTGCGTTTATATTTTTGGTCAGTGTATATTTGTGTATGTGTATGTGTGTATATGTGTGTGTGTATGTATGCATGTATGGATGTATGCATGCATGTATATATATTTATGAGGTTGTGTTTTCTTTTTTTTCTTTTTTAAGTAAGACTGAAAATAATACAGAATATCAAATCATAATGAATATATGAAACTTGTTTTGCAACAAAAACAAAAAAAAACCACTTCTTTAAACTTTAAAGGAAGCATTAAAGTGAAGATATATGATCCAGTTGAATACTCACTGTGGTTTTCCTTCTGCAATACACGTCAAATCAAGGTTGTCTCCCTCTCTAGTTAACCCTTCGGGGTATGTCACCACAATCTTAACCTCAGGCTTATCTGAAAGCAAAAAAAAACAAACAAAAAAAACGTGAAAACAATAATTTTCTCAAACTTAAAAATTAATTCATTGTTTGAAGCCAAAATAAATGACAAAACTGTTTTCTTTATAGTTTTATAGTCGGTCTGCAGTCGCTTTAAGCAAGATGTTTTTTTTTTCTTCCTTTTATCATTCCGAGCAAAAGATTACCAAAATGTCAAGCAGCTCGAGTAAAGCTTTCTATTTTTCTTGAAAGGTCACACAAAACAGTTATCTTCCTTTAAAAAAGTAAAAAAATGGACAGACTACAAAAGGTTACGTTCACATTTGTTTGATTTTTGACAGTAGTTAGTAACTTGTGTTGTCTTGTCAATCAGGGCACTTCTTTAAAAACATCCAAAAAACTTTTGACATAAAACAAATCATTTTAATTTCTTATTTCTAACCTAAGACTTCCAAATATTTTTTTAAAGATTGATACATGTTAAGATAACAAAATATGATGAATGTAAAGCACTTTAATAGAAAACTTTAAAGGTCTGATGGTTCAGACGATTAATGTCCAGACGCAACTTGCTTCTTAGTGTGACGTAATTGCCAAAAAAATGCTCCTCATTGAGCATATTTTTTAGATATCTGACCAAGACATGATTTCAAACTTTGTGTCATGTGACCACATCAAAACAAAGAATCCAGGAAATGACATTGTAGACTGAGGTTTCTCTGTATTTATTTGTACAAGGTTTTTGAAAAAAGGTCTTTGTTCAGTAACAATATAAATGTAAAAGTATTAGGATGAGCAAAAGTCTATTTCAATACTTTATAATGTAACCCTGTTTAGTAATGACAGAGGTCAATTGTTTCTTGTAGGTCTTTATCAGGTTTGCATACACTGTAAGCAGCTATTTTGGTCCATTATTCCATGGAGATCTTCTCAACATCCAAAGCCTTAAGATACATTCACTCACACCAGGCTCAGAAACATGAGTTTCCAAGTGTCCTTGTCCAAGGAAGAGTCTATAAACACATGTTTCGGGCTTCTGCATTTTAAACTCTCAGATTCACATGTTTTCGGGGTCTAGGCAAACAATATGCAGTCATTGAACGTGTGTTCAAAGTTAAACCAGTTGAACTTTGACCAACCAGGGACTCAAGTTTAGTAGTTAGTAGTGATGTATTGGTGGGGTGCCAACCGTTAGAAATGTGATCATGGAGGAGAAATTAAAAATTGGTTTGTGCCCGGCTGGAAGTATAGGCCACCTCTTCTTTCATAAATCAGAAAAGAGCTGTGAAAGAAAAAGCCTGGAGAAAGATTCACGAGATTTGCACCATTTTGACATTTCACACCAAATCTTGTAAATACACACGCTAGTATCAGGAAGCGACAGACCAGTGTGAACACCATATGATCAAAGCATGTTCCAGAACATGCATTCAGTCCATTCTTGAACGGACAACACATATCTAATGTGAAAGCCACAAGAGCTGTTATGGGTGAATAGGGGCTGTCTGTGGGAGAAAACATGGGCCAACCTCTAAGAGGCACACAGGTGGCGTTGCTTGCAGAAACTATCAAGGTCGTAGACCACTCCATGAGCCCATAGAGCAAAAATGTGTTATTACGAGAGGACTAGTGGCATTTACGCCAAAAGATTCCATTTTGGTCTCATCTGACCACATGACATTCTTCCCAATCCTCATCCAAATGGTCTCTGATGAAACGTTAAATGGGTCTGAGCATGGAAAATTCATGAAAAAACTTTGGAAAATTCAGTTGCACTAAACTAGAGGCAAAAACGTGACAGATGTTTACAGATTGTACTGCTAGTTCTTTAGTCCAGCAAAAAAATTATAGTGGAGTGAAACAACAATCTTATTTTTGCCAAGCAACAGAAATGAGAGACTATCAAAGACCCAGCTTTGGTATCTCTAAAGTTACCATGTTTCTTATTCAGCTGTATAATTTCTATGTTAGTCTGCCAGTTATTTTTTCCAAAACTTCTGTTTATCATTTCTTTTTAATGAAATCTTTGAAGCATTGTAGCTTCTTTGCCTCAGCACTACGAGTAACTAATTAAACTGCTAGCTTGTCCAAGCAATGGGACTTTCTCTGGCACAGTGTGGTTTGGTTCAGAATTGGATATTTAAGGGGGAAAAAAAATTGGATCACTCACATAGCACTTCCAAGTGTCTCTCTGCCAAGAGGTCCTTCACAGCTGGGTGGTCAATGATGCAGTCCACTGGGAGTCCATCGTCTTCCTTGGTGACAGAAAACCTCACCCGGCTGGTGACGGTAAACATCCTGTCATACATCTCCTCCACTGTCATTTCACCTAGAAAAGCATTAAAAAAAGAGGAAATGACGTGAACAGCTGAAAAGTTCAAAAGCAAATTAAGATGCTTGCAGAAGTTACCTGCTGCAGAGGCTGTAATAGGCAAATAGTCACAGCTATTAAGAGCATATTACCTGTCAAAGTGGAGTAATTTCAGATGGCATTTACATTTAATTTGTTATTCAGTTATGTGGTGCCAGAATGAGACTTTAGAGGATTCAGACAAGCCTGAGGCCTTCGATTCTGACGAGATCAGCGAGAAGCGCCTGGGTCGTATCAAGCCTGATAATGAATGCTTCTGCTGCTTCAGGCTGGAGCATTGTTGGGGCTAACCCTGCAGTAATCTGCTGCCCACTTGGCCCAAGGCTGTCAGAGGGGCATTCATTTAGAGAGCTTTACAATGCCACAGGGGCATCGCATTAGCTACAGTGCTGAGTGTGATGCTTTACTTGCACTTAATGAAGTGAGGAAATAATTACAGCCCCACGCTGACCTGCAGCACACTTCCATTTCAGCGTTGTCACAGGGGAGGCCAGTTGGATTCAGGGAGGGCAGAACGCTGTTGTTCCACAGTTGATCAGCACCACGCACATGCAAGGTCCCTTTACAGACATTAACAGTGTGCAACATACACCCACCCATGAAAAAACCTGCTTGCATAAATCTTCAAGTCTTGCAATCAATGAGTTGTATTTTCGCTTGTAGACAATAAATTTGACAACCATGTGCAGTGGGTCAAGGATCCATTTGAAATCACAATTGCTTTGTGAGGGCAGAGCAGTTTCTGGACCATAGCACATGCTGGACCAGCACTGGAAAACAACAAAACATGTAAAAATGTATCTTACACATCTAGCTGTGCCCTACAGAGCAGCCATTAAGTGCACACAGTATCTCTGAGACCTGTTTTTACTCTTAAAAGCACAGCCACAGCAATGAACTCCTCTTTATTAGAGTGAAGTGCTGGGAGCAGTGCTGGCTTGTTCCCTGCCAAAAAAGCAATAAGAATTGCACATTAAGACATCTTTTTGTCACCCGGCAATCACGGGAGCAAAGCACAGCACATTAGATCACATTTGTAAGCTCAGCGAGGGCTTTTCCAGACATACCTGCCAAAGGGTGCGCCCTGTGCACCAAAGAGTACAGGGAAATGGACTGTGAACTGGAGGGATATGGTGATTAGAAATTGTTCTCTAGGCAAGCCTCTCTAATTGCCTTATAACAGTCGCTGCATTTAGATGCAAACAACGGTAATCAGTCTAACTTTACTGTGTGTCTCAGTTTATTTCTGCCTAATTCAGCTTAATTCCAGCATTTGACTGGAGTGCAGTCTCCATTAGACAATACATTTGCAACACCACAAAAAAGGATGGATCAACTTTGTTCACAAATGGTGCTAAAAACAAGTTGCTGTTTTCTGAACCACTAACTATAGTGTTGCTGTGGGTTATAAAGTTTCTACTAAGAATTTGATTTAAATCCTAGCTTTTCATCAAACCAGTGTTAAAGCATTTTTTTTTTACAAATATAGCTTGTTTATTTGTCAGGCCATCTCTCAGTACTAAAAGGAGTTGTACAGGATTTAAGAATTTAAAGCTGTTTCACACCTAAATCACAAAATTCAAATATCTGGTAGATATTTAAACATCTTAATGACAGCTGTGAGAAGCCAGATGAAAACAGTTGTAACGGTAACAGTTTAAATGTTTAAAGACCCACTCCAGTACATATTATGTTTTAGTGTTTTTTTTACATACTCTTGTAGCATTTTTCTCATGGAGGAGGACTTGTACAAAGAAAATTAAGCTTAAAACTGGATTTCTGTCTGGTTCTTAGCATTGGCTTCCATGTGTTGTGGAGGCAGAAGAGCAATGCGACGTGTGGAGCTGTCCAAACTTTGAAGAGCAACAGATCCCATTTATTCCCTGTCCATGTATTCTTTGCTGTTTGCATCAAAGTACAGCTTGCACTTTTCATTTTAGTAATTATTTTTGACCTCAACAGCATAATGTGTTCAAAGTATTCCAAATTAAATTATAAAAGGATGATTATCATAAAACTACCATAATTCCATTATATGACTTTTTCCTGGAAAAAGACACTAGATGTGATTGATTTACTGCGATTATAAAGCCTTTCATTGCCATCCAAATATTTCTACAGCTAAAGTAATCTTCATTTCAAAGCTATAATTCATTTTACCAATATTTTTTAATTTAAGAAAGTACTAAAAAAATGCAGTTGTGAGAGTCAGACTCGTACAGGCAGAGCAGATGTCCATGTCAAACTGAATTAGCCAATAAGAACTGTCATCCAAACCCAGATGAGGGGAACAACTGTGGACCCGGTCACGGACCACCTCAAACATGAATGCAGAAGACATTTGAGAGTCAAATCAAATGCTCTTGTGAGCTTCGAGCACTGATCAATCCCAGTGCAATCAAGCATGGCCTCTTCTCAGGGTGACATTTTCTCTCTCGGCTTATAACCTGAGTCTTCTGGCAGCCGGCACACTCTAGAGCCGTCAAAGATCAAGCCGTCTCAAAATGGCTTTGACATGTATGACTGCGGCATCGCTGTTGTGATTAGTAAAGCAGTCTAAAATGAATTTGCAGTGCACTTTAGATTCACCCTCACCAACTTTAGAATGAGAAAATAATGATGTAAGGAGGGGATGCTGTTTAAGGAGAAGAGAACTTGGGCTGCACTTAAAGTGTTTTGCCTTTTCTACTCATCTTTTCACAGGTGATTTATCATCACAAGATGTAAAGCATTTTAACTACAAGAAAAACAGCCAAAACGGGGATATTCCTGGAATATTCATTTGGATAGGATGACTGAGTCATTTTCCTCAGTGCTTCTTCAAGTTATTGTGCACCGATTTGTTGTAGGTCTGTAAAACTGTCTCCTGGGGCATTTTGGCCTTAGTCTGATTTCAGGGAGTAAAAAAGGAAACCATTTCTGGCTAATTGCTATTTTTCCGTCTTGACAGTTTTTTAATAAATATGAACCTGCCATTTCCTGGTTTTGAATAACTAAAACGGATTTTTTAAAAACTATATATTTTAACAAGTTGATGTAAAAACAAGTTGAGGTAAATGAATAAAAAGCAAACCAAACCATGCAAACCTTGACATTGTAATAAGAAATCTGAAAAAGAACAGAACAAATGTTGTTCTAATGGCCTAGTGGGAGGTAGTGTAGAGAGTAGACCCTGAGACTGGAAGGTTGTGAGTTAAAATCCATGGCTGAGTCGCACCAAATAACAAAATGTGGCCCAATGCCTCCCTGCTTGACACTCAGCATTAAGGGGTTGGATTGGTGGGTTTAAGCACCAAATGGTTCCCACGTCCGGCTGTGTCTGCAGTTCCCCGCCCCCCAGGGGATGGGTCAAATTTTACGTTTTGAGGTACTTACAACTTATGGGAATTTAACATGTTCTTGAGGCCTTTTTCTAATGATAAAGGAAATCTATTGAACAATTAGGCTTAAATTGCTTTTCTGAGTAATTCTTTATCCAAATTGGTGTGAATCAGGAGCAGACAAAAACATTCTGTGGGAAAAAAACAAGATACTGCAGCAAACCACAATCTGCCTGCTCTGATGCTTCCATTTGTCGGCGACTAGATCCATCTATTTCTTTGTTTTCCTTGTCCGGTAGACATCTGGCTCATAACTGTAGACTTGAATAGCTCCAATGTTGCTCACCATTTTTTGTTCCACCAGTAACGTTAGGTTTGGGGTGTGAGGGGCGGTAAGCTACAGCAGAGAGTGTAAATAAAGGGATGATGGGAAACACGGGCAGGCTTACTCAGATCTATGTGTCACTGACAACAGGTGAACATTGGCCGATGGATTCACTCAGCCACTGCCTCCAACAGATCAGTGCGTGAATGCAGAACAACTTTCTCCAGCTAAACTCAAACAAGACCGAAGTTATTATTTTTGGCCCACAGAAACAAAGAGAAAGTGTCAGCAGCTACCTTCATTCTCTGTCTCTTAAACCCTCAAATCAAGTCAGAAATCTAGGGGTAATCATGGACTCTGACCTGAACTTTAACAGCCATATCAAGTCAGTAACATCAGCGGCATTTTACCACCTGAAAAACATTGCCAAAATCAAAAACATAGTGTCAAAGCCAGACCTGCAGATACTTATTAGCCTTATGCATTTGTCTCCAGTAGGTTAGACTACTGTAACGGCCTGCTCACCGGCCTCTCCAAACGAGCTGTAAAACAGCTTCAGTACATCCAGAATGCTGCTGCTCGAGTCCTGACCAAAACCAGGAAGTATGATCACATTAGTCCTGTGCTCAGGTCTCTGCACTGGCTCCCTGTACCTCAAAGAATAGACTTCAAAGCAGCTCTGCTTGTGTACAAGTCTCTCCATGGCCGCGCACCAAAGTACATCTCTGACATGTTAGTGCCATATGAACTATCTCGTACTCTGAGGACCTCAGGGACCGGCCTCCTGTTGATACCCAGAGTCAGAACTAAACAAGGGGAATCAGAGTTTCAATATTCTGCAGCTAAAATCTGGAACAGCCTCCCTGAAGGCGTAAGACAGGCCTCTTCTGTGTTCATGTTCAAATCTAGACTTAAAACATTTGTTTAGCCGTGTATATGACTGAAAGGTCTTATCTGCGCTTTTCTTTCCTTTCCTTCCTTTATTTTTAAATCAATTTACAAATTTTTTCTTTTCTTTTAAAGTAAATTTTACGTTGATTATTTCTATGATGTATTGTGATTTTAATGCATTTTTCTGTTTTGTGAAGCACCTTGAATTACTTTGTGTACGAATTGTGCTAAACAAATAAACTTGCCTTGCCTTGCCTTGCCTTACACCGCAAACAGTCCTGCCCACATCTCTGAGGTGAATTAAATATTAAATGTTGTTACTTTATTGGCCAAGTAATATAATAAAAGCTATTAAAAAAAGAAAATTGAATAAGACTGACTGAAAAACATTTAAAAGATATTGGAAACAATTACTAGAAACATGAATAACCCCAATTTTATTATCTCTGTGACTTGATGATCTTAAAGTATTTTTTCCAAAATAAATATTATTCCTTTTGTCAAATTCTTTAAAAGAATCAAAGTGGAATTTGGTCCATTTCTAAGAGTACAAGGTTTTCTACCTTTTAAAATTCTTTCTACTTCTCTGTGACGCAGCAGCATTTATACAAAAAAAAATTAATTGCAGCAGTCAGACGGAACTTCGTTTTTCCCAACACTTTAGCAATATTAGCAGCTAATAACTGGTCTGTAGTGCAGTTAAAAAATATATTGCAGCTGTCGTTTATGCTAATGAACATTTTGCCACCTTTTGTGGTAAATTGAAAGGCAAATCACAGCCTTCCTTTACCTACGAGAGCGGAAAAAAACCAAACCGAGCAAATTGGTTTAAATGAATTACATTTTGGCTCTAAAACTGCCTTGTGAGCACTCACGCGCAGGACAAACGTGATCACAGAGGTTCCCAAAAACCAACTTGATGTGCAGCTCTGCATCTCAACACAGGCGGGGCTAATGAATTGTTGAGTATGTCCATAATGAGAAGTGATTTGTGTTCTTGTGTGGTACACGATGATGTGACTTTCTGGCTCTCTTTATGTGTCTGCTGCCACTATGGATTAGCCCTGCTCAGCGTGTCGGTGGCATTTTGCTGATCTAACTGTCCTGTTCTTTTTCCCTCTCCTACACTGCACTCATAAACAGAAATTGACTTCATCTCCTGTAGGGAACACTGCGAGCGCAGATGGCATAAAGCTTCAGATTGTCTAAATATTTAATCTCCCAACAAGCTAAATGCATTCTCTCCATTCTAATACATATATAATTTGACAACAGGCAGGAACACCCACTCTGCGTAAATACAAAGTGACTAAATATCCCCGTTCCTGTACAATTAGTGATAAATAATTAAAACAAATCCAAACTGAAAGGTAATAACATTTCAATTCTAACCCCTTTAAATTATAAACCTGCTTCTGCAAGCGCCTGCAGGCAGCTGAGAGCGCCGAAATGAAGATAAAACATGCAAATAAAAGTGCATCACTGTTTACACCATGAAGGGATGTTTTGACTTGTGTAAAAATTAATATGGGGTTGGAAACTTTTTCAAAAGCGCACAACATCAACCGTTGAGGTGAAACAAAATGTTGGCGATAAATATTTAAGCAACGTTAAATCCAAACATTGATCTCTGTAATGAACATTAACATGAGCAGAGCTTCAAGGCAAATACAAATTTATTACAAACATTATACAAGCTGGAAATGCTGCAGTTGTGAATATAAAATATGTCGTGTCTCAAGAAAAAAGAGGAGGAAAGCGCTGTCCCTATTCAACTGCTCAAAGCAGCAGGTGATCTTCGTACATAAACCTGTCGATACAATCCGTACAACTTAGATTTGGTGTAAAGCTACATTTTTACAAAGAAGAAAAAGTCTATGGAGAGCAGGACTCTCAGGGAAGTGGACAGGCCTGGAGCACGTGAAGCAAACGGGGAGAGGCTGTTATTTTACCAACCTGTCAGTTCTTCCTCCCCCTTCATCCATCTGATAGAGGCAGCTGGTTTGCTGCCAATGGCTATGCAGGTGAGCTCCGTCTCGTTCCCTTCGCTGACCACATCCTCCCGGCTCTCGATGACTGGGCTGCCTGGTGGGACTGACTCATAGCAACGGACAGAAAAGCAGAGATATCAGCACCCAGAAAAGTCATTTTATTATAATTTTTTACAGTATAGTGACAGTAAAATACAGAAAATTATGTAAAATGTTTTGCCTTTTTTTTTTTTTATTTCTTTACTTATAAACTCTCCTGTTTATGAGATACCAGTAGTTGATGTTGTTGAGTAGGTTTTTCAAAAACAAGTACGTGTTAAACCTTTTCTAATAAACACTTAAAAAAACCCACTCCATTGAGAATCGAGTTTTTCTCATGATGGACTTATAAAGAAAAAACATCCACTAAAAGTTGCATTTCTGAGTATTTATTTGAAATTGTTAATCAGGAGCAGATAAAAAAATTCTGTTTGAAAACGCTTGAAACTGTTCTGTAGAAGCCACTATTGGCAGGCCGCAGGCTCCTTGCTCAGCTCCATTTCGATGGCTCCACTTGTAAATAGATCCGTGCATGTCTTTGTTTTACTCGTTCGTCTGAACTGTCATCTGGCTCCAATATTGCTCACCATTTTTGTTGCAAGGGTAATGTTATGTTGGGGATGTGGGAGAGCGTGTAAACATATGGGTGATGGGAAGTAGGGACGAGGTTGCTCTACAACAACGTTCCCGCCCACAAAATAAACCACTGCTGCTCTGCAGAAACTATGCCCTAGAAAAGCTAAAAACAAAAAAACGTTTACAATAGATCAAAATATAATCAGATTGGCACTTTTATTTGTGAACTCCATACCATTAGGATCAACATTTATTTCAGCAAGGTAAGAGCCTAACAGTCAATACAACTAAAACACAAAGAAAGAAATGACTTGGGCTTGTGGGTAACCACCTGGACTTCTTAGTCAACTTAATAAACGAGTGCGTTCTAGGATAGTATACATTCATGTAATGTTTTATTAACATGCTTATTAGCATTACTACAGTAAAGACTTGATTAATATCAAGTTGTTTTGAACATATTGTAGGTTTCTAACCCTTTAACACCAGAGATATCGCCGGTGAACTCTCAATAAGATGCGTGCTTTGACATACCGTAAGTCTCTGAGTCCAACCAAAGTGCATCAGATGATTCTGACGCAGAGAAAAGTGGCTTTTCATGTCGGTTTTGTGCTTATATCCAAAACTTTACAATGGGAAATTTGATTTATAAAGCGCTTTCACACAGCCAAAACTGCTACAAGGCACTTTACAATAAAAATCAAGAACAGCAACAGATAAAATATAAGCATAAAAACAAGCAAATCAATAAAAGAAATAAAATAATTAAAAATCGGTACTAATGCAGTAAACCGAGCAGTGACATGGAAGAGTAAAAGCTTGGCTGTAAAAATGGGTTTCAAGCTTAGTTTTAAAAATGGACAAAGGATGCATCACGGAGGTTAAAATGCAGAGCATTCAGATCTACGGGGCACAAATTGTATCTCAGAGAGGTAGGGCGGGGTGAGACCATTCAAAGATTTAAAAACAAATAAAAGAATCTTGAACTGAACCCTAAAATAAAAGAAGGGAAGCCAAGATGTAATGGGGTCTCTTTCGTGCTCCAACCAGAATACGAGCAGCAGCATTTTGAACCAGCTGCCACCGCAAAAGAGAGTACTGACTAACCCCTAATCAAAGTAATTTACAATATTCTAGCGGTGCATAACAGTGATAGACAGCTCTTCTGTGTTTCAGAATCTGCAGAAATTATGTTAATTGCATAAATGGTTGAAGAGTTATTGGTAGTTCAAAGAACGTCAAGGGTGTAAACGGGGTAAAAAAATAATGTAGTGACGGCCACACACCCATTGGTCTGCTGTCAGATCTGGTAGCGCAAAGGATTGTGGGATGCAATTTCTTCTGCTGGTTCTGGCCTGATCTGAGTGGGTGTGTGGGTTTAATCTGTGTTTTATTGTCTGACTGTTCTTCCGTTCGGTGTTAGTTATTTAACCCTGGTGGTTTATTTTGTCCTGCATCGTAAGTGAGGAGGGGGGGGAGGAGAATGACCCCACTGCATGTCACACTGTTCGAGGACAATAAAAGAAGCCAGTTCTGCAAAGTTCCTATCTCTGCCTCGTTCTTCGTAGCGTTGCTACTATAACTATCTGAGCAGGGTGTAACTTTACAAAGCACCGTGTGAAGGAAATTGATACATTTCCACCAAATCTCTGCCCTGGGGGAGGGAACTCCCTATATTATTGTGGAATCCCCAGTTTATAGTTTTTATACTCGTGTGATGGTAATTATCTATGGTCACAAAATCCTAGAAATAAATTCTGTTCCATTTCAGCATATTTGTACACGAATTAGGTCTAACTTTGTCCGTCGTGTTCTGCAGGTAAGACAAATGAAATAGTAATTACTTAATAGACCAGAGGCTTTGTTCATCATGCAGCATTCATTAGTTATGCATGATTAAGCATTAAGTGAGCAAAATGCTGCCCTAAAACTTCAGAAACGTGACGGCAACGTCCGCACCATGTGTACATTCAAATCAATTGCTCTTCATCATGTCTCAGTTCATCCTCAGTGAAACGTTGCCAGACGTCAGTTAATTGAGAGCTATAATAAGATAAAAGGTTACTGACATTTCGCTCAAGGACTCTTTGTTGTTGCAGGAATGTAGCATCTTTATTTCAATTGAACAACTGAAGTAATTTCTTGAAAGTGCTTTTAATTCATTTCAATCCCCCATGAAGACTGCATGTATAATGAAGCTAAACTAGAGCAATTTCTTTCCTAAGCATCAAAGTGTGGCACAGCTGACTCTCAACAGGGAATTGTTTGGAGCAGCCAAGTCAACATTCACCAGGATTCACAGAGTCAACACAGCTGCCAAAGTGACTCGGTCTGAGCCATCAGTTTCAGCATCTGCTCCTTTTCGTTATGCTGTCTAACACTGCAAGAGCTTAATTGGCTGACATTTTGTTTCAGTTGCTAAAGATATCAGAATCAAAGATCACAATTATTTCATGTTCACCATCTATAATCAAGCAGAATTTAATAAAAGAGTGTGTGTCTGTGTGTGAGAGGGGTTCACACATGGTTCCTCACACCTACCCAGGACAGTGATGTCTGCGTAGGCTTCCTGAGGAGGATCTGTGTAGAGCTGGCACACGTAACGTCCCTCATCGGAGAGTGACACATTGGACAGAGACACCCGGAGTTCGTTGTCAGAGAAATTCACCAGCTGGAACCGGCTGTCCTTGAGAGCTGAGGGGATACAGAGTGCAGGGACACAAACATGAGACACGGGGTGAGAAGGAAGAGAAAGTGGGGGCGCAGCGAGAACGAGAGAGGATGGAGGACGGCGAATGAGCACAAAATCAGACATAGGAGGGAGGGAGGGAGAGAGAGGCCGCCCTTTTGCAGGCTTTCTCCTTAATTGAGTAAAAGGAAAGTGAGTTTCAAAATAATTCCTCCGAGTTGATTTCTAAAGTACCTTTACAGTCCACAGAGCACTCGCTAAGAAAGGGAAGTGTGATGAGCGCTCAAGAAAAATTCCTAACAAGCTACAGAACTCTTAAAAATGGGCCGAGACTGGTCATGGATGGATGCGTCACCTCACATATTCCACTGACAGAAGAGTCATTCAAACACACATAATGAAGGAAATCGCAGTGTGGAAGAAGAGAGACTCGGATGTCTCGAACTCTGAGTCAAAAGCAGACTGGAATCTGTGCTAATACCAATATAGATTGGCTGAATTTTCTTATGGTGTCATCAAACTAGGTTAGCCATTTCTTTGACTTCCAGTCACTGCTTCTCATTTGGGTTAGCATTCATCCCCAAACACTCTTTTACATAAACAGACTCTGCCGATTTGACTGTGAGGCCTTTTGATGTTCTGACTGGCCTTTTTTTCTTTTTCTTTCTTTTTTCATCACTTGTTCAAGCTAACTCAGCTCATTTTTTTTAAGGAAAGGCAGTTTATTATTCCCCAACAGGCTCTACACTTAGCATCATGATCATTACTAAAGGTGCAGCAGGCAATGAGCAAGAACCTTCATCCCCCAATCTAATTTGAGAGCTCTTTCAAAGCCTCTCCTTAAAGAGAAACAATGATGCTTAGACACTTTGAGAGACATAACACCTGTGAGGGAGGGAAACCCTTCAGTTTGGAAAAGCTAAGTGCAGATTAAACATTTGACACATTTTCATTGCTTTCTGATTGCTTACTTAACAGTATTTGTCAGTATCTGCTTTTATTTTATTTTATTTTTGCAAAATACAGCTTGAAACAATACTCTTTGAGTTTCAAAAGCAGTTATGAGGAAATTACCAAATTTTTTGGGGATTAAATCGCTTCGGAGTTTAAGTTGCAGCAGCCAAAAAATGCATGATAAAGAAGTAAAAAATAATATACAAGTCCCACTGGAGCATAATGCAACCTTCACCGGGCATGTACGAGTGTTCAAAGATGTGCTAAATACGGGATTTGGACACACTTTGGCATATTGTCTTCAAACTGAACTGTCCCTTTCTGATACTAGCACAAGCACAGTGGAAAAAGGCTCACCGATATATCCGATATATGAAGAATTTAAAGTCATTTAATCCCGGCCGGCCACAGATTGTAATTATTAATTTGTCCTCCATGATCAATTTTCAACCTATTGGTTATACAGTGTTTTGAAAAACAACATCCATACATCAATACCTAATTTGAATCCCTGATTGGTCAAAGTTCAACCAGATTTAACTTTCAACGTACATTGGCCACTTGTTTTGTATGTAAAGCCTGAGAACTGACCAAAAACTTGCACAGTGACTCGTGAACGCCAGACTTTTGAATGCAGAAGACCGAAACGTGAATATACACTTGTTTACATAGACTCTTCATTGGAAATGCTGGGTTGAGCATGCATTGCCGAGCCCAGTGTGAATATAGAAATAGTTGCACTCTTGAGATTAATGTATTTAACAAAATTCAGGAGAAAGGCAAATTGTAACAATGAAATTGATGGCAATGGACTAAATATAGACATGCTTCACTACACTACACTAATCCATCAATGTAAATTTAGCTTCATGGAAAATAGGAGGAATCTAGTATTCTAGTGCAACATATGAACAATTATTTAGATAACCATAAGCTAAATAGCATTCTAACAAGTCAACTAAACACTTCATTTGACTTTATATCACTTAATCTTTTAAATTCTTCGTTCTCTATGTTGCTTTGGAACAATTCCGCCAAGCCTGGCGTACAACTGAGCAGCGTTTCATTTTTTGCATTGGTGTCAGTAAGAAATACTGATATACACCTACAGTGCCCTCTAATGATTCTTACACAATTTAAAAATATAAATAAATAGTAAGTCGTTCCCCTGCCCACTGTGCAAGGAAAAGACAACTTATACTACAATCAAATATGGTAGTATTTTATTGTAGTGCCTTTAATCGCACTGCTTTGCGATTAAAGGCAAGTTTAATCGCAAAGCAGTGTGGTGTGATACTGAAGAAGCAGTTTTTTCCAGTCATAAAGAAGAAAAATGTCTTTGTTTACCAACAATGAGCTTGTTGGGATGCCATTTATGTGGCCTGCTTCAAAATGCACTCAACATAGTTTGGACCGGTTTCAGACCTTAATTTGACTGAAATAGTCGGGTGGGGCCTTTTTGGAAAAGCATGCATGCAAAGAGTGCCTGAAAATCTCAGACTTAAATTTACACAAAGAACTGATAACTTCATAAAAAAGGTAAAAACTTTAAGTTGTTGGCTTTTGAAGAGTGCTAAGGCACAATGCACACTTTGGTCTTTTGTTTTCACACATTTAACACGTTGCAGCTTTGTTTTTGCTCTCTAAATGATTATGTTAACTGTTGCTTTTCACTTGAGACCATATCAACCCTATTTTAAGTTACTTTCAAGGAACTAAGATTACCACACTTTTCCCTATGGGGGGCTGAAACCAGCAACGAATTTGCGGTTTGTGATTGAGAGTTATTCCGTTAGCTGAGGGATTCAATCTTGTCATAAACAACGTTATTAACATCATTGCATTCAATACTTTCTGCACATCTTGGTATTAGCAGAAAAGCCAACTAATTTCAGATGATTAAAGGCTGATCTGCAAATAAACATGTCTTAATCCTTTTATTACAAGTTTAAGGTCTAAAATATGATTAACAGTTTAGGACTACATACTGTCTGTGGCTTTTGAGTAAGGTAAGCAATACTGCAAAAATGTTAATAACTGTTGCTATTTTATACATAAAAGCACCAGCACCATTAGCAGTGGTTTGATGTCTATCATGCCTCCTCGCTTTAATAAATTTATTAATTTTTTGTTCAAAACATTATCTTGCTGTTGCCTAGAACAAACCAAAAGGGTTTTAAGTTCTTGTATAACAACTAAACAGTTTTTTTTCCTCCAACCAATCCTTTTTAAAATTACATTTGTTTTACCTTACAAAAAAATATAGTTATCTGAACCACTTTAGGATTAAATGTTGGTGCGCTGGAGGCTTTAAGCTATGTACACATCTATGCACGCTTTTATGAATGGGCATTCGGCCCAGAAAAGCAGGGAGTGGCAGGGAGGGGCTTATTGTTTTTCTACTGTTTGGTAGCGCATGTCCGCCACCTACAGTTGGTAGAGGTTTGGTGGGAAATGTCAAACATGTGCAAATCTCGTGAATCTTGCTCCAGGGTTTTAATTTATAGCTATTTTACAATATTTAAAAAAAAACTTGGTGTCATATAATTCTTGCCGGACACGCTGCAATTATTAACTTCTCCTCCATGATCAATTTTCAAGCGGTTGGCACTTCTGTGACTCAAAGGACGCCACCCCCCGATGTACCATTTTGTTATTTGAGAAACTCGAAAAGCATAACATGATATATTATTTAAATAATTAATCATCCTCTTGCAATGTCTTGACATGTAAAAAGCTTTAGCATGTCTTAAATGTAATCAGAAAACACCATATTTTCTTCAATTCAATATCCCACTGCAGAGACTCTAAGAACTATGGATTTTTGTGAATCTTTGTATGTGTTTAAGTAACTAACCTCCTTAACTGTTATTGTCACTGCATTTTATGTTGTTTACACATTTATCGTGTTTTATACTTCCACTCTGTTCAATAAAGTTAGGTAAAAAAACATCATCACGCATACGTCACTACCAAATCAGAGTCCTTGAAATGCGAAATGCGGGTTTATGTGAGTTTACATACACTTTCTGTTGAAAACAGTCCTTTGAATGGCAGTTACTGAGGCTGTTGTGTACATAGCTTTAGACCGTCAGGGGCTCACAACTTAAAGGCAAGTCTTTTTAGCTCGGTGTCACATAAATGCTGAGCCTTGGCGGCACAAAATCAAACATCTTCTGAGGAGTGATGCAGTGAATAAATAAGACTTCTATTGCGTCGCTGTCTGAAAAGGTCCAGCTTCACTGATAAAGGCTCATTTTTCTCATTTCGAATGACAACTTGGCTAAATTGCATGTCATTTTGCATATATCTGAAAGAATAAAACCCTCGTCCAAACAGTTCTGGCTTTCACCCTCTAACCCATCACCAAATTCATCAGTTTGCTTCGACACACATTTACTTATTTGTGTGGTCTTTACTGCTACTGTAATGCTGATATTATTCTGGCTTCTTTTGCTTGTAGCCGCTGTTCCTGGAACTCTTGGAGTGTCTCTGTGTCACTGCTGTTTACCTCCTTGTGTACAAAAGTCTGCCACTGTGTCAGGCAACCCCGTTGACAGATAACAATGCCACTCGCTGGGGAGGGGGGGGGCACAGAGCCAGCAGTCCTTAAGGAACAGTGCTGAGAATGGCCCCACTACGGGTTTTAGTGCCCCCCCCATTACCAGAGACAGAAATAAGCAGCAGCAAACCAATAACAATTCATCCACCTGTCACAAAATCACAAATATATTCACAATAGAGCATAAACAACACTGTTTTCTGATATTGACAAAGGCGTTTTATTGACTTTGGTGGAGAAAATGACATGTTTGCAGGCACACATAGAGCAGCTCGATAAAAAAAAAAGAGTAAAAGGGTATTCTCACCTCGTGGTAAAATTTTCTCTTTACTAAGTTAACGGCAAAGTCACTGTGGTCTAACCGCTGATAATGGTGCTTGTTTGCCTCTTGGAGTTTGAGAATATATAAAAACCCATTACTCTCCCAATGCCGGTTTCCATATAGGTTTGGGCCTGTTAAACAAATACGGTGGCCAACTTTACTGGTGCTGCTTGCAGTTGATAAAGCATGACCCAATCTCCCTGCACACACTGCTGGGCTATGACTGAAATGGAGGGTGTGGGATTCTCACCTTGTACTGTGGCTTTGATGCAAAACTATAGCAAAAGCTGAGACAAAAACTTGATTCAAAGTGGCAGTCGCCCATTCGCTCATGCATAATCATAATGTTCAATATCCTAATCTAAGAGATTATCGTAAAATCGAACCGTGACAAGGACAAAAAAGCATTTCCATTATGGTTGCACTCTGAATTATCTTTTTATTAATCTTGCAGCATTCTGGGCTTAATGACTTCTGCAAAAGAGCCAGAAAGTCAAGGACAGATGGAATCAGGATTGCACAGAAAACCTAACCTATAGCTGGTGAAACATGTAGCCAAAGCCACTGCTTACAAAAATGCAAAAACAACAGCTATGTGTCATGAAAAGGATGAGATATAGCAATACAGATTCTTAAAGAAAAATCACAAAAATACAAAAGGAAGAGGACAATCTTAAATGTTTTCCACTTAAAGTGTGATTTGTTCCAGTTTAAGGACCCCCGCCCCCTTGAGAATGCCATGCTAAAGCTTTCTACATGTCATTAATAATCTGACAACTGTGTTGGTTGACAGTTTTTATTGTTTGTGAATGTTTGCTCCCAGAAATGACAGATTTGTTTAAAAGCCTTTGGCATTTTAAGTTGTCACATTTCAAAAGGAATTCACTGTTTAACTTTTTTCCTCTATAAAATTGCACTTCAGGATTCATTGTCTATGAGTCACTCAGTTCCAAACTCATTCACTCAAACTTATACCTTCACTTCTTCAAATATATAATCAAACTGAAGATAATAATTAAACAATGTTTAAAGCTGTGAAATGATTGCAGATGTGCAATTCCCCTTTTTTTTAAATCAATTGAATTAAAATAAAATAATATTTCAGTGCTATTTTTGTAACTGGCTGTAGATCAGAGCAAATAACTAAAATAATTTAGATCTATTTGTAAAGAATAACAGGTCATGTAATCTTTAAAGTCCCACTCCAATGAACATTGTGATTTTGGTGTTTTTAACATGTTTTTGCAGCATTTTACTGATGATGAAAGAAATATAATTCAGCTAAAAATTGCATTTCTGAGTATTTCTTTATTTAAATCAGGAATAATAAGGAGCAGATGAAAAATCTAAATTAAAACTATGGAAGCTCTTCTAGTAGTTCTGTTTACTTTATCCAAAAAGTAGAAGGTTTTTTTGCTACAGTGTAAGTAAGGGTTAATGGCCGACGAAGTGTGCATTATTACTTTTTAACGCACGCCGTGGAAGGCTGAACCGTCCGACGGGAATAAAGCAATAAATATTAACCAGTTTTTAGTCCTTAATTCTTGTTTTTTTTCCGATTTGGATCACTTTTCTCACAAAAAGCAGACTATTTGTTACGTAACAAATAGTCCGCGTCGCGCCGCATCACCGCTGTAGTCAAGATTCGGCGATATATATATATTCTGATTGTCCCGATGGGTTGAATGAAGCATCAGTTCAAAGAGAAAGTTGACCTCTTACTGCTTGTTTTTGTCCAAATAATAAAGCAAAAGGTTGTTTTAAAGAAGCCGGCGCAGTGATACAAAACATTTAAGCTAGGTGACCGGAACTTCTTTTTTCACCGTGCTGTTATCACTGTGGTATATCACTTTTTAATGTACACCCAGCAGCCAATCAGAATCGAGTATTCACATGGACCATGGTATAATTAAGGATAACTGACAGGAACTTTGAAACTTGGAAATGATCTGTTAAGAAAACACGTTTTAGTAAACGGAGAGAAATCTCTTTGAAATGCAACAAAATCCTAACATAATTTTAGAAAACTATGATTTATATTTTCAATTCTAGCAAATCACATCCTAATTATGGAGGGATACCTGCCAAAACATGTCAGAGAATATGTTCAACACTGTCTCTGGTACTCACGTCTGACATCTCTGAAGTAGATGGTCTGTCTGTTGGGGTTGAGCAGCTGAATGACGGAGTCATCGTTGTTCTTCACTCTGCAGCTGATGGTGGCCGTTTCTCCCTCAATCACTGACACGTTGTCAGTTGCCAAGTTCTGACTGTCAACTGCACAAAACAAGCAGAAAATCCAGAGGGGTAGAGATGAAACAGGCAGCAAACACTGAAGACTGAATATTAGAGTCTATCAAATATTTAGATTTCTCACAACCGACACAGCACATGCGGCGCCGGTATAGGAGTAGTACAGACTGTCTGCAGCCATGTCTAATCGTTTTAATATTAGAGCCATGTGCAGTGTTTGTCACTATTGATCTCCTTGGCTGAGAGAGGGCCCTGTGAGCCAGTGCCAGATGGGCTGTAAGCTCTGCTGCCCACGAAGATATAGAGAGAGGAGAGGGTAGGAAGAAAAAGAAACAAAGAACAAGTGGCAGGTAGTAGATACGGACAGGCTGGAGGAGGTGCAGAAGGGAGAGGGGGGCTCAAACAGACCAGGCGGGAAACGATAGCAAAGGGATAGATGGGCCGAGCGGGATGCTGTTTGTGGCTAAGCTCTATCAGAGCTCTCCATCTGAAGTTCCATGTGACCAATGTGTGCTCAGCGTGTGCACAGGTTCTGTTCTCAATCTATAAGAACACAAACGTCTGAGTCGCCTCCTGAATTGTCGGCGTTGTCAGTTGAAGAACCTGGGTTTTGTTATCATAACTTACAACCCACTGAACCCCCCTCTGAAAGACACAAAAAATCTAGGCTTTGTTCCTCCTGTCTTCATAGAATAGGAAGTATGGAATTAAAAGTCACCTTGTGCTATATTTATCTAGCAAACTTTTACAAAAAGCCTTAAGAATGCCTTTTAATACCTCAGACTGACACGGGCGGACATATAAACCTCGCAGTCGCAGCGCCCATAAACCATCGCAGGCGCATTTGCATGCTCAAGTTGTCAGGCGCTTCTATTGCATTCTGACATTTACAAAGTGGGTGAAGGGGGAAAAATTCCCTGCATTTTCAGATAGTGATAATGGGAATAGACAGGCAAACTAAAATGATTCAAAATGAACTCTGTGAATGCGGCGAGCAATAAGAAATTAACCTCCTGTAGAGAAAAGCTTCTCCGACCTGTCTGATGCAATAAAGCAGCCATTTTATCCCACTCTGTCACCAGGGCTCAGGTTCGGGACAAAAGGAAGGTAATGGGTGAACCACACACGATTATGTGCAAAAATTACACAATCCAGCCAGTTAAAAGGCCAATAGTGGCTCCACATTGGACTTTAATGTTTACCATGCATTATTTTGCTTAAGTTTGGTGGAAGACAATAAAGTTAAATTGTACAATCTTATAGATTCTAAATCCTATAAATATAGGGAGGTGTGGAGGAGATGGAGCCATGCTTGCCGTATTCTTAACAGCCACTAGGGCAGAAACAATGACATTAAACGAGTGATTTTGCAAATTGGAAAAAAATAAATTCATGAAAGGTCAACTTTTTCCATATTTTTCTTATAAAGTTTTAAATTATCATTCACACTTTTGTTCATAAGCTATTAACTGTCTGTTTTTGTGCTCACAATGAATTGCACTCAACGGTCATGATGATCTGAATTGTTTTCGTAAATGTATGTTTTAATCACCAGTAAAAGATCTAAAAAAAATACAAATATCTGGAATTAAACAAGGGGATGTTTTTTTCATACAACCTTTTTTTATAGGAAATAAATACACATTTTAGTGAAATTCAATAGTGATGCAAACCTGATGACACAATAACATCAGTTATAATATTATAAATCGGTGGAAAGCTGCTGTAAAAGCTTTTTTTTTTTCAATATAGTTTAACCTGTAAACCCACTACCTTGACTAAAGATGCATAAACCGTATTTTTATTTGTTATTGTGAATATGCTAATGCGGCTAACGCGTAGCAGTGTCATACTGTTTTGGGTGTGTGTGTGTGTGTGTTACTAGCAAAATTGGGAGTTAGCGCAGCCAAAGTAACAATTGTCTTAGTCGTATCAGTCTGTTTTTTTACTTGTTGCAAACAAGGTTGAAAGTTGAAGGTATTGTACATATGATAATGTGGCAACATGTCACAAACACGTTTTATAGTTATTGTGAACACATCTAATAAAATCTGACTGACTGAGAGACTTATCTCCGATTATTTTATCTCGTTTGATGCACCTTATTGTTTTGTGCACCTTATATATGACCTAATTTCAAATATAGAACAGTCTTTGCTGGCCATGTAATTCGGTACTTAATAGGGCAGAAAATATGGTAGGCTATAAATTTGTTCTAGTAAATAATGATTATAAACAAAAATAATAATAACAATAAATTCAATAGCAACAGTATAGACCAAAATTTTGGACACACCTTCCCATTCATTTAAATTTAAAACTTTTGGTCTGTTCTGTATATCGTAATGTGTAGTTGGCTAAACCAGGAACAAGCTGTTTCAGTACTGAAGCTCCACAAAGTTTGCTATTTTTTGACAGGAACTTGAAGGTAAAACACAGAAAATTTTGACTGCTCATTGCCGAGTTGAGCCAGCACGTCCTCTCGTTAATAAGTCTGTGAACATGTGGCAATACAGCAGGTGATCGTCCAGTGAATTCAGCAACTGACAGCAGATTTGGTTTTTCTAATGCTTTTCTGGTGGTCTTTGAGTTGCTTCCCCTCCCTTGTCAATATTGGGGAGGTGTCCAAATAACAGGTAAGTGGGGGAGTTCATCTGCCACTTGCATCCTGCCTTCTGTTTGCTTTTGTATAGAGCAAATAATAATAATAATAATAACTGTATATATAATGACAACTTAGGATGATATGAATCAGAATTCCTTTAAAGATTTAATAAATGCTGAAGTGGAAGGCAATATGAAGGATTCTGATGAATATTTCATTGTATTGCTGTAAAAATAATATGTTTGGCACTCAAAGCAGAAACATAAAGCAGCCTCAAAGCAGGGCTATGCTGATCCCCAATATGTTGGACTGAGAGAAAGGGAACGGAAACGATAAATTCTCCAGAATGTTAAGTAGCCCCAAGCAAGGTTGGTACCCCTCCAACATTCACAGCCAGGCTCATCACCAATTCAAAACACACATGAATAACGTTGCTGTGATTAGCAATCCCATCAAAGTGAAAACAGGCTACTTTGTGGAACATGGAGGGTTTTCGCAATTGAAGTAAACATTTTCAATTGCCTCAGCATCCTAGTCCTGATTGGGTGCAAATGAGGGGAGGCAGTCATTAATTCTGGGTGGTGGGTTGGAGAAGGGTAAAGGGGGGGAGAACATAGATGACTGGCTGACAAATTCATACTCATTCCAGCAGCTGTCTGGGAGTATAAAGTGCCTGCATCTCTACACATGGCTGCCCTCCTGTTCCTGCATCACAACATGCTGAATGAAACAGGAAATACAGACCTTCTGAAGTCTGTGCGCTCTCTGAGGGGGTGTACAGTCGGGCATGAAGTGTCTGGCACTCAAAATCCAAAAGGCACCATCTCTCAACCAATTTTAACACAAGCCGAGGAAAATCTAGAAATATTAGAAGACTGGCTCTAGCGTACAAATAAAAAAATCAGGGATAGGAATCGTTTGAATCAAATTTCTCCATTTGTGAACTTTTCTCTCTTGTTTTCTCATAAGAAACTCATGAAAGCAGCGACAAAAAGCAGGACGGTCTGCCTCTGTGCCTTTCCTCTGAGACATGACTGTCTGCGGCTGCAGTCAAGGAACCACCAGACCATCATTAACAACAAAACTTCTTCTCCTTGTCCTGTTCTACCTTTTTAGTCCCCTTTATCCTTCAGTGTCATTAAATCCCCTTCCTCGTCACAAACTGCATTTTTTAGAATGCTCACAACTAAGAAGCGTATCATCAGTGCAGGTTTTTTTACTTGACCGTTTGCATGGGAAGATTTTCAAAAATGCTGTACCCTCTAATTTGCTGAAACACAAACCCTCAGTGTACCTCATTGTAAAAAATATCCTGTAACACAAGAAGAAAATTGCTTAGTAGGACAAAGAATTTCAAACTCGCCTGAAAAAAAACATCAACATTTTATATTTCTATTTAATACTTCCTTTTATTATCCAGACTTTGCTCAAATTTTGTCCACTTCCATGAAAATCCTGTTTTTGGTGCTTTTAACATCTTTTTTGTGGTATTTTCCTCATGATGGACGGATTTATAAGGACAATTAAGATAAAACTGCATTTGAGCTTTTTTTTTTTTTTTTAAATTCAAATCATGAGTCAGGACCAGACAAAAATGCCATTTGAAAAGCTTTTGTGACGTAGAAACTACAATCAGTGGACCACCAACCCCCATTCCTCTCTGATGCATCCGCTTGTAGACAATTTGGTTTCCCCGTCTGAGCTGGCATCTGGTTCAAAACTGTATGGCTGGATAATATAATATTATTATATTATTACAGTAATGTTAGGTTGGGCTGTGAGTGACTGTAAGATAGTGGGAGAGTGTGTAAACAGATGGATGACGGGAAGTAAGTGGGAGGCATACTCCCCGCAAATGGTCCCGCTGCCACAGTTTCTTCAAACCTACTGTTGCTTTGCAGAAACTGTACTAGAAAAAGACAGGTTTTTGGGATATTGTCATCTGCCTTAATAAGATTATAGTGGTTCTGCTTCCTCACCAGGGATTTTTTGGAATGCAAAATAAAAATACAAAAAATGTGTAAACTGGCATAATTCAGAAGAGTAATGTTATTAAACTAGCTTTAAATTTTTGTTCTAAAATTTGTAGTTATTAAAGAATACATTTGATGAATTACAGGGATAAACAGTTTTTAAGACGCTCATTTGTTTAGCGATTTCATTCAGCTTTATTTAAGAACAGGATGTTTGTCTACCCTTAAGATCATATCCTTTTAAGATTTTTTTTCCTGTCTACATGTACTGCATTTAATGAATTTTTCTAAACATTTTTTTTACATTGACAACAAAACAGACCATTATTTCTTGCGTAAAAGCATTGATCTTTACAGAAATAGAAAGCAACAGTCAAATTTATGGCCGTGTCACAAAGCCACCACATACTTTTTGCGAATTTTCGATGAGTGACGTTTTGGTCTATCGTGATACATGCATGATAAGCGTAATTCAGCATGTAGACGTCTGTGAAGGGTTTTGGTCAATGGGTCATTACGTTAAATCGGTTTTAATTTTAAAAATTTTAGGTCTGTTAACGCATATTTTACATTATGTATACGCAAATACGCATAGAACCGGTCACACAGGGGAGCCAGTTTAGCTCGTGCTGGTTTGTGGCGCCTCATGGTGAAACCAGGGTCCAAATCCGGGCTGCTCCCTATTCCCTGCCTTCCCTTGCCAGTCCCAAGCCCGGATAAATTGAGAGGGTTGCGTCAGGAAGGGCATCCGGCGTAAAACATTGCCAAGTTAACCATGCGACTCATCATCGAAAGGGAGGTTGTTTCGCTGTGGCGACCCCTGATGGGAAAAAGCCGAAAGAGAAAGAATACGCAAATTTGTGGCTTTCGACGACATTTACACATATGTCTAACAGACTTTTAACCCATGTACTAAGGATTTATAACTTTCATATTGCTTATCCGGCACACACATTACATTACAATTATGTAATTGACGCATAAATCACTATGTGTGACACAGCCTTTAAATTTCTCTTGTTAAGGACTGACTAATGAACTGATGAAAAACTTTAATTCATTTCAACTCATGCTGACTTTCTGAATGTTTCTCGAGATAAAAAAAAAGAGCAAAGTGGCTCAATCTTTGCCCATACGTGATCTTCACAGCTTAATATCAACTTTGCCAGGGATTACTGAGGGGAAAATTAAAACTGAAAGAGGCTTTTTAGCCAGCCTCCTGTCAAAAAGAGTCAGTCATGGCTTACTGCTTCCTTGATCAGTCAGTAAGGTGTTACTAAATGACTAGCAAACATCTGAACTGATCAAGACAGGCCTCTATGCACCATTATATCATTCTTTCAAGGCAATTTCAATGCTTAGGGTTTTGGAAAGGCCAAAAAAAAAAATGGAAGTGTGTAACATTTATGGGCGAACTGAGAGGAAATAGAGTGGACGAAAGGGAAGTTGAAGTCTGGCTTTGCCCGTGGAAAAATGTTGATTCGAGAATTACAAAGAAAAAACAGAGGATCAGCAGTTTGAGCACATGGCCAGCTTTACTTTCCTGAAAAATGAAATACCAATATAGCAGCCATTCATGTAAACATGCACAGATGAACATACTGCGATGGACAGCCAATCAACAGACACAGATGCGCAGAAGCAAGCACTTCCAAATGAACAGCAGGTAGCAAAGAGATTTAGTACCTGTCACGGTTTCAGCAGCTCCTATCGCAGAGAAGGCCAGGGCGAGAGCAGAGCAGAGGAGAGAAAACAAAGAAGTTGTGAGCACACAAGGAAAAAAGCAGAAAGCCGCATTCTCTACTGGCAACTCTTTTCAAATTTGCTGAAAATACAGTTGGAAATGTATTATTTGTTGAGCTCTTTATAAAAATAGAAAGTAGTCAGAAAGAGCTGGAGTGTGCAATCTCTTCTGCATTTTACAATCACACAAAGAAACTGAGGGAAAATTGTGCTTCCAACACTCATGTCCCCGATTAAGATTCTAGCCAGCCCCGCTGTGGATCAGCCGCTGCCTCGAGATGCTCCCCTGGGGCATCCTGGAGAGGAGAGCACCCACTCGGAACAGTACCCAACCAAGCTGGCATCTCACAGGGCATGGGAGACTGGCATGTTCCCAAGTCCCTACGGCATTGCTCAGGGCCCCGTACCCCGGGGAGAGCTCCCATCATTCATTGTCTGTCATTCATAAGCAACACCCCACTCCCACCCAGCAGGTACAGAGTCACACATGACCATCTTCTCTGCACACACATCCACATTTTCATATTAAAAAGAAAAAACTTTTTTTTTTATAACACGCAACTCACACAGACTTCAGGGGCTTCTTTACTTTAGCCGGGATCCTCCGTGTTCGGTTCACAACATGCTGAAGTGACTGCTTGTCTCACTTGTCATTGCTAGTATAATAAGGGTGTAAGGTATGACACATGTCCTTGTTATGCACCTTTGCGCATTTTTCAGCATGTCAGCAACTCCCTCTTGACTAAAAAGCGTGAGTGACAAATCTCCCACAATGGAGAAACAAATTCTGAACATGCACCCAGGAGCCGCCACAAGATCTCAGACTTTCCACCGAAGGCTTTCCTGCTTTAAAAACTTCAAATGTCATTCAAACGACTTTCTTCCTATAATGTGATAATTCAACATAATGAGGTGTCTGGGTCGTCTGAGCTGAAAAGAGAGGCTGGTTTTAAGACTGGAGCATGAATGAGCTCTTGGTTTTTGTCCTGGTCTACCCGGCCCTCTGGACGCCCATAACAAGGCTTTTGAGCTGCTTTAATTGCCAGGTAATTAGAAAGTTGTAGCAACATTATGCAAATAACTCTCATTATAATCTTGTGTGTGGAGCTGGTCTCCCCTCGTTTTATGTTACTCTGTCGGAAGTGGAGCCCAGTTTAGTGCACTATCTTCATATCAGGACACCTATTGTTTAATCTATATTCAAGCATGTTGATAAGCCTTCTGCTTCCTACTGATGGGCAATTGGATGATGCTGCTGTCAGGCCACGCCTACTTCCCCCTCCTCCCCTCCTGCTGCACACGCAAGTTATGAGGTGCCAAGTCGCCCGTGATTAGATATCACGGCTGTCGCTCTGCTTAGACAGTGCAGATAGACAGATAAGACGGGAAGATTCATGCGCAACAGCAACCGTTGCAGCCATCCGTCAATCCCTCTGGAAGAGAGGGTGCCCCCCCCCCTTTCTGTCCTTATCTCTTTACCTTTTTTCCTCCTCATCAAAACCCTCATCCCGTCCCTTCTGCACATAGGAGGGTCGCGTTCACAAGCACACAGGCTCTCCGCAAACGTTGCTTCACCTTCTGCAAAATGGCTCATTGTCAGCATCTGAAAGGCCACATTTGAAGCACTCAGAGATGTCTGTTCAACCTATTGACACACCAATAAATCCATAACAATGTGGACAATTTCATAGTTGCTGAGGCAGACTGAGATCTCAGAAGACAAGTTGTCTGTGTGGCAAGAGTGCCGCTGAGCCTCCGTCTCTCGTCTTTTCTTCTGCTCCGCAAAACCAGTGGGGTAACACTAATGAGGCAACATTTTGTTCTCAGTACCAGAGTGATGCCTTTGAATTAATATGCTCCCATTCAGGTAAACCATTCCCCTGCTTAGTTATGTTCATGTTGTATGCCAGCATTGTGTCCTATTCCATTTTATAAGACGTAACAACAGAGTTGGGCATTGGAACTCTGTTGTTCCCCCTCAGTGGCACCCACAATGTTTACCTTCATGAGTGTGTTAGCATGCTATGCCATCTTACTGTGGGCCTCCCACTGTGTTTTCATTTAATTAGAGGAGATCAGAGGTGGGCTCCAAACTTTTTTTTTTTTGCTTCAATCAGATGGAGCCGTGGACTCCTGCAGAGCAGACCCAATAAACACAGGCGACTTCTGAGGTCGTTTTGGTTTTACAAAGGAAACCAATCAAAGAGATTTCATTCTCCCAGAAAAGAAGAAAGACAAAAGTTGCCCACACCCCTCACCCCTTTGTGTTGTTAGGGATCATCATTTTCAAATTCATTATAAATTGTTTTTTGGATATATTTATGGCCTTTTTCCGATGCCTATCACAGTGGTCACGGCTGAACCATCGTTAAATACTGATAATACTGGCAGTTTTAGGAACTCAACAGTTTTTCAAATATAAGCAGATTTTTTTTTACATTTTTGTTTATAAGCAATACATCTAAAACCTGTTTTTGATGAGGGACCTACGGTGCCCCTCAAGTGCAAATCACACTAAAAAATCACAGCGACAATTAAAAAGTAAAGCAAATAACATAGTAGTAGGTTCATCTTAGTTTTTCAAAGTTAGAAGACGTTTCACCTCTTATCCAAGAGGCTTTGTCAATTCTGAATGAATGAATGATTAAACTAGTCCAGATGACAGCCCCGAAACCTACTACTATGATGGAATCAACCTGGACGAATGAGAGTCTTCATAGACATAAAACAAATAATAATTTAAATAAAATTTTAGAAAACAGAACAAAAATCCTGAAACCAAAACACAATTACAATAAAAGGAAACTAAATAAAAATGAAAGGTTTTGGAAACGGGACATTGCAGATGTTTGTTTTTCTGACGTTTGAGTTTTTTTAATGCATTTTCAGTGTCCGGATGCTAATAGGTTTTATGATTATTATAGAGCATAGCCAGTATTGCGTATGCCAAATAACTTTCAGTTGAAATAACTAAGAAATATTAAAATCCAATTAGTAACGTCCTGTAGTACCTTTGTTTTGTGTTTTAACATTTAATTTTGATTTCTGGAAATTACTCCTAATGTTGCTTTTTTTCCCCATTTAATTTTTTTGTAAGTGTTTCGCTTTCCATAATCTTGTTTTCATTTCTAAAATGTGATGTTTTTAAAAAAATATATTATTTGCGTAGCTTTTAAAATTGTCGCTTGTTGGTGTGATTTGCCCTACATGGCCACCGTAGGGACCCCTTTGGTTGTCTGACACAAATTTCCACAATTAAAAAAGCTTGATAAATAACAAACACAAGATATAAAATAATAGAGCAAAAGTGTTTCAAGAAAAACATGTTTCCCAAATGCCTCTGGAACACAGACAAAAATAGAACACATGCTCAAGAAGAACAACAAAAATAAAAACAATGCGTTTGTCTGACAGCAATGACATAGATATATTTGGTATCAGTTAAGACCATGTTTTGTAGCTTGAAGTTAGTAAAGATCCGCCTGCATGGGCTAGAATGGGTAATGACAACCTATTGATGATGTTTTTTATATTTGGTTTTGTTATGCTGATTGTTAGGACTGGACCTTGGAAAGTCTGCATAATAGTCTCCTAAAGTAATTTACAGTTTCACAATTCCTTTGTCACACACTATTTGCACATAAGCCTGACTGATTATTCCAGGTGTCTCCAACATATCAGCAGGAGCTGTCATGTTAATGATGGGGCTGTTAGTAACTACATGCATACATTCGTGATGCAGCTTTTTCTGCATAAAAATTCCCCTCGGCTTTGCCAGTACCAGAGCCCCTCCTTGTGGTACAAACAAACACACCTTGCTGGCATTTGTCCACCAGCTGTTGTTCTCTGTGGTGACCTCTGCAGCTCATTGTGTGTCAATAAGAAAATGGAGCAAAGGAAACTAGAAAATCTGGTGACCACTAAGTTCCAACTCAAATGTTAACTCAAAAGGGGATTCTGATTCAGATAGCATTCATAATTTATGTTAATCTAAGGTAGGAATTTCAAAATAAAAAGGAACGTTGGATGGCTGTGGATTAAAGTGGTTACACTGGAAAGACACTTGTCTAAACTTAAGTTCCAAATGAACATGCCAAAATGAACTTCCGTATTGAAGCTTGTTTGACAGAAAAACTATGGTGCAGTTCATCAAGTGGCCACTGGGGCCACTGCACTTCATTCATTAAAAAACTCAACAATACATTGATAAATTAAGTTCAGTATGGTTTTTCAAATATATTTTTCTGCGTAATGTATGCAATAAATGGTTTGAGAGCCACAAGTGCTAAAAAATATCATATTTTTTTGCACCATAGGGCGGATTATATGGCGCACCGTCCATAAATGGTCTATTTTTGAACTTATGCCATACATGAGGCGCACCAAACTTTAAGACAAATTAGGCGAGATGAAAGACTAAGCGATAAGTCTTCCAGTCAGATTTTATTAACTGTGTTCACAGTACTCCAGAATTTGTTTGTAACATGCTACATGTTAGAAAAGTTAAACGCTTTAGTCGTAACACACAAAAAACACAGTCCAACACAGCTACATGTTAGCATAGTCAAAATACCACCCACCGCCGTTTATGTTTAAAAATCGCTTCGACATTAGTAAACACAACCAAAATTAATCCATATTTAAGGCACTCCATATTATAAGGTGCACATTTTTTTAAGTAGGGCTTTTAACTGCTCCTTATAGTGTAAAAAATTCAAGAAATATGTATTTTGTCATACAGCACCTAATTTCATAAAATACAAAGCGTAGTTTTATTGTGCTACTGAGCATGCATTGCAAACTAAAAAAGGGAGAACAATTACATGGACCATCAGCCTCAGCTTAATCCGATTGGATCCTAGCACAAGAGCAAGAGTGGTGATTATCTAAATTTAGGTCAGCGTTGAGAAGTCTGAAGTTTCTTGCATTATTGATGGAAAAAATATACATGAGTGGGTTGGGACTGTTTTAAAAAAGAGAGAACAGAGCAAACATTTTCCACCAATAAAGATCATGCGTCTTTTACAGCATGAGACAGCTGCTTATCCAAATTATAGGGGGAAAAAAATGTTTTTTTTAATAACGCACCCTAAATCCCTTCTTTGTTATCATCACTCAAGTGCAGCTAAATCCAACTCAAGTGTCCATTGAGAGATCAGAAAACGCTCACCTGTGAACACAAGCGGGAATATTCAGATTAATTCTCCCCGGAGTCAGCTAAGACATGATAATCAGGTGGGTTTACACAGGATGCAATGCATGTTTCTGCTCGATAAACTGTAACAAAAAGGAGATTTTGCAAATTTCCCCCAGGGTGGGTAATTGCAATACACTTTAGACATGTCCAATCTCTGGCTTGAATGGGTGTGTAAGACAGGGGGACACATGTCGGTGATGAGAGTCTTTGCAACGTGAAAAAGTAATCCTTCAAAAAAGATTAAAAGGCAGATGCCTCAAATTAGTTGCCCTGTGTCACTTTTGCAAAACAGGTCAAGTATCTGCGAATGCATAGAAGAAAAAAGAAATGCATAAGATGCAGGGGAAATTAAAAAAAAATCTGGGATTTGAAAACGATTAGGGGGGTAAAAGTTCATCTGTTTTGGTTTTGTCATTTCTAATAAAAGCAAGTGTAACTGACAATCAAGAAAAATAAAATGCAAACCAGCTGCTTCAATGACAGCTCTGCACAGCTTAGGTAGTATTCATCTCTTAGAGTCGTGTTAGGAAAAAAAAAGGCAGCTTTAACACGTTTCTGACTACTGAAGATGTCAGACGGCTCCACACAGCCTCCGTCTCTGTGACACAAATAAAACAACAGGAATGAAAGTGAAACAAAACAAGCAGCAGGTGCTGGAGATTCCGGTGACACATTGGTGACATCCTAAGGTGATGAAATAAAAGCCATTATGCTTGGCGGGACACCTTCAAACCGTGTCACCAAAAAAGTCAGGCTGTCACATGATTAATGTTGCGGGAACTATAAATATCTATAAGCGAGAGCTTTTTTCAAATATATTAATCATTACCCTTTTCCTAACACGCACAATGATCCACTCTGTTATCCTAACAAGGTGGGTTGACTCAACATGGACTACAAAGTGCAGCAGCAGCAGGGAAGAGATTCCAGCTTAAAACCGAGGCAAAGCTTAACCTCTGGCAAAGTGACACCTCACATCTCGCTCAGATTGTCTATTTCGGGTGACACTGCAACTTTTAGTTCTTTTTTACATCAGAGAAAAAGTGTTAGACTCCTTTTTTTTTTCTTTTTCTCTCAGCCCTGCCACAGTTTTCAAAAGAAACTTGCAGCAGGAGTGCTGCATTCGGTACCATGGGAAAGAAACCGATACTCTGGTTCAGCTGGGATCAAAACGCACACACAACGTTTCAAATCAAAGCCTCCTAAAGAGCCTTCAGGGAGAAATCTTTGCTATTCTGGTAGCATTTTAATGCCTCACCTATAGTGTGGTCTCTTGGCAGGGAAATTCACATGAGCAATGCGCAGGGCTGTGAATAAGAGCGTGTGCTCTCCAACTGTCGGCATGTGTGTACATCTGCACAGGCATCTCTGATGTGCGTGTGTGTTTGTGTGTATGAGGGGTAATTAGGACATTAGGAGAAGCCTCTGACAGGCTTGTCATCGCCACAGCCTGCCCAGTGGAGAGGAGGTGGTCAGAGGGGTAAGTGAGGGTCCGGCAGGGTCAAGAGACAGCTGCTGCACCACCACTCACTGTCTGGAAGCTCTCAGAGAATATTAAACCGCCGGGGCCCCAGCCAACCCTCTCCCTCGTTTGCCGGATACACAAAGCTTCTCACAAGAGGATAACAGTTCATTTATGCCTCTGTTATGAAATTGCTATTGTTTTTTTTTTCTTTCGACATGAGAATATAAACAGAAAATACCAAAATAAATGCCTGTGGCATTGAGGTAATTGGGGTTATTTAGTGAATCAGTGAAATTGTGACTGTTTTAGTTTCACATTTTTTTCTCCCCCAGATGAGAAATCTCTGCACTCCCCCACAGCTTATGCATTTGCCTCCAGCAGAGAAAGATTCCCAAATAACAATATGAGACATTAAATACAACCCCCCCCATAGCTGATGACCTTGGTAATGAAGTGTCATTAATTGTATGGATGGATTATTATCATCGCAAAAAATAACATGGGATCTTTCCAGCACGACTCCCAAACACCTGTGCCCATTCTCTGGCTGCCTGCGCTCATACGCTCATAATCACTTCTATCAGCCCAAAATGTTAACTGCATCCTGGGACACTAAACACGTCTATTTGTTTGCGGCTGTAATGTCTTTTGTGCGCCTCAATCAGGCACCTGTCTCGCACACACACCTGCTACCTCCTAGCTAAAAGAAAGGCCCCCTTTGTTTCCTTACGGAGTTTATAATCAGCACATTGTTTCCAATCTTCTTCTGCCATTTTTCAATTTCCCATTTCCCTTTTCTGAGTCAAATCACTGCTATCAATCAGGTGCATGTTTCAGTGAAGGGGGGGAAGTTCCTTGATGGAACCATCTCCAGCCCCAGGCCTCATTAGTCAGAGACTGCAGGGGGAAATGTGTGAGCACAAGCGGGGCGCAGGCATGTGATAAAAATGAATTCTGGAGGAGAGTGTCTGTCAATATGAGACCATTTAGCATTTCCTATTCCATCCAAACGATGCACAGTAGACATTACACTCTCCATCTGAGTTCTTCTAAATGTGCGTCTGGCCCCTGTAAGTTCTATTATGTTTTGATTTCGCCTTTCTCTGTGCTTACAGATACGGTGACAATAGATGCTCTGTGACACCTGACAGGAACTTCTTTGCAGCCTCGACATCACCGTATCGGCAGGGAAAACATTTCAGAGATGACCGATGTGGCAGTCGATACAAATCAAACCATAACAGCTGCATAGGCACACACTGTATTGATTACCTTAACAGGAAGTGCATCAACGACCCTGAAGACAGTTGGCTAAGACGTCACGATGGAGCTGAACACATCGTGACACCAGAAATGGCAGAAAAGACCTCCCTTTCCATTCAGAAGCTAAAATTTAGGCAGTAAATGTGAACGGTGAATAAAGAATGAGCTAACACAAAAAGCCCTTTTTTTTGGCAATATGTTCGATGCTTTACCGAGTGTATTGATTATGAAAGAGCTCTATTTGAAGTGGCTGGACAAAATGGCAACCATAGTAAATCCACAATGGCAGGGTAATATACAGCTTCACTGCTTTCATTTATTCACAGCTTGACATTTCCTCCCTTCCGCAGTGTGCTCTAACTGTGTGCCAATGGCCACATCATTTAGACTGGACCCGCATGAATATTTAACATTAGTGCCTGGCTCATAGCTCACAGAAAATGAATTATTTTTAGTGGGCTTTGCACAGGCACCCTGGAAAAGTCTCGCCGTGATGATGAATCACTGGAGAGTTTATGTTGTATTAAGAAGGCAAAAACAAATAGTTATCAATCATTTGATTCCAGCAGCTTCCGATCTCTACCTCTGTTTGAGAGATGGAGCTGGTTTTTCGTTGTCAGCCTTGAGAATTTTCAGGTAATTTTTGTCACCGGAATCATGTTTGATGTAACTGTAAGAAAAGGAATTGTTGGGCTCCTACCAAAATCAACCAACTAATAATTTTCTGGCAATCCTTGAGCTTTCATGTTCACAAAATTCACAATTTCTTCCATATTTTCTTTTCTCCTACTTTCTTATTCTGCTGCCGTTGTCCTCTGTCCACATTTACCCTGCATCTTGCGAAATGCCTCCAGACAGATTGCCCAATTTGACTCTTGAGGATTCATTTCCCCCCGTGACATAATGTATTTTGTCTGCAGAATAAATTATCTATATCAGCTGTGATAATAAACCATTTTGAAGCAATTGAAAAAACCGAGGTCAAACGTAACACTGACAGTGATTCATCTTGCAAAGACTCCATTACATCTTGAGCCCATCTTTTTTTTTTCTTTTTCTATGAAGCATTTGTTTTCACAAATCTCTATCTTTAACCTCTTTCTTTACTTGCAAGTGATTTTGGATAAAAACATCTGCGAACTGACAAAGCCTGGTATAACACTTGATAAGAAAGAAGAGGAATGTTTTGCTGACAGGGGCTGAGATTTTTTCTTGGGGGGGGGGCTGGCACTGATGTGTGATTTAATATCCCATGATTATAGAAAAGTTGTTAAATTCAAGAGAATTCCAGAGAAAATGTCCTCTTAGATATATTGTATTAGCCCGTGTCCGGCCCTTTTTAGGCATCCGAAACAAATGACCAAATTTAGTCAATTTTAAATAATAAATTATTGCATTTATTGCTTCCCTAAATTTCAAAGTATTAAGTGCTTTAAAGCCAAGAATAAAGAAAGCAATTCCTTCCTGAAATTGGTTTTCCAGTTAGCCCTTGTCTAGCCCTTGCTTAACCTATCCTAGGCACTTTAACTTTGGGAGTTGGGTCATCTAAACCCACTAGACGGTGCGCTGAACCTTTTCAATGATTTGTGATCTTCACTGGTGTCCATGGATTACATGAAATCTTTCCACCGTTATCCACCTTTGTCATGGTAGGGAGAACACGTCAAAGTAAGGCTGGGGTCATAGGATAGCACAAGGGTTAAACAGAGGTGAAGCTTGTTTTCCGATAATTCCTGCATGCAAAAATCTTTTTCCCAAACCATTTTTTCATTGTCATTGTTTTACAAGAACTTATCTAAGTTAGTGGAGTTATCTTTAAAATATTAAAACATTTTTGTTCTGGGTGGCTGCTGATCTCCTCAATCTCTTCTGTGTGGGTGCCTGGGGGGCTTGGTGTGGTGGACCGTCCTCTTTTTACATTCCATTTTCAGAATAGTATCCATAGAACTCTCAACTGAGCACAGGTGCCAGCTCACCTTTGCACAGAAGCATGCATGATGGAATGATTTATGCTTGACACAGGTTTGATTGTGTCCATAATTATGTTATTGTGTGAACTGCAGTTGTCTTGTGTGGGAGTTGACATATTTGTGTGTGAAGATCTTTGGAGCCAACCAGTATATTTGTTGCATTTGAGAGTGTCTGTGGACTAGCCATGCCCCTTTGGACAAAAATCGTACAGTAGCAATAACAAATCTCCGGCATCTTGTTGGTTTGTAACACAAAAAAAACACAGTCCAACACGCTACACATTGGGGTTGCCGTGGTGCAGCGGCAGGGTGGTCATCTACTGATCGGAAGATTGCAGGTTTGATTCCCGCCTAAATTCCCGCCATGTGTCGAAGTGTCCCTGGGCAAGACACTGAATCCCATCTTGCCTCTGGTGGAAGGTTGGCGCCAGTGTTCGGCAGCCGAGCCACCACCAGTGTGTGAATGGGTTTGTGACTGTAAACGCTTTGGGCCTTCCAGGAAGGAAGAAAGCACTTTACAAGTATACGCCATTTACCATTTACATTAGCTGCTTTAACCTATTTACAATAACAAGCAACTTGTTTTGCAACTATTAAAAAAAAAAGCAACAGACATTTTAACAGAGTGCCGTATAAAATCAATTATAAAAATCAGAATTAATACATAAATAAGGTGCTCCGGATTATAAGACTGTTGTTCTTTTGGAAGAACAAAAAAGGAATTTAGGTCCTCTTAATAGTGCAGAAAATACAGTAAGTAGAGTTTTGCCTCATAATCAAATGCCAATTAACTTAAACTGTATTTGTCAATTTAATTATTTTTCGTTTCTCCTAATGTAAAACAATGGCTCACACGTAGTACTTAATGAGTACTTCAACCGGTACTAGTCTATTACTGCCCTTTTCTAATTCCACCTGTACCTGTTAGAATTTATCCATGTTTTTATTCTAGAAAAAAGGTTTTTAAGTTACTATTATAAAAGGACATGCCACCAGGTAGTCAGTGATCTATTCATCACTTTTGAAGCAACTTCTATACCAAGTGAAATGTATAGTGAAGTTAGAATGATTTAATGTTTAAACTAAGTCAAATCAACTAATTGGCTAAATAGCATACCCTGGACCTATTTTGAGCCGCTACATCTGCCTCTATAAAAGAAAAAGAAAAAAGAAGGTGCATCAAAAGAAAAAGATGATTTTGAAAAACTTCAAAAAAGGTTTAATAGGTTTAACTAGTCCTCACAGACTACTATAAAGGCTGCTGATATAAAGGTTTGAAAATAAAGCAGAAAAAAAAAGATTAGAAGAAGCACGGGATGAAACCTGGGTACACAGAGGAGCTGCTCCTCTGATAGATCATTAAATCAGCTCGTCATGCTTCCACTCCCTGCTTTAAGTTTTATTTGACTGGCTACGCAATTACCTTAACATTGGTTAATTGCTGGTTAATTTAGCTCTCACTGCAATCACAAAACTACCTGCCACTCAGCAATTAAAGAGGAAAATTACATATAAATTCTCAGAGATGATATACACACTTCCTCAGATTGGTTGGCATTTTTTTTTCAGACAGATGAAAGCAACCCTAGGATTTGATCTAGAGGTAAAGATGCTTTAACACCCATCCTCACGGAAGCACTTCATTTCTAACCGCATCCAGCTTGAGATGAGATCTGACCTCCTTCAAACACGATTCCAATCCCTTCCGCTGGTTAAACAGAAACTGGGAGGCCGAGCGGAGAGCGAACCGGTTCACACAGCCACTGGCAACTGTGGAAACAAGACTGAAGGGAAAGATACCTGTAAGTGGCTTTGCTACTGAGTCTGAGAGATGGTCCTGCTCAAATGAAGGGTGAGGGCAGGGTAGTAAAATTAGAGATAGACTGGTTGTCTTACAATGTGTTTTCCCTGAAGGTTAATATTTTATGGATGTACGACACAGTTCGGATGACATTTTGAGATGACTGAGAGTTCAGTGATTTGTTACAAAAGAGCGAGTGTGGCTCAGGAGAAGTGAGACGGGTTGGGAAAACGGAGAAACATGGGGAGTCTGAAAATAACAAAAATTGGGCTTGAACGTACATGCATGAGCACATGCGTGAGAGGAGCTTTCTGCAACCTGAGCCCATTAAAAAGCGGAGACACTGCAGTGCAGATGTGTTTCTCTGTGAGCCGTACATGAAACACAGGAAAAGGCCTCTTTGATCATTACCTACCTGTCAGTCTGCCCTCCACAGGGACCGCATGTTACGAGGACTGATGTGCCGCGCTGACAGGCCAGAAACACACATGCAAACTAAAACACATCAAGAGCTGAAAAGCTGCGTATCCATGAGTCTGACTTTTGTTGGCATTAAGATTTGTCCCGGAGGAGGCATAACCATGACGACCAGTGGTGTTGGCAAAGTGCGCATTCATAATTCTATATTTGGGCTCCAATTAGCCTCAGAGACTGTGAACCTTTCTTAAGATCACTTTCATATTCAATAAAGAGCTCAGTCATTATTTCGCATGATTACTTGTTTGGTTAATATGATAAACACATGGAAAACCCAAATTTAAAAGCAGAGAAACAAACTAAAGCGTTTACTATGCCAAAATAATAATATTTGACATTAAATTGCCTTTTGTTTGATTGGTTTTCTGAAAAAGTGACATTTTTTCAAATATTTTTGGGAAATATTAATGTCTGTTGTTTCAATTCAGCAGCTATATCTCATTAAAGCTGCACAAGATTGCCATTTTCTTGTTTTCTTTTGTCAAAAAAGAAAAAAAAAATCCCTTTTAGCTAATAAATGCGTGGTTTTGGGTTTGCAAAGGGTTTTAGATATGATTAATAAAAAAGATCTGCGATCAGTCTCACAGACCTTTTTATTAAAGTTCAGTCTCTTGCATGAATTCATCTTTTAATCTCCTGTCTGAGCCCTGTGAGTCTGCCTGGCTATGATAAATGACATCCTGGTGCCTGTAGTGACGATGAAAGTCAGTACTGAACATCGGTTCTGAGCTGCAAATTAATCTAATGTTATTGTCAATATTAGGCACTGTGGGTTGGAATTTTTCCTTTAACATTAAAATGTGATATTTTTCCGTCGTAAAACACTATTTTAGAAATAAAGGCTTTGTTTCTGCAATTAAGACAAAGTTCTGCGAGCATGTGCTGTGACGGAGTGAAAGAGGACTTTTCAAAGTCAGAGATTAGATAAAATGTTGATAACCAGACTATTTAAAGCTGTGTTTCTGCTGCAACGATAACGGGATTAGAAGCAGCTCCAAACTGTGCAGAGACCTGTTGGCTTTGATGAAAACAAACTTTGCAAGCACATTGTTAGTAAACCCCCCCTCAAAAAATGTTGTCTGATTCGTTCTATTTTGCATCTTTTCAACCTTGTGACTTCAAACAAATATCAAGGATGCAGGTAAATGTGTTTTTAGAGGATTATGTTTTATCATCCTAAATGTTCGTGCCCTCTTTTACCTTTACAAGAATTTTCACCGCACTCCCAGATAAAATGGTGCTGGCAGTTTAAAGTCCCACTCAGGTAAGAAAAATCCTGTTTTCAAAATTTTGACAAGTTCTTGTGGTCTATTCCTGATGATGGAGGAATAGACCACAGGACATGTATATAGAAAATTAAGCTCAAAATTGCAGTTCTTTATTCAAATTATTGTGAATCAGAAGCAGATGAAAAAAAAGCCCTTTGAAAAAGATATTTGGGGCATAGAAAATACTCTGGGTGGGCCGAGTTCTCAGGGGCGAAGGGGGAAGGGGGCGGGGTTGCTCCATGCCAACCGTCCTGCCTGCAACTCCTTTCCTAGCGACATAATTTAGAAATTCTTGCTAAATTAACTATAGTTAAAAGGCCTCATACTTCCAAAATAGATTCAAAGATGATCGGAGTGGGACTTTAACTCACTTTTTAAATTCTTTCTATCAGTGGTGAAAATGTTGTACAGTTGCGGGAAGAGGGTAGAAACAAATGAGAACAACGGGGTTGAAGGACAAACGAAAGGACCAAAAAAAAGTATTGCAAACAGTTTTATTGTTATTGGTAATAATACTGTATTAAAACAGCAGTTTGTTTAGCTGAGTTGCTAATATTATGTAAAGCAGTAGTAAAAAATAAAAACAGGAGAAATTCTTTCAAACCCAGATGAGCCAGCATACACAGCACAGGGGAGAAGCACATAACTTTAGGGGCTCAAGGTTTCATAAAGAAATATTGATTTTGTTATTTTTGTAATGCTTAAAGAAGCATGTATTGATGATTTCTCAATCATTGTAAATAGTGATATTAATATTGACTAAAAAATTTGGCGGCAACAAACATATTTGCCGGGGGACAAGTGCCCCCCCACCACCACTGTAGGTTTGCCCCCGTTTCTATATCATATATGACAGCCAGTGTAAACAACATCATGCTAAAGATAAACACATTTATATGCATAGGCATGTTTGTGCGTCTTTTTTGATTTGAGCTGAGGTCTACTTCATAGTTAGTCCCCCACCTCCGTGCTTTTAGGGTGGTCCTATTTGGCTGCTGTAATTTACATACTTGACCCTGTAATGGTCTTTTCTGCGTCTGTTTCAGAAACAGTTAAGATAACTCTGCAGCAACTTCACCCAATGCCCCACGCCAGTAGAATGCATTGCACCTTTTCGGCTTATTCTTTCTGGAATGAGGTCGGCAGAAGGACATTTGGGACAAAGGAAACATGTGGCCAAAATGTTGCTGCTGCTTCTAGGCGAGACTACGTCGGTGTAACCCCACATAATGTCTGTCACGCACAAGATCAGAGCATCAGATCTTGCAGAACGACATCAAAGGCGGCTTACTGATCAAACACTCACTAGGCACACCGCATTTCAGCAGACTGATGGACTCACACAGGAACTTGTTGCTTCAATGCACCAACAGATTGTACAGTAGTACACCTTTGTCTATAAAACAGAAACTGCTGTATACTAAAAGTGTTATGTGCTCAGTGCCGGGCACAAAAAACATTTATTATTAAAATAACTGTTGATTTAAGCATGAACCCACCAAACCTATGGTAAAATGATGAATTAAGGGCTCCTGAAGGTAAAATGTTATAGCACTTCTTGATATACTGGTATTTATTTTAAAAAGTCTTAAAACTTTAAATGAAAATAATATTTTGAAACTTTTATTTGCCTAATTTAAATTTAATGGTTAGATCAGCTGCTCTCGCCGCTTTTTTTTACACTACTTCATATGTAAGAATATTTTAAAATAAAGTTGGACCTTTCAAGAATTTTAGGTTTAAAATCTCACATATCTTTTTCGATTTTTTTTTTTGACATTTGAACAACACCTTTTTTTCTTTAATATATCTTCATTGTTTAACTTTTTTTGGTTTGACTTCCTTAGCCTCGTTTCCACTGATCGGTATTTAGGCAATTCACATGAACTAGCCACTCAAATTTGACCGTCACGGCATAGCAACAACAATGGAGGTCTTCCAGCAGCTCATCTTCTTGTGCTTCGTTTTTGGTGCCATGTACATAAAAAGCCTTTAATGTTGTTTAATAGAAGATTGTGGACAGCAAAGAGGAATACAGTTGCTTTCCTGGAGCCAATGGAGGTCCAAAAATGTTTCATTTCGGTCCGGCTTACAGGGTCTATTTTATAGTGGGAATGCTCAAAATACCGGACTGGACTTGACCGTACCGCTCAGCGGAAACAAAGCTCATTAGTGCTGCTGGTCTTCCTAGGATTTGATCTTGCAGCAGGTTTACTTTAATATCACACCATGGTGAAAATTAAGTTTCAGACCTCTTGGGTAAGGTATTTTAAAAAATCAATGGAAAAAAGTGTTTGATAACAAAGAGATGAAGCACGATGGAGGAGGAACAATGATTTGGGCTTCTTTTCAGAATAGTGAAATTATGGACTCCTCTGTTTACTCAAATATTTTGGGGCTTTAAATCTAAGGACCCTTTAATAATGCATGCGTATTGATTAGGGAGAGGATAGATATTTGGTCCCAAAAACCTCAAACAACTAAAGATGTATTCTTAGAACAGCTGGGGATAAAACACTCCTAAAACTAAATGTCTAAAATAAAAACCAACAGATGTCCAGAAGGATGTCTTCAATTGTTAGTTAACCTTTTAGTTTGGCAAATTTAGCTAAAATTGGTTTTAATAATCAATAATTCCTGATTTATAATATTTCTCTGCAAAAAAACAACAATATTTTTTGTGGTGTATCTTTACTTAAATGTGATTCAAATGTTGTGCAGAGTTTTATTTTTCTCTTTTGGTCAGCAAAGTTCATGAAGGCCATTGGTTTAAAAACACAAAGAAGAAAGTGTCGGCTCATCCATGACTCAACACTGACACCTTAGAAGATTAGAAATGCCTCTCAGTCTAAATCAGTCTTCTATCTGCATGCATAGCCCCATTACTTGCTTTGCTGGATGCTGCCCTCTGGGGTGCACTACCCACACAATGGTAGATGCCAAGCACCACAGCAGGAGTGCGCACGCAAACACACTTGCATGTGCTGTTGCTCACACAGTCATACTGAGCAAGATAAAGTTGAATTGGGTAAGATGATTGACGAGAGGAAAATTCAGGGAACCCTTTTTTAAGAAGGTGTTTGAAGGTTTTTTTGGGCTGACAGTACCTTCACTGGAAATCCTTCAGAAGGAGATTCTAATTTATTATTTTTTATATGAATTAAAAACATTAAGGCATCACTCATATGACAAATAAATATACTAGATTTAAAAAAAGAAGAAAAAAAATATATATATACATTGGGGAATATCGATCAAAGGATACAGAATTTCCCAGAAAGCCTCTGTTTTAGGTTTGTTTATCTTGGACAGACAAAGCAGGCAGTGGAACAGCAGTGTAAACCTGGTTCTGTCAGTTCTCAGTGCAACTGTTTTGGATCCAGAGCAATCACAGGATCAGCAACAGAGAACATTTTATCCCTCAGCTTACCAGCCTGTTCAACTGCAGCTTTGCACCCTCTTTTCCTTTTCTTACCACTCTGTTAAGAGCCAACATTTTTACCTTTTTTTTTTAAAACACGGCCCTGAAAAGTGCTATTCATGTTTGAATTTTGCTCAAGGTTGACCAAAGGACAAGTTTGCAGAAAGGTTGAGGTTGGAGCTTTTTACTTTTTGAAGGATTTTAGTTGTGATTAAAAGAAAAGTTAACTTTAAAAAAAAATATGATAAAATGAATCATCATTTTCTTCTCATTTTGAATCTACATTTACCTGATTTTGTTAGTAAAGTGGGAGTTTTATATTTTCTAGATTTAATTACCAAAAGGTCTAACAATAAATACCACCTATACAATCTGGCAATAACAAAGGCCTGTTGATGAGGTAAAATAAAGACTAAATGAATCCAAATCAGGAGGAGCCGTGGGACTCGGGGAAAGTGCACTGTGAACAATTAACTAACTCACCCAGCATACAAATCAGGTCCTGGCACGTTACACACATACTGTAAAGCTCATTACTGCTGCAAAACACACAATCAGTCGATCAAATTCAGTTACACGGCAGCGTGTGAGTGCCGTCAGGACTGTCTGTCATTTAGCCCTTTGACTCGCTGCTGCACCCCACTCACCCGCCGCAGACACAACAGTCCTGCTTCGCATCTGTGCCGAAACTCTTCTTGTTTTTGAGAACTTTAGTGTACTTTTAAGGATACTGATAGTTGCGATGCTTTCATCTCCTCCTTCCAGAAAAAGAATTCTGGAACGCAAACAGCCACGGTTAAACATAAAAAGGATGAGATATTTAAAAAAGTGACATCACTTCAAAGAGGGAGAAGCACATTCAAAGGGGATCTCAAGAAGGAGATTCAAAAGCCTGCTAGTCACCTATAATCCACTGCTAATACCTGGTCCCCACAACTGCATAAACCTTCATTCCCTTCACACAAGTGCTGGTTCAGAGTTGGTCTAAACGGTTCGTTAATATACCACCGACAAAACGCCCTGAATTTTCCATGACGCTATATTTGTCCACGGGAATCGGACATAGAAAAGCAGATCTGAGCGAGCATGTGAGGATTATCCCGTGAAAACATGCGTGTCATTACAGATCAACAGCTACTGTACTAAACCAACATCCATACGGCTTTCATTGCTGTGTGCTTCTCTTTCTTTCATTGTGTCAGTGTTTTGTCTGCTTTCACTTCTTTTGATTGATGCCGGATCAGATATTTCAAAAAGAAGAACAGCCATGCCTTTAAATAGATAAATAAATAAAAGCACAGGAAGGAACTGTACATTCAAAGGCGGCTTTTTTGTTTTTATGTCTCGCAGCTGAGCAGAAGCTTTTCGGAAGTTCAAGGAAACATCCCTAAATCATCCATGCAGCATGAACAAGTGTGTAGTGTTTGCCATAAGATTGGAGGAAGGAGGCTGTCTTTTCTTCTCTTTTGGAGAGAACACTTACCGTACATCCCTGAACAAAAGTGAACAAGGCGTGTTTTGATCTTATAGGTAGTTTTCATCACATTTTTGTACTGTCAAATCAAATTAGACACTTTTTTCCTATAGCGATTAGGGTACAAAAGAGACATGTTCAGGCTTAAATAGAGCTGGGGTCTCCAAGTCATTTGGATCAATTTCCCACCAACTACAGCCCAGTAGAAGCCACAGTCTTATGCCACCCTTTAGAAAAACAAGATGCTGATTTGAATTTGTTATTTTTATGAAAAATGCTGTTTAACTATAGTTTTTTTGTATAAATAAAACAAACATATAACATAGCTGATAACTTTTGATAGAGGTTCATGACTTTTTTTCAAAAAAGACACACTGTGCTGCATAAGATCACGTCAACACTGCAACTGTGGTAGATAGCATAGGTAGTAGTGATTTATTCAGATAAAGTCTGAAAGATGATGATTAATGATTAAAGATGATTAAAAGGACTTTCCTGTATTTTTTGAACTATAAAAAATAGTTTAAAAAATCTTCAATTTTTTTTTAAATATTAGACAATCTGCCTTGTAATCTCATCCGCTTTAAATGAGAGTTTTGGTTGTGCTTACTGACCTTGAATTTATTTTCTGTGGTAAATCATGCTAAAAAATCTGTCAAAATGTTTTAGTTCAACTTCGGGAAACTGAAGCCAAAATGGTTAATAGATTGTTGGAGCATTATGGGTAATTTAGTTAGGAGCCTTGTAAAGTGACTGAGTTGAATAAAGCATTAGTAAGTTTACTTACTTAGCATAGTTTAAAATAAAACTATTTGTTTTTAACCAGAGAGCCACCATGGTGAGGTTGGTAAAGGAGCCACATGTGAGCTATGCAGCAGAGCTTTCATTGTATTCCTGTTTTCTCAATATCACACATCAATTTCAGCAGTTTTCAGCAGTTTTTTCTTAGAATTATTGCACTTTAATCTAAAAAATTGTCCACTAAACTGGTTTCGGATGACTTGATTTACAAATTATTAAAAAATTGAGCTCCTAGATACAATCTCTCATTTGATTTTTATCCTAAATAAGGTAATACATTTGAGTAACATTAGTTTTGACTGCAGGTAATGGAACATTGTTCAATATGGAGCCTTTACTAAGGCGTAACATCAGTGCAAGGCTGTCAGGTTGTGATTAACATTACATGCATCTATTGATCGTTTATGCTTGATAATGAAAAGTCATTCAACTTTTCACTTTGAAATAATTTATCAGGTATTGCTTTGAAATTTCCACTTATTATTGTTAAAACTTTTCAAAAACACCACCATTGATTTGGTTGGGCAGTGTGCAGATGTGTGCAGCGGTATTCACACATTAGCCATAAAAATGCTTTGGATTTGAATCTTCTGAGTTTAAACAGTTCTGCCTGTTTATTTCAATAAGACAAGTTTGAGCAAAAACAACAAAAAGTGTTAAAAATTGTCCCATTTAGGTGAAATATATATAAATATGAAGTACTGGACAACAAACAGACTATGTTTTTATTTTCTAAAGACAAAAATATAGTCCCAAAGAAAGGGATGTAAGTTTTGCTTAAGATTCTGATTACTCCAGTTGCATAAAAGAGGAACTCCCTCAGATTGTTCAGGCTGAGGCTGAGAAGTTTCCACTCTAGACATTGTATAAAAAAATGTGCATGTGCTCTTGCACTATAAAACAGAGTTGCAAAAATGTTAAAAACCCTGCAACAGCTGTTAAGACTGCAGGTCATTTTTCCCTACATTTCAAAGAGAATTAAAATTTGGAAGAAGAAAAAAACAAACCATGAAAAGGGTGTTTTAAGTGTCTTTTCAGTGTTTTCGACTTGCCAGAAAACTGGCTTGCGACTTTTATTTTATTGCTTGTTTATATTTCAAATCAAATCATGTGCAACACGCTTCTTTAACGCGTGTTCAGCCTATTGTGTTCACACTGGATGATGAGGGAGGGGCTTTTCTTTTCTTTTTTCTACACTAGTGCATGTCCACCACCTACAGTTGGATAAGGCTTGGTGTAAAAGATCAAAGTGGTGACAAATCTGCTCCAGGTTTTTCTATTTACAGATCTATTTTACCATATGAAAACTGAAATTATTAAGCTATCTCACAATCAATTTTTCCAATGGTTGGTACTACTGTGAGTTGTGGGCACGTCACCACCAATCCGCGTCCCTGGTTGAAGTCAAAGTTTGACCTGTTTTAACTTTCAATGGCTTTCAATAGCAAAGCAGTCATAGAAACTTGCATAGTTACACGTTAATGCCAGACTTTTGAACTCTGAAGCACGAAACACACATTTATGCACATTTACCTAGACTTTCAAATGGAAATAGTCACCAGTTGCTGAGGCGTAGATTAGGTAAGGGTGAGCCACGGGGGGCACCAAAGCTTTGCCCCACACTGTCTCTCCAACAATCAATATTAGTCAATATTAATATCATGATTGATAAAGATTACAAATAATCAATTTGAGCCTTTAATCATTGCAAAACCAACAAAAAGGAATATTTTAATGGAATAAAAACCATAACAATAATAAACTGTTTGAAATACACATTTTTGATCCTTTCATTTATAATGGCTCGCCATTTTAATCTTTACAAATGTCTTTTTGCACACATTTCCCCGCTTATAAAATGTGTTCTAGCTTTTGCCTCTGATTACGCCCCAAAAATGCTGGAATGTCAAAATAAGAGAAGCTTGGCAGTGTTGGCAATCAGTGATCCTCGGAAAGACTCTGAGCTGATGACATTCCATGTTGAAATTTTCAAGAAGATGTAATTCTAAAGAATTTAAGAACAAACTTTCTTAATAGCCTCGAGTAGAAAGGATACTATTGCTACATTTATATGGATGTATTATTTTGAGCTAATTCTAAGCCTCTTCAATTTTTTTCCCCCTGCTTATTTGTCCAATAACTGCAAAATATTTAAATCTTAATTTACTGCCTATGCTATAATCTAAATTTAGGCTTGGTTTGATTGTTAATTCATACTCATTTAACAACTTAATCTTATAAGCCTAAATGTAAATGAAAAGACTCAAATTTAAATCATCCTTCTGACAAATGAGAATTGAACTTTTATTTAGGAAAATATTATGGCACCTTTGACTATAACCTAAAACAGAAAACGTGTCACAAAATGCTTTCAAGTTCTCAAAGGAAGAAAAAGATGAAAAGTGCGATTGAACTGACGGGAGGTAAAGCAGACAGGAAGATATGCTGTGGGAGGCCACGAGCAATGCAGTGCAGTTGTGGTATAATGCGACGGCAACCCGGAGAGAACTGAGACAGGATGCATGCTGGGAGCAAAAGGGCAGAAGACTTTCAAAATAAAACAGAGAAGTCGATAAACTACGACTTTCAAGTAGGAAAAAGAACCAAAAAATAAAAAACTGAACACCACAAAGGAGCAGGAGACCAAGACAACTAACAAAAACTATATTTTAAAAAAGCGCTTTAGAAATATACCAAAAAAACGAAATTCATAAAAACTTCTTTCCTAATCTTAGAAAAGGGAAGATGGCTTGTAACTAAAATACAAAAACTTGACAAAAACTGAAAAATTTTGTGTTTTCTTTCAACTTAAGTCTTTTAAATGTTTAGGAGCTTTGTGCTTGGTCATTTTTGTTAAAGAAATTGTGCAAATAAAAAAAAAGATGTCAGAAAATAAGAGTTAAAACAATAAAATATTTTGAAAAATTTACTTAAGTTAGCACTTAAAATGATCCCTTAAACCGGCAGTAATCTTTAAATTGGTATGTTTTGCATAAGTGAGCCGCTATCTCTTCATTATGACGCTTATTCATTGAATAATGGCTATCTACCAAATACCTGCCGGCGGATCAAAGGTGACAAACACGTAATCCGCTGAAAAATGGATGACCTCACTGCAGGTTAGGAGAAAATCTTGGTTTTGCTGATGATGATGTATGTTCAGACGATGAAAGTATTGGAAGATGAGAGCTGCTAATTCCACAACACTTTGATTATCGTCATTACTTTAGATTTATCCATTGCATGTCTGCAGATTTGGCAGCCGCTTTATAGTTCCCAAACACAATCTCAGGGAAATGTCTGCCAGGAGGGGATCCATAAATAATCCTTAGGACTGGCGATTTTCAATCAAGCTGCTATTTAAACAAGATCGATAGGATGTTGTGATTCAAACGCAAGAATCTATTATTTTGCTTATCAGCAAAGCTCTCCAGCCGCACTTTGTGGAGATCAATTATTAAAATCAACTTCACATGGCCCCCGTGTGTCAACAAAACCGGAAAATCAGATTTATTCTATTACAAACTTTGAAAGGCAATACCACAGGAAGTAGCCTTCAGCTTCTGCTATTAAAAACATTAGTGTTATTTTAGATTTATTTATTCAATGTGATAGGCTCATTAGTCAGATTAATGTAATGCACGCTTTTACTTGTATGGCTCCAAAATAGCTCTGTGCTATTGTATAAAATGAATTTTAAGGAGGGTTTGGTTTCAGTTTTCTATTTAAAAACATTAACATTCGTGACAGCCCTGTAAAGTATGACACCAGATTTCATTAAACTCAACCACAGCAGCTGAGCAACAAGTAAGAAAAACATCTGATTGTTGGACAACTAGAGTAGACTGCAGACAGATGGTCTGCTAGGGTTGCTAGGATATTCCGCTATCATTGCCCTCTGTATGGGCAGTTCCCCACATATCTAATGCTACAAATGTGAGAACCCAGTCGTTTTTGTGGGTTGGGAGGGCTGATGCTCAGAGACCACACTTTTAGAGGAATACTCAATGTATGAATGTCTCAAAATACTGCTTTGGGTTGTCTTTTGTGGGAATGAACATTGTAACACACTTAAAAGCTCAAAAAGTTGCTTTTGCATGATATAGGCCCTTTATGGAACATCATGAAAATGGAACGTACCTTTGTCGTGCCTGTGGGAAGTTAATCGTAAAGTATTCGTAAGGGTATTTAAGTTTTTTTCGTAAAAGGAAGATAAGGCGTGTTTTGATCTTACAGGTAAGTTTTCATCACACTTTTGTTCTGTCAAATCAAATTAGTCACTTTTTCATCATTCATAAGGCTCCTTATTGATCATGTACATGGGGTGTGCAGTTGATATGCAAGCTGAACTACGCCTGATTGTCTCATTTTCAAATTCTAACAGCTTAAAATCATGCGGCAAAAGTAAGCATTTCATTACGGAACACTCTTTAACGGGTTCCTTGTGCAGTTTGGAGGCGTTGAAAAAAAAGAAAAACTATGTCAACCCAATTTGGGCTCACTTACTAATTTCTTACAAGTAGTTAAGTGTTTATTTATGACCTGTGGCCTGCAGCACACCCATAAAAACAGACAGCCTGCATTCAATTCGTAAGGGTAGTTGTGAAAAAGCGCAATTACAAGAGAAAAATATTCAAACATATAGTTTAACATTTTTAACACATCCAATAATCTTAATGCAATAGTAAACATGTTTTTTGCAGTCAAAAGATCTGAAAGATCATTTAGAAGACAAGAAGTCAAACCTTAAAGGTGATGATTATCCTGGGGGCTCCCTCTGTGTAAAAAATGACAGATTTAATTCACCCATCCCTGTGGTTGTAGGGAGCTGTTCGAGAATTCAGCAGAGAAACATCCCTAAGTCTGCCGCCACCTCTCGACTACACAGCAGGGACCCCAACGTGCTAACACACATAGAAACATGTCCAAACAGGCAGCAGCAAGAGAGACCAGACAGCTTCACCATAAATACAGACACCAAAATAGAATGACTTTTTCTCTATGGGAAGAGCACTATTTACTCTATCTTCAGACAGGAGTCGTGTTTAGTTACTCTGGGTGCACAGTTTCTTTTTTTAACCAAAAACAGCTACTCCCACTCAAAAACTCCACTTAACAGCCGGCAATTTAGGACAGATGATGGAATGAAATACAATAATAAACCCTTTGTGAAAAACTCAAATTTATTTTTATCGCTTAAGATGAGAAAAGAAGGTTATCAAGCACAAGTTCAAAATCCAGCTCTGAAACTGTTAATGCATTTGATCATGAAGTGATGAATAGATGAAGCTTTCGCTGTATAATAAAACATACCATCACTGTGGAACATGTCAACCATTGTCATCAGAAACAAACCATTGTAAATATAGAATACTCTCTGAGGCTGCAGGAATCTTGAACTGACAAAGTAACTCACTTACTCCACGAAGTGCTCCACTTCAGCATCCTGTTTTCTACTTATGCGGATAAAAAGATCAACTTTCAACAAGTGTAAGAACAAAAGGAAAAGCATTAAATGCCAGAACTGGAGATGCAACGCTAAACCACCTGCATGTGAAAATGTCAAGTATAGATGGTTTTTGCTTATTGTCTTTGAATAAATAAAACGGCGCCAGGTCTGTTTTACATACGAGCGCCCAGTATTCCCACCCACACCGCCTCCACGCGCATTTGGTGCTGAGCAAAGATGCATGTGCAACTCAACAAAGCAACTGACAAATGTGGTGATTTTTGTATAGAAAAACAAAACAAAACACAAAGTTAAACAAATCTGCTAATGCATGCTTGTGGCTTTCTAGATCTCTTCAAATGAGCTGCTCTGGTGTTTGGGATTACTTCACAGAGGGCCTTTAGTTTTGAATCAAGAGCCAATTTGGTTTCATTTTTCACTTAAGTACCAAATACAAAAAAAAAGTAAGCACTTACACTACAGCCCAGAGTTAAGGAGCTTTTTTGGGATTGAAAAAAACGTAAAAAATAGATTTCTTTTGAAATGCCATTATCATATTTTACTACTTATTTTGCAACCTTAGTGAGGTTCTGATGCTATATCCACACCGGTCACTTCCACTGAAAAGTCTATGTAAATGCACATATAAGCGCGTTTAACAGTTTTTAAGATGTTATTGGGCATCTGAACACACCCTGAAAGGTGATGCAGTTGATATTTGACCAATCAGGGACTCTGATTTGGTAGTGATGTATTTGGTAGTGGACTAACTGTTTGAAAATTGATCATGGAGGAGAAATCGATGATTGCAGTTTATGCTGGAATTCTATGACACCAAGTCTTCATATATCGGAATAGAGCTGTGAAAAAAAAGCCTGAGCGAGATTTGCACCGGCTCAAGACAATGCAGACCAAGCCTCTTTAACTGTGGGTATATCGCTATAGTAGTGACAGTCCAGTGAACGCCAGAGCAAGCAAAGCCTGTTCATGTATTCAGCACATCTTTGAATGCACATATACATAATTAGAACTCCTTAATAGAAGGCTTTGCAATACAACGTCACCTAATGACACATTATATGAACTGCATCAAAATGCTATGGCAACCTCCAGGCTAAGTTGGGAAGGTGGAGGTGGAGATGTTATAGAAGGAGTTTAGATTATACCAATACAGCCATGGTGAAGAAAAGTCATAAACAAATTGAGGTCCTATAACTAGTTTTCATGTTTTTAAGTACAAAGACACAACTTTTATATACAAATAATTAAAAAGTGTACTGCAAAAGCCAAACTCCACAGAGAGAAAAAGAATGCTAAGATGATGTCTCTCTCGCCGTCATTATATCAGAAATGAAAAGGCAGCGATTACAGATAAAGACTGTTTACAAAATGTTCTAATACTGGCTGTTTGAGATGATGCGATTCCAGTGTTTGATCAAAGTCCTGAGGCCATTTTTCAAATCTATCCTCGCTGCAAAACAGTCTGATGGAAAATACATTTGCTGTGCTCTGATTACAGATTATTACAGCCCAATGAACAAACATTTGTCTTGTCAACATCTCCAGTGTGAACTACTTCCTCCTGATTGTGCTCCTATTTGTATTTCACCACATGCCATTTTTCATGTCAAAAAGTCGCTCTCGTGTATTTCCCATGAAATGTGGGGAAAGCTGCTCACAGGGCGTCCCGCCAGCCATGGGGTCTGAGAGAGCATTTAACCATGACATTTATCAACATTTATAAATCTGATAGAGAAACAATCCTGCTTGCCACCAACCCCCCCCCTTCCACCCTCAATACATTTATCTCCAACCACTGCACCCAGTTTTTGCACAACATACGAAAGATGCACATTTTTATGAGACAAATAAATAATTGTAGTTTTCATTGAACAGAATATTAATAGAAATATTATTATTATAAAATATTATTTAAAGACATTGTCATCTTCTGATCTATTGTAAAAGCATTCCCAGTGGTCTTTAAATTGTGATAATGCTGCTTTAAGCCTAAAAATTTCTAGGACATAGTTTCTGCAGATCGGCAGGGGCTCATCAGAAATTTCCCTCTGAGTTGTGGGCGGGACATTTCGTAAGGAATAATTCTGCCCCCTTCCTTTTCCCTTCTGTGATCTCACACTAACTTACAGCACCTCACACCTTCAACCTAAAGATTATGTCACACAGCCACTTTGTACGTTTTGCGTATGTTCCAATTGTAAAATTTGTGTCTTTTGTGATACATGCGTGATGCACAATTCACAAGTGTTTCTTGCATTAGTTCTTCGTCGATGTGCGCAGATGTCAGTCGAGGGTTTTGGCCAATGGGTCTTTACGCGAATTCGGTTTTGTGCCATGCAGTTTACGTTTATTTAACGTAGTTTATAAGTAAATAATACGTGAATCTTAGGCAATCTTAGACACAATTTTTGCTAGATGCAGTTGCAAATTTGCTTCCCATGACCGTTCCATGTTTGTCTAATAAACTTTTCATGCACGTACCATCGATGTATAACTTTTGTATTGTGTAAATGTCGCACATATCAAGTTAAAACTACGTAATTGACACCCGAATAACTAATGCATAAAATATCAACATCTACTCCAATGGATGCGTCAGAATTGCCCCAATTCTGTATCGGAAGCACAGAGCTTGTGTCATTTTGTTTTCTACATCTCAAATATATTATTTTGCAAATTGAATTTTTTTGTCTTTTCCTGATGAACAAACTCAGAAATGCAATTTTAAGCTTTTTTCTTTGTACATGTTCTCCATCATGAGAAAAATGCTACAAGAATATGTCAAAAACACAATTTTCATCAGAGTGGGTCTCAGAATACCTCAGTAAAGATTCTCTTCCTTAGGCTTTGTTTGGTTTTAATTTTGTGCGTTAAAAGAATAATAATTTAGCTAATTAAATTCCTTAGAAGACTTCCCTGTCATAGTTTGTACTCATTTCTAATTTTTTATTTATTAGCTTCCTTTCTCTTGTCAACTTGCGTGTGGGTATTTTTCTTTCTGCCATCGCCTGCCTCATTGCGTCGTCATCTTGTTTTCTTTCCTTTGGCCTGTTCTTGTTGGTTTCTTCTTGGTTTGGACTTCTGCTTTTTTTGCATGTGGGTATTTTCTGGACTTTCTGCCACAGCACCCTTTTTATTTTTTTATTTGCTTATTTTAGTTTTTGTTTGGCCCTCATCCATCTGCCTTCTGCTGTCGTGTTTCTCGCATTTGGGTCCTTCACAGTTTGACATTCCTGACATAAAATCTTCTAACTTACTCATTTTCTATACCCGCTTCATCCTACTCAGGGTCACAGAGGTCTGCTGGAGCCTATCCGAGCTGTCACCAGATGAGAGGCAGAGTACACCCTGGACTGGTTGCTAGTCCGTCACAGGGGCACATGGAGACAATCACAAACACACACTCACTCACTGCTAAGGGCAATAAAGAATCACCAGTCAGGCTGATGTGCATGGCTTTTTGACTGTAGGAGGAAGCCACTGATTTCCCCTGCACACTGAGGGATGAAGAAGTACACACAGAGGGAGTGACAAACTCTTGAATAGAATTATTGATTTTCCGTCTTTCAGAAAATAAGGATGAACTCAGTTGTCTCGCACTCCTCTGGAAAGTCAACTGTGCTGTGGTGAAACTTTATATGGCACAAAGTCAAACCCGTTGTATTAACTGTTATGGGCACTCTAAGTAAATGTATTAGCATCCAAAATAACAGGTAAAAGCACTTCTGTTAGACATTTAAATCCAGTCAAATGTCAAAACATCGATGGATACCTTCTTTTGCGGTGTTCCCACTAAAGTAAACATGGAAAGGTTTATTTTAAAACGTGGAGCAAATTTTCTTTTTCTTTTTCTTTACAAAAACCGATTAAATTCAAGAGAAAATTTGTGTTTTCTGTTAGTGCACATGGATTTAACTTTACCTGAAAGGAGCTGGAGGCACAAGTTGCTATCAGTAACACACCATGTCAACATGGATTCAAATACTGCAAGTTTGCAAAGGTTCCCCTGCTTGAACCACCACATGTCCAGGCCCGTCTAAAGTTTGCCAGAGACCATCTGGATGATCCGGAGGAGGATTGGGAGAGCGTCATGTGGTCAGAAAAGACCAGAATGGAACTCTAGTAAAACGCCATGTTTGGAGGAGAAAGAATGCAGAGTTACACCCCCTGAATACCATACCAACTGTGAAGCATGGTGGTGGAAATATCACGCTCTTGGACTGCTTTTCTACAAAAGGGACAGGGTAGATTACCCGTATTAAGTAAAAGGAGGAATGGGGCCATGTGTGGTCCCCTCTTCTTTAGTGACAGCACTGAGGATGAAACACTGCTGGATATTCAAGCATGACAATGATTCCAAACACATTGCCCAGGCAACCAAGGAGTGGCTATCTAAAAGTCATTTCTTGGAGTGGTCCAGGCAGTCTCTGGATCTCAGTCTAATAAAGAATCTGTGGAGGGAGTTAAAAGTCAAATTTGTCCAGCAACACCTTCTTAAAACGTTCCAGCTCTTAAGAAGATCTGCAGGGAGGAATGGACCAAAACAGCAGCTACAGTGTGTGCAAACTTGGTAAGGACTTTCAGGAAGCGTTTTACATATATCATTGCCAACCAGGGTTATATTGTAAAGCGTTGAGGTGAACTTTAGTTATTAACAAGTACCTTTTTTCTGCACCATTATACAAATAAAATCTTTAAAAATCAGACAATGTGATTTCCAGGATTCTTTTAAACACTCTGTCTCTCACGGCTAAAAGGTACCTTTGATAAACATTACAGACCTCATCTTTTTAAGTGGAACAACTCAGAGAATCAGTGACTGAAAAATACGTTTTATCCAACTGTGGGGTTTTAAACTTCATGGTATTTTCTTTTGAGTCTAATGTATCTTAAAGTCACCATTAAAAGTTGTGGAGTCCTTTAGCGAGCCCTTTGAGTTACAAAAAATGTCTGAAGGTTTCAGAAAGGTGATGGTGTGGTCAATGTCTCTACTTTCCGTAAAAACATAGACTGAAATTGCCTGCCCGGTAACCACTAAAAAAAAGTTTTTGTACAATTTTTCACTGAGCATCAGGAAGTCCATTAGTGGTCAAACTAAGAGAGAAAAGTGAACTTGTATTTTACTTTTAAATGAAACTATATTTTGATGAAATTAGTTAAATTAAAACATAACATACAGTATTACCACCTGAATGCTTTTTACTCTTAAATTGCCTCGAAGGAAAACGTGTAAAAAAATAATACAATTTTTACCAGAAAATCTGCAGCTTTGATTAGACATTCTGGAGTAACTATGCGCTTGAAAAAAAAAGTAAAAAATTATTCATAGGAGATTTTTCAAGGTCAGGCTTTTTAATGGGATGTTAAATAATTGCATGCTTGAAATAAAATGGGACAGCGTCATTTACAAGACTGTTATGTATGATAATGGCAACAGGCAGTCCAAGTGACAGAGGTAGATTAGCTACAGCCTCCCACGGCACCATAAATTGGTTATGGAGAAGCCAATGTGCACAGAAACAAGAAGTTGGACACAAAAATATAGCATTAAGATGCAGGTGGTTTTCAAAAAAAAAATGCCACAAGTACGCAAGTAAATTTCAATTGATATTTCAACAATTGGTGAATTTTGGAAGCTGTATTGGTGTGTTTATTGTGTAGGGTTGCTGATGAGGTTGCAGAAGAATTAATAATTGATTGAAAAGCCAAGAACATCAAAAGAGTTAAGTCAAACAGCAAACCAGAACACATTGTACTAATTAATAGTTCAATTCACTGACTTTCATCCATCTTCTTTAAGGCAAATTATGAAATTTGTTCAAAGAGTGGGTGTACATTAATAAGCTTGCTTTTTACCACAAATAATTTTTTTTCCTCTTTTTTTTTAATTACTGGCAACAAATATCCATCTTTTGTTTCAGTGTAAGCTGCAGCAGTTTAAGCTTCAGTGTAATCTTTTTTATATATTAAAAGTAAGTAGAATCTGTCATACATTGTCAAAACTCCTTCAATTACTGAGTAGCTGAAATTGTCAAAAGAAATAAAAAAGGTCTGAATGTTGACATTTATTAATTTTTGTTTAGATGTTGGGATTTACTGCGGGGAAAATAAGTATTGAACACGTCAACATTTCTCTCAAAAAACATATTTCTAATCGAGCTATTGACACAAAATTTTCACCAGATGTCGGCATCAACCCAAGTACAGGTAATGCACACATAGAAAGAAATCCAAACATTTATTTCCATAAATGAAGTTATGTGTAATAAAGTGAAATGGCACAGGGAATAAGTATTGAACACGCTCAGCTTTTTATACAGACTTCTGGGACTTTCCAGGGCACTGGTTTTTAACTGACAGCAGAACAAAATGGCGAACACCATAAAAAAATTAATAGTTAGTAGTGGAGGGATTTTGAATACAATCAGGGTCTTCTTTCCTTCCTGTTTGTCATGCTCACCCGATTCGAGTTGTCCTAAACAACAGATGTTTCTGATTTAGTGTTTGATCTCTAGCTTATTACCTTTTCTTAGCTTAATTTTTGAGGAGTCTTTTCGATCTTTTTTTTTTGACTTGCTATCAAGTTAATTTGATGTTATTTCTTTCAATTTTCTTTGTTACCAAACACCTGGTCCTTAACTGGCCTCTCTGCATGTCACACCTTTGATAATCAGAAATCATTGTGCAGCTTTAGTTATCTGTCCTTAGATGTTATAACTATTATATACACAGCATATTTAAAAATACATGGCTTCAGTTTCTAGTCAGCCTCTGTTGTCATTTTTTTTTGTCTCCCTCACTAAGTTTTGGTTGTGTTAAGGTTTTAGTTAATAATTTTTACACTATTATTTTATCTTTGGTCATGTGGACGGTTTTACTGCTAAATGAGTAAAGCCCTACATTTTGCCTTCATATATACCAACATTTTAACCCCATAGCTTTGTCTGAATTGCCTTACTTCCCTAACTACTAAAAAACTTTTTATACTGCAGACTATTTGTACTTGTTAGTAGTTAGTACACAATGCTAACTACTTTTTTAAACGCCAAAATAGACGTTACGGATTTAAGTAGAAAAGCTAATAAACAAATTTTAAGTAATACCATTTGAATGTACTGTGTTCTGCTGACAAGAATTTGATGGTTTATAAAAAATATATACATAAAACTTTTCACATAAAAATCATTCAAACACAATTCTTTGTGGTCTAATCTGCTTTTTCAACCTTTTCTGAGCCACGGCACACTTTAACCTTAAAAAAACCGCGGCACACCAGCATCCAAAAAAAAAAAAAAAGAAGAAACTCATAGTCTGTATTGATCTACATCCCTCCACAATCTCATGTGCATTTTTGAGATAATTTTTATGAAAAGCTGAAACTAAAATGCTTTTTTCTGCAAAGATGCACAAAAGTTAAGTTAGAAATTTTAAAAACATTTTGAAGTGTGTCTGGTTTCAAGACGTTTAACAACAGATCTCCTTGTGCACTGTCACTCTCACAACCCAGTGCATCATGGGAGATGTAGTGCATAAAACGGCCGATCTCTTTTCGAGCTTCATTGTTTTGTTCACTTGTTCCACGCCGTCTGACAATCGATTCTGTGGAGCTACACCGCTAAAAGACGAAGCTTTAGCTGGTATTTTTGTTAGAACTGAGCGACTTTACGCAGCAAATCGGAACAAGGAAGTGAAGACTTTAACCACTTCTGGATTGGTCAGGATTGATGACATGTGATTGCTTCTCCCAAGAATGATTGGTGGAGACAGTTAGGGGCGGACTTTTTCTCCAAAATACAGCTGAAGGCGCAAACTGGCCATTCTTATCAAAATGTCTTTAATAAAATAAAATAAACGCAAAGAAAAAGTATTTTACGATCTTTTATATTCCTAACTTCTCAGTGTTTTATCAGGGCCTGTTTGGATGAACAGAGAGCTGAAATCCTGGAGATGGGAAATGTTTTTAGATCAGTTAATGAGGGCAATTTCCCACGGCACACTTGACCATCTCCCACGGCACACTAGTGTGCCGCGGCACACTGGTTGAAAAACACTGGTCTAATTTACCAATCTAGTGAACATTGCACTGTCTTTTCAGAGAGACTTCTAGAAGTTTCCTAGGCTCTTGATTTTGGAATTGGAGATTAAGACAGCTATACAAAAATGCCAAATGCCCTATATATTGCACTAAGTGGAATGTCGACAGTAAATAGAATCCACTGTGATGATTAAAACTGGATACAGAACTTTTCATCACCAATTGTTTGATGTTTAAAGTGTTTTATCTATCATTTCTTTATCCTTTTAAATATCGGTTTTATAACTAATAAAGCAGTAAGTTTGATCCAAAAAAGCAATCACACAGCACTGAGGTAATTGTTGAATTTTTCATGAAAATTACTTTATATACTGCATAATTCATTAAAGAATCTGCCTTGTAAAAGGCGTCATGCTGAACTGGACAGCTGTCACAATGTTAACGCCAGGTATGTTTTATTTAATCATCTGACCTGAAAGCCCATATATATGACCTGACACAAGGACTGCTGGTTACCTTGCCTATTGTCTGACATTTGAAGACTAGATTATTTTTCATCTTAAATCAATTTTTATGACTTCAGAAACCTATTTTAAGTCAGATTTAGCAAAAGGCCAGCTCATACAAAGAAACAGTGTTTCATCTTATTAGCCAATCTCATGGCCTTTAATCTTTCATAGAAGAAGAAAGCCCAATTGTCTAACTGAAGCTTGAACTTGAGGAGAGAAATTAATTTCAGTTTTGGGGTTTTTTCTGCAGACATTTTAACAGAAGAGGATGAAGATCAGGGTCAGTAAACTGAACTGAGGAGCTTAACCTAATGCTCTGCTGCCTATCCTCCTGCTGTTCGCTTTCTAATAATAAGCGGGCAGCTGTTTGAATAATTCATGGTTTTATTAATAAATCTTCATTTGTTTTTACAATATTCATTGAAATCTGTTTACAATTCAGACTCATTGAAAATCAAATGTGTATTTTTTCTGACCATAAAGTGTGTTTTTAACACTTATGCGAGTTCAAAGTGCTAAATTGAACAATTTCAGTGTGTTGCACATTTAAAAAAAATGACCCAAACCCAGCACAGATGCACTTAATCTGTAGTCAAAGCACATTTTGCCAACATTTTAACATTTCTGCAACTACTCTTTTGTTCGCAGCTACTGTTGACAAGCAAACATAGTCACTAACCCAGCAGAGCTCCATCCATTTTCATCCTGAGGACACTGTGTGGTGGTTGCTGTTGAGTTCACCTTATTAAGCTGAATAACAAACACTTCAGCTGTTGAAGTGGAGAGCAGCAGCTGGGGGAGAACTGATTTGCTTTTCCACATTTTACATACGCGTTGCTTTTCATTTTACAACATTCACTTTGCAGACTTTTAGGCAATTTTCTGTTCTGCTGATGGTAAAATGTAATTTACCTTCTCTTAGATAAATCACTTACTTTTCAAAATTGAAGAGCAAAACCTTAACTATTTCTTATTCTCTATTTGTGAGAATATACAGTTTTATTTTATTTCAAAAGACAACAGGTGTTGGTCCCTGAAATATGAAATATCAAGTAATAGTTTATCAAAAACAGTCAATGCTGAAACTAAAATAATACACCTTAATTGAATCCAGGTAAACTTATGACATCAGCAAATCTTTTTCATTTATTTTCAAAGATCTTTAATAATTTCTTCATCCTTGTAAAATTATTGGCAAAGCTTTGTAACATTTAATAAAAAATGATTAATATGAGTAAAGTTTTGTCTCAAATACAAAAGTGATTTAAACAAATACAGCGCAGAAAATAAGTATTGAACACGTCAACATTTCTCTCAAAAACATATTTCTAATCAGAAATATTGACATGAAATTTTCACTCAGATGTCGCATCAACCCAAGTAATGCACACAGAAAGAAATCCAAAACATTTATGTCCATAAACAAAGTTATGTGTAATAAAGGAAATGGCACAGGGAATAAGTATTGAACATCAGCTACTGAAATTTATTTAATACTTAGTGCAAAAACCTTGTTGGTGATTACAGCCTCAAGACACCTCCTGTATGTGGAGAAACCAGTGGAATACATTGCTTGTGGTGTGATTTTTGGCCCATTCATCCACACAAACTGCCTTCAAATCTTTAAGGTTCTGGGTTCCTCTTCTGTGAACCCTCGATCTTCAGTTCTTCCAAAGATTTTCAATTGATTCAAGTCTGGTGATTGACTGGGCAATTCTAGCAGCTTTATTCTCTTTTCTTCAACCAGTTGAGTGTTGCTCTGGCTGTGTGCTTGGGATCGTTGTCTTGCTGAAAGATCCACCCTCTTTCATCTTCAGCAGCCTGGCAGATGACAGCAGATTCTGATCAAGAATGTCTCGATACTTTCTCCAGTCATTATTCCTTCAATGATATGAAGTCTACCAGTACCACATGCTGAAAAACAGCAGGTGTTTTGGGGGGTGAGGGCGTGCCATTTTTCCTCCAAACATTTTGCAGTCTTATGACATCCGAAGAGTTCAATTTTGGCCCCATCTGACCGTATATCTTCTCCAAGAATGTCATGGGTTTGTCGCGAACCCAAACGAGCTTCTCAACATGGCTTCTTCAAAAATGGAGTCTTTATGCAGTGAGCGTGCATGAGGCCATGGCAGTTGAGCATGACTTACTGTTTTCTTTGAAACAACGGTACCTGCTGATTCCAGGTCTTTCTGAAGGAGGAGGAGGGGAGGGAGGGACGGAGGGGAGCGAGCGAACAGCTTAGCCACTGACTGACTGGGTGAGTGGACTTTTCGACTCATGGGTCACAAAGGGTTATAATATTTGACAGAGAGGCTGAAACAGGACAAGATATGAGGGTTTGGTAAGCCACCAAAATAGCCACCAAATAAAATAAAGAAATAACAGATTTTGGACATAAGCATTACTTATTTTGATTGAAAAAATTAACAGAACATTTAGGGAGCTTTTTTTTCCCTCAATACTGTGGTTGCTTGCTTGTCATGTCAGAGCCGGGGGTTGGTGTCCTTCAGTGAAAAACACAAACTTAGAGAAATGCTGGGTTCATATGGGGTTTGAACGAATGAAAAAAACGACTTTCTGATTCTGAAAACACACATGAACAACAACAACAATACACAAATTTTCCAACTCTAAATGCAGAATAATGTTTTGCACCTAACAAAACAAAGTGTATATCGTGTATTTATTGAGCACCATGTATGGGGAGAAGTACAACTACTGGGGGAAAAAAATAATAATAACTATTATCATTATGAATTATTCCAGGACAGATTAAATAGTATTAAATAGTTAAACAGGCCGCATGTGGTTTGACTGTAATTTGTCCACCCCTGCTATAGACCATGTACGTGTAGTGTAGGAAGTACACTAGCTGAATACTTTTTAGACTAAATTGGAACATCTTAAGATTACTATTATATATATATATATATATATAGTATCATATATATATATATATAAATGAAAATTTCAAGCATACTGTCTCACTTTTAGCATAGACTAAGTATACTTACGTATACAAGTATTTCCTATTTTGTGGGATCAATACAGTTATTACTTCTACTTGTAGTACACTTAATTGGTACACTTAAATATATGACTTCTTGTTAAGTGTTAAGTCTTTGAAGTTTGAATAGCTATAAAACAATTCCTGAAGTGCACAAACTCAAAGCATATCAGGTCATAATTATAGGTCTCTTAACCATCAATTTACCTGTGTGCTTTTTCGTTCTTGCCGACTTGCAACATTTTTGTCACAGGAAAACAAAAATCAAGGGTTAGTAAAATGGTGAACTGGAAACTGGACTGGACTTTCTTTGGAAATAAATTGGTCCATTACATGGCAGGCCAATGCCTGGTCTAAATTGTCAGGGAAAGCAGTGCTGGAGGCTCTGCTGCCATAGAAATACAGTTTAGCATTTGCCTTTGCTCCAGCACCAAGACATTTCCCCCACTGGCTTTCTAATTCAACATATGACCTCTCGCCAGAGAGTTTTAAAAGTCTTCAGGCAATGATCCAGCAGCTTTAAGTCTGGCCAATGACAGATGAGCTGTAGGGGAAGAGGGAAGACAGCTTGCCCAGGGCAAACCACAGAGCTTTGGTCAGCCTGCAGGGTTGAACTTCTACTGCAGTGTATGTAAGGAAAAGATCATGTAAGTTGTTTTTTTTTTTTCCACCCTGCAATATGCCACTGTTCTTTCAAGCCAATCTCCAACCACAGCATGCAATATGCCCAAATAAACCATAGGAGATCATTATGAAATCAACACTTTTTGTCTTGTAGGACTCTGCTAAGACACACACACATTATCTGAAAAGCCTGTGACTCCTTTCCTGACACAAACGTAGGGGGTTACCTTTATAAAAGTGTGCAAAAACACAGCAGGAATTCCGATTTTTATGTTGATAGAAACAAAATTTCCTTTTACTGGATGATCAGCACAGATGACAGTTCACAGCTGCAATGGCTAATGACACCAAAGGGAGATAATATGAGTGCAACAACAAGACAAGCCATGCTGCCCTCTGTTCTTACTAATTGCTACCAAAGAGGGTTTCTCTATTTTTTTTCCCCTCTCTCTAAGGTTTCTTCAGAATTTACGGAATGGAGCAGAGCTCATTTATTAATTGGTTATGCACGCCAGAAAGAGAATAATAGATCTCAAGAAGCAAAAAGGCTGTTTTGCATATGAGGGAAGTGGCTATTTTGCATTTTGTAAGCACCCTTGAGTATGCTGGTTTGTTTTTAGTTTTTTATTTTCCTCACAAATGAATGAGCTTTTGTGTTTGGATTATGCATAACATGCACAATGACACATGTTTCATGATTAAAAGACACTATTGACTAATGTTTTGGTTTTCTGTTAAAAGCATCACCTTATGTATCTTAACAGCTCATTGCCACAATCTACATTGTACTTCAACATATGACAAGCATTTAGTATTTATTTAGAAAGACAGATTTTATGTTAATGGGATGACAGTGTTTATTCTGGCAACAAAAAAGTTTAATAAATAAATAAAATAATTCTCTCTGTCATGGTAGCTAATTTGGATTAAATCCTTAATAGATTCGGGACACATGTTGTGAAGGCAGTTGATAGAATGTTGATAAAAAGAACATTTGGAGGCAAACAGGACCCTGCAGGACATTTAATAAATCAGCAGTTGAGTTGGAAAAAACTGTCAAGAATGTTCGTTTTTGAGTAATTTATCTTCATTTATTTACAAGACTTTCACTACACGCTATTGGATTGGTGAAGATGCTTGAAAAGTGTGCTTCTATGCATGATAATGGCATGGTAGGTTACAATAACAATAATAATAATGGATTGGATTTATCTGCGCTTTTTTTTGGTGCTCAAAGCGCTCACAATGTGTCCATTACCGATTCTTACTTGGTGATGGTGAGCTACTGATACAGCCACAGCTGCCCTGGGGCAGACTGACAGAGGCGTGGCTGCCAGTTCGCGCCTACTCTGACCATCACCAGCACATTCATACACATTCACACACCAGTGGAGCCGCACTGGAGGCAGGGAGGGTGAAGTGTCTTGGTACTTTTGGTAGACAGCAATGCAGCTGCAAGAGGTTTTTTGTGCTTCTCAAACAATTAAAACTGCCGTCACTTATTCAAATTGTTATGTGTAGGCCTGACTCCTGCTCAGCTGTCCTGCATATCTGTTGATTTTCTGTCTGCCTATTTAAGGTGTGTTTGTTTCTGTGCTCAGTGTCGGAGCGTATTCTGTTCTTGAGCCTTCAAGCTTGTGTTTCCCTCTGGCATTAAAGCCCTTCTTTTGGAATTCCATCTGGTTTGAGTTGTTCCTGCCTGCGTCTGGGTTTTCTCCTCTACCTGACCGTAACATTACGCTCCGACCATGTCCAACCCAGCAGGAAGGTCTGACTTAAGGGACTTACCAGGTTCCTCCTCCGAGGGGAGTTCTGCTACCGGCGATGAGCTATCTGTCCTGGCTCGTGAGATGCGTGGTTACATGTCCGGCATGCAACAGCTACATGAGCGTCTCTCCAAGCTGGAGCATGTCCCCTCGTCTCCACCTCGCCAAACCCGACTGGGTCATCCGGAGCCGTTTGATGGCACGCCTGAGGACTGCCGGGCGTTCATCACCTCCTGTCGCCTTCATTTCGATTTCAACCCGAGCGAGTTCCCGTCTGAACAGAGCAAGGTGGCTTTTGCTCTAAGTTACCTGACGGGCCGAGCCAAACGGTGGGGGTTAGCGGAGTGGGAGCGCGGAGCTGAGATGTGCCGCTCTTTCCGTGTTTTTTCCACTCAACTCCTCACCGTCTTCGATCCCTCTACTCCTCATCGAGCTGCGGCCTCAGAACTCCTCCGCCTCCAGCAAGGGGCTCGCAGCGTCTCGGACTATGCAGTGGAGTTCCGGACCCTGGCTGCCAGCACTCGCTGGCCGGATGAGGCATTGGTGGATGTTTTTCTCCGGGGTCTCTCCGACGGACTCAAGGACGAGCTAGCGGCTAGGGAGATTCCAGAGGATCTGGAGGAACTGATCGACCTCTCGGTGCGTATTGACCGCCGGATGCGGGAGCGGGGCCGTGAGCGTCACGGCAACACAGGTTTTCGCCCACCGCTGCATGAGGAGGATCCACCACTCCAGTCCGACACTCCACGACGGGGTTTTCTTCCTCCTGCGGAGCCCATGCAGCTGGGAGCCGGCCGTCTCACTCCTGCAGAACGAAGGCGCCGCTTGAGAGGAGGCCTTTGCTTATACTGTGGACAGTCTGGACACTCTGTGCGCGACTGCCCGGTAAACTCCAGGGTTCATCAGCAGTGAGGGAACTGGTGAGCCGCAATTCTTCTTTTTCTTCTCCCTCACGGCCCTCTACCAAGGTCTTGGTGACCCATGCAGGAGCTCAGGAGGAGTTTGAGACTCTAATTGACTCTGGCTCCGATGGTGACTTAATCTCTCAGGAGGTGGTGAACAAACTTAAAATCCCTGTTGAGCCTTTATCACCTGTGTTAGTCATTCATGCCATAAATGGGTCTGTTATCCATAAGGTGTCATGTCGTACTGTTAACATTTCTGTGTCTGTGTCCGGAAACCACACTGAACGGATGAGTTTCTATGTTGTGGAGTCTCTGAAGCCTCAAGTGATTTTGGGTTTTCCGTGGTTATGCAGACATACCCCTCATATTGACTGGTCTACCGGACAGGTTTTGTCATGGAGTCCCTTTTGTTTACTCAACTGTCTTTCTTCTGCTGCATTTCGTAGTCCTGTTACAGCACAGCGGTGTCCTGACCCGCCGGATCTCAACAATGTTCCCCCGGTTTACCATGATCTATGCACTGTTTTCTGTAAGTTTAGAGCTAAATCCCTTCCCCCCCACCGCCCTTATGATTGTGCCATTGACCTTTTGCCTGGAACCCAACCGCCTAAAGGCCATATTTACCCCCTGTCTCCACCTGAGCGGGAGGCTATGGACAATTACCTGCAGGAGAGTCTACAGGCCGGGATCATTCGACCTTCCTCCTCTCCCGCCGGGGCTGGGTTCTTCTTTGTGGGAAAGCGTGATGGAGGACTGCGACCCTGCATCGATTACAGGGGTTTGAACAATATTACGGTGCGAAATACTTATCCCCTTCCTCTGTTACTGACAGCGTTTGACCTTTTGAGCGGGGCTTCAGTTTTTTCTAGATTGGATCTCAGGAGTGCATATCATCTGGTCCGCATACGAGAGGGGGATGAGTGGAAGACTGCCTTCAACACTCCGAGCGGACATTTCGAGTACCTGGTTATGCCCTTCGGCCTCACTAATGCTCCAGCGGTCTTCCAGTGTTTGATTAATGATGTCCTGAAAGACATGATAAACAAGTTTGTCTTTGTTTATCTCGATGACATCCTGATCTTCTCTCCAGATCTCGACACCCATGTGCAGCACGTCAGAACCGTCCTCCAGCGCCTACTAGAGAACCAGCTTTACTGTAAAGCCGAGAAGTGCGAGTTCCACACCAAGCAGACTCGCTTCCTTGGTCATGTGGTTTCTCCCGGAGGCGTCCAGATGGACAGCGCCAAGGTCAAAGCCGTTCTGGAATGGCCTGTTCCTTCTGGACGGAAACAGCTCCAGCGCTTTCTCGGGTTCGCCAACTTTTATAGACGCTTCATCCGAGGCTTCAGTGGCGTTGCTGCACCCCTCCATAAGCTCACATCGGCTAAGGTACGTTTTGTCTGGGATGAGGGGGCCGACAAGACGTTCACCGAGCTGAAGCGACGTTTCTCTACAGCCCCTATTCTGTCTCAGCCTGATCCCTCTAAGCAATTCATCGTAGAGGTGGATGCATCTGAGTCTGGGGTGGGGGCTGTGTTATCACAGAGAGCGTCCGATAATAAGGTTCATCCCTGCGCGTATTTCTCCCGCAAGCTCACTCCTGCGGAGAGAAACTACGACATAGGGAACAGAGAACTCCTGGCAGTAAAACTGGCTTTGGAGGAGTGGCGTCATTGGTTGGAGGGGGCTGCGCAGCCGTTCTTGGTCTGGACTGATCATAAGAACTTGGAGTATGTCAGGACTGCCAAGCGTCTTAACCCTCGTCAAGCGAGGTGGGCCCTCTTCTTTGACAGGTTCAATTTCTGTCTGTCCTACCGTCCTGGCAGCAGGAACCTCAAGCCGGACGCTCTCTCACGCCAGTTCCAGCAGGAGGAGGAGTCTGGGTCTCCTGCTGTTACCACCACCATCATCCCTTCCCACCTGGTGTTGGGAGCCACACGCTGGTCTCTGGAGCGGAGGGTTAAGGCGGCTGTTTCTGACCCCGCCACTGTACCAGCTGGCTGTCCAGACGGATGCCTGTTTGTTCCTCCTTCTCTGCGCACCTTGGTCCTAAAGTGGGGGCACTCCTCCAGACTGGCTTGTCATCCCGGAGTGACCAGGACCGGCTTTCTTGTGGCCCAGCGTTTTTGGTGGCCCTCTATGTCCTCCGACATAAGGGCTTTTGTGGCGGCTTGTTCTGTTTGTGCCAGTGTCAAGATCCCAAGGACCCCGCCTGCTGGTTTACTCCACCCTCTACCTGTGCCGTCTAGACCTTGGTCCCACGTAGCCATGGACTTTGTCACTGGTCTACCCAACTCCAGAGGTAAAACAGTCATACTCACCCTCATTGACCGTTTCTCCAAACTAGTGCATGCCATACCTCTGAGGAAACTCCCATCTGCAAAGGAACTAGCGGTACTAGTTTCCCAGCATTTGTTCCGCCTGCACGGTCTTCCTCAGAACATCACCTCAGATCGTGGGCCTCAATTCGTTGCTGCCTTCTGGAGGGAGTTTTGCTGCCTCCTGGGGATCAAGGTCAGTCTGAGTTCTGGTTTCCATCCTCAGACTAACGGCCAGGTAGAGCGGTACAACCAGGATTTGGAGACAACACTTCGAGCCTTGTGCAGCAAGAACCCCAGAACCTGGTCGTCTCAGCTCCCATGGGCTGAGTATTCCCACAACTCCCTAATAAACACTTCCGGATACTCCCCATTCCAAGCTGCCTATGGGTATCAACCCCCTTTGTTTCCCCACCAGGAACAATTGGCTGCCTCTTCTGGTCCCGCTGCCTTTTTGAGACGCTGTCGTCGCACCTGGAGCAGGTACAGACTGAAGCTTCTGCAGAACCAGGAGCGGTTCACGGCTGTAGCCAATCGTCGGAGGTCCGCAGCTCCGGAGTACAAGGTGGGGGACAGAGTGTGGCTCTCCTCAGCCAATGTTCCTTTGAAGGGAGGGTCCAGAAAGCTACAACCCCGCTACATCGGTCCCTACACCATCTCCAAGGTCATCAATCCTGTGGCTGTGGAGCTGGAACTGCCTCGCTCCCTGAGGATCCACCCGGTGTTCCACGTTAGCAAGATTAAGCCTACCAGAGACTCTCCCCTGCAGCCTGCTCCAGCTTCTCCTCCTGGCCCTCGTATCGTGGATGGTGATCCAGTTTATACAGTCAAGTCCCTCCTCGCTTCCAGACGGGTGGGTCGGGGTCTGCAGTACTTGGTCGATTGGGAGGGGTATGGACCGGCGGATCGTCAGTGGATCCCTGGCCGTTACATCGTTGATCCGTCCCTCATCTCTCGCTTCCATCGTGACTACCCTGATCAGCCTCGCCCTCGTCCGTCTGGTAGCCGGTCTTAGCGGGGGGGGTTATGTTATGTGTAGGCCTGACTCCTGCTCAGCTGTCCTGCATATCTGTTGATTTTCTGTCTGCCTATTTAAGGTGTGTTTGTTTCTGTGCTCAGTGTCGGAGCGTATTCTGTTCTTGAGCCTTCAAGCTTGCCCTTCTTTTGGAATTCCATCTGGTTTGAGTTGTTCCTGCCTGCGTCTGGGTTTTCTCCTCTACCTGACCGTAACACAAATAATTGAAAGTTACATAAAACTGGCTTTGGTATGTAGATTTGTGTAGATGCAGATATGCTATAGATAGAATAAAGCTCTGGGCCTGAAAAAGCCAAAAAAACAGAATATTTTATATTTTGAGAACAAATTCAAAATTAGATTTTTATTAAAAGTTCATAAAGCATTTTGAATTATTTGATTGACTATTGTCTTCCCGGTTCTGTTTTCAGTCAAAGACCACTGCACAGTTGCCCTACGCCAGCGTTTCCCTTGACTTACGAACAGTTGGGTCCACTAAATACCTTGTCAAAAAGTTTCACTATGATTTGTTTTAGATAAAAGTAACTGCATTTCTAAAGTCTTGAAGAGCCTATATCGTGCTTTTCTTGAGCCTTTCAGAGTAAACTATATCCATGATAATATATTACTTTTGACACGATAAAGAACGATTTTCTTCATGAAATATGAGTTATTTTTGCAGCTCATTATCCTACCTAGAAGTTAGACGACTCAATCTCTGAGGCACCGCCTTTGTAGGTGTAGCCCATTTCATGACTTCAACCTAGAGCCAATCACCGCTAGCTCTGTGGAGAAAGTGGGTGTATTTTGATAGCCTGGGGGTGGTGCTGGCACTGCAGACTCTTCCCAGAAGGGGTTTTTCCCCTTCATTCTCGAGGATAAGGAGGGGCTGGCGCTTCGAGCACCGGGTTTCAGAGAAATGCTCAATGATGCATGAATGCATCAAAATACCACTTTGGGATTATTTTTTGTCAGGAATTAATATTATAATACCCTTAAAATCTCAAAAAAGTTGATTTAGCATGATATAGGCCTTTTAGAACAAAACCCTTATGTTTAAGTTTTTTGAGTATTTTCCAAAAATGTTAGTTTTTGTAGAAGCTCCCTTTATTTTTTTTAATACATTTTAAAGAAAGAGTAAAAGCATACATCAAGATGGAACTCCCTGTATGATCTAACAATCCAAATATACATTTTCTTCCAACCATCTAATTTAAAATGAAATTGGTGTTTACAGCTGGTGGGCGTGCAGTTTATCCTGAAAATGGAGCAATGTCTGCAATGGGCGATTTAGAAATAATCACAGGATCACACTTTTTGTTGACCTGTAAAAAAACAACAACATCCAATTGTAATCTTGAATATCTTTATTGTCTGTCTTTACTTGCTGTAAGGTTTTAATGGGCAAAAACTACAAAAAACGTCCTTATTACATATAAATCAAAGCAAAGTATCTGCAGTAACCTCCATTACACATGTGTTTGCGTACCCAAATACTGCTTGTCAGCAATTCTTCCAGTCAGGTTACTGTTTTTCATGTTGATATTTTGAGAGAGCAAGACCAGACTCAGGGCTGGCCTACAGCATACAGCAGTAAATGCCTGCAGAGCAGACTGCACATTTGTCATTATTGTCTGCAAGCAAGACCACAAAAATAGCAGTTAGAGTTGGTGGTTTACTAACTTGACAAGTAAGCACATTGTTTGTGAACACACCCAGCTGAATGACTGGCTGGAAGCGTTCAGCTGGAAGGCATTATAGACGTCAGGAGTGAATCTCTAACAAGGAAAATAACAATTTTGCCCCAAAATTTACAATAGTTTGGCCCAAAAATTGTAATGTTAAATTGTATTGATAAATGTTAATGGCTAATAAAAACTGCGTTGTGCTTTTTTTGAGTAGTTAGCGACAAGAAACATGTATCAGTAGCATTTTTTTGTTCATCATGCAGACTGTCATTCATCAAATCTGATGACCTCTGGCCAGTGCCCTTAGCAATGGAATCCAGATATGATGAATGTCTTATTAGAACTCTGTATTAGTGTACTTTAGCTGTGAGATAAACTGTGTAATTAATGTCTCAGTTTGAGTATAACTCATTTATTTCAATCGGATAAAGGTGACTCTTCCAGCAGACCGGAGAACAATGGCCATCTGAGGAGACAGCAGCTTGGCAGCAGAATGGAGCCCAGGAATGCTGCATAACAATCCCATCATCCATCATGGTATGTTGGGAGTTGGTGGACTGTGTTCGTCCTGAGGAGAAGCTCCAAGGAGCAGTTCACAAGCGTGAGGAATGGCAAGGCTGAAAGGGGACACTTTCCCTCTCAGTCTGCTGCACACGGTGGGCAAAAAATGGAACAAAACAGAGGACTTGTACTTCTTCAGACCCAAGTCCAAAGTTCAATTAGGATTTATCTTGTTTTTTGTAGCCACGGACCTCTGTATGTACTACAGGCATAACCCATAGTATAATATTACTCCTGCATCATTAAAAGCAGAGCTGATAAATGACATAATGATAAGAGCAACCCAAGCTGTCCTCAGCAAAGCACAGTGATGGCAGTAGTAATTTTACTGTTAGACTGGCCCCTCCTGTTTACTTAACCTTTCCACAGTCCTCATTAACTCACCAACACCAGCGACTATACCCCGCTGCCAAGGGCAAACACAATTGGCAGATGAAGCCAAGCGAACACCATCACTTAGGTGGGGTGAGGTTACTCTGCTAACCATCCGTAACAAACTCCCCAAATCCTAGTATGTCATCACAGTTTTGCTGCTTTAATACAGCCAGGAATAACAGGTATTTCACAGGCTGTCATGTTGTTTAATGAGGAACAGTATAGGGTGATGCAAAGCAGCAAAAAATGTTTTTATTAACATCCTTTTCCTATGAAAAAAATATTCCTCAGTTTTGACAGTGGGCAAAATGCAAACCAAGCACTGCGGCTATGGGATATGTAGTCATTTATTCTGCTGGCTAAACGACATCTTACAGCGTAGCCACAATGATACAGCACCACCTTGAGAATTCACATTTATTATTAATCTGGAGAAAGGCAAGAAGTCTGATTACGTTCCGGCATAAAAATGCACGTCAACAAAACATCCTGACCACCCATAATCAGCAGCACTGAATAGGAGAGCAATTACATTTCAAGAAAATTCACTGCAGCAATAAAACACAGGCAGAAAGCTACAGATTTTTTTTCCATGCACTTAAAAATAATAAAGTAAAATTAAGTGTTTTCATTTAAAAACTATATATTTTTTTTTTTTGGTAACACTAATGAACTAAGAAAAGAAGTCAGTTAAAACAAAACTCTTCAAATGTAGTATGTTACTCAAATTATGCTGAATGAAGTTTCTGTATAACACAGAGGTACACGCTATAGCACTGTGATGAAAAACGAATGGATTACTAAGCCTATTAAAGGAAAGTGTGACTGAAGCTTCACTGCACACTGTCATGGTCTGCAATCTCTTTTACTGTCTGTTATTGTATTAAATAAATATATCAAACCTCTACCATCTACAGTAATCATTAGTCTGACAGCAGAAGCCATTAAACTGTTGAACTGGTAAGAAAAGACAAATTGGGTTGGTAACTCTTGAGGCAAGAACTACCATCCCTGATTTTAGGATTCTGAAATGTGATCTAATAAACTTTTGTATCATTGTATTTATTTGACAAAATATAACAATATTTCTACTTTTTGATGAGTAAATAGTTTTGAATTTCTGTTTCATAAAAGCCAACATACTGTAATGCACATATCACTAATGAATTGCATATAAACAGGACAGTACTTACGTCATACATCTACAATGATATATATGTTATCAGTAGGGTTTATATGTACTTCTTCCATTGTTTTAACATGGTTCATTTGTGATACACGTTTGTAATGGGAAAATTTGACGTAAAGACCATGACTTTTCCTCATATTTTCAGGTATGACCAGTTTTCATAGGTGCAATATGTGCAAAATGTACATAATAGCTGTGTGACGCTGCCTTAAAACTGGACCTTCTGACGCTGTATTTAGAGTTTCAAGCTTCTTCAGTGCTTGTCTTACAGTCTTCTGGCTAAAGCAGATGGTCAGTAATGTCAGCACATGCAGCAGCTTCCTTTCTCCAAAGCCCCACTCTGTTGGGTACCTCCTTTTTTTTATTTTTTTTGGAAACACTTAGCAAAGGTCATGTCTGTCATGTTAGAGTAAACAGGAGCCCGTTTATACCAGTGTGTTTTGTCTCTGCAACACTCGCAGCGGGACTCACATTCTCTGTTTGGTTTAAGTGGGCCTGTCTCCAATCAGTAAAATCAACAGCAGCCATCTGGAACAGGAAGAGGAGTGACAGGTGAACTGTGGCTCTGCCTGCTTTGGCTGCCCATGTTATCAGCTCCTGCCTTTATGAATGGCAGCACTTGAGCCACTCTTCTGTCGATAGCGATACAACCGACAGTGACACACAAGAAATCTATTAGACTACTTCTGCAGCTTGACATGCTCCAAGTGAACTGTAGCCATCTTGACACACTGCCATGACTGTAATACCATATATACAAAGGTGACATGATAGTATGTACTCATTTACAGTTCTTGCCAAAAGATATAAATATTCACACACTGTGTTGTATACCTAAATTACTTCAAGTGATAATCGCATGCACCTGTACAGGGGTTGACCCATGTGGGTGCTGTGGGTTTTTGGGTTATCTGGGCCCATGGAGGAGTGAACTTGTCTTAAGGGGAGCACAGGTGAGTCTTGCAGTTCCCCTTTGGCCACTTTAAGGGACGTCATAACAAATAAAATGTATGACTGTTGTGCGTATGGTAAATGTATCGCTAGTACTTCTAAGGACAATGTAAGTTAGACGCACTTATGATGTATAGGAGATGTAATGGTATGGTGCCCTTTATGCCACACTCTAGTTGTTCATAAGGTGTGCGTACAGCCTATTCACTGACTGCATTCATGTACTGCACATACAGGGTATTTAGGTGATAGACAAATACCTGTAGGACATCACTAGATGTCCATGCAAACTACACTCTTACAGTCAGGCTGTATGTACTGGGCGTGTAAGGGAAGTGCTAGGAGCGTGTATTTATCACTTGAAAAGGAATAAAAGGCCCCTTGCGCAGTCTGCAGTTTCTACAAAATCTGTATGACACTCCTGCGTTTCACCTACCCTGTTTTGTAGGGCGAAAGGCTGTTTTACTTACCCTTTCGAATTAATTAAGAGTTGGTAAATGGTAAATGGCGTATACTTATAAAGCGCTTTCTACCTTCTTACGAAGGCCCAAAGCGCTTTACAGTCACAGTCCCATTCACCCACACACAGATTCAAACACACATTCACACACTGGCAGCGACTCCGCTGCCGAACACAGGTGCCTACCTCCCACCAGATGCACGGTGGGGTTCAGTGTCTTGCCCAAGGACATTTCGTCACACGGGCGTGCATGGCGGGAATCGTACCTGCAATCTTACGATCATGGGTGAACGCCCTACCGCTGCACCACGGCCTGCCCAACAGCAAATAGCAAAGAGTTTGCTATGACTTGTTGCTTGCATGAAAATTTTCTCTCTATGGACTCACCAAGTTGTCTACGGTATTAAAATTTTGTGGGCTAACACCTGCGGGCCCCATACAGATTAGCTCATTTTTTGTCTGCAGACAACCAAAATCCACCTGTAAGCGTAGTTGGGACTAAGGCATAATACTAGCAAGGCTGACATCTAATTAGGAAATGTTAGCATGCTAACATTCTTTTTCAGGCCCTTTGCCACATGTTGCATTATCAGTCAGTGAGTGCAACAGGGTGCAAATGAAGGTTATCTTCAGCTTCACACGGAGATTATCTTGAACTGCTGCGGCTATCATTAGCTGTTAGCTCTGGTTAAGTGTATATTCAAAAATAAGACACTTCAAAGTCGATTATCTTAGTATCCAGCAGTTTAAATTTTCCACACGTTCTCAAGGGTGAGTGCTTGGGTTCAGGTAAGAACACATATGTCTGTGGTAATTGGTCTGAGCTTCCTTTGAAGATTATTCACCTATAGCTGCCAAGCAATAACAGGAAAAATGCAAAAAGAGATGCTGGGATAATATTGCAGGCCTGCTAAGGTTTATTTGGATTAAACACATGGATACATTGTTGATCCGTGCATTCCATGACTTTTTAGTACTTATATCCAAAGGCAGAAACATTGGTGATTACAGGCTGGAATGTCTTGTCTCTGTCTGTCGTCATTTCAAAAAAAAAAAAAAAAAAAAAACTCCCAGACAATATATGTGTGTATTGCAACTTCAAAGAAAGTCAGGACCTATTTCCTGCACACTCACAATGTATGTGTTTGATCAGAAGTAAGAATGCATGCCTTAGAATGATTCAAGGTAAATTAATGATTCAAGGTAAAGTAATACTTTCAGTAATGAGCACTGCTTCAGTTATGACAGTGGTTCCCAAACTGGGGGGCGCGCCCCCCTTAGGGGGCGCGGAGGTATTGCAGGGGGGCGCGGTGGAGTTTTTTTTTCATACTTTATTGACAAACAACATAATACAATAACAATGTCTCATGGGGAATTGAAATGTGTACATATTGCAGAAAAATATAAGAAATAAAACAAAAGTATATAAATATATACACATACATATACAACAAAAGACAAAAACAATTAATACTTCAAAAATCTTTGGGGTTTAATAAATTTTAAATCTTTCAAAAATTAAATTAGTTCGAATTGCTTTTTGGTTTTGCAGGTGTTTGATAATGGTACATTACTGATTGATTTCACTCAAAAACTGCTGGAATTTAGGTTTGGAGTTTGACCATTTAGCTTTATGGATATGGAATTTTGCCAATAATAAAAACAATTGTGTAAGGAAAATACAATCTTTGTTTACTTTGACATTAAGGTAACCCAGAATAATGTCTTTATCTAAAAATGTAACAGTTTGTTTAGTTATATTTCCAATATAGTTTCCCACTTCAATCTAAACCTTATTTGAATGTCTGCAGTCCACAAACAGATGATAAATAGTTTTCTTCCTGAGTTCCACAGAATGAACAAAACAGGTCTATGTCAATATTTTGAATGACACCTTTTTTATCTTGTTATTTAGACACTATTTATTGCTAATAGTCCAAGCATAAGTCCATTTTATGTCCACAAATTTGGATTCCCAATAAAACTTCCCAGCAGGTAAGGTTGTGGTCTGTAAAAGATTTCTTATTTGTTTATTGGAAACTGAATTAACACAAATATCCACATTGTCTGGGTTCTTACTTGACTTGTGTTCTAAATCCCCTTAAACAGTTGTAGTAGACTGGTTGGAATGGCACCTAACACTATTGCATATTCTCTGGGTGGAACAGGAATACCGAATTTTAAAAGAAATTCTTCATACGTCAGAAGATGTCCATGTCCATGAGAATTGAAAAGTTGTCTGATTATAATACCATCTAGGAAAAAAGTGATTTATTTTTGTATTGTAAAATACTGTTATTCCAAATAAAACTAGTTGTTGGAGAAAAATTATGTTTATAAAGGAGTTTCCAGGCCAGCAGGGCTTGTTTGTAAAAGTTTGAAAGTTTTGTGGGTAATTTTTCAATTTTAAAATTACATTTTAGCAAGAATTTAATGCCTCCCATTGTGTTAAATATATTTGGGAAATGCATTCCAGATATTGTCTTCCCCTTTCAATAAATTACTTAACCACTTTATTTTAAAAGAGTTGTTTAAAGTTTCAAAGTTTAATACATCCATGCCCCCATGTTTTCTGGTGTTACACAAAACATTTTTCCTTAAGTAATGACATTTCTTCCTCCAAATAAAGTCAAATAATGTTTTGTTTAATAGGTTACAGATGTGTTTTGGCATTTCTAAAGACAGAGAAACATATCTAGAGATTCCTTCAGCTTTAGATAACAGAATTCTACCGTTCAGAGAAAGATTTCTCATTAACCACATCTTATAAGGCGCAGTGGAGTTTAGAAACAAAGGATTTGTATGTTTGTGTCAGTGTGGGGGGGCTCGAAAATATTCTAATCTTCAGAAAGGGGGGCCCTGCAGAAAAAGTTTGGGAACCACTGAATTATGAAATGATGACTGACTGTTGCAGCCATGATTTAAACAATAAAATCCTTCTTAAAATACTCCTCATCAAAGAAACAAACAGACATTTTGTCAATGATGTAAAAAAATTGAGTCAGTCATGAGATGCTACATTAAGTTAATTTTTTTATAGCTATCATTAGCTTACTGATTTACGACTACATACATGATTCTTTTGGAGCAGTAATTAAAAAAAGAAAATATGTACCATATTTTTTGCACAATAAAGCGCATCAGATTATAAGGTGCACCGTCAATAAGTGATCTATCTTTGAACAAGACAAAAGAGTCAGAGATTAGTCTTTCAGTCAGACTTTAAGCTGAGTTCATAGAAGTTGTTAGCAATACGCCAAACATCAGCCACATTAGAAGCGTTAGCCGGGTTGGCTTGTTTACAATACCTATATTTCCAAACCTTGTTTGCAACACATAAAAAAAAACTAGACTGATACCCCTAAAACAAAAGTTACTATGACAATGCTAACTCCCAATCTTTTTAGTAACATAAAAAAGAAAAAAAACAGTCTGACACCACTACACACGGTAGCTGTGTCGGTATAGTCAGAATAACACCGCACCAAACATTTTGGCAGAACGCCACGTTCATTCATTCATTCATCTGCTAAGCTGTGTGTTCCCTTTTGGGGTCATGGGGCGGCTGGAGCCTATCCTGGCCACTTGTGGGTGAAGGCTGGGGACATCCTGGACAGGTCGCCAGTCTGTCACAGGGCTAAGATGCCACGTACTCCTATAAAATCGCTTCAACATCAGTAAACACTACTAGAATTAATTCACATATTACAAGGTCCTCCAGGTTATAAGGTACACTGTTTTTTATTTTTAAGAAAGACTTTTGAGTGTGCCTTATAGTGCAAAAAATATGGCAGCTGGTGCAATTTAAACCAGCTAATGTTGACATGACATTTCATTTTAAACCAAAAATCTTTGAAAAATCTTGATGAAAAAATGCCATAATGCGCTGGAAATCTATGAGGGTAAAGGCTGGTGACTTTCATGCCATCTGTGACCTCCCGTTTACAACCGATAATACATTTCTCCGGTGGCAGAAACACAATATTGCACCCCCGCCTGTATTATTGGTTATTTTTCTGCAGGTGTCCTTCAGCCTCACTTAGGTCACTCCCTCCACTGTGTTATACAAGTAAAATTACACAGAGATTGGAATACAATTGCCATATCTCCAATGAGCAAATTGCTATGAGGCAAGAGAAATTGAAAAAGCTGGCAAGGTCTCAGCTACCTGACAGTGACTGTGACTATGATGAAGTATCCTCCTGTTACCACTGTTGACTTTGCCAAATATTCGCCATCTCCACAGTCACCGCCCCATGCACCAGGCCCGCCAGCTTCATAAACAGAGAGAGGCCACTGCCAAAATACCTACGAGTACCACCAACAGACTTGCCTGCACTGTGCTACCACTCAAAATATCTAGCTGAGGGTTTACTTTGTCTTCATGACATGTTATTGCTCATCGATTGATTTTAAGATATTCTGGAATTGTACATTTTCTAAACTTTAATGACTTGGAACTTGGAAAGCTTGGAAAGCTCGAAAGAAAAGTCAGGAATTGGAACAGTCGATATATAGCAATCTCTAGGCTGATGAAGGAGAACAAGTTTTATAAAACAACTTCCAAGAAAAATATTCCATCTTGTATAGACTGTTTGAATGCAAATTGCTAAAATTACACTGTGATTTTTTTTTTAAGTAAAAAAAAAAAATGTAGATCAAAAGAAATCAACTTTTGATTTACTTTGCAAGCATTCCCGCTGGTCTTTTAACTATGCCATTATTAGCTCAAATCAAAAAGCCTGTGTAGTTTTATTGGACAGTTTCTGCAGTAGTTAGTTAGAAATTTACCTCTGAGTTATGGGCAGAACTGTTAGCAGAGAGTAAACCTGTCGTTATTTCCCATAATCCTTTTGTTTACACGTTCTCCCACTAGTTTACAGCCCCTAACTACCCAAGCCTAACATTACTGATGTGACAAAAATGATTGGCAATATCAGAGTTATCTAGCTATACTGTTTTGAGCCAGATACCAGCTCAGAGGAGGAAAACAAAGACGTACATGGATCCAATCCTCTACTACTGGATGCATCAAAATAGAGAGAAGCAGGAAGCTTGTGGCCCCCCTAATTGTAACTTGTAAATTGTCACTTCGTTTTCCAACAACATTTTTTTGTCTGCTCCTGATTGACAATGATTTGAGTAAAGAAATACTCAGAAATGAAATTTTACTATTTTATATGTACTCTATCATGTGAAAATTCCCTCAAGTACATGTTAAAAACACCCAAAAAAAAATTTCATCATAGTGTTTTTTTTAGAAGTTGTTAATATAATTATCTAATTGAAATGAGAGGTCAGGTTTAAGATGATGGATTTCAAAAGATTACAAACTTCTGTAATTTTCTGGTTATACATGACAGGGGCTGGCTCAAAAGATAAGATTGTAAGAGCTACATGTATCCCCAACTGTCCGTCTGTATTCCTGAATGAGAGCAGCACTGATTGTACGGTGTAACTAGTGACTCAGCAGCTGAAATACCAAACGTACTAGCCTATTACATGAAAATAATGCAAATTTCTTTATCATATGAAGCTGTAAATTTGTTTTTCTAAATACATTCTAACATCAGTATGTCCTAACTACAAGCTTCTGGAGCCTAAAATTATCCAGTACAGTTTTTTTCAGGCTCACTGTATAAACTCATGAATGCAATTTTTCAGAAAATTTTCTACTTTGGCAAATTTTAAATCAACCCCTCTCTGGGAAGTTGTCTCATTTAGTTTAACCTTTAATTCTGTTTCCATGGATACATATATTTTATAATGGTCTACTTGAAAATCCTTTAGACCACTAGGCCAAAACTGCTCTGTCATTCAGGAGGCTGGATTTCTCTTCAACTTTTTTATAAATAATATTTGAACATGTCCTTGTTTATCGTCCAAAATACAAAGTATTTGTAGGCTTGGCCTACTCATTCATAAATAGGGACGTAAACACGGGGCTTTTGATGGACGTTCAAGACCCTGCAAAAAGATCGTTTAGCCCATGATGTTCACACTGAACCAGAAGGGAGAGGGTTTCTTTTTTTTTCTACTGTTTACTTGACCGAGTCTGTCAGTTCTGTTTTGTTTTTTCCTCATTCTTGTGCTTTTCTGTGCAGTTTGGCTATGACTTCTCCAGGAGGGCTCCGCCCCCAGTCCTGTGGCTGTCCATGGATTCATGCACAGCTGCCTGCACTTTCGGTTAATTTGTTTGAGCTGTATTTAAGCTTTCTGTTTCTGTACCCAGGGAAGGAGTGCAGTTCTTGTTTATAACTCGGCTTGTGCTATTCAGTCATAGTGGTTTTGAGTTCTGTATGTTTTTCCACCTAATGTGGAGATGTTTTTTGTTATTTAAAGACTTTTAGTTCCACATTCTCGCTTGCCGTCTTGTCCCTCATCTGGGTTATCCTGATACATTACTAACACATGTACACCACCAACAGTTGGAAAAGATTTGGTGCAAAATGTTGAGGTAGTGCAAATCTTGTTCAAGGCTTTTTTTCTTTCACAGCCCTATTCCAATATATAAAGACTTAGTGTCATAGAATTCCAGCTGCACGCAAACTGCAATTATTAATTTTTCCTTCATGATCAGTTTTCAAACTCTCTGCATTTCTGAGAATTAAAAGGGACACCATCCATCAGTCACTTTAAATCCAAGTCCCTGATTGGTCAAAGTTCGACCAGGTCGAACTTGTGTCCAATGGTTGTGCATTTTGTATGTAGAGCCTGAAAATAGTCATAGAAACTTGTGTAGCTATGCGTGAATGCGAAAGTTTTAAAGACGATTCTTCAAAACAAGCATTGACGCTGACTGTTCACTAGAAAAGGCTGCTTGAATGGGCGTTGTCAAGGGCGGTGTGAATGTAGTTTATAGGTTTAAAACCGAAAGTGGAGCCAACATATGTCTATACAACCACTTAGTGGCCATTCATTAAACAAATCAGGTAAGTTTAATATTAAGCAGGTCAATTTTTTTTTTACTTTAGGTAGATTTAAGATCTAAGACAAGTTTAACTATAATATAATCGTTTAAATGATGCTGCAGGTTAACTGCTCGATTTTATTAATTGATTTAAGCGAGATGGGAATAAATAAAAATGTGGGAGCCATATTCGGTAACAAAGGCACCAACAATATGTGTTCCTAGCAAAACTTACACTAAAATATCCTTTTTTTTCTGGGAAAAAAATCCTAACTTTGCTTGTTTGTTACCCAAATTCTGTTTTTATGGATTTGACTTTCTTGAATTTCAAACACAGTTGAGACTGATTGAGGCATTTATTGATAGAGACGGCATGGGCACGGTGGCCCTTTTTACAGATTAAAAAGTGTATGAGCATGACTGCTTTGAAAAAGATGCAGCAGCATTGATCCTCCCAATAACTAATAGTCAAACAAAAACAGTTTGTAAGTCAGACATGTATTTTTGTGTTGCAAATGGGAGTCAACACTGCTTTTTTTTTTGCTTTTTAAATTTTTTAGCAAGTTATTCATGTTTAGTCTTATAGGTTTGTTGCAGCTGAACAGCTACAGTTCAAGGTCTCTGAGTTTGTCTTTATATATTATGACCTGGATGATACAATGATATGAAGTACCGTTATCTCCAAAAATATATTTTTAAGCATTTGAATGAATCAAAAAAAGGCTGATGCACTTAATTATTTTCTATTGAAATACAGAAAGAAAAAATGTATGGTCATTTTAAAGCTTGCTCCAGAATAAATTAAATGAAATATATTTAACAGACACCTGATCTTATAAAAGAATTTGGATAAATATGAACAAATGGAGAAAATGAGAACATGCATTTCAAAAAAGGCAACAACATCCAGACTTTACTGCTGAAATCTGCAACAAAGGCAGCTTCTGACAGCAGTAAAGTGGTTGTCAGAGATAAGAAATGCTTATCCTTCAAGCGAAAATCATATTTCTCTCTCGACATTTTATCCTCCGGCGGTACCTGTTGCATCTCCACTGGATACGAACACATCAGTGGTATTTTGCTATCATTTTCTCTCAGGTCCTAAACCAGAAAACGAATCTTCGCTTTGTATTAAGGGATTCAAAACATTGATTTGAAAGTCCATGAAAATTCTGTTGAGATGTTGACTCCTAACCATATTAGAATCTAAACGTTAAACAGGTTTCAGTTTAGGCCAATCTTCCTTTTTCTGACTCTTAAAGGCCTGTCAAACACAATGCATTCCTCCTATTGTGCAAGGGCATACCAAATCTGCAGGTCACTTCAGGGAATCCTTTGTAATGTCCCTTCTGTGCTCATCGATCACATTTCACCACTCCTTTAGATTGGAGGCATTTTACATCTTGACAAGTCTCGCTAGACCGAGCAGCCCATATTTAAGGCGGAATGCCTGTGTTTATGTGGTTTCTTGCAGTCGAGGCCCTTAGCAACATGTGGCGTAGAAACTTGATCCATTTATCTTTTGGTTTGAGAAGAAGCAACTGACCTTTCTGCCCTGAGGAAATGTTGAGAAAGCCGTATGCTGCACAATCATGGCTGTTAGCATTAAGGTTTTGTTGTTGCTTTTGTGTTACACGCGAGCAAAGAATAGAGCTGAAGAAGGAGATGGTGAAGGATGATGTTTTTTGAAAATGTGTATTTTCTCAGCTGTGTTTTTTTGTCAACATGAGTTCAGATTCTGGGAACATTTAAAATGACGCTGAATTGTGCATCTGTTGTTCGGTTACAGATGAGTCTTTTTGTTAGCAGAATACACTTAAGTAGTTAGGTTTGCAGTATAACTGAACAACTAAATGTGTTCCAATGTCACTGTGTGTCAGGGATTTGAACTATCCATTATGGGTTATTAAAATAACATATGTAGTAAATGATTAAGTCTTATTTTGTTTTAATTCTGTCTATTTATAGCCTTGCATCAGAGACAGACTCATGATTTGCTTTTTCTTTTTTGCAGAATAAGAGTGTCCTACATTTCAACTCAGGACTTTAAAAGAGTCAAACAGTGGTAAAACTCAAGTATTAAAAGTTGTATTGTTTTTGTTTTGATCTATTATTTTTTAAATGCTCCCGAAGTTCTTTTATTTATGACTTAGCCAAAGTAAAAATTAAAAAATCCTGTGTCATTGCAGTTTCTGCACAGCGGCAGTTCATTCAAAATTCCTATTAAGGTTAGGGCATTCATGCAAATTAACCCCGCCCCCTTTCCCTCCCTTGTTGCTAAGAGTTTAGAGCGGCAGCTTGTGGCCCACCCGTTGTATTTTCTATATCACAAATACAATCTTTTTCCAATGCTCCTGATTGACAATGATTTGAACAAAGAAATACTGGAACTGCCATTTTAAGCTGAATATACTCTATAGAAGTCCAACACAATAGGAAATATGCCAAAAAAAAGATGTTAAAAACACAAAAATGCGATTTTCATCTGAATGGATCCTAAAGAATCCAATTTCAATAAATAAAATATTGTTCTAATATTTTACTCCAAAAAGATGACTATAAATAATGGATGTCTTCACATCTTTTTGAAGAAAAAAAAGTCAAAAGTCTTGCTTTTTTAAACTTAAAACTCTAAGCCTATTTAAAGTTTTAAATAGAATCACCTGTCCTTTTCCTGCGCTCTGAGCACCGGCCCTTCCCAATTCAAGAAAACTAGTTGGTTCTCACATACTCACAGAGCAGTGAGGAATAGCCCCTTCCATTCAAAAATGTACGTTTTTTATACGGTTACAATATATTTAATTATTTCTGGTTGAAAGAATTTAGACACCTAACCTTATACATTATATACATATTATCGATACGAAGCCCATCGAGACGACTATAGGAATAAAATTGAATTGAATTGAATATACAAATATATTCCCAAGCACAAAAATGTATTTTCCTCCAACTATCTTCTTTTTAAATGTCAGACACAAAAAGCTTATTTTAGAAGTTTGACATCCCTCCTTTAGCCAACTTCAAAAGGAAAGGCCATCCCACTCCCTGAATTGTACCACCAGCTGTTCGAGCTCCCAAGAGTTTGGAGATGGCGAGGCTCTGCGTGACGATGATTAGCAGGCATTAAATAAACAGGGATGGATCAAAATTGAAGACAAAGGAGTCTCAAGTCACAGCAGGTACCAGAGTACAAAGCATGTCTTGTTAGCTCTGTATGGCCAGCCGCCTTTCTTCAAAACCTCGACTGCTGTCACACTTAGGAGATCATGTAATTCTGTGAGAAATCCTGACCCAGCCAATAATCCTCCCAACTAGTCGTCTCAAATCCTTCCGTGTGGATACTCTTCAACTCTCATCTGCTGTCTTTTTTTTTTTCCTCACTTCTTTCTTGTGCTGACTCTTACAATCGCCTCCCCTTGCGAGGGGGTGGGGTTGGTGCCGCTCCTCCACCTGCCATGCAAGGCTCCATCTGTTGGCTTCTGCATTCATATTCACGCCTCTGTGGGGTTTGTTACCTGTTTGTTCCTTCCTGACAGGAAAATAACGATAATTCTGGCACTCATTATCCCCCTAAGCTAACATCCTCTGATATCCCGCTAAACAAACCCCTTAAACCAATTAGTGAATAAATAAATCTTAGTTTGCCTAATTGCTCTCAAACCATGGTAGGTAGCAGCACCAGGAGACTAGTTTGCCACTGACTAGTTCTCTGTGCTTTTTTGATCTTCGTTCCTGTTCTAATTAATGACTTTGGTGCCATTCTGCTTCAGGATTTATCCGACACCCTGCCACCTACAATAAGTCACATCCTCCCCTTGTCCCATGGGTGACTCTTGGTGCTTACCCACCTCCCAAGAAAAATGAGAGCATTAGTCATATTGCCAAAAGCAAGATGTGTTTCTTTTATAGTGACAAAGTGATTCTTGCCCATCGGGACCAGAAGGAGAAGTAATCATAAAGTTACGAATGCCCCAGAAGGAGGAGCACGAGGCAAAGATATGTTGCTCGCTTTAAGGTCTGCGCTGAAAATTTAAGGAGGCCTTTTAATGCAATTATTATTATTATTATTATTTTATTTTAAAAAGAAGAGATAATCGTATTGAGAATTTTTTGTCGCTCATTTGTTTATCTATTGATTGAAAATAACTTAAGTCGAAAGTATAGCACGTTTTTTGCTTAACAAAAGGAAAATAAAATACTACTGCGCTGTCATTTACCTTCTTTATCCATGTTGTATTTATGGTGGTATATATAACAAATTCTTCCTGTTTTTCTGATTTTTTTTTTTTGTAACTTTTTTCCTTTTTCCCTATGCATTCTTTTTTCCTTTTTAACAGTGCATTGTGTTCTGCATCCTGATTGGCTGTTGATCTTGTCAATCAAGCTTTTCCGTGCTGTCTCTCCTACAAAAATTGGGAGGTGCTGCCAGGGTTACATCAATCTTGGTCACAATTAAATCTTTGTTTTCATTCTATTATACTGCATTTATTTTCCTATGAAAGTTTGAACTTTAAGAATTTAAGAGAGAAAACTGTGAAAACATTAATGTCTGTATGAGAAAAGGGAGCCTTAAAATATTTATGTACCTTGCAGATTTCACCCATTATTTAAGGAACATATCTACCACGATAAATGATGGAACACTGTATACAGATAAAGCGCAGACAAGGACATGATTACCTTTGGATGTTTTTTTTTGCCACGTTTTACTCATGAGTCCTACATGAGCAAAGGGCACACGCTGTGGCTGATCGATGAGGCATGGATGCCCAACATACGTGTGAGGAGAACAGCAGTTCCACTCAAGCGTGTTTGAACTCTTCTGTTGAATCAACACAGGCTTTGATAACACAAACTGGTTATTTGACCAAGGTGCAATGCTTTGACTTCCTGTTTGAGCCAGATCTGAAATCTGAAATAACTGGAGCTAAAGCAGTTCATTGGGTCTAACAGAGTCCAATGCTGAATTTCACAACAATTTAAAATACAGGCTGGTCCCAAAACTAGAAATGGCAGTGATTGGTGATATTGAATTAAGCCAAGATGATATTGATCCTTATGCTTCATTTACACCAGTATCGGCAACAAGCATTCAAGCAACCACTATCAATAAACAGTCAATGGAAACGCGTTTCAGGCTTCATTTCGTCAATGTTTTTTATTTTTTTGTCATTTTCCGGCTCTACATACAAAAAGCATGTTAAAAGTTAAACCGGCTTAACTGTGACCAATGGGAGACTCATATTTGGTGATGTATAGATGGTGTCCTTTTTAATACACGGAAATGCCAATAGTTTAAAAATTGATCATTGAGGAGAAATTATTATTCATTTTCTTAACCGTTTTTCCCTTTCAGGGTCACGGGGCTGCCGGATCCTATCCCGGCCGCTTGTGGGCGTAGGCAGGGGACAACCTGGGGGGTATTACAGGAAGCATGTTTAAACTAGCCTGACTTTAAGCCTGAACTCTGGCTGAAATCCGTCTGAACTTGCTTACTCTGGGTATGTCGGTTCCAAAAGACCGGATATGAGTTGGCGTAATTACGCTCGACTTGGTAACCCTGGGTTAAAGCACATGCACGTCAAGTACATAAAGAAATTCTCAATAGATCGCCAATTTCCGGAGTCACCATGGAAACGCATAAAGAAAAGAAAAAGACAGCGCTATGCTTCGGTGAGACGGAGTCTGAGGTTTTAATGACGCCGTATGAAGATTATACGTCCATCAAAAAAGTAACACAGCTGCATCAGCGAAAGAAAGAGTTTCTTGTAGTAGAAGAACAGACAAAGTAAACGCACGAGTTTCTGATCTTGTTTCCATTTTCCTAGTGACGCATATATATATGTAACTTATCCAATTTTGCAAACTTAAATGAATTACTTCTATTGGTAACAAATAATTGAGTTAAATTTATTCAACCTAATTTCTTACATCTATAAAACTCAATAACTGTATATTCAACTCAAATTTAAGTATTCATCTAACTAAATGTCATATTACTCCAATTCAATTAAAATTTTTTTCATCTTAATTAATTATATTTTTATAATATATTTGTTATTTTTAAACTGACTTAACAAAAAAATGATTTTTATTTATCTTAACTGAAGCAAATATTTAAGTTAGATCAACAAAGTTTATCTTTCCAACATCCATATGTGGTTTGATCACCCTATTAGGGTGGAAAAAGTATTATCTGAGCTTCTTCATCCACTAAATCATCTTCAAATGGACGGCCATTCTGCTTCACCTCTCTGAAAACAAACTAAGCTTCTACTAAACCTGCTCCCGACCAGGTTATGTTCAGAGCATGAGTTACTATGGCAACTTGACATATCCTGAAACATACCTTAATTTCTGGAACCGAAAGCTGAGGTTATAAACTTCCTTAGCCTCAAACTTACCGTGGGAGCTAGCAAAACCTGCAACAAACCTGCTTCCTGGAATACCCCCCAGGACAGGTCGCCAGTTTGTCGCAGGGTAGAATGTCCACAAACACACACCATTCACACACTCACACCTAGGGACAATTTAGAGTTGCCAATTAACCTATGAAGCATGTTTTTGGACGGTGGGAGGAAGCCGGAGACCCCGGAGAGAACCCACACATGCACGGGGAGAACATGCAAACTCCACACATTGATGTAGTTTTTCACATCCCCCAGCCGGGACTTGAACCGGAGGCCTTCTTCCTGTGAGGCAAGAGCGCTAACCACTGCGCCACCGTGGAGCCTCAAATTAATAATTGATGTTTTGGCCATTACATGACACCAAGTCTGTCATTTATTGGAACGGAGCAGTGGCAGAAAATGCCTGGAGTAATATTTGCACCACTTTAACATTTCGCGCCGAGCCTCTTTCAACTATGAGTGCATGTGGTTGTGACAGTGCAGTGTGAACACCATATGCTAAAAGTGCATTCCATCTATCCTCAAATGCGTTCTTGACCTGTGTGTACAGCACAAGAATGCATTACACAGGAGCAGTAATAGCTTCTACAAGCTATTACTGCTGTTTGTATACAGGCCCAATGATTAACACATGTTGCATGTGATACAAAAGCGAGAGGATGAGACCCACAAAATGATGACAAAATGACGTTACATCAACTATAAACTTTAGTATTTACTATAAAGTTTTTCAGTTAAGAAAAGAGACTCTGCTATCAAGTTGTAAAGGTATTACGATTTATTTATTTTTTATAGATTTTGTCCTTTTGGAGCATCAAATTCAAAATGTGCACACTTCTCCAGTATGAAACAGATTCTTTTTTTGTCTTTCAGTTCTGAACCAAGGCTTATGTAGGTGTTATGTAAATGTATGTTATGGTTAGTTCATCAATTTCAAGAAGAAAAACCAGAACTAAATGGGGCATTTCTCACAGTTCACAAGCCATTTCACATGAAAGAAATACTAGCTTTTTCATTTCTTTCAGAGAACCATTTAGGAACTTCATTATGCACCAAAAGATGTCACACACACACCCCAAAAAAATCACCAAAACATTTGGACCTTTCAAGTTAAGCCTCTTTTACTTATATTTTTTAACCGCTATGAGCTCTAATTATGCTTTTTTGTTAAAAATGTAAATAATAATTTTAAAAAGCCACTACGTAAATGATTTTAATAGGATTTTGAAAGGTGAAGTCATTCACTTATTGGCTGTAGACCGCTGATCGGTAGATTGAAGGGTGGATTCCTGCCTTGCCTGCCCATATGTCAAAGTGTCCTTGGGCAAGACACTGAACCCCATCTTACCTCTGGTGGAAGGTTGGCGCCAGTGTTCGGCAGCGGAGCCGCCACCAGTGTGTGAATGGGTGAATGATGTTGTGACTGTGAAGCGTTTTGGGCCTTCGATGAAGATAGAAAAGTGCTAGAAAAGAATACATCATTTACCATTTTTTAAATGTCCAGCACCTACTTCAGTGTTCTTGCCGTTTGGACAGTAGATGAGCATGGAGGTTTCACTATAAAGCAGGAACGCAATATAACCAGCACACATAGCAGTGGCACTCTGATAAACTGCTCCCAAGCCTGGTAATTGAGGAGAGCATTACGTCACAGCTGATAGATTACAGTCTTACAGCAGAGTGGAGCTCCATCAACTGCTGCTGACAGTAGCGTTAGTGCCGACAACCAGTGAAAATGGATTTATGAAGGGGAAAAAAACCCACATACTCTATGCACTGACACAAAACAGTGAGTCACACAAATGCGTACACACCAGCTCAATACTGTAAAAGAGGCAATAATTCTTAAAGGAGAAGCACAGACATTCAATAAAATACATGAAGACATTATTGTAGAAAGATCTGCAGAGATCTAGAAAGCACTGGGGCTTCAATAAAATGCTTACTGACCCAGTAAAAGCATGGAGTAGCAGGAAAAAATGTGCAGGATCACTTAAAGCTGTCAATCCGCGGTGTTTTTGTGTTAGTTAATGCATTTGGTATTTCCTCATGGGTGGCAGTTACTGGGCTTTCATGCTACGATCCAATGACACACAAGGTTGCGGAAGTCGAACCTTTAAAACTGCTAAAAGGCGTCCTGGATTTTTTTGTTGTCTCACAAACACTTCATGATGCATGGTTCCCATCTCCTCCGTCAGCCATTTTAAAAGAAAAAACCTCACATTTGACTTTTTAAGTGCAGCATCAGCATGCGATTGGCTGTTTAGGCTGTTCTCTTTTTTTCTTTGTTTATGCGTTGCTGAAGCGAATTCACTTTTTTTTGCAGAACTATTCTAAGTCCTATTCTGATCATCTTTCGATGTATTGTAAAAGCGTTACAAGAGGTTTTTTTTTTGTTACAATTATACAATTTTTTGCAAAAATCAAAAACCTGTGTCGTTTTCAAGGATGTAGTTTCTGCAGAGCACCAGTAAGTCATCGTAACATTTTCCTTTATTCCTAATTTCCCTTTAAACATGTCCTATATAACAAGAATGCCACAGGAACATGTTAAAAACACCATTTTCATTGGAGTGGGTCTTTAACTTATATGAGAGCGACTGTGTGTTTATTCTGTGAAGGACTTGGTGTGACTGGTTATCAGTCTAACTTCCTGTCTTGTTCCTACTGCTGTGTCTCCCACACTGTTTCCACCTGTTCATAATTACTGTTGTGTATTTGCTCCTGTATTTCTCCTATAATTTAGACCCCCTCCTCCCGTTGGTTGTTTAGCTTTCCGGATCCTGCGGCTTCCTCTTCTCTTTGCTTCTCCTCATCAACTGGGTTCATCCTCCACAGGAAGTTTCAAAAGAGTTCTGCATTTGTTTGCACACTTTGATGATACAACCTTTGAAATCCTGATGCTTTATCAAAAATATCTAAAACAGACAACATGTAAGCTGGACATAAATTACCTCCATTATAAGTAAGAGGAGTTTTTTTTTTTTTTTATTCCTCGTGCATTACAAATACCGTTGCAGGGTCGGTTGGACTACAGCGGAGAGGGATAAGACCAAGTCTGGTTTAAAAGTGGCTGAGAAAGCTTTGCTGAAATCCAAAAGCTGATAAACGCTGCAGCAGATTAGCTCTATCTGCAGACGAGCCACATCTGTTTGTGTCTCAGTTTTGCAGCTTTGTGGATTTGAGATTCAGATGACATACGATTGAAACTACCCAATATTTGGAATCATTAGCATTTAGAAACCTCCTTGCTGTATATCTGAATTTCTGAATCTCTGGCTTTTGTAGATTGTAATATGCAAAATAAATCAAGGATGAAATGTCCTATAAGCTTAAAGGCACTTCATATCTGTGGCGTTGCAATCACACAAAAAAGTTGGAAATTCATTGATCAATCGGAATGTTTACATGGCCTCCCTCACGTCTGCGTCTCACATCCGTCCCTCTGCAACCCAAGCTTTATGCAGTTCTAGTTGTAGTCCGATGACTCGTCAATGTCGCAAAAAAAAGTTTGAGAAAAAGGAACAAGACTGGGTCTCAAAATAAAATGTAATCAAATTTTATTATTAAATCTAAGATGACATTGACGTATGTTAACGCCTCAGATATCCCGGCGTCCATTTTTGCCACGGATGACAAAAAATGTTATTTTGGCAGAAGTAATTTATGAGACAAAACATGCATTTAACTATAACTCAGTGAGGAAGGAGACGGCATGGGGCCTGATTGCTTAAGGTTTGGATGAGGGAAGAGAGCAGGGACGAGCTACACGAGCGACACTGGGGTGGCAGGACAAACCACTCCTCCAGAAACCAGGGGGGAGGGGGACGGACCAGACACGCAACAGAGACAATGTTAGCTAACTGACTGTCATGAGACAGACTCCCATTGCAACGTAAAAGAGACACACCGCAGACGTACCAGTGTGAAATCCAGGATAAGAGTGAAGGCCCCAAATACACACATATCACGCCAACAAAATGTTTCCTTTTTAAAAATATACCTGGAAAAACTTTGATTAAGCAAGAGCCAGTGGAAGCAGTAACAGATGACTCAAAGCAATGAATGAATGATTGATTTGGTTACAGCTATTACCAAGAAATGATCTTTTTTTTAGGTTTCAAACCCTAATAGCTTTACAGAACCGAAAGGCATTTCCATTAGTTTCCTGGTCAAGTTAGCACATTGGTTAAGAAAAAGGTAAATTATCATTTGTCACATGGATTTTACGAATTCTAACTCGTATTACACATGTTATATTATTCCATTAACCAACATGAAGCAATTTTTTCAAAGTTATAAAGTAATATGTATTTTCCCAGCAAGCACTGGAGCCAACCATCCACCCAGCAACACCAGCAGTAACACCAGAATTGTAGGCTCTGCATACCAAAGGCTTATCAACAGAAATGCTAATATGACCTTTAATATTAGAAACAAAATTATGAATGAGATTCAGATTCAATAGCTGGCAGACATGAAGCATATCCTCCTTATCCATGAGGCAGACCCAACGCTGCCACTCTGTGAGGAGTGTAGGTTAATTGAAGTTAGACCTTTCGAAAAAATACAAATGGGTCGCCGGCTTTACAATGGATGACAAATGTAGATGAATTATGATACGGCTTCATGCACAGACATCTTACTTCATTCTACAATATGTAGCAGATATAATACTTTATATGCTAGCTCCTTTTAGGTTTATACTCCCAGCTCATTTGGCTGAAGTGGAACATTCAAGAACTTCTCAGTTCACTGATGATTGGGCTGTTCTGCAAAGAAAAAGTCAATATTTACAGAAATTCTGGGTTTTAAAAAATAATGCCACGTTTTGATTTGAATATATAAATCCGACTTTATTTTGAGTTCACTACAAGACCTGTTGATATCCTCTGAGCAAAGGAGGAAGAAAAAGAGGGAGACTTTGTATCTCATGTCATGACTGACTTAGACCTTTATTTTGTTTTTTATTGTGTACAATTCTGCCTCTCCTTGTATCCAGGAATTAAAACTGTATAGTATTGTTTTTTTATGTGTCTATGTTATTTTTATCTTTTTCAAATGCTACTGTTAGCAGCTTTAAAAGAATTGGCCCTTATGTATCAGTAAAATTATATGAAATGAATTAATTTGAACTGAATGAAATTTAATTAAATTGCCAGACATGCAGGTTGTGTTGAAAAAGTAAAAAATAAAAGTCAAATTTAGTGCATTTTCTGCAATGTAAGTCACACTTAAAAGCTTTTATGTTTTTCCAAAAGTGCTTCTTAAAATCAAGAGCGCCTTAAAAATGGTTTAAATCTGGTTACTGAAGTTGAAGCCTAATTCAGAGGCTCATGGCACTGTCAAAACGTCATTCTGAATATTTGTGTTTTTTTAATTTTTTTTATGAGTTCTGGACAAGTTGTAGTGTTGTAAAATAACTCTAACCATGTGTGGCATTATCGGGCTGTGGTTTTTTATGAGTTACTACCAAGGTTTGGAGTAAGCTTTAGTCACAATAACGTAGACTGAATTTTAGCTGCATCAGTCTACTTTTGTTCAATGTGTGAATATGCTAGTGTGGCTAACTTGAAGCAATGTCTTTTATTTTTTGATGTGTGGCAAACAAGGTTGAAAGTTACAAATATTGTGAATACAAACACATGGCTAACTCTTCTAACGTGGCTAATTTGATGCGTGTCATGAAGAACTGCTAGAGTTACTTTGAATGCGGGTAATACAGTCTGTCTGATGAACGGATTTATCCCTGAATCTTTTGTCTTGCTTAATGTGCCTTAGAGTTCGGTATCTCAATTTTATGAATCTCTTTTTTTTTTTTTTTTCATTGCGTCAAGGCTGAATTGGTAACATTTGTTACTGGCAACAAGTTCAAACTTATTACAACTTTTGTTTAATAATTCTGAATATGATGAGGAATCTTTGTGGATTCATGATAAAGAATAGTTGTAGCACTTGTGTTTTTTCCTGTTCTTACAAAAGTGATCTCCAGTATTTACTACTTTTTCAATGCAATAAACATATGTGAGATCACCTTCAACTTACCAAGACAAAGCTTTGATGTTTTTAAACAAATATATATAGAATGAAGGAAAACTTAAAACCTGCCGTCTGCTTCTAGAGCTCCAGCTTTGCAGGTTTTCTGGGGAGCACAAAGCCATAAATTATGTTGAAAATAATTAGGTCAAAAAAAAAAAAAAGACGAGATGAACTTAGACCAAAACATGTTTGTAAGCAAAAAAGAAAAGGTCAAATATGTTAAACAAATCAGCATTCTTCCCCTCTTTCTATACAGAGTTCCAGAGTTTGTTTTTTTCACAGATCAAACTGAAAAGAGGAATAAAGAATTTCCCATACCGCTACTGAGCCTTAAGATTTTCCAAAAAAGTGAAGCAATGTGTGAATTTCTTCCTTAGAGATCAACTCCAAGCATTCACTTTTACCACAGATCCATGCTGTTCTGCGAAATGCAATTCAAAACTCATTAGAAGAGGCAAAAATAAAGTCTTCAAATAAAAATTATATTGAAAGACAGATTTTTCCAGGTAAGTTTAGGCTTTTACAGTATTTGTATGTACATGCTAGGATCTTGGAAATGTATCCATCCTTCTTTTTCTCCTTCCTATTCCTCCGCAGGGTCATAGGGGTTGCTCAAACACGCATGAATATATTCTAAAAACCAAAACTTACGTCTAAATAAACCAAATGTAATAGAAATCTCTCCTAAGGTAATTGAACCCGAATGCATTTAGGAACCTTGTCACAATTCAAATTAGCTGCGGAGCTGCAGAGCAGTAATTTTCCTTAATCAGATGTTAGAACACAAAGGCCGTCTGATAAGGGTTCGTCCAATGATGAGACGATGTGCCAAACGTGTATTTGCAGTGTAAGTAGATGAGCATTAACTGTCATGTATATCCCTCCTGGAGGCGTTAGTGTCTCATTATACTCATGGGGGAGAGGGTTATTCTGCTATAACAACCACCCTGAAACCACAACTAACAGTTATGAAAAGAGATAATGTCTTTGGCTGAATATTTTCACACATAAAACCTCCGCTGATAGTCTCTCAAGGTTCCTGCCTCTTGTTTTGCCTTGAGCAAACTCTTTTCCATCCCATCAAGGAGAGATGAGTCTTGCTTTCCAGACTGAGGTGAGAGAAGGGCCAGTCTCCTGCCTCCATCACCATCTGCTCCTAAAGGCCACTTTTAGACTTGCTGAATAGACAACGCTGTGTTTGCAAACATTTGCTGTGATTATGAGAGGTGCTTCATCACTAATACTGACAAGACAGAGGGACTATTTGCTCTTTGAGACAGAAATGAGCAGGGGCCTCATTAATAAAACTGCTTTTAGATTCATGTTTGCATCTTGCTTGAAATAATGTTCCACACGAGGTTAATAGTTGTTGTAACACACACACAGTTTTGATTGTTAAATCTCAAAGGAGATTCTACATAAGCACTTGCTAGGGAATTTTTTTTTTAATGTCATAAAAATGATCACTTGATTAAGACTTAATTGCTCACTAAGGAGTCAAATACAAAATGCTAAAGGAAATATTTATTTCACAGTTTTACAACTGAAATAGAACAGAACATCCAACCATTTTTGACCAGGACGATACTTATAAATAGGGAAAGATATTGCATATATGCATCAAACCACTTCAGCTCCGAAATTGACCTTAATTTAGCATCTACTTGAATGCAAAGGCAGAAGTCAGACAGTTGGAAAAGACGTTAGCAAAAAAGGAAAAATAAATGAATGCATTTGGCTTTATGTTTAATATTTCTTTAAATATGACTTTTCTTTGCCTTGACTGTGAAATGTACCTTGTTAAGTTAAAAATATTAAAAATGGAAAAGATGTTACAGGTATGGAACTAGTAACGAAAATTGTTTTAACAAAGCGCTCATGCTTACTGATGACCTCTAGAAAGAGCTCCAGGAATAAAAGACGCCTCCACAATGGAAAACAATCAGACACTGATGAACAGTTAACGTTTTATTAACGACTTTAGTATTTTTACTTTTTAGCATTTCTTTATTATCTTTTTGTGTAGATCATTTATCACAACAAATCGTCACCAACCTTCTTGTCGCATCAGTGACATCATTAGGGAAAGAATAAATAAACGGTGCAATGCAGTCACACAATTACATTACATTTAAGGTTGTTAGATAAAACAATCTCACCATATGTCTGCAAAATAATTCAGAAAAAAAAGTTGGGTATTTTGATCCTAGAGATGTGACGTTTTTTTAACAGCTTTTTTTTTTTAACCGGTGTTGCATAAGCTGCCGCTTAAAGTACGAGTTAGCTTACGTGTTTTTGTCTCATTATTCTCTTATCAACCTGTTGTTGTTTTTTTTTTTTTTAAGAAGCACATTGTTTGCATGATCAGCTGTTGTCACCTGGCAACAACAAACACCACCGGAAAAAGAACAGTGTTTTTATTAACTGTTATCTATTTCAACTGAGTTAGAGAAACAAATTATTTCTCTGGTATGGCATCAATACAGTTCAATTCTATTTTACAATACAGTAAAATGAATAAGTCCCAGTTCACATACCTACATAGCAGAATCAGAGTTTCGTGATTCAATATATATGCCCAGAACCCCTTGACATAATTAATGTAATGAGAAATTTTGTATTGAAGACAAAGATAAGTCGTGTTAGAAACAGACACGTTTTTCTGTGCACTAAGTATTAATTTGTGCAATACTATGTCCATTTGTTTTTGTTTCATTTTGACTGTTTTCTTACCCCATAGAATTTGAACATTTTCCACAGGATACATTAATGCTAAAAATCATAATTGCTCTGCCAAATGTAATATTTTCCCAGGATTGTATGCAACTGAAAAATTCATATTTTAACATCTAACTACAGATTACATGTGATTGATAAAACTAATTTTAAGGACAGATTTTTATTAAGTTTAAAAACCAAAGTGAACTTTGTTCTTAAAGGAAGTAAAGTGCTGTAGCAACAATCCACTGTCATCCCTGCGAAGCTGCCAGTTCTAATGTCTTTAGAAAGCCTCTTTTCCGACACTTTCTGTACTTAATGGCGAGAGCTGCGAGACTGCATCTCTAGGTTTCCATCAAGTTGTTATTGGCCTGTTGTGCAGAGGTGAGAAGATGCAGTTTGGACACTCTTTCTCTGCCTCTCAAGCCTCTCTTTGCTCATTCTTGACACCTCTTGAACACTACCTCAGAGGAGAGACTGTGAAAATATGTGCCCACTTCCCTGCATGCAGCTGCTCAAAACAACTAAGCTCTGCAGATTTCCTATGTGCACAGATTCTTTATTAACATACGCCAGGATTGCTCGACTGCAGTTTTCTGCTCGAGAAAACCTGCAGGAATAATTGGTCAATAACTTCTCCGAAGTGATAAAGATGTGAAGATTTATAGCTGAGTTTTCCTTATTCTGTTCTGAAATGGTCGTTGGAGTGGAAACCCCCCAGAAATATCAGTGTCCAGTTCGTATTTCAAGCAGCTGCTTGAAAAATACACCATCCTGTATTTTTTTTTTTTTGCAGAATCTGCCTTGGTGTCTGTTTGCAAACTAGATTCTATAATGTTACGATGAATTTTAATGGTTTATCACTGTTATCACTGTTTTAAAATCATGAGACCCTGAACTAATAAATGTATCAGCAGCTAAGACAAAAAGGGTTGCAGCTTGAAGATTAATTCAGATAAACTTGTTTTGTTTTGTTTTTTAACAAATGCATGCTTTTCTCACCCGGTTACCTAAATTTTGGATAATTATTGTACTGTGCCTCTGTGAAATGTTCAATATCCAGGATGTCATTTCATACTAACACCCGATTAAGCCTGAAATGTCTTATTCCAGGCACAAAAGAAACCTCTTTTAAGCTATTAGATCAGAGCGGCGGTCAAACCTTTGAACCCAAGAAAGAAAGCTGCCTGGCCCCAGAGCGAGGTGGGCAATTCACAGAGGGGAGAGGCAGGGCCGTGGTAAGTGGGAGTTTCCGTGTCAGTGGGCTCATCTTACAGCCTCCCTGATGGACGACTGCAATGTCCCCCAGGGTCCAGATGGGATTCAGTGGTCAGCTTGGTGACAGCTGGTGAAGGGTGGTCAGGCCTCATGCATAATGGAGGCTCAGCAGACCACACCACAGGCAGACTGCTGCACTGATGTGGAAGTACTTGCATCTCAGTGTCAATACTGCAGAGTTACTGGAATTTCAACGGCTGTTTAACATCTCCACCACCACACAAGAAGCAGCATATCAAATTCACAGATATTGAGCATATACCCATACATTTCGCATGTTTCTTTCAATCTTACGAGCCATGTATATGTACTTTATGCAAACTTTTTTTTCCTTCTATTATTATCATTAGGAAAATATTTTAGAGTCCTAAAATCTCTATGTTGCAATTAATTTTTCATTAATAAAATACGAAAAATAAGATACACACAGAATACATGCAAAACCAGCCAATGTCCCTTTATTTTTTTGTTTTATTTTATTTTTATAACTCATGGGCTCCCTTGACAAAACTGAATTATAAAAATTTTGAGGTGGGGGGGGATGTGAATGTCATGGCAAAACCCTCAGCCTGCACCTCTTGTGACAGACTAAGCTCAATGCATGATCAGTTTATCCCTTCAGCTTATCACCAAGTGAAGTATTCATGTCATGAAGGTCTGCAACCTTTCAGAGCAAACAAATCTTTGGTTGTTAAAAAAAAACAGAAGTTCAAATGTAGGCCAATTACACTGCGAGTTATACTAACTGAAACTGTCTTTTGCCTAAAAAGAATACAAATTCCACAAAACAGTGGGAAAATCTTGTGCCTTGACCTTAAAGTGGCATTTTATTTAGAGATCAGACTTTTGTGAAATGTTTGGTTAAAGTTTTGCTTAATGCTTAATGAGGAAAGTATACTTTCCAGATTTGTGACTTTTTTTAACCACAAATAAATGTCTTAGTCCCAGATTTAAACCACCACTGTGTCATTAAAGGGTTCTGCTTTATCAGCTAAGCATGTGCTTTTGACACATATTTACAAAAAAAAGGACCTTCCTCATATTTTCCTTAAAAGTATTTGTGACAAACACAGCAGGGAAAAGAGTCAAGAGGCATGATCTTCTGGGTGAGGTTGTTATAGTAATATAAAGTAATAAAAGGTGTCATGTAAATATTATGCAAGGCATAGAGACACTTAAAAACATATCAAAGAACTGAAAAGTAATATTTATGACATTAAGAAATAACCACAGTTTGATTCAGTTTTAAGGGAAACATGACTGATGGGACAAATATAAATAGTCGTGAGTAGGAAATATATAATCTATTGACATACTAAAGCCCTTGACCTGCACTCCAGACCAGATGGTGGCAGTATGGCACCATTCTGTTGTTTCCCAACTGCCATATAAGCAACACCCGAAGAAGAAGAAGTGCAAATCACACTGATAGCAGTCGCCACAAAAACCAGAGTTGTCCCATAGTACCTACATTTTCTAGTTTCTTGTTGTGTTCGTTTCTTAATAATTCATTTTAATTTCTGGAAATTACTTTTTTTTCCAACATTATTTCATTTAATATTTTTAATTGTGTTTTTTTAATGTAATGATTTTTAATTATTTGTTTTGGTTTTTATTAATAGTCATTGTTTTTAATATGTTTTGCTTTAAACTGACTGTAACTGAATTGGCCACTGTAATGTTCCCTTTGTTAAATGTCTTTTTTAATGTTCATATTTGCAAGACATCTACTCAATGGAAATAAGTTGTAGATTAGCTCTTAGCTAACTCTGCAACATTTGCAGTGTACACTGACAAGAAATGTCCCCTTTAAAACATATCAAAAGCCCTCACTTGCATTACTAAAATGCATGACTAATGTGTTCGCATACAATTTCAAGCAACATTAGCATTCATTTGACACTTCAAGTGTGCTGTGTATTCTGTTTTCATGTTCCTTTACAACAGTAAAAAAAAAAAAAAAAAACCCACAAATGTTTAGTAGCTAAAAGCTTTGTCCACCAGTGCGCTGCAAACTGTGTCCCTCTGCCATCTGTTGCAGAGCAGGTTGTGCAGAGTACATTTATCAGAGCTTTTACCTGAAAACAGCTGCCGCAAAAAAAAAAAAAGACCCTGATGAGCCAGGGCACAAAGAAGATGCAACCATAAAACCAAAAACAGGAGCCAATAAGCTCAAAAAGACCGTCAGTAGAAACTTTAACACAGAGTAGTGGAACTTCAAGGTTACCTCAGATAAAGCCATTGGAAGCTTTGGTAAAGTAAATGTCTTAAAGTTATCTAAATTCAGAAATCAGATTCACGTTATCCCGCTGGTTTGACCACATGTGTGGATGTGAGCAGACCACATATTTGGGTGTAGGCGTTGTATTTCCCATTTTCAGCTCATCAGGTTCCCGCTTGTCAGTGTGTTGATGAATCAACGCTACCAGCTATTCTGTTGTCAACGGACACACTGCAGTACATCACCTCAATCAGTCATCCCAGCCCTCGCCGGCAGCCACCAAGAGTAGCGACCCGACCCCCATTCCCCCGTACAGCAGCAAGAAAGTGCTTACCTAGGAGAAAAAGGAGAGGATATTAAATCAGTGAGCATAATATTCCAGCAAGCGCCTGGCTCGCTTTCACAGATTAGCCAATCTCTCCTCTGCACAGCGTGCTGCCACAGAGTTTCAACCCTCTCCAGCTTCAACTGTAATGGAGAGCGGGGAGATTATCCCATATATTTTGCTGCTCAGCATTTATGCTTCAGCATGTGGGCAACAACAAACTATACCTGTTTAGTTATTTCATATTCATTAATTCACACATTTCAGGGTGAGCCGCATTCAGGGAAATTTAAAGTTCCAGGAGCAGGTCAAGGTCCCAATCCGATCATCTATAGATATATAAGAAAAGCAATCCCAGTGGCCTTTTAATGATCATGAAGTTTTTAGACAAAATCCAAAAACTTGTGTCGTTTTCAAGGACAGTTTCCGCAGAGCAGCAGTAGTTCCTTAGAAATTCACGCCAGTAAACTTGCTGCTCTATGCTGCTTCATGGTCTTGCCCCCCCCCCCCCCCCTTCCCGTCTTTCCTTTTCCGTCCGGTCCAACACCAAAGTTTTTCAAACATGAATGAAATTAATAAAGTTTGGCCTCAACTACAAAAGGGGTTTATTCAGACATACCTTTGCTTTGTCTGAAGATTAATAACCCTTGTTGTTAAAGTAAAATATGTCCAACACAAGAGGCCTTCAGCTCTCATCTGCCTGCCCAGCTGTTGGACAGGACAAGTTAAAAAAAAATAAAAAAAAAGGAAATTCACGTCTGTGTTGTGAGTGGGACTGTTGGTATAGAAAAAGCCCCCTCCCCACTTCCCATCATCCATCTGTTTGCACTCTCTCCCGCTATCTTATAGTCCCTTAGAACCCCAAGCCAACGTTACGGGTGCAACAAAAATGAGTGCTATTGTATATTGGAGGAAAATAAAGACGTACAGGTACATCAATCTATTTGTGTGCATGTTAATGCATCAGAATGGAGTGAAGCAAGGAGCTTTTGGCCCTGCATACTTTTTACAATCTTTATCAAATGGCATTTATTAGTAGTACGGTCCTGATTCACAACAATTTAAATAAATAGAGTATTTTCCAGACTATAATGTGCACCATTAATGAATGGTCTGTTTTGAAAATGATGTCATATGTACAGCGCACCAAACTTTAAGGCGCATTAAGTGAGACAAGAGTCAGAGATGAGTCTGTCAGTCAGGAAGCCTTTATTACTTAACAGTAATCGGGTCACTTTCCCGGTAATACTTTGTGTTGTGTTTCGGTGTTGATCGAAGGTGACACTGGGTTGGTGTCAGCGGGTCTTTTATTCTGTTTGACATTAAACAGTCAACAGCTGTCGCGACCTTGATCTGCTTTATTTTCCCCTGCCACAGCCAATGGAAAGTCTGCGTTCATGCTCAGTGGCGTATGCTACGTGAAGGTGGTGACTTCAAGTACAATCAGACATACTGACAAACCTAAAGATACAAGAGTTGACTAGACAACTATTTATAATGAATTTGGTGGAAGTGAAACACTCAAGACAAAACATTTGTTACAGTCACAGCAGCTCTAGTATTTACAATACTTTTAACTTTACAACACGTTAAAAAACAGACTGATGCCGACAAAACAAACGTTACTATGACTCCGCCAACTCTCAAAGACCATGTCGCACAGTCACTACATACATTCTGAGCATTTTGCACAAATGAAAATTGGTCACACGTGAAGACACATTGAAAAAGTAAGATATTTTTGTGAAATTTTCACATGAACCACTGAAGAGGTATAAAGTAAACCTAGAAAAGGACACGTAAATCAACGTAGAACATGTATCGTTTGTGATTATTGCGCTTTTTATGTGCAACTTATTAGTAAACTGTGCGTTATTTACATGATCTGAATGAGATTTGTGCGCCGTATAGGCGATAAAAAAGTTATCCATTGGTAGGACATATTCTAAAAGTTCGTTAGACATATGTAGACATAAGTTGAACCGCCGTGGAAAGCCACAAATTTGCATATGCATCTTGCAAAAGTCACGCACAATTGTGTTTAACTGCGTAATTCTCAACTGACCAAACATTTTGACTTAAAATAGAATTGACAAAGTCCCGTTGGCTGAAACTCTCGACAAACATCTGCGCACATCAACAAAGGACAGAAATTCCATAAATGGAAAATGCGCAAAATGTATGTAGTGCCTGTTTGACACAGCCTTAACTTTGCTACACATGAAAAAAAAACACACACAGTCCTACAACTCTACACGTTAGCACATTCACAATAACAGTCAACTACACATTTTGATGGCTCACTATGTAACTCTCTATCTATGTCCGCCATTATCAGAAAAATGCCCAAAGAACATGTAAAAACAGGATTTTCTTCGGAGAGGGTGTTTTATAAATATAGGGCAAAACATATAAAACACTTCCTTATCATAAAACAATGATTTCAAATATTAGTTTTAAACCACCTGCTGCATTGATGACGTGTGACTGTTCGGCTGCCAATGTTTCCGACATGTGCAGTGTTTTTCAAGGAAACAAACTGTACTTTCCTTCATCATTTCTTGAAAATATGGAGCCAACAGTGTGGGCCCTTTCTTTCATTATGCATCTGCATATTCACACAGGAAAAAGCCAAAGCAGTGAGGGCGAGAAAACAAGAAGGCTGTGGAGATTTCCTTCCCCAAAGGGGAGGAACTGTGCCTGGTATTCAGCCCACAGCCCTGTGTGAAGTGTTTTCCACTCAGCTCCATCAAAAGAAAAGGATGTCTTCCAATGCCGGATGTTACATCACACAGCTTGATTCTCCACACTCTTTTATCTACCTCTCTGCTTATTTGTACCCATTTTAGAGCTGGGGCATCTCAGCCTCTCCATCATGCCAGGAAGGCCCACAGAAAAGGCTGATGAAGAACTGGAGGAGCGAGAGGACGGATGCTTTACAACTACGGAGGGAGAAAAAGAAATGGATGACTTCAGCGAGAGGGATCTTTATCAACCTTATGTGAGGGTTGGCTTTCGATAGCTTTATTGGTAGTGACAAATGTTCGACGATACTCTCTGTTTGACACAGGGTCTAAAAACAAGACTAATTACTTTTTTTTTCTTTTAAAAACTTTATGTAAATATTTAATGCATGCATATAAAATACTTTTATGAAAACTAAGAAATAATAATAAATTATAGATAATAAATACTTAATGCAAATAAAATGTTTACACATAATCTTTAAACTTTTGGATGAGAACACTTTAAAGTCCCACTGCAATCATCGTTTAAACTATTGTAAAGGTGTTCCCAGTCCTGGAGAAAGCTGGCCTCAATATCCCATCATCCCTTTGTCTACACTCTCTCCCGCCTTAGCTTACAGCTCCTAAGACCCCCAACCTAACATTACTGGTGGAAAAAAAATGGTGAGCAATGTTGAAGCTATTCAGCCATACAGTTTTGAGCCAGATTCCAGCTTGGATGAGGAAAACAAAGACGTACATGGATGTAGTCATCTTCAAGTGGAGGAATCAGAATGGAGTGGATTGCCGTAGTAGCTATTAAGGCACACCTAAAAGCTTTTTCCAAATGCATTTTTTTTGTCTTCTTTTGATTAACAATTTGAATGAAAAAATGCTCAGAAATGTATTTATCTATTTAAAGTTTATGTCCATATTCCCTCCCTAATCCCTAACTACTAAAAAACTAATTAATGTGGGAATATCTTGTGCCCTGGATCAATTTGGATACCATGCTCACTATAATTTTCTTTTTTCTTTAATGGGAAATACGACGATTTGATTATAGATTAAATGAATGAATTAATGAAAATAATTAGATGAGCAAGATATTTAAATAATTATGAATTTACTGTTCAAGTTTCATAAAGATTGAGACATTTTAAAAATACAAATTGTAGCTGGTGTTTTCATTTTTTTAGCCATTAAAAAGACAATAAAAATAAGGTTTTCTAAAATGCATGTGAACTGAATAATAACAACCGTAACAGTGGACCATTAGTTGTTGTTTTTGTTATTAAGAAACTAATGCTTTAACCTTTAGAACTTTGAAGTATGATATTTTAAAAGACAAAAGTACAAAATTGGTTACAATCATGCATAAGAAAATCAAAGCAACAAAAACAAATGTCGCATTTCATCTTTATATGATCGTAAATTGCATAGAAGTACAATTTACATGACATGGAACACTTATCTCAAAAAATGTTAGACAAAGTCTGAAAGTTACAAAGCAATCCATTTACAGCTTCCCTATCATTTCGGCTCCCAGACAGCATCAGCTCATCATCGGCAGAGTGCAGACCTCTATGAAAGCAGAGGTGATGGCAGTCATGGAACACTCAGCTGTGTGTTAACACAACACCGAGGAGGAAAGACATAAGCAATGATCTTCCAGAGGCAATTGTTGCCGCTCATGATTCTGGGAAGGGTTATAAGGCCGTTTCCAAACACTTCAGAATCCATCATTTCACAGCAAGAAGGAACACTCGCAAGACCAAAACATTCTAGCCTATCTCCAGTTTTCCCAGGGATGGGAGTTCTAGTCGGTACGTGCCAAGGTCAGACTGTACAGATAACAGAAAGAAATCCCAAAAAACAGCAACATCTCAGACTGTTGAGGCTTCAGATTTAAAAAGTTAATTTTGATTTTAAAAAGATGTCAATTGTTGAAAATGGCAAGGCATGTAATTTCCCTGTGAAGATTTATTAGCTTGAAAGCAGACATTAGATAAATGTTTTATGCAAAACAATGATAATTTTTTTTTTATGTTATTTTGTTCATTTAAAATACTGCTAAACAACCTTGTGGAAAATGTCTTTAATAAAAATTTTATGAGAAAATAAGCTCCAAAAGAAGCTATAACTATTTGTTTCGTTGCTCTGGTTGAGCAGAACACACTTCGGCATATGCAGACAGACTAAGAGAGACAAGGAGGCCAACGGCACGGTGTGTAGACCGCTGCTGATAAAGTGCAGCTGCAGGTCAATAGTTTGGATGAGCTCAAGGTTACCCCGTTAAGGCAGATCTACTTCCTTCAGGCTTGGCAACTACCCATCCAATAGGATCACAACCAGCTCTCATTCAAGCCTGCAAAAACAGAGACTTTAGCATTCTGTTTACCCTTCAGACAATGAGATGAACACCTAAAAGGGCTTTCTGCTGGAAAAACTTCCAGTGTTAGTTGAAAGAACAGTTTCGGATTTAACAAAGTTCGGTCCATCTTCTCCAACTTAAGCTACATATATATATATATGTATATATATATAAATATATAAAAAATATTCCCCGTCTTTCACAGAGCAGCTATTCTGCTTTTGTTCTGCAGCCTTCATGCAATGGCTAAAAAGGACACACTGTAATTTTCCAGCCTTGTGAAGGGTTGAGTGCGAACATTCTTCCCAGCTTTACAAATTTTTAAGAGGCTGTCGAGCAAGGACACAGTTCTCTACACAAACCCTAATAGAGAGGTCAACGAGCACACAGTTTTACAATGCAACTCAGTGGTGATAAAACACAGGATAAGTTGCAAAAACGGACAGTATGCTGGAGTGCAAGCTGTTACTCAGAAGTATTGGTGCTGAAAAGGAAACTGCGTGCACTTACCATGAAAAACTAAAAAAATTCTTCATTTGGTGGAGCACAAATAACCATTTGTGTTTATGACTGTAGCAGAAATGCTTACGCACTATATAATAAAGCAATACAAGCAATACGGTGTGAGAATAAAAAAAGTATGCAGCACATCCTGGTGATAACATTTGCCTAATTTGTTTTACAACCCACAACAAGATGTAGAAAACTGTCACAACAACGTTTGACTCCTGGTGTCACACAGCTGCCAAACAGTTATGGCTGCTAGAATTCCTAATAATTCTACAAGCTTTTGAATCGCAGACTGTGATTTATTTTTATTTGTATACATTCCTGGAGTTTTAAGTACTTACTTTTTATCAACCAAGTTTGCAACAATAATGCAACAAATATTCACCAAATTTGTTGCATTATATGTGCAGAGCATTGTGATATCTTCAGTTGTGAGTTTGTTTTACTGTGGAAACATATTGTATTCCATAAAAAAAAATCAAAAGTATTGTGTTTTCTTAGTTATTTTGTTTTCTATATCAATAAAAAAAGGAAGTTTTTATTCAAATGGTTGTGTTTTTCGGACTAATTCTTTAAACTAATTCTTTCTGCGTATTCAATAAGAAAAAGAAACAAAAAACTTTTTTTTTTTTTTTTTTTTACAATTGTTTGTGATTTTTGCAAGAGGACCCGGTTGCAGACAACAACATGGCACCCAAAGATCATTAGCCGGAACCGGAATTCCGGAACTGGAAATTCACGTCCCTTTCTCCCCCTATATATCTGTATATATCTATATCTATATCTATACATATATGTATAGATATATTGCCAAAGGTGGTAGAGAATGAGAGGGCAAAGATCCTGTGGGACTTCCAGATCCAGACTGATAGGAAGGTAATGGTGAACCAACCAGACATTGTAGTGGTGGATAAAGAACAGAGGAAAGCCGTTGTGGTGGATGCGGCAGTGCCAAGCGATGGGAACATCAGGAAGAAGGAACATGAGAAACTGGAGAAATATCAGGGACTCAGAGAAGAACTGGAGAAAGCCTGGAAAGTGAAGGTGACAGTGGTGGCTGTGGTAATTGGAGCACTCGGGGCAGTAACCCCCAAGCTGCAGGAGTGGCTACAACAGATACCTGGAAAGACCTCAGACCTCTCAGTCCAGAAAAGCGCAGTGCTAGGAACAGCTAAGATACTGCGCAGGACCCTCAAGCTCCCAGGCCTCTGGTAGAGGACCCGAGCTTGGAGGAGAAACCACCCGCGGAGGGTGAGAGGGGCGTTTTTTTATATATATATTTGTGTCCAAAACACTAACTTAAGTAGGAAAATTCCTTCTTACGTTATCCACAAACTTTACAGAGCAAAATGTTGAGAAGACAGATGAGGCTACTGCCCAGCATGTTTGTCATTCTTTGCTTTCGTGGTTCTCAAAAAATTATAACAAATTATAACAAACAGAGCAAAAAATCTGAACAATCCAACACAATTTTTTTTGCTTTTTTTATCGAACACAACATGCTTCATATTTTACGAATACAAATAATTTCATAGTCTGACACTTTAAGTACAAAACCAAGTTGTTTTTTTCTTCTGTAAGATTCTAATACAGAGTGTGACATTTTACCAGTTGAAGAAGGCAAACTTTTTTTTCCATAAAAATGTTCAATGCTTAACTCCTTTAACAAATCCTATCAGGACGCAAAATCTTCTTGTCATCTTAAGGGCCTTTTGAAAATAAATAGTAAAACAAAATAGATCTACTTCTTTTTGTTTTTGTTTTTAATTGAATTATGGAAAAAGAATCCCCCCGAAATTTAAAGAAGTAAATTCCTAAACTTAGATTATTTATTTTTGTTCGATCAAATAATGTTTTCCTGGGTTTGTTACAACTTTTTTACAATTTATTTATCTTTATTGCCTTTTTTCAACATAATTACTTTGATTATTTTCATTCAAATATCTCCGGTCTAATGGAGCATTCGACCAAAAATAATAATAATTGTCACCATCTTCTGTATCCTGCCTTTAATTTATTGGTCCATTGAAAGTTCTTATGCTGTCATTTTTGAAAATAGATTAAAGTTTAAGAAAACATCTTTTATCTTTTTCAGTCATACACAAATGAAATCAAATCATCGAAGCACCAGTTCATCAAAGTTAGGAAAAACAAATAAAAACAAAAAGCATGAGGGGTGGTTTTCAGAAAAGTGTTTGTACTGTTTTTTTATTTACAGCACAGTCTTTAAACAAAGAATAATAAAATAATATTCCTTTCTGCCGTGGATAAAACAAAAATGTACCTGCCGAAATGTAAAAATCAATGTAAAAACCCCTGCTGTTTTTTTAGAAAATCGTTAATTTCTGGATCGTTTTTGCAAAGTAATGATTTTTTCAATGAGAAATCAATGGTTGGTTAACTAAGACATTTGATTAGCCATACATCAAGTGCCTAATTAATAACCCAAAATCTAAGGTATTTACTTAATCACTGTAGCTGTCCTGTGAGTGACACATTTACTGTTTAATCAATGCAGCATACAGGTGTGAGGCAAAGCCGAGCTGCAATATGCATGAACTGACAGAGTCGAGGAGCTGTGTGGAGAGAGGTGCTTGTTGGTATGTTTCCTCAGGCAGTGATATCAAAAACAAGCCTCTGAACTCCGCCGATGCTGCCCTTCGTTTGGAGCTGGAGTCTTTGAGCTTGAGCAGGGTTGTCAATGCGCCGCGCACACTTACAATTTGTTGCCGTGTCAGAGACAAACACACGGAGAGAAGACAACAAGCCAAAGATGCATAATTTTATCAAGAGACAGGGCCACGGAGGCACCGCTGAATGACACGGACGAGATGGCACATGTGGGCACTGTGTAGCATTTTAAAACCACCGAAGCAGCTTCATTATTTCTGAAGGTTTCTTTCCAAAAAGCCACAGCTTCCTGAGGATCACATCAGTGTCAAGTCATCATCTGTGACAGCAGAGATGCTGTTGTTGGAGACGGCAAAATACAGCTACAGTAAACACAGCGGTGACAAGGCTCCATCGGTGGATTTGATACCACGATCAAGCCAGGTACACAACGGGCTCCGCAGCTGGCTTTCGAGTGATCGCTTTCAATGAAAAGTCTATGCTAGTTAAATCCGAATTCATTCCCTACCCTTATGAATTCTCCCTATTGCTCAAACTGTGGGGGCATTTAGAGCTTTAGAGGTGTCCAACCTTGTTTTTTTAAAGAGAATTCGTATGACTTAGGATCGAACAGTAGGGTGATCAATGTTGCGCTAGTGAAGCAGAGGAGAAATGTATTCCTTCACATGGGGGTGTTCTGAAGCACAGAAGTTTATTTAAAAGTAATAACTTGTTTTTGCATGACTTGTTGAAGTTATAAAACCAATGCTGTTATAAATTTCCTGAGCACCTGCAGCTATGCACTATCAGAGATGACCGGCGACTATTCATGACATCATCAAGGGTTATTAACATCCGAATCTGAAGAGACTATTTCTCCATATCTCTCCACTTGGAGAGCTAAATGTAGGGGAAGGGAAAAGCTGTTGGGGTGGGGAATGAATTTGGATTCGGCCAAAACCTAGCTCCCACTCCTTGCCTGTCCAGTGTGAACACCGCGGGCTGAATACATGTAAATGAAACTGCGAATAGCATGTTCTTGAACACGCAACACCTGCCCGGGCATGGAAATGCCTGTTTGCGCAGCAGCTTCCAATAAAAAGTCTATATAAACGTGTGCATATGCATGTTTCAGGCTTATGCATTCACACTCTCGCATTCAAGCATGGATACTAGAGCCTGGGCTCTATGTACAAACAACTGAATATGCCCTGAAAGTTAAAGCATATGCATTTTGACCAATCAGTTATTTGGATGTGGTAGTGGCGTTTTTATCAAAGCATGGAAGTGGCTGAAGATTAATCATGAAGGAGAAATTAATTATTGGTGCCTGGATGGAATTATACGGCAACAAGTCTTGCACATATCAGAATAAAGCCATGAAAGAAAAAGGCTGTAGCAAATTTGCAAGATCTTCAACATTTTGCATCAAGCCTCTTCCAGCTGTAGGTACATGCGCTTGTATTGGGTGAACACCATATGCTAAAAGAACGTTCAAAAATGCCCATTTAGCGCCACACATGCCCGGTGTGTAAGTCTTAAGATGTAACATACCCTGACAATGAAGTTCAACTATATCAATTATCAATTGCACTTAATGGTGGAGGAGAAAGTGAATTAAATCAGGGTCATGGATGACCAAAGAATACCAAGAGATATTGTTCTTGGCAACTGTATTCCATTCATTCATCATTGACGTAAAGGTAATAGGACTTCAGAGCTGTACTAATGACCAACGACAGCCTCTCTGTAAAATAGATGAAAGGTGTGCCATTATGGGGTGGGCTCATGAGAGGAGAGGCCATGCGGCTAATGACTCATTAGAGACATCTATAGCCAGACAGGCTGGGAGCCAAAAGGCCAAGAGTCCTTTTTAAAGACTCAATACCCCAGCTGACACTAATTGTTGCAGTCAGGATAGCATGGATTTTCATCACAGATAATAGCAGTCAGCTCCCCTGACACTTCTTGGCCTGTTAGCCATAACTGGCACTGCCCAGGTCTGCTAGCCTAGCGCTGCTAGTTGGTGCGCGACATAAAACAGCTAGCGCTCATTGGGGTAATGGCAGCTCTAAATCTGATAAAATGTTAGTGTTTCCATACAGCAGGGAGGCTGGTCTGAAGACATAAAATCCCAAAGGAAAATCAAATTTTTCTATATTTGTGTAGCATCATTCAGCAGCAGAAAGCAACTGCAGTGCTAAGCAGACACATCTCTCATTTGGACAGAGGCAAAGCAGGATGTTTTATGGTGTAGTCGTACATCCTGTCACTGTGCTAATGTAAGATACTTCCAAAACAGCATGAAAAAACAAGAAGTGTTACTCCTTTCCGCTCTTGCTGTACAGACTTGATGCACAAGAGGCTTTGCACTCCTGCCAAGAAAAAAAAAAGGTTAAAAAGGTTTTTCATGCTGCATTGTCAAAACCAGGAGAGAGACCTAACAACTGCAGTGACAGCATAATGTTCTTGATACTAAATCTGGATGCTATAGTAGAAACAAAAAATTGGTGTCGGGTTTGATGGATTTTTTTGTCTGGTAAAAAACCAGTAGCAATGAATCTCTCAAAAAAGCTCTTATGGGCTTTTTGCAGGTGGTCCAATTACTATTCAGGTAACATTAGGATAACGTCTTACAGGTTTTAAGGGTCTCTACAAAAAGTTTTATGGAAAAATCCAGATACCAGTAGTCTTCGCAACTGGTCATTGAAACAAATGCGGTTCAGAAAGCAGGGAAAACATTCAGCCTGGGAATAAAAGTCACGTTCACAGGAAGCCACCGTAAATCACTGCAGCTCTTTGACTGTGCCTTATGTATGTTATGAATACTCATTTCTCACATTTTTAATTAACCTCCGCAGCAGAGAAAGCCAGGCCTGCAGGCTATTTTGAAATAAGCTGCTATAAGGACAAATGATGATTTCTAACTTCTCCTGTTTTTGTAAGCAGGCATATTCATATTTCAGAAAAATAATTACTTGTCCCCAGATTTGCCCTCTTTAATTTACCATGTGCTGTTTCTCAAATTATAATATTGTAATATCAATACTGTGCATTTCCTTAGATTATTTTAAAAGTCTGTGCTAGGCTGAATGATTTTAATTTTTTGGCAGCTAGAACATCAATTTTTTTTAGAACTTTTAAAAAACATAAATAATCCAGATGCAGCTGCTTTAATTCATTTACATTTTCTGAAATATTGCATTTAAAGTTTGCAAATAACAAATTAATGACAGCATCTTGAAAATCCTTGAAAAAGAGATCAGTCTAACTTTTAGCACATTTTAAATAAAAATATTATAAAATAATCGCTTAATGGTTTTTTTTCTATTTTGAATTTGTCTAATTATTGCAGATCAACTAAGGCGATTTCATTTGTCAAAAAAATTTACTGAGATTGGGCGGCCGTGGTGCAGCAGTAGGACGGTCGACCGATGATCGTAAGATTGCAGGTTCGAATCCCACCTTGCACACCCATGTGGCGAAGTGTCCTTGGGCAAGACACTGAACCCCACCTTGCTTCTGGTGGTAGGTTGGTGCCAGTGTTCGGCAGTGGAGCCGCCATGTGTGTGTGACTGGGTGAATGGGTCTGTGACTGTAAAGCACTTTGGGCCTGGTAGGTAGAAAAGCACTATATGAGTTTACGCCATTTAAGTTTTTTTTGTCATGCATTGAACTGAAAAATAATTAAAAGAAAATGTCCATACTTCACTAAAACGCTGTTGAAAATAATTGCAAACATTGGTTAGTGAGGCTTCTTTTAGCATTAAAATGTACATTATCACTCTTTTATGACACACAATATTTTAGCAATAAATAAGATAAAGTTTGACAGCTTAGAGACAACGTTGGCCTTTTTATTTTTTCTTACTATCCTGTCAATCCCAAAAAAAATCTGATTCTATTTCTGATATATCCAACATTTGTGACTCAGGCTTTTAACTTGAAACTTCAGGAGGATGTGTTAAATGTAACACTTCTCCCTGTAGCGCATTTGTTAAATTTAACACTTCCTGCTAAAGTTTCAAATGTATAATCCCATCTGTCAACATATTAAAAAATATTAAAGCCTAAATTAAATGTAGTTTTATTGTTGTTTGGATGCTAAAATTCTAGCAACTCAAGGAGTTTTTCTAAATAAAATGTTGGATTTTCTTTGTGAATTTATTCATTTATTTATAAAAGTGGTCACCTAAAAAAGATTTTTATCAAATACAAAGCTACAAAGTAGCACCTTTTAGAACAGGTACAGATCAATTAACGACAAAACAGTAAATGAGACCTGCACAACAATTTATTAGGCATTCCTAACAAATTAATTAATTTGTTGCAGAGCTAGGGGGTATTCAACCATTCCAATTCAAGGACATATAATACTTCAAGCAGAGAGTTCATCAGACCACTTATTCCTTCAAGCATTTTTCCAGGTTTTGTAACCATTTTTTCTCTGAAATGCTAAAGCATGGGAACTTTGTGTTTATAAAATTGGCTCTGCTTGTTTTTTCAAAGGTCTTCCAATGGCGATGTGGAACCACCTCAGTCAGCAGCCGTTTCAGCAAGAGGAAACAAATCCATAACCACTGCCTTTAAAAGGCCACAGGACCAACAAACCTTTTAAAAGACCAAAAGAGGTGTAAGCCGAGAAACAAAGGTCAATCTAATATGGACTTCTTTAACGATTGCTTTGCTCTTTGACTAATTCTCTGAGGCAAAAAAGAGGGGGAGGAATTGAGAGAAGATCCACTTAGCTAGATCCTTCTTTTCTTTTCTATTGTGAATAATCTGCAGACAGGTGGGACCTCAACAAAGATGAGATTTTTTTTTTCCTCCACGACTTCTAATGCTTTACAACTAACCTTACAATGACTCTTAAAGCAAACGACAAGAATTTTCATAAATATTTTAATGTATTCCAGTATAGTGATAACAGGGATGAAACCAGTGCCTACTGTTACTGATGAAATCTAAGCGCCCCGTCAGGATTTCTAGATTTAATTTAGGCATTTGGGGATGATGCTCAGCGGCGACATGAGTCATCCATCTTCTCTTAACAGTCCTAATCTTTATGGAGGCTCTAGACTTCAGGTAGTACATGTGATGGATAGCACCTCTGGCTGAAGACAGTCCATTAGAAGAAAGAGAAAACCACAGAGCCAAAGCTGGGGGTTACACTGTCTTAAAAGTAATCCAACGGTGGTGGCAGGTCTGTATACTGTTTTACTGAGGACAAAACCAACGTTATCAACACCACTTAACTGTCCAATACCTCTTATAGCTACGGAATTCTCACCTGCGGAGAGCTTAACTTTGAGTACTGCTAGAAAAAAGCCGGTTTGGAGTTTTATTCTCAAACAGACTTAGAGGTAACCAGTGGCAGCTTGAGAACACTTTATTTTGAGGCTTCAATCAAAAGAAAAAAAAAACAGACATGTTCAGATGTTTAGCTCCAGCATAGTCTGACTGACAGTGCTCCTGATAGAGGCATCTGATTGACAGCGTGTGACAGGCCAGACAGTGTTTGATATCGGTTTAAGTTAAAGGGTTTTCATGAAGACCGACTGAAGTTAGGTCTGTGTTTGGATATCAAAAGTATATGGAGGTGGGGGGGGGAGTGCCCTAAGGACCCAATCTTTGTGTTTTGAAAAATATATGTATTCACTTTTTGTCTCAGCCTCTGGAGGCTTCAGTTCACAGCACAAGTTTGAATTTCTAACTCTTGCTAATTTGAGAGTAATATCAGTGACCTTGTGAGGCGCTGCTGGAATGACGCTACAAGCAGAGAAAATAAACAGAAAAAGCAAACTTTGCTAGTTTATCAGTTCAAGTAAAGATGATGTGTTCCACTCCCCCCATGATGTCCAATTAAGAGCTGTGTTTATCACTGGAGCTCTGCGGTGCAGCTCTTTACAGGTTCCTACTGCTGCCGCAACTGCTTTTATCTGCACAGACAGCAGGACACCGGTTCAAAACAAAAACACGGGTTACGCGTAAAATAACGGGGAGAAATGTCTCGCGTGCATTTGCAAAGACTTGTTTGTTAAATCATTATGAGCAGACATAAAAAGGAAAGAAAAAAAGAACACTGTTTGTCACACATTTATTTTGCATTACAGCAAGCTTGGGTGCTTTTCCACTAAGTAAATAAAGGGAAGATAAAAATGCAGCAATCCATCACAAATCATCTCTGGCCTCCCGTCATCTCTCCCAGCATGGTAGCATGCCTTGACTTTAATTAAGTTTTTTCTGGAACCGCTGACATCAAAATAAATAAAGAAATAGAGGGAAAAAAGAGAGGAGTGTGAAGTGTGGGGAGTTTCTATGGAGACCTGCAGCATCTGGCTTGATCCCAATAATTTTCTTTTTCTCTGGTGTCATTCTCTTTCTCTTTTAAACAGGCTATAGCACCTAACCCATCTTTACTCTTGCACTCACCCCCATAACAAGGAACAGCTTGTAACTTTGATAAAGCAGCTTTAATGAACATCATGAAAAAAAGACGACCATGCTGAAGCATAACTAAATCCCGGAGATTTTAGAGCGCTTTGTGTGACCTCTATGTCCAAAGATTTTAGTAACAAAAAAGGTGATGTTTCTATGGATTTTGAATACATTTTGGGAGTTTGCCCTTTATATCAGTCTATTATGTTTCCTACTATAAAAAAGTTTGTAAAACGGAAAAAAATGAAAGAAAGGATTGTAGCTTCTTTTAAAATAAAATCCTTGAAATGACTGGTTTACACTGTTGTTCTATTGTATTCCAGTGTTATACTCCTACAAACGAAACTAAGTTCAGGACTTGTCAAATATTGAATTTATTTCTACGCACTAAAAATGTCATTGTTAAAAATAGCCCAGGTTGGGTTATTTTTAACTCAATTCCAAGGTCAAAAAATATTCTTTCTGGGTTAACTTTACTTAGGAAAAAATAAAAGATAAAAACTCAGGGAAAAACATAAATAGGGTTCAAATGAAACCACTATAAAAAAATAATATTGCTCCAAACAGTGACCCAAAAAATTAATAATCCAACATGAATAACCCAAGAATTGGGTTGAAAAAGTAACCCAAGTGTCTTGAAAGTGGATAATTTAACTTTTTTTTACTTCCTAAACGTATCTAAAAGACAGAATCCTATCTCTTGAGTAGATAGAGATGATAGAGTGTGGATTTTGGAATAATTACTGTAAACATTTTAGCAATATTTAATGCAAATTTACCCTCTTAAGTTAGACTTTTTAGAACTCAGTTACAAAATACACCAGAGGCTTCAGAAAATCCACAGAAGTGCAGAGGGATCTACTGACTATTCCTATCAAGAATTACAGGAAATTGTTTGTTTCTGCAGAAATGTCAAAGGGCAAAAAAAAAGACAAAGAAATCAAATTTGCACTCAAGAACAAATGATTCTCTGGCAAGGTAGCCGGTGTTGTGCATCTTGCAGACCTTGCAGCAGCTCCTCCACAGCTCAGTTTCTTGTATCTCTTCATGTAATCCCAGAATGACTCAGAGATGTTGATCGGGGCTCTGCAGGGGCCTCACCATCTGTTGCAGGAGGCCTTGTTCTTCTGGCTGCTGGAGTCATTTTAATATGGCCTGATTGGCTGCAGGCATAGTACTGAATTGTAAGTTTAAAATATTAATGTTTCGCTATAACTGTGTTGTTGGTATACATTCCTTTGAATTTATCATGTCTTGTGTTTTATTTAAAAACCCTCTCCAATCATCTTTAGATCTATTGGAAAAGCATTCCTAAACGGTGTCTTTTTTGGGACATGCGGATCAGCAGCAGTTAGAAATTTACCTCTGAGTTATGGGTGGGATGATGAGCAACCCCGCCCCCTTTTACCTCCCCGTTAATGAGAGCTTTCTGTTTACATGTTAGCTAGCTAGCATAAAACCCCTCACCTCCCTAAACAATATTATTGGTGCAACAAAACAATACTGGAACAAGCTCAGACGAGGAAAACAAAGACGTCCATGGGTCTAGTCGTCTACAAGTGAATGCATCAGAATTTTTTTCTTTTTCTCCGATTCACAACAATTACAATAAAAAATACTTAGAAATACAATGCTGAGCTTAATTGTCTTCTTTATCCTCCATCATTAGAATAATGCCACAAAAACACCAAAAAGTCATATATATATACATTTTTTTATCAGAATTCTTTAATAAAGAGAAAGGAGACTGATTTTTGTAGACTTTGTGGAAGCAAGGGGCAAATTACTTAATTTGTGGTATATCCTTAATTTAAACCACTTTTTAAGGATACGTTTTGCTCTTTTTTTTTCTGTGGAGGTGTTTTCATGATTACTACTAAATGGGGAATTTGACAGATTCGATATTTTAACTAAGACAAAGCAAAATGGAAGATTCCCTCACGGGAGGAGAAATCACTGCACACACCCCCATCCAAAGTCTTTGAGGCCTTTTTTTCCCCTCAATTTCAACAAAGGGATAATCTACTTTCAAATGACACCATATTGTTGATAGCAGAGAGGCTCATTGTCCCCCTTTCATGTCCCTGATAAAAGACACAGAGAGCTACTGTTCCAGTCACCAGGGTTGAGAGGAGAGTACCATTACACTTCCTCATCTCCATAAAGCCTCCATTCATCCATTTACCTCTCAGGACTCTGGACTCCACCAGCCTGGCTGAAGAAGCGGTGGAGTGCAGAAAGCTGCTTCACTTTGCTCCTCTCAGTATGGCACCCAGGCAGGCTGATATGCTGAGTAGTGACAGTCAGCAGATTCTCTTTGTTGTGCACTTTCATTTAGGCAACAAGGGGCTGCTTTTGTTAAGTGCAACTCACTGGGATGAAAGAATTTGAGTTGGCAAAGGCAAGCAACGTTAGCTTTACTCCGTCACTTTGAAATCTCAGCCACAACCATCTGTCTAACTCTCAGCGGAAAGTCAGGCCTGCAGAAACAGGGATGGATTATTTATTTCAGCTCCTCCGGTGGAGGCTGCGCTTTATGAAGCTGTGACGACAAGGAAGACTTATCACAACTAAATATTAATGCTATTTGATGATCCTTCAATGAAAATGTCAGAGCGGGAATGCTTGGCTTGCTGGAACGTTTAAACATCACAACATTTAAGTGCGATGAGGGAAAAAAAAAAGATGCACTTATGATCGGACAGATTGCTCACAGAGGCATGTTTTTCTCTCTTTCACTGTCACAAGTATGGAAAACTGTCAAGTATCACAGTCGGGTGGTCCTCCAGTCATAGGAGAGGCTGGAATCGGAGACACGACAGTCATTCAATTCCCACATCCACTGACCTGGAGGCCTTAGTCAACCAATTCCACCCCCCCAAGCACAACGCACACAGACACGCACTCACAGGAATATCCATTCGCAAAATAGAGCCCAGGAGAAACATAATGGATGCTAAAGCTGAGCTTGGGAGGAGAGAGGGTGAACGGGCTTTTGACCCTGAATTCAGTAACCCTTGTGCTATCCTAGGCATTTTAACATTGGGAGTTGGGTCATCTAGACCCGCAAGACAGCGTGCTGAACATTTTTTCTTCAATGATTTGTGATCTTCACTGGTGTCCATGGATTACATGAAATCTTTCCACCTTTATCCACCTTTGTCATGGTAGGGCGAACACGTAGGGGTTGGGTTCATAGGATAGCACAACGGTTAAAAGGCCCACAGTAGAGCCAGAAGCTGAGGTAAAGTGAAACCGATCAACATGTGATCAAAGAGCGACACATGCGAGCTTCTTAGTCACACTTCTATGGGGTAAGATCATCAAAATTGAACATATGCTAATAGATTAAGTTGTCTACGCTGCAAAATATATGACTTCAACATTTAGTTTTACATGTAACATGTCTGTTGTGAATAAGACTTACTGTCCAAAGTACGTCATGGCATATATATCACGACACGAAACATTATGTTCAGCTTAGTGTGAACTTGAGCTCATTTATTTAACTAAATGGAACTTTATTGATGTCACAGCAGGGAAATTAACTTGTTATCATAATAAAAACTGCATTCTCCATCGCTTCAACAAGTCCAACAAGGAGTAGCAGTTATGCTACTGTACCTTTTAAGTGCTATAAAAGAAAGGTCCTTGTCTGTCGAAAGAGGTGATAATAAGAAAACAGTGACACAAAAACATGTAAGTTAACTCGCAGTGCCAGTAAAAAACCTGGCTCTTTATTTTTTTATAGCAACATGTGTTTTTTTACCTATATCTTGAATGAAAGATGAAGGAAAAACTGGACCAAAACATCCATTTTAGCCGGTAGTCATGTGACCTAGACACGGTCCGAAAATAGCAATAGACATGACAAATTGGGAGATGTAAAATATCGATTGTCGTGCTATCAAAGAGGAAAAAAAGGTCCAACAAAAAATTTAGCTTAAAAGCTGTCTAAAAGCAGACCACGCCCAAGGTTCAGGACTCGATCCGGACCAAAATTAAGGGGACTCTGTCCGGAACAAATGATTTTTCCAATCTGAATACAACTTAGGAGCGTACGTTTCATTTTTACAGTATTCTTACCCTGTACCCTCCACCACACCCGTTTGTTTATGAGTAAACATCACAGTCTATTCTCACTTCATAAAGGTCATCTTCACAAGTTCAAGGTTTGCTTAATTGCATTTTCCACGCGGACTTGAACCTCTGAATAGAACCTGCAAATACATGGCTAAAGAAGCAAAAAGAAAACATACCAGCAAAATATGATGCTTTGCTCCTAATTTATTTGTAAGCATCATTGGCATTCAATTTATGCAGTATATTTTCCAGCTGACATCTTTTAAAGAAGATAATCATCAGCAAGTGGGATAAAAAAAATAGACAGAAGATGAACAAACAATGATTTTTTTATTTAGGCTGAAAGGAACAAAGGGAATCTGTTGGTCACAATGATGGAGGAAATTCTCTCTGCTTGAACAAATTATTTGTAATTCACAGGATAAGACGGGGATACGTATTTGGATGTAAATCTGGACAATATGTTCATATTTTCATCACCTCCCCATGTTACCCTTATATGCCAGCATTGCTTTCAGGGAGATGCTGCGTTTCACACTTTCCTGTTAGGAAATGAACGCAACACATTTTGAGAAAATCTGTTTGTGCGCGACTTTAAGGATTTCTAACATAATGTTTAAACATTTTTGGAATATGTTGAGAAACTCCTCAGGTTGTTGCTAAAATGACTCAGTAATGAAACTGGCTGCTCAGGATATGATTCATATCTACATGTGTTATTTGTGTTTGTTCCTACACATATATATATATATATATATTTATATATATATATATAT